>CM034152.1:662746457-663381940 GCA_019776745.2 Taxus chinensis
CTGATTTTTGAGTGATATGATCTAGGGAAATGTTGGAACATAATGAAAATGAAATCGTCAAGGCTCATTGGAGATTTTGAGACCTAGAAATGTGAAGGACACATGTGCCCCGGGTGCTAGTGACTCAAACTAGGCCCTAGTGTCCACCCAAATACTCAAGTTTTGATCTTTTCTGTGTAGGAGGATCTTCCTTGTTGATCTTTGTTTGTCAATCTGGATTTGTTCCAATTTCATTGTTTTCACATGTAACCTGTAAAATAGATACCTAGCTGCACATACCCACAAATCACATCAAACCTAATAAGTAAGATGCAGAATGGGGATTCAAAATGACCTTGTTAGTCACCCAAAGAGTGAACTTAGTATCGAGTGTTGCACTACATTTCATAATCCATGTAGTTCTGTGTGAATGTGTGTGTAATGATTCCCTAGTATTCTCTTGTGCCAGTTACACAATGATAGCAGGCTAGATCTATAATATATAAAATGTATAGAATGTGTGAGATGGAATAGAATGAACCTTCACTTCTATGTTGTGTATGCAGAGTGATGCATCCCTTGTCCCTTGTATGTATTTTCTAGATGAATGTTTTGTAACATTCTTATTCCTTTTAGATGCAAGCTTAGGTGATAGTAGATAATGCTAGTGCTTGGCCCCTGATTTGAGAGATATAATTATGTATATATATGATTCCATTGTTTGAATTTTGTAATTTACAACTAGAAGTTCAAACCATAAGTATTAAAGATTCTCAAGAAGTAAAATAGACCCTAAAGAGTGAGAAAATGATAGAGAGAGTCAGGATCACCCAAGACAGTCAGGAACACCTGAGCACTAGTGTCCTAAATGGGTACTAGTGTATGAGACCATAAATATAAATAAGTCAAATACTGATAGGGTTATAGAATGTGTAAGGTCAATAAAAGTATACGAGAATGTAATATTTTTATTGCTTAGGAATCATGTATATATTTGTATGCTTTAGGAACTAGAAATGTACCCAAGTGTAAATATTTTGTGTGTAAATTTTCCCCCACTTTAAGCTATTGATTGAATACTCGATAGCATAAATTAAATAGAAGATGCATACCTTATTATCCTATAGAAAATAGTGTTGTTGATAGCATGCTAAGTGGACAAGTGAAGCATGAAGTGATCACAAAGTGAAGTGTAGAGACTAGGAAAGAGAAGTAGACCCTAGGGGTGAAGTGTGTATGTAGTAGTGTGTTGTTGGAGTTTTTGTTTGCTAATGTGAGATGCTTCTTGTTGAGTATAAGGATGAACAAACCAAATAAGAGAAAAAAATCAGTCAAAGTTTCTTACATGAAAAGAAAATCAAAGTAATGCATGTATAAGTAAGTAAAGAGTGTACAATTGTGTAAAAGGAGAGTGTGCACCTGATATGTAAGAGAGTGTGAGATATAAAATTGTCTTGTTTTCTTGGAGTTGTTGGATTTAAATGTTGGTGGTGAGGTTTTTGGATGATCTCACATCGAGAGTGATTATTTTGGGTGACCGCATGCCAAGAGTGAGTTTTTTGGGCTATATCATGCCAAGAGAAGAGTGTTGGGGAGATAGATCTAGTTTTTCTCTTCTTCCATGACACTTCTTGAATAAGCACCACTATAGATGTTACATCCATGATTTTTTCCTTTTGTTATAATTGTAACTAAAATATAACTGATAGAATGAACTCTATAACTGGAGCAAAGTGTCTGCTTTTGGAGAAATGATCTGAAAACTATGTTGAGCTGATAAATTGACTATTTTTTACCCTGGGACACTAGCACCCAGGGGGAAAAAATCACCAACCATTATTGTCCAAGACTATGTGCTAGTGTTTGCTCTATGTTTTGGACCCAATTATGATTTTGAGTTAATCTGTAATTGCTTTCCTGTGCCATTTTTATATTGTACTATATTGTATTGGATTTATGAGCTACTGTAGGGGTGATTTGTTCACACAATATATGCCCCCCTCACTTGGGGTACATGCGACAACTGTAGGAGAATGCATCCCAAAGGAAAGGACTTGAAGCTGATATGTATATCTACGTATGGATACCTGTAAGGGTAAAGGATGTGCTTGGTAGAAACCTGCACATGTACGCAAGATGGGCTAGTAAAAAAGTGTTAGTTGTAACAATAGCTAGCATGCAATGGAATATAATGTAGCAAGTAAGTAGGAAGATAAGATGGACCATGAAAAACAGGTTTCATACATGGGACATTGCTCATAATTTCACAAAATAATTAGGTCCGTAGTGACTATAAGAAAAAAATGATCGAGAAACAATAACAAACAAAAAGTGATAGATATTCATGATTGTATTGATCTTGCAAGATAAATGATACACATGAAGTACCCATTATAATGTTAGAAATAAATATAGTATGTTAAATCATGTATATATAAGTGAAAAGTAAAGTGATAGTAAAATATTGTAACTATAGGAACTGTGAGTGCATAGAGTATGAGAGTAGTAAGTGTAGATGCCCCCAAGATCCTTGGTGGGACTAGAAAAGAGTGGTATCAAGCATCATGCATCATGTATGAAGTTGTAAAATGTCATACATGATAGATATGATCACACTATTTCTACTGACCTTGACCTATTCAGGTTATGCCACATAGAGGGAAATGATGTGGGTGATTTAATATCGGTCGTATACGTAGGGATGGAAGGGAAGCATCCAGAGGTATAAGAAGTAGTTGAAGCATGATATTTACTGACATCATATGTATTAATATTATGGTATGGAATAGGATACAATGGAGGTATGGGCATGGTAGTGACTGAGTCTATGTGGCATAACCTGAATAGATCAATGTCAGTAGAAATAGTGTGATCATACCTATCATGTAAGACTTTAACACACCGATGAACTATAGAAGGAATAACATTCATAATGTGAATCTATGGTCTACAGAGTAAGAAATTGAATTGAAATGATGTATCAATAATTTAGAAAAAAGTGGGAAGGGTTTTAGGTCTAACTCACTGAGTTAAGGTGATGGTTCATATGCATGTTCAAGTTGTAGAATCATAGCCATGAACAAGGTTAGAAGACTTAGTGATCATACTATCAAAAATTTACAATTGCAGTAGTGAGAGAGAACATAAACTTAGAACAAATCCATTGTCAATTAATGCACGTTTGATATAATGATAACTAATAGTAGTTGTGATAAGCAAAGGTGCATGAAGATCACCAGTGACAGTAGGAGGGATATCCTCATCAATAAAGGATATGGAATGTGGTAGGTTTTTTAGTGATTGAATAAGAGGGGTGAAGGAAACATGGGAATTATCACTTTCGATATAGATGGAGCATAGGAAAGATTCTAATTTATGACAAAAAATATGGTGCACTACATAATAGAACATAAAGAGATATTTTTGACGGGAGTATTGTTTAGTTATTCATTGATACCATAGCCTTTGGAGGAGATGGGAGTAACTATAGAGGTAATAGGTGGATGGATAGAAATAGGTGGAGTTAGAGATGGTCAATTGCAGCGAGTGGTAATTACACTAATATTTGGATCAAGCATTGGAGTATTGAAGTAGGGAGGGTGTTGGATGTGGAATTTCATATAATCAGCAGTGATGACAACCATGTCAGAAACCTTGGTTTACGCACAGGATGGGTAAGAGGATTGATCCATGAATTCAAAATAAGGAGAGAGAATCCAATGTATGTGTAGAAGGTATGGTATGATTAGTCGGGTTCATCAAATGATTGAATCAAAATTAAATTAAGTCTTAATTTCATAGTAACTATTGTAGTGTATGATATACAAGTGATAAAATACAGTAAATGGACAAGCAACAAACATGTAATAATATGAAACCCTAATAAATAGAGAGAGAGAAGATGAATTATCTGATTTCTGAGTGATCTAGATGTGATCTGAGATGGGGAACTACTGGAACATACTGGAAGCAGTTTCATTAAGTCTCACTGAAGGTTATGAGTCCCATAAATGTGTAGGGAAAAATTTCCCACGAGAAGGCAGGAGTGCCTAGGCACTAGTGAGTGAAGTTGGGCACTAGTGTCCACTCAAATGATCAGGTTTTGATATTTTTGTATAGAAGGAACTTCACTGTTGAGCTTTTTTTGTCACTCTAGATTTGTTCCAAAGTCATTATTCACACCTGTAACCTGTAAAATATATACCTAGTTGCACATACCCACAAACCACATCAAACCTAGTCAATAAAATGTAGAATGGGGTGCATTACAAGCATTGGCATGTGATTTTCTTGAATGAGGTGTGTTTCCTTGATTGTTGAAAATCATGCTTGTTATGGATAAATCATCTCTTCTCTTGGATTCATTGGACTAAAATGATATGGCTTTCAGGAATCCATTTTCACTTCTTGTTGATAAGCTGCAATTGGATTTTTAGAGTTGCAAACTTATCTCTTTTTACTGACTCATCCTTGGATCAATTTCAGTGATCCAAGGAATGTTTTAAATCTTCTTAACAAACTGAATGGTAAACTGACATTCAATAGTTTGAGAGGCATAACAGACTGAACTTTTGTGTTTTAGCAAATTTTATGGTCTTATGTGAAAATGTCTTCATTCGGTTGTATGTTATGCTTGGGTCTTTGGGATTGATCTCTACAGGACATTATGGCATAAAAAAAAAATAGTCTGCTTCATGACTATGAAGGGGATCAGGATCCTAAAGCTAAAGGACTATCCTAATGGTATCCTAAACTAGGTATGAACACCTACTTCCTAGCTACGTCTATTTAATCAGGTTATAATATAACCTAAGCTTCTTATTCTATTGTGTTGGGGGGTGACCTAACCTAAGCTCTTGTGCTAAATGAATAAGGGAAGGGGAGATTACTATGGTGATACTATACTATGTTAACCTAATGCCTAAAACTAATGGTTGTGAATTTGATATAACCTAAGGTGGTACTACATATGGAAATGTTTATAAACCTAAGGAAATTATTTAGGAAATAATTGATGGACTAACCTAAGTTTTGGGAAATCTAGCCTAAACTATTTGAAAGGGGCCTAGGGTCACAAGTCACTATGGTGACGGTTCCAATGGATTTTATTGTGATTTGATTGGATTTAAATACATGGAAGTACTACAGTTTGGCAAGGGCTAGTTAAATTTTAGCGGGGCTTACGTGGAGGCTTTGCTAAGTATGGAAATGCATGTTGAATTGGAATTGGTATCCACCAGTTTTGGGAGGTGGTGGCAAGGAGAGATAAGAAGGAGAATTAGGAGTTATGGACATTAATGAATCTCAGTTTTTGTGTGCAAACCATCTTGGAAACTTAGGAGGTGGGTTTGTGAGAGGTTGTTTGGTTTTGCATGCATCACGAATTTTTCTTTGCATGGAGCTAACTAGTTCTTTGAACCAGCAGTTTGACTTCTTCTTCTTCTTGGCTATTTTTGGTTTCTCTAGTCTATTTTCGATCAAGGGAATGTATAAGAGGCATTGGAAGAAAAATTGTTTGGTTGTTGATCTGTCATGGGGAAGAAAAAGGGTTGGAAGCTTGGCTGGAAGTCTCCTTCGAATTGGTAGAGGCACTATCAGGCATGATAGGCTCTACCCATTAAGATTTCTTGCTTTCTTATAAATGATTCATTAAAACAACTCTGGTCACTTGATATATATTTTTGCATGATGTGTCTGGTTATTTACTTGCATGTTTTCATGAAATCTATGTGGTTTTTGGAATGTGAATCCATTTTTGTTAATGGTAGTTTTTGGGAACTTTCTCTGTACTAGTTATTAGTGGTATTCATGCAAATGTGCATTTGAAGCTCTGTAACTTGTATTTGAAGCTCTGTAGCTTGTATTCGAAGCTCTGTAACTTGCATTCGAGACTAGTATCGACTGAACTGGCTTTGTTGCTTGTATGGTTCTGAATCTCTATTTTAGTCTTGTGTTTAGTTGAGCTTGTGTTGAAGCTTCGTGATTTATTATGAGCTTTTAATGGGACTTCGTGTTGTTCTGGACTGAGCTGGAACTTGGTGTAGTTATTAACTTTTGGTTGAATCTTCGTATTCAACACTGTACTCTTATTCAGTTCTTATGAATGTTGAACTTATAGTCGAGTTGTTGAGTTTTTTTTGTACATATACTCTGAGATGGAAGTTTTATTCTTATTTGAGGAATTGAAAATACTTGACTCGTATTTGATCTTGTGTTTGTCTGAGCTGGTGTTAGAGCCTTGTGGGGTTCTAAACTTATGTTTGAAGCTCGTATTTGACACTGTACAGGTATTCCATTATTGTGAAGTTTTGAACTTGTGTTGGAATCAACATGTTGATTCTTTACTTGTATTGTGAGCTAGGTTTTGTTGGTTTTAAGGATTTGTAAAAAGCTTTAAATCCATTTTTGGACTGTCTATTTCGATAAGGTCTTGAGAGTTTTTTTTTGGTGGTAGAAGTAGACTCTTTAACTTCTTTTTGGATCTGTTTTGGTACTTCTGTTTTGGAGACTGTACCGCCTTCTTCGAGCATGACAGGGCATGTGAATATGAAGTGTTTCCTATTCTTCTCTACCCTGAGTGAACCCGTGTCCTGTGGAAGGCTTAACTATTGTTGTAGAAGGATTAAGGGACTAGAATTATATCTTGTTATGGGTATAGATGATTTTTAGTTCATTTGGAATAGGTGTATCAATTTTTAGAGGGTTTATGGAATGTATTATTTACTTCCTTTTTGTCATTGATGTTGAAACAAATCCTTACCTGTCATAAGATTTTAACTGGAACTCGAGAGGCTTGTGGTGATTCTGTTTAGTCGAGTTGGAAGAATTTTGGGACAATACTTGTCTTAAATGAATTGTTTAGTTTTCTTACTCTCTTCTGATCTTTCATCTGATTCGTGGGTTTTAATAGAATGTTGAATATAAAACCTAGTATACTGAGTGTAGTATGAAGGGATACAATATCATTGTTCTGAATGCTTGGTAAATATTGTTCTTCTTTGAGTTCATGAGTTGTATTGACCCTTGTCCTATCTTGCACTATTTGTGTATTTCTATTCCTTGTTGGGTTCATTGAATGAATCTCTGGGTTTTAGACAGAGAAATGAATATGATCTCTTGGGGATAGTATATTGTTTAGAGACGGTACTGTGAATTTGTTTTGAGATTTGAATTTGAACTTGAGCTTGGTGAATGGAAATAGGTAATTAGTTTGTAAGTTTTGTAATGGAAATTTGGTAGTGTGCATTCTTTGACTGTGCATTCAGTTTTGAGTTCTCTTTTGGGAACTAGCTAAAGAATTTCTAAGTTTGTATTAGATAAGGGATTTCATTTCATAGTATAAATGAAATGAAATATGGATTGGGTCTTTTTTTTGTTTGAGATCCTTTTTCTATAGATTGTATAAGTTCATTGACTGAACTTCTCTTTAATTAATTCTCTTCTAAGATGGGAACTTCTTGTGGATTGGTTAAGAGATTTATTTTTCTTGAGTATAGCTTGGATTTGTGGACAGTCTGGTTTCAGACCTTTGAAATATAAACTACTAACATACAAAAGTTAGTAAGACTTTCAGTTAGATTGTTTTTTTAATCTTCTTGGATTGAATTGGGATTCTTGTTTAGATGTTGCCTCCTTATTTATGGACTCCTTATATTGTTATCTTTGGACTGAGGCAGTGTTGTGTGTTCTAAACCTGATTCTATCCTTCAGATGAATTGTGTTTGAGGAATAGGTATGTATTGATTCTCTTCTTTTGTTTATATGGAAAGATGAAGCATACTAATTTGAGCTATGTTGTAACTAACTTCTTTTGCTACTGCTTAGAAAAGATAAATGTGTATTTCTATTCTTATGGAATTATGAAACAATTGGATGACAAGACTTGTTGACTGTTTTAAAGTAATTGATAGGATCAATTAAATCTTGTGATATAATTCTGATGTTGCAGATTATATTAAGTTCTTTTCTTAAAAGTGAATTCATACTCTTTTATGGTACTTCTTTTCTGGATGTTATTACTTATGATTGTTTGTATGATGTATATTAATTGTTTCATTAAAGCAGAGTTGTTTAATGAAACAATTAGTGGAATGCACTTTACTTTAATGCTTAGTGCTTATCATGCTCAGTTCATTGAACTGACCCGTGCTAGCAATTTTACAGATGGACATCGTAAGTGATAAAAGAAGACAAGAACTTTCATGATGTATTGGCTTATTTAATTCTGGATCTTATGTAAAGAGTTTCAAATTATTCTTGAGTTGTATTGGAAAAGAAAAGTGATGTTCTTTTAAGATCTTAATTATGATTGACATGCAGAATGTCTGAATTGCATAGTCTTGTAAATGTATATTTTAAATCATGAATTGAAAGGTTTGTGTTGGACTTCAATTTGTGAAGTGAAATATTTGTACTTATATGCCGGAAATAATAGTGATATCTTTGCGGTATTCTTTATATCTGTTTATATAATTTTGTTGTTATCAGATATTGAGTAGGATTAAGGAGATAGTATAATCTCCCCTATTATAATGAACTTGTTAAATTGCAAAAGATGTCATTCTTTAACTGCACAACTATAGTTTAATAATGAAATATGCATGGGACATACAATTAATCTATATGTGTAATGAATGATCCCAAAGAAAAAATAAGATGGGGTTATGTTAAAACCTAACATTTAACCATGTAGAGGAAGACTCTTCCTCTCCCAAAGAACGAAAGATAAGATGATTAGTGGTTATGATCCTTAATCTTTATAACTTTGTTTATAAAGTAAACACTAGCTGAATCTAGGTGGATGTCACACTTGATTTGGACAGCTAAGTTGCATTAGGAATTAAACATTGATGTTTTTGTCCTATTTTGGGGATAACTACTTGTTATGCCACGTTAATGAACAATAATGCAAACATGGTTTAATGAAGTTCTCCATACCTAATCAGGATAAGTATGGGTAAAGAACTTAATGAATGTTGGAATTAGGGTTAGGCATGGTTGCTGTAATCTAAATCTTAATCCAATTTAATTATGATTAATGACCACTAAGGGGGTATGTACATCTTGATGAATCAGTTCTAACGGATGTTGGCACACGCCAACTATAGGAATGTACCCTCAAGAAGTCCTGGGACTTCTCGAGGATACAGTGTTACAGTTGACATGTGGCAACACCCTTCTGTATTTGTTCATCTAGATTTACGCACATCTGGACTTGAACTTAGTTTCTCTCTAGGTCAAGTTAGTAGCATGTTTAGGATAGGTAGTAGCTTTCATTGACTCAGGGTACCTCGGCACATCTGGTTGACTTAGGTCAACCGAGTATGCCCATATACCCTAAGTCATCGTGAGCGTCTTCCTATAATAAATTATGTTTCTAACCTAGGCTAGGGTCAAACCTTGGGCAAGTGGACTGACGGTAGTCAGTAAAGACCATTCTAGATAACAGAAGAGTGAGGTGAAGGACGTATTCTGGAATGATGAGTATGTCATCTAGGAATAATAACATGAACAATATGTTGAAAATATTTGGCCAAAGTATCGCAAGCTACTGGTTGCATTGTCCTATGTCACCTAGTTTAAAGCAACGTGATGTCAGATGAATATTGGTAACAAATATTCAGATAGGTTCTTTAAACAGATCACTCAGTACCCGGAATAGGGTAGGAGAACCAAGTATACATAGTATACATAAAGTATTCTATACTTTAAGTTAACATGAGAGATCGGTTGGTAACCGAGTCATGGAATGAGAGATCGGTAGCATACCAAGTCATTACAGCTACATATGGTTATTTGTTATGAGATTGATTGGCATGGAATGTGTGTTCTAAATGATGTTTTATTTAGAATAGAGAACATTATGTTTCAAAAAGGCCCCTGATTTGAGAGATATAACTATGTATATATAAATGATTTCCTTGTTTTAATTTTGTGATTGACAGCCGAAAGGCCGACCCAAAAGTATAAAATATTCCTAATAAATAAAAGAGACCCAAGAGAGTGAGAAAAGGATAAAGAGGGTCAGGAGCCCCTTGGTGCTAGTGTCCGAGGCCATAAAAGATAAATCAATCAAATACCGACATGGCTGTAGGGTGTGTAAGGTCAATAAAAGTATAAGAGACAAAGCAAAAGGCCCAAAAGACATTGTCAATTAATATTTTTCTTGCTTAAGAATCATGTATATATTAGTATCTTCTAGGACCTAGAAATACACCCAAGTGCATAGATTTTGTGTCTACGATATATATATATATAGATATATATATATATATATATATATATATATATATATATATATAAGTCTATAGTATGAGCACAACCATGACATGTGTAGTAGAAATGAAAATAGCTATATAATAAATATAGAATTAGTAAGGCCATTAGGTGAAGGGTAAGTCTAACACATTAAAACATATAATGTATTTTGTGTCCTGCTTCATGCTCTTATATATAATGAAACATGTGTGTATATAAATAGCATAGGTTGTCTACCAAAACATCTCATAAATAACCATTTACAAAGAAAAATATAATAAATCACATCATGACCAGGTCTTGGTTTTATATTTTTAAAAGTATTTTGTACTTTTTTTTAGTTTTCTTATATTATAAATTATTGGAAATGTTTGAATTTTTTCTATTTGATGATTGAGCATACAAATGGGAAGGATATAGAATGGTGTCTGAACAAAAATATATGCTATATGTGTTTACATGATAGTCCTGAATAGAATTATATGTTATAACATAAGAATGCCACTCTATAGAAGAGTGTTAAGAAAGGATTACCAAAGAGAGCATATGCCTCATAGGAGTATTGTGTGAAATATTATATTGTGTCACTTTAATATTAGTCTATAGGAAAAAAATATTTTACTAAAAATCTCCATATGAGAAGCCATTGAATTAGATTTGATTAATCTTACTTACGGCTTATGTCGAAGAGGTGATAGTAAAGGATCACTTACTACTAAATTATGAAGGGTTTGAATAGATGGGATGAGTATAGGTCATTTGAATATTTCCACATAAGAATTATAGTTAAAAATAGAATTTGTATATAGTACATGAGACTTATAAGGGATACCTTTAGCTTTGACAACTTCATTAGAATATACATGTATTCGACACAATTATGCACGATGGAGGTGGTAACTGTTGAGTATGATGCAAATATGGGCACCCGATTAGTTACTATTGGATTTTTGTTTTGTGTTTTTTGTGTTTAGGATTTTCTTGATTCAGTGTAAAATTCTATTGTTAGACTAGAAGTGCTAGTTTGAGTACAATTCAATGGATTTACACATAACTAAGTTAAATTCATTATCTAATCATTCCTAAGAGGTGGGGTGCCAATTATATGTATAGATGACTAATATAGATGACTAATTTTAGTATTATCCAAGTCTATTTATATTATTAGGAGAGGTTGGAGTGCCGAGATTGACAAGGATGCATGATGGAAGTGCATATGTCACGTAAACTAATAATGGCTTCTTCCGTGTCAACCATATATTAGTAGTGGATGATCATTGTCATCTTGAGTTTAATTTTAGTCATATTTAACTAAATATATTCCTTTTAGGATATTTTCTTTCATTCATTAATATTTTACTTGTTATAAAATTTGAGTCAAGTCTTTTTGTTATGGTTATATTAACTTTGTTTCATGTTTTATTAGTTAATGCAAAGTGGGGTGAGTTTTTCCAAGAAATTTTATTCATTGAAATGTGTGTAGCGCTAATTTTATTTTAGGTATTTAATTATATAGACTAGAAAGCATAAGATTCATTATGTGAAGTTATTCAGTACACATTTTTCGTCAATATTACTTACAAGCAACACCCTTTTCATCGGGAATTTAATGGTTTTCCTTCTATGTAGTGTTACATCACCCATAACAACCGATTATTTTTGTTGAAATTTTTCCGTAAGTTCAAACCATAACTTTTTCCATTACCGCCCACTTTCATATTACATGAAATAGTAAATGGGTACATTTTTCTATGAATTTTGAAAAACATAATTGATTATTCACACATGTTCACCATGCATTTATAACGCACACATTTCATGTTTGGGTTGTTTTCACCTCTTATATTTACCATATTCATTTGTTATCAGGATCACAATCATACTATTTTTATTATGAATGTTTCTTAACTATTAAGAATGGCCACCCAATTATTTCCACCTAAAACATAATTACCAGGAATTTACCACTAATGTTTTCCCTTTGGTTTACATAGTTTTTGGGAATCACCAAAAAAAAAAATAGATGGGATTTTTACATATACAAAAGCTTAAGCCTGTTACTTAAGTTGATCCTTAGTCCATTATTCTAGAAATTTGCATGGTTCGAGAGTGAGATTTATGTTTCCACTAATTTATTATCGATAAAATTTAAAATGTCAAAATGATACCACACTATAATATAAAATTATAAGTCATGCAACTAACTGAGTATCGATATTGAAATATGATGATATAATCTTTAAGAAATGGTTATGAAAAACCAGAAAAAGTGTGTGATTAAGTCACGTGTCATTTAATACATAGTTTGTGTTTGTTCCACCATGCAAGTATTTATCTATCAGAAGACACACTTTTAAATTTTAATTGATTAATAATAGTGAAGGGCCAAGGTAATTCAAAACTACTACACACCCCAGAAGCAACAAAAGCAATAATAGAGCCCCTACCCTACTCCACACACAAGAAGCAACAAAAGCAACAATACAAAAAATTACACAAGAAGTTTTTTTTTGGAACTGCAATCATAGGCCAACATACCTGGATGCACCTCCAATATTGGTAACAGAGTGATTGTATCAATTTTTTTTTCAATACTTTTCATTGCATATGAAGTATTTAAACAAAACTATATACAATTGTTTCAAGGATTTTTTTCCTTTTCTCTAATTCAGAGATTCCGTTTAGTGTGATTTAATTTAGTGGACCCCCAATTTTGGAGGCAACATTATTCGGGTTTGGTGTGTAGGTTTCATTTTAATAAAAAAAAGAAACACCGAAATGCAACCTACATGCAACGATGGTATTTACATATATATTTGGATTCACCTTGCAGACCTGTGAATTTTCCCGATAGATTCACACTTGCAAAAGAAAAAAATGAGTTGGATAGTGATCTTCCTGTGCGTCTTCAATCTGCAACAAAAACCATCATTGGCGAATTGGAGCTCCATTCCTGTGTGACCCTGCAAAACAGAGCTTTTAAGGTGAAGGGGTGGTGGAGGAAACAAGGCTATATGCATGCATGTAAACCTTGCATGTGCTCTTAAATTAGAAGGAAAAAAAAAATTATTTTTGGAAAGGGGCCCAAAAAGATATTGAAATCGTAATTTAAAAGAGCCATAACTTTCAACTGGTACCTTGGATTGAGGTGCCATTTTTTTTAAGTGTGTGTTTTTGCAAGCTCTGTGTCTTGGTCCAGATTTTAATAAGATTTTTTTGTAAAAAGAACAAATTAGAGATTTTTTGTATTTCAAAAGAGGCTAAAGAGTCCAAAAAATATTTCTTTCAAATCGACCAAGAGAGCCATTTTTTTTGTAAATTGGCCACAAAGCCAAATTTGTAACAGAACCAATAGTGCCAAAAATTCATTGTACATGGCTGAAAAGGAGTCGAAAATAAATAAAATAATATTTTTGGGGGGGGGGGGGGTGTGCATGCTTTAAGGGGGGAAAAGTGTTCAAGTTTTTCTTCTACTGTTTATCACTTTTCACAATGGCCACAATTACAACACCTAAATTATTTTTTCCAGATTGTCAACTTTTATGTTATGATAATTATCCAGCATGGAAAATGAAAAATTCATGCACAACTTGATTTTGAAAATATATGGTCCATTGTTTTTGGTACATTAACAAGATCTGCAACAGATGTTACACAACAGGCTACATTTGATCATGCAAATCAAAAAACATAGTTAATAATCTTGTTTAGTGTTTCATATGAGGTAGAACCTCATATTCGTGAGACCACAACAACAAAAGAATCTTAGGACAAGTTGAAAACAATATATGAGTAAAACAATAAGAACACAACACTTCATCTCCAAAGTCAACTATTAAACTTGAAAATGTAACCAACTAAAAAAGTTGAAATGTGTTTTAGAAGAGTAACAACTTTGTGTGCATCACTTCAAGCTTTGGAAGAAGAAATAACTGACACATCACTCATGCCTATAGTATTGAGAGCTCTTCCTTCTTCTTATAGGATTTTTGTGACCACGTTAAACATAACTGGTCAAACAACAACTTTTGAAGAGTTAGTGAATATGATACAACAAGAGGAAGTTATTCACTCAACTACTAAAACTGAAGAGTAGGCACTTGTTTCTAATCAAAAAGGAAAAAAAACAGGCTAATTCTAGTAAACCACCTCAGAAGCAAGGTAATACTCAATAAGGCCAAAAGGACAAAAAAAAATGTCTTATTTTTGTTTGAAAAAGACATGAGTTAAAAAATTATTGGTACAACACATTCTAACAATGAACATCAAGTGGTAAAAATATTAATTACCAACAAACAAAATATGGTCAACAATAGAGTAAACATGGAAAAAATAATAAGTGGAAGAAGAAATCAACTCAACAAGGAAATGTAGCCGAACAAGAAGATCAATTTGATGATGATGACTTCCTATATTTTACATAGTCAAATGAAGTATCCAATTCTACAAATCAAATTTGGTATGTCGACTCGGGCGCAACTCGACACATGACAGGAAATAAATATTGGTTCTTCAAAATGATTAAAACACCCACCAAAAATCATGTCTCTTTGGGTGATGATACATCATATAGTATTGAAGGCATTGGTTCCATTTCACTACCACGTGGGCATCATAATTGTAAAATTATAAATGTTCTTTATGTCCCTGGTTTAACAAAAAATCTATTATCCATGAGTCAATTATTAGATCACAATATCAAAATTGAATTTGATCATAAAGGCGGTAAAAATATGTTCCTTGTTAGGAAATAAGGGATAACATATGCGGAATAATCCCTCACAGAATCACAACAGTAGAAACTAAAATGTAGAAAATATTACAAATCTCAAATAAAAGTGCAGAATAAAATAACACAACACAAAGAGACAATATTTAATGTGGTTCAACCAATTTGGGCTACGTCCACCAAGAATCACTTGCTCAGATTTTATTACAAGCCACCGCTCTCTTAATACAATACCCATATCTATTTGGAGCTATGCTCAACAAACTCTATAGAACTCACACCTGAATTCAAAACACATCTACAATGAGACATTATACCTACCATATGCATAAAACTATATAAGTAGACAACTGCTTAAGTAGTTTTATAAAACCATGGGTATCAAAACCATGGGCCAAAATTGTCCCATAAACCTATGGGTCAAAATCCCACCCATATGAGAAAAGCACGTTTCTCGGTAAATTTTGCACTTTTTAAGGCCCAAAAAAAATTTCTCGGGGGTTGCACCCCCAGACCCCTGCTCGGGGCCCGACCCGGCCCCAAACCCCGGTGTGACAACTATGGAAAGTGTACAAAACTCTTATTGTACAGTCCTCAACACTTTCACACATGAAAATAGGCTCCACAACCTAATATGCCTAGTTTGAGATAAGTCACGAAGCTCCAAAATTGTTGCAAATTCTTCAAATGTGGGAATAATGTTTCAGTTGGATTTTGTTCAATGAAATGATCAAGTACTTGTAGCCAAGGATACATCATCAACTCAATTATAGCATCGAATACTTGGACATGTCAGTTTTAGCTATCTTGACACACTTCGTCGATACGACATGGTTAGGGGTTTACCACCTCTAAAAAAGGGTACAAATAAATGTCAACATTGTTTAGTAGGAAAACAATGTAGAGCACCATTCAAACATATTACATTTTGAGCTAAGGAAAAACTTGACTTGGTGCATACCGGTATGTGTGGACCAATGAGACATATCCACTATGGGTTTCAATATTTCATGTTCTTTGTTGATGATTTTTCAAGAAAAATGTGGATATAATGTCTTTCTACAAAATACCAATATTTTGAAACTTTCAAGAAGTTCAAAGCCCTTGTTGAAATAGAGTTTGGTACGAAAATAAAAGCACTCCGATCAGATCGAGGGGAGAATATACCAACAATGAGTACAATGATTTTTTTAAAACATAAGGCATTTGTCATCAAATGGATCCTCCTCACACACCACAAAAAAATGGTGTTGTTGAAAGGCTAAATTGTACTATCATGGATATGGTGTGATGTATGATTGATGATGTAGGTTTATCAAAAACATTTTGGGCCGAAGAAGCTAAAATGACAGTATATTTACTAAACAGAGTTCCCACTACAGCTCTTGATGGAGTAACACCACAGGAAGCATGGTCAGGACATAAGACATATGTTTCACACCTTATATTTTTTGGATGTAAAACAAGTATGAACATTCCTAAGAAACAAAGAACTAAGCTTGATATGAAATTAGAAAAAACTTATCTTCTTGGGATAAAGTGATGAAGCACTTAGCTATAGACTTATGAATCCAAGAACAAAAAGGGTATACACTACTGAGATGTTGATTTATTTGAGAAGAAATAAGAATATGCTCCTTCCATACACTCACATGATGAAAAAATCATCCCTATAGTGAAAATAAAGGATGGTAATCACTTTGATGAGGAAAGTGATGATGGGAAAGATGGGGAAGATGGTGAAATTCAAGCTCCCATAGGAACCACAAAAAGTATGCCTAAATGGTATACAAGTATGATTAGAGATGTAAAATTGAATAGTGTCCCTTACACATCTACCATTGGAATGAGGACTCACAGTATGGCTTGAAATGAGGTCAATTTGGCCTTAATGGGTAAAGTTATTGCAAATATTGAGCCTTCCTCAATTTCAGAAGCCCTATAGTATAAACCTTGGTAAGATGCTATGGATGTAGAATATAAGTCACTCATGAAAAATAATACATGGCAACTTATAGATCTTCCACTAAGGAAAAATTCATTTGGATGCAGATGAATCTTCAAAATGAAGTACAAAACAGATGGAAAAATTGATAAACATAAGGCTAGACTAGTTCCTAAGGGATATGCTAAAAAAGAAGGCATTGATTATGAGGAGACTTTTGCTCCCACAACTAAGATAAAAACTTTTAGGTTAATATTTTCTATAGCTAAACAATTTGGTTGGAAAATACACCAAATGGATGTGAAAAGTGCCTTTCTTAATGGATATTTACAGGAAGAAGTTTACATGACTCAACCAGATTTTTTTGTCATATTAGGTAAAGAGGAAAAGGTATGTAAACTCATAAAATCACTATATGGTCTAAATCAGTCTCCCAGGGTATGGTACATAAAAATCAGTGAGCATCTCATTCAACAGGGATTCAATAGGATTCCATACAATCCTAATCTCTATCTCAAAAATCAAGGGGGGGATAGTGATCATTGTAGTATATGTCAATGATCTAGTCATCACTGGAGGATTAGTGAGGATGATTGAGTCAACAAAGAAAGATCTAACATGATAATTCGACATGACCAATCTTAGGATTCTACATTATTGTATTGGAATTGAAGTTTGGAAAAGAGAAAATCATATCTTTGTGTCGCAATTGAAATATGCCAAGACAATGCTCGAGAAATTCAATATGTTAGATAGTAAGCCATTTTCCACACCTATAGAGACAAGACCTAAACTGTCTCGAACATATCCATCACCACAAGTAAATGCATCTCTCTATCAATAGTTGATCAAGAGTCTCATCTACTTGACTTACACTAGGCTATATAACGGCTATGCAATCAGCTATATTTCACGGTTCATGAAAGAAGCAAGGGTTTCTCACTAGAAAGGAAGTAAAGCGGATAGTAAGGTACATCAGAGGAACTATGGAATATGACCTGCAATACAAGAAGAATAATAACTTCTTAACATGATAGTCAGATTCAGAACATGCAAGAAACATAGATGATAGGAAATTCACTTTAGGATTTGTATTATATTTGGGATCTGGATTGATATCATGGGGGAGTAATAAGTAGACTTGTGTTTCAAGATCCTCCACAGAATTAGAATATTATGCAGCAGGTGGATATATCTGTGAAGTGATATGGCTCCGACGTATACTTGAATGATTGGTAACACCACAGAAATATCCAACTATCGTACATGTTGATTGTTGGGCCCCTAAAATATTGGCTAATTACACAAAGGTTCATGGGCGCACAAGGCCTAGGTTGAAGGATGGGAAGGCATGTAGGGCAAGGTTCTAGGAGGGTTTTAGAAGGGGCCGTGTTGTGTGCTGGAAGATAAGGTCTCAGGAATTAGAAATATTTGGCATATCGGGTAGGACACAAGAAAAGCATGACCTGATTGTGCATGCAAAGTGGATAAGGTGTCAGCCTGGCAACAGGTTGGCCTAGGAAGGAATATGCCCTGTGATGGAAGATTCTAGAAGACATCATGGCAAAAAGTGGAGAGCTTAGGTTTGGAGGAGCATGCTCCCATGGAGGACCACATTCAAACACTTGGCACCAGATCTGAGGCCATAGAAGGATGAGTTGGCACTTTGGGATGCCTATAAATACAAGCACCCATAGAAGAAATACAAACACAAACCTACAGAGAGATAGAGAGATCAATAGAGAGCGGAGCTCTACAGAAATTTGCAAGGAATTTTGTGTGGGTTGGGTAGATGAAACTTAGGAGATGGATGTACCAAGGGCTTGGGGGTTATGAAATTTATTTTGAGAGCTAAAGGATATGGATCCAGTTATGATGCATGACTTCGGTCTACCTTTTTGCAATGCTCTGTAATGAACCTAATGAATGTAATGAGGTTACCAGTTTATATGAATATGATCAGTAATGATTCTGGTGCATTTACATATCTTCATGGTTTTGTTTTATGCATGTTTATGGAATGAGTCTGAATCCTTGTGCATTTCCCTTTCTATTTTGATTCAATTCTTAATCTGTTAAGTACTTTTCTGTCTGGAATGACTACACTGATCTAGGAGCTGTTCTGATCTCTATGATGCTTGCATGTCTCATTTCCACTCATGATTGAACTTCTAATTTGGATCACTAGATGATGTTTTCCCAAATCACATAAAAGAGAGACTTGTGCCCACTTTCATGCCTTTGGTGAGTGCCCAGCCCATTTGGGTGAAAATTAGGCCAGCTGTGCATGGGATTCCCTTGATTCTTCTGGTGGGTGTAAAAAGGACTACATTGCAGAGGAGGAAATAATTCAAAATTTAACACCAACAATTTTATCATCTGAAAACCTCTAATGGAGGAAAACCAATCGGGAAGGGTACACAACTACTCTTTCTTTCCACTTTTCATTGATCTAATATAGAAAATTACAGAGTTACAATAAGTATGAAAAGAAGAAACAATGTAAACCTTCTCTCCAATTACTTGCTTTATCTATTTCTCATACACATGCTCATACAATTCCATTCTAGCACTGAAGATCTTGCTCACTTCTCTCATTAGACTTCAAGACTTCTTGATCTCTTTGGATATTTGAATGATCATCCTCTTTCTCCAAGTTCATGCATTTATAGACCTTCCCATGTCCTTTGTGCACTTGAGGCTGTAAAAGGGCATGGAAGGGGAAGAGACATGGTTGGGTGTTTCTAGAAATTTGTGTCCATTCACGTTCTATTCTTATTTTTCTATTCAAAAGTGTCATGACCGCCACTTGAGTAAACGTAGTGGTCTTAGGACCACCGCCTTGCTCTGGGTGGCAGTTTCAGGACCACCACTATCTACTAGGTGGTGGTTTCAGGATCGCTGCCCCTATCTTGGCGGTTAACATGAAACCACCACTCTGCACAAACTTGGAAATTCTTTTGAGAACCTCCATTTACCTCATTTTATTCATTTTTCTTGTTTCTCCTTCTTGGTGTTGATGGAACTGATGAAGTGGTGTGTTTTTAGATCCCTATGGATCATACCTCCCCTAACTTAGGAGGACTTTTGGTCCCATAAAATATTAGTGGGGGAGTGGTAGAGGAATCAACTGCCCTCTTGTGCTCATTCATGTACCGTGTGGGTCTGCCTTGGTGTCGTCTCTCATCCAACCTGACAAGAATATCTGTGGATCTCTGGTTTATTGTTCCAGTGTTATATCCTCCTCTGAGTTACCTCAAGTATAAACCTATTTGGAAGGTAAATTTTCACTATCTTTCCTTCTTTGTCATGCATATATGGCATTATTGGATTCAAGCTCTTGCAACTTACTATCACGTGCATCTGCATGAAGTATGGCCTAAAGGTTTCTTCTCATCAACCTGCTCAAGTATTGTCGAAGGTCTCATACTGTAGTGGTTTAGTCCTGGGTTCATGTCTTTTTCTCTTGAGATGGATTGGCCGAATCCTCCCCAAGTACACTGATGTTATAGTCACCATTGTTCCTTGTATCTCCTCTTCTTCTTGCTGCCCCATGGTCAGGTCCAATGAATTCGTAGGTAGATACGGTGACTGCATAACAGAAGTTTGTTTTTCTCCTTGAATGAGCAATTCCTATGGTGGCTTATTCTACCAAAAACTGACAAGTGCTATCCAAATTCTCCATCCTTTGGTCAGAAATAATTGTGCTCTCACATCCATTTTGTTTTTCTTCTAATGAAAGTCAAACAAAACTGATGATTTTCCTGAATAAGTCTTAGTGCTTGGTTGACACTTACCATAGCCTTCTTTGATTTTCTCTAGTGTGCCTCGTTGTTAAAAATGACTCCATCCTTGACACATCTGTACCGGTTCTCCCTCCTTGTGAACATAGTATCCCTGGCATACAAGTAAGCTTGACTTCAACACCTTGAAGACAATGTCAAATGCATTAAGTGGAATAATATCAGCCTCTAATACATCTATGTATTGGGTATTTATCTCAAAATGACACTTACACTATCCTTGTAATAACTTTTTATTTCTACACCCTTTTTCACCCATCCAATGGGTATGGATGTAGGTGCAGGTAAGTCTCTAGACCAAGCTATCCTACAATCACATCAAAAATCAAATTTGACTTGATTTCCAACTTAGAATCTACTAACACCCGTTTACATTTAGTCTTCTTGATTTGGATTCTGATTTGAAATAGCTTACTCATCTCTTCTTCATCTTCTGCCCCATACATGTTAGTGGCCATGCATCCTAGAACATGTCTCATCTACATCTGAATCATCCTCAATCTTGACACTATCTTTCTGTCTTCACAGTTGCCATGGATTTCTTGGAATCATTTGGAAGAAAATGCTTTAGGTGCAATTCTAGATGCAACTTCCAACATGTGGCATCAGTATGTCCATTTACATCATAATTCTTACCAAAATTCACCCTTTAGGATCTTTACACCTCCAGTATGCAAAGTACTAGTGGAATGTTTACCTTTCCATTGACACCTTGCTACTTTCTTCCCTTTTTCTTTGAGAATGATCTGTTCTATTGACTAGTCTCCCTTTGGCTCTATTTCTCCTTGCTTCTTCTTGTCATCAATGTAGTATGCTTGTACACAAGCTTCATTGAGATCCTTGAGCTTCACTCATGGAGGGTATTACCTTCCTTCTGATAGGTGAGAGTGAAGTCCTCCCAAATATTTGGTCATCTGAATGTCATCATCCTCCAAGTCCATACTAAGCAACATGGCTTGGTCTCATGAAATTTTGTAGTGTAGTCTTGCACATCTCTTTGACCATTGTCACCTATCTAAAGTACTACCATTTAATCATCCATATCAGTCTTATGATTCCAATAGGGTAGAAGTTAGCTCTTATGGAATTCTTTAAAACCTTTCCAAGTTGCTAACAATAGGATGTTTCTTCTTGTCCCAAGTGGCTAGATGGGTTTCCCACCAAACCATAGCACGACCTTCCATTTTGAGATGTGCAAAGGTGACCCATGCCTTAAGTGACATTATGCACACTAAAGTATTGACTTCCAACTATTTTAGCCATTTTCCCAGTAATTTTGCATCTACATGTCCTTCAAATATTCTTTATTTCTCACTTTTGTTTCAACTTTAAAAGGTGTACGTCAGATTTTACCTTCTCGCTTTACAATTGGTGTCTCTTCATGCTCTTTCCATCCTTCCTCTTCATTGGATGAAATTTTGATATCCGAAATGCATACTTTCTGGTAGTGCTTGAACCACCAAGTCCATGGAATCTTGCTTGACCTGATAATTCCATCTTTTCGCAGATAACATGAAACACTCTTGATGTTTTATATGCAATCTATCCATCTACAGGTCTCATAGCATATCGACTACTATGGACCAAGTTCTAATTCCTCCATTTAGAGCTATGAATTACTCTGTTTCCACTTCTTCGTAGAAATATCTTGTATCCACCCAAGGTAAATTGATTCTTCATGTTTGGAACTGTCAAAATTTGTCACTTCATAGTAAAAATCACAAGAAAGATCCCTTGAATACTACATGTCTTGGATATATAATCAGCTCTGATACCAAAATGATCAGTAAACATCTACTTTATGAACTCTTGAATCACACAACTATGCTGTTCTACTTTCACACTTTCAAACTATGCTCAGATTTATTTGAAAAATTAGAGCTTCGTGACTAATTATCTTAGTGCTTTAGAAAGGAAATTGCCAGCAAGTAAATAATTGCTAAACTTCCAAAACCAACAATTTTATCCTGGAAACCTCCAATGGAGGAAAACCAGTTAGGGAAGGGAAATTACTCTTTCTTCCCACTTTTATTGGTGACTAATATAGACAATTACAGATTACAATAAGTATAAAAAGAAGAAAAAATGTAAACCTTCTCTCCAATTACTTGTTTCTCTGTTTCTACACCTTGCTCCTACAATTCCACTCCAACATTGAAGATCTTACTCACTTCTCTCATTAGACTCTACTTCTCGATCTCTCTGGATCTTCGAATGATCATTCTCTTGCTCCCTTCATGCATTTATAGACCTTCCCATGTCCTCCATGCACTGGAGAAGGCTGTGAAAGGGCATTAAAGGGGAAGAGACACGGATTTGGGCGCTTCAAATTTGCATTTTTGAAATGTCACCTCATTCTTATTTTATGTTTGAAAGTGTTAGGTTCTACCCTGAGATTTTCCGGCTGTCTTAGGACCCATCCTACCTTGGAGAACGAGATTTTAGGACCACCATCACTTTAGGGCGGTGGTTCTGAAACCACTGCTTCTGCATCAGAGCAACGGTTCCTTCCAGAACCTTTGTTTACCTCATTTTATTCATTTTCTTGTTTCTCCTTCTTGGTGCTGATGGAACTGATGAAGTGGTGTCCTTTTTGTAACACCCCTATGGATCTAAATCACTTCCTTAGATCAATCCTTTGTGACCTCATTGTAAAAGGTACATCCCATGTTTCAAATATATACTTTTACATTCGGTTGATGACTGATGAAAACTCCTCCTAAGATGGGCTTTCTACTAGGGACCACATAAATACACCCAATTTGATGCTTGATTCAACTTTTCATAGTCGTCAACATACAAGGATTACCTTGTTCTTTGACTATGTGTAACAAAAAACTGCAAGACATCTTTTAGATACAAACTTCTTTTCAAAGATGTAGTGGGAAAATACATACAATCATGATCATGTGCAATGAGTGATGAACAAGTGTTTAACTTTGGTCATAGTGTTGAATCATGGTTCAAGAGCATCGAATGCACTATGAATTTTCTTAGAGATTCATGCATTGGACCTGAGTTTGATGCACGTAGATGGGTAGAAGAGAACCTCTACCATGATTTGTATGAATTTTTTTCTGTTGCTTCCTAGTAGAACTGTATGAATGGCTCTCGAACATATTGCGTCTACCTATCAAGCTGGTATTATAAATCACACACGTGGACCAAGAAGAGTACCAAAGGCTAATCAAGATGTAAATTTGACGTGGAACTCATGTAGTGGATCATTGGTGGAAAGGAGTACTGGCTAGCTACACTCTGGAGTATGCTATTTCTACATATTCTTGTCAAACAAAAGTTGCTGAGTTTGAGTTTCTATGGGATCCTAGAGGATCATTTCTACATGTTATCCCTCTAGTAATGAAGATCTTGATTGTTACCTTGAGTTTAGAGGCATTTCTAGATGGTCGGCTAAACCATTTTGAGTGTTGGGAAGGAAGCTAGGGTGGAGGAATATGGAAGACATTATGATGGATAAAGAAAGGGAGGAGAGACGACTCAAGTATAGTGAAGCGCATGAAAGGGAGATTTCTAGACAATGTGAGGTTACAGGTGTGATGGACTTGTCTAGTTTGGAGGTAGATGCATTATGGGAAGGAGTTGAGGTTCATGCAGAGGATTTTTGTGGAACCTGAGAAGTCTGTGCTACCCCATCTTGGAAAGTGCATGGTAAGAGAGACCCCTTAGGATTCTGATGAGAGTTTGTCATGTGGAGAGAGAAGATTTGTTGGCATGCATCTGAACCCACCTAGTGACCAAACCTTGGTGCTTATTTTCCAGATCAAGGTGAGGAGTATTGTTGACCCAGTTGGTATCAGTAGAAGTGACAGATCTACGCCCAAGAGATACAATTTCTCATTTCCCACTTATATGGCTACACATACTATTCATAGTATTTGGAGGAATTTTCAGACAAGGAGTAAGTACACAACGGGACACCTTCGGTCTCATTTCTGGGAGTGGTTGCACATTTCAGTGGAACTTTGGGGACCCTTGACATGACCACTATAGGACCTGGTGGATCTAGTGGTAGAACTTAGGAACTGGGGGCACAAGGACCTGGTGGATCTAGTTGAGTCAGGAGGAACAGGACCTGGTAGATCTAGTGGGTGTAGGAGGAACAGGACCTGGTGGAACTGGTGGGTCTGGTGGTGAGGGGAAAACTGAAGGAAACCAAGGCTCTGGATTAGGAGGATGAGGGCCCCAACCACCTCCTCAATTTTACTTTGAGATGTTTTTACATTTTCTAGATTACAGAGGTTTTGAATATGCTACAGAACATGTTCATAAGTGTGATCTATTATCACGCACAAAAGGGATCACAAGCTTAGAGCAGAAAGCAAGCTAGTTTGCAACGAAGTTGTAAGGGCAATGTGCATAGCTGGTATAGGAAATATGACCCTCATCAAATAGTGGTGGATTATACTACTTTAAAGAATGCACATTCTTAGCAGAATTCCACATCCTTGAGTTTGAATAGAAGAGCATCAACACCCTGAAGGAGATTCAACAGGGAATGAAAGAGAGTGTGTGGGAGTATGATGCATAGTTTAAAACCCTCCTCCCTTTACAATATGCTCAATGGTTTGTTGGGAGGTAAAGATAACACCTTTTAGAAGAGATTTATCTCATAAAAATTTCACAGACCCACGCGAGGCGTTAGAATCACCCTATGCGCCAAAGTTGTTGGAAGTGTTGATACTTGTGTTAGCCTATTTCTGGAGGCTCAAATCACTGCTATGGCTAAAAAGCTAGAGAAATTATCTGTGAACTCATCCCATGAGACTCGCAGTAGTATATGGTGTATAGATTGTGAAGTAGAGGGGCATGTCAAGGATAATTTCCCTCGAAGGAGAGTACACGCTGTAACAGTAGACTATGAAATTTGTCATGGGGACCATGATGCAAGTAGAAGTCTCTTGTTATAGTGTGTAATTTGGAAGAATGTGTCTTGCTACCTTAATATCTACACCTCTACGACCCATGACACTAAGGATTGTAGGCTTATTGACCAGATTCAATGAGGCCATTGATCATGGTGTGCTTTTCAAATTCCAACTTTGCCATTAGTTATAAGAATGTGGTGACTCTACTCAGGTATGAGGAGTTGCACAGATGGAGGCGCTGACTATAAAGGGGATTTTGTGGAGGATTTCATGGTCATGTTAACTACATGGAGGAGGAAGAAGTGAGTTCCCATATGAAACCTATTTTAATTTTGGGTCTATAGACCACTACAAGCATGAGAGTGCACAGAGTTATTGTAGTGCTCATGGTGTCTGGAAGAAGCACAAGTATGAGGAATGCTTTGATCCTTGTTTGCAGCACATGAATCAACGACTACTAGAAAGAAAAGGGCACTGCAATGGTAAGCATTAAGAAGGAATGACACAAGAATTGATCTTCCACAGGTGACACATGATGTAGGATTGGAACCTATTATTGTAACAACACCTCTTCTTAGAATCCCTGTACATGTTCATTAAAGGAAATACCAAAGCAGAAGAACCTAATTTGTGGCACATGGGAAAGTACCCAACCCTGCGCATCAAAAGGAGTTATATCAAGAAACCATGAGCATGTCATTCAGAGTTTATAAGGACAAATACTTGGTGTCTAAAGGACCATCTCTCAAGTTGAGGGAGGAGCTAAAGAAGGACTGTTGAGGCACCAAAGCCGATGTCCTCTAGATGAGGTCAAGGAAGTATGTAAAATGCTAAGGCAAGAGAATATTATTCCCTAAACTAGGAGCATGGTTGAGAGAGAAGGTAAAACATGCACTGGGGAAGAGCTAACGAGAGGAAGGTAATTGCATGAAAAGGGGGTTTCCACTCATAACCTTGACTATGATAAGGGAGATCAAGTTAAATGGAGTCGTGGATGGATGGCTCCTTAGTAATATCCTCGTTGACATAGGCATGGAGGTCAATGTTCTCACCTTGGATGCATGAAACATCAGACAGGTAAGAACCTGCATTACAACCATCTTTGAATGTGATATATATGGAAAACAAAATGAAGGCAAGGAATTCCCATCAAGTGTTTTAAAGGATGCAACCATCACCATTACAGGGAGCTAAGTTTACTAGGGACTATGCAAAGTCTTGGATGCTCATAGAGGCAGAAAATTTCCCAGCCCATATGAACTACTTGGGTGCCCATGGTGCTATAAGAACAATGCGGATCTTCGGTTCAACAAGGGATACATAAGATTTGAAAATGAGGAGGAACGGGTCATCATACCCCTGGCTGATGGGAAATCAACACCCTATACTCGAACCTTTGGGAGAAGAGGTCCTGGATAGAATATATGTGCGCTCAATCAGGGATCTAGAGACAATTCATCCCACAGAAGGAGTTATCCAGTTTGAGGATGCTCAGTCCCTAAGTGACACCACCAGTATAACGTGCGATAATTGGGTGCATGGACCTATGAGTTAATTGGACGACATTTGAGAGGATTGGTGACAAAGGTGACAAAGGCGCGTATGGTTTGGTGCCTAGGAGGAAAGGAGCTACCTAAGTACTCAGGAGGAGCCTTCCCTGAGGTATTTTTGTAGGAGATGGAAGCTCAGTGGAAGGAGGAAAATGAATGAAGGGGGATGTTAAGTTACGTCCTACTCAGAACTGCTGCACGCTGGTGGGCAACATGCATCGGGATAATCTCTTGGAATGGCGCGAGGTGAGAATTTCCTTCTCTATAAGGTTTTGCAGGAGACCAACGCACCCACGGCTATAAAATAGTACCATGGTAAAGAGACTGCTTCCTTCCATATCCAAGCATGTGAGACAGCCTGGATGGGAAGCTCAGAAGCATTGCCACCTTCATTATGGGTTCACAAGTTGTATTCCACATCTACAAGGTTATGCATGCGTGCATGGTACATTCATTCTGAGACACGCCGCTAGACAGGGAATTGGAAAGAGTTAGTGGCTAATCTCATTCAAACATTTGAGTATCGGAGTACAAAACCCTTGGTGGATAAGGCATTGCAGGTTGTCAAGCGCCTTACCATTGGGGATAGTGCCATGGCAGAAGATAGACTACTGGAGTTGCTAGGTGAACCTAGCCTGGAGGCATGCTTTAAGGAAGAAGAAACAGAAGAGATACAGCTTTGAGCGTGCGCATGTTTGGAAAAAGAAAAGGGGAAGATGGTGTATGTTATTGATGGTGAAGAAGAGGAAAACTTAGATGTTGACCATTCTGTAGGGACGTGCGAAACTCATAGATAGTGCTGATGAATGGGCGTGCGTGTATCATGAGCCTTTAAAGACAAAGAATGTTAACATCGGCTCAGACGAAGAGCCTAAAGAGGCTATCGTCGGAGACTATTGGTTGGAGAAAGAAAGTCTCTAAGATCATTGATCTTTTACGTGAGTCTGAAGATTTTTTCCCGCGCGGGTATCATGAACTCAAAAGTGCATTCACCATTCCTTGGGGTAAATGAGAATTAAGATGAAGGATGGTGCGTGCTCCAGATCCAGAAGAGACCATACCGAATAAATCCTAACCTGCGCGTAAAGGTTAAGGAGGAAATAGATAAGATGATAGCGTCGGGCATTATTGAAGCTGTTGAAGAATCAAAATGGATAAGTCCAATGGTATTTAGTATCAAGAAGGACGAAAGGATAAGGATTTGTGTTGATTATAGAGACCTGAATGTAGTATGTATCATTGATCCTTTCCCAACCCCATTTACTGAAGAAATCCTAGAGGGAGTGGTAGGGCGCGAGGTCTATTCTTCTACAGATGGATTCTCGGGTTATCACCAGGTAAGAATTGCGAAGGAGGACCAGAGAAAGACAACTTTCGCCACTGAGTGCGGAATTTTTGCCTATACAGTCATGCCTTTTGGGTTGAAGAATACGCCTGCAATGTTCTCATGCGCATTGTGGTACAAGCTTTCCAGGACTTTCATCCATAAATTCCTTCAAGTCTACCTGGATGATTAGACAATATATGGGTTAGTGAAGGACCATTGTGACAACTTACGGATGATGTTTGAAAGGTGTCGGCTAGTTGAGGATATCCCTCAAAATTAAAAAATGTGTCTTTGCCACCCCGTTTGGAACATTATTGGGGCACATCATATGTAAGGAGGGCCTAACTAGTAGATCCCGCAAAAGTTGCCGTAATTGTGGGATTGAAGGAGCCTACTAGTCAAAGCACTGTGCATGGATTTCATGGGCATACGGGGTACTACAGGAAGTTCATCAAGGGATATGCCAAGATTGCACGCATGCATTTAGAAGAGTTAGCTTAGACATAAGAGTACCTTTCATTGGGGAGAGGCACAACAAAAGGCATTTGATACTTTGAAGGATAGGCTTGTCACCTCGCCCATCCTACGTTTCCCTTCGTGGGATAAGCCTTTCCATGTTCATGTGGATGCCTTAGGTACTGCCATTGGAGCAGTACTTGCACAACCTGGTGAAGGGATTGTTGACCATCCCTTGTGCTTTGTAAGCAGGAAATTGACACCAGCAAAGCAAAATTATACTACAACTAAGCGCGAGGCATTGTCGATGATATACGCGCTTCATCAAATTTTCAGATAGTATTTGTTGGCAACCCCTTTGTATATTTTACAATGACCATATGGCATTGAAATAATTGGTGAACAAGTCCATTCTAACAAGGGCGCATATGTCAGATGGGTAACTATTGTACTCCAAGAATTTGAGTTCACGGTGGTTGTCAAACCAGGAAAAAGTAATTCCAGACCTGATCATTTATCCAGGATTGATTTAGGGGAGGACGCGCAGAGCATTGAAGACACCATGCCAGATACACAACTTTTTAGGTTGACGGTGCACGCGCCCTAGGATTTGGAGGACATTGCAGTATTTCTCAAAACGGGTGTGGCGCCAGATTGGAATGAAAGCCTTGGAGAAGAAGAAGTTGGCTATATGCGCCGTGCCCTACATGTTAATTAGTGGAAATCTTAACAAAATGGGTCGTGATGAGGTTCTGCGCCGTTGCATGCTAGAACATGAGTGCATTGCAATTATGGAAGAAAGGCACATGGTGGGATTGCAATAGGACACTATGCGGGAAATGCAACCATGCGCAGAAGATTCTACTCGCAGGGCTTTGGTGGGAGACCATTTATTAAGATTGCATCGAGTTTTGCAAGGTTTGTAATCATTGCTAACGCCTTGGCAAACCTGGAAAAAGGGATGAAATGCCCTTGTGACCAATAGCCAGCGCGAAACCATTTGAGAAGTGGGCTATCGACTTTGTCGGACCAATCTTGCTAGCGGCGCAAAGGACTGGTTTGTGGAATATCCTCACTTGCACTGATTATTTGACAAGGTGAGCACATGCAGTGCCTACAAAGGATTGTATAATGACTACCACTGCTAGATTTTTATGGGAAAACATAATCTAACAGGTATGGATGTCCATTGATTTTGACAAGTGATAGAGGTACGCACTTCCTCAATGAAACGGTTAGGATTTTGCTATCAGAATCCATGGTGGCCCACCACAAAACTACTCCCTATCACTCGCAAGTAAATGGAACTGCTGAGGCATTTAACAAAAGACTTAGCCACACATTGACTAAGATCTGTGATGTTGGTAGATAGGATTGAGATGACAAAGTATCAACTGTTCTTTGGGCGTATAGGACAACCTACAAGAGGTTGAATAAGGCCACACCATTTCAATTGGTGTTTGGCGGGGAGGTTGTCCTACCAGTTGAATTCATGTTACCTTCTCTGCGTATAGTGCACGCAGGGGGATTGGCCGATGAACAAGCGCTGGAAGAAATAATTAACAAGTTAATGTGATTGGACGAAAGATGATCACTCGCCAGGTGGAGCCAGAAGACGGAAAAAGCAAAACAAAAGGCATGGCATGATCGTCACATTAAGAACAAGAAGTTTGAGGTTGGGCAGATGGTGCTTACTGTATGATTCTAAGTTTCTGCGCCATCCTGGGAAATTGAAGGTGCATTGGTTGGGTCCCTACATCATCTCGTACATCCTTGATTCAGGGTGCGTGCTAGTTGCAAGCACTGGATGGGACAAGATTGCCAGGACACTTCAATGGGAGTAGGTTGAAGCCCTACTATAAATAAGTCTTCTTGGTGTTTGTAAATAAGGCAGTGTTGCCAGTTAGTTTAGGATTTCCTTTAATCCATTTTGTTTTCTTGTGTTTCCCTTTCTTGTCACTGTTTTGTGTTGCACCTTGGGTGCCGGTAATCCCATTACTTTTGAAGGTTCTAACTGTGTAGAGGACCATGCATCATCTTAGTGTGGGGTGAAGTAAGGTAGAAGAACATAAAGCATGAAGCACCAGGAAGGATTACATTGGAAAGCTCGGTTGAATGGCACTGTGAAGGAATTACATGCAAGGAAAGGTGAAAAAGGATGGTTGGTGTCAGGGTAAGGCTACATTGGGGATCCACGTATAAGAGAGGAAGAAGTACAAAAGCAACATGAGGTAGAAAAGAGTAAAAATCATGACAGAAGAAATTCCTTCGGCTTTGGTTTCGCACATGCAAGAGTATCTTGTCAAGATGGATTGGTTGCGCACCAGAAGGTTGGGGAATTTTCTGCGTAAGGTTGGGTGTGTGAGTTAAATCGGTAAAGTTAGAATTTGTTGGAAAAATATGCATTAAGTGTTAAAGTTCAATGGTAGGTAAGGTAACATTTAATGTTACAAAGTGGTAAAACTATAAATAGAAGGTTTGACACTTCATTATTTACATTGAGAATATAAAGAAGAAAGAGATTTTGTGAACTAGGGTTTCCAGAGTTGATCCGTGCGAAGAAAAATTGGAATATTTTAACATTGAGTGACTAGTTTGGATCTGAAAATCCGGGGGGAAGTAATTCATGGGTGTGGGGAGAGTTGTGGAAAATCACCATCTTGTGAAAATATATTCTAGTTAGGGTTTAAAAGCTAGGGCACGGGTCAGAAAAGAGTATTCTTCACAGGTTAGGAATCTAAAGTTAGAAAGGGTAGAAGAGTAGAGCTAGGAAGAGAAGTTAAAGTGATAACCCAAGCAATGGCACCCAAGAAACCAGCAGCAACGCCTAAGAAGGGAAAGGGCAAGGAAAGGGAAAACAAGAAGAAACTACTACAAGTACCAATGAAGAATGGTATGCAGAAATGCATTACCCATATGGGGTTTTCCTCGGGATGGAATGGGAATCCCACTTGAGAAAAATTATGGTAAGTGACTACAATCATCACATGAATGTGATTGAAAAGGAAATTGAGTTGGAGTTATTGCACCTGACTAACCAGAGAACACCTAAGGGGTTACCAATTTATAGCGATGAAGTCAAGGTGAAGTTAGAGAAGGTGGGGTTATTGCAACTCTATGAATTTACCTACTTTGGAAAGCTAGAGTGCCTCAATCAATGGCTAATGTTGTGTGTACATGGAGACCACTTTCACTTCACGGGGCACAAGATGCATATAACCCCTTAGCTAATTTCAAGATTCACAGGACTTGTTTGTGACAAAGAAAGTTTAGAGGATGACCTGTGCACAAGGAAGTAGTTAAGGATATAGTGGCCATGTATGCATACAAGAAGGAGTCAAGGTACTTTGATATCGAGGATATCTAAGACCCAATGATGAGAATGGCCACATTCCTGGTAACAAAATTTAACATGTAAGAAAGATGGAAGCAGGTAAAAAATTCCTGGTTAAATGTTTGTAGAATAATATTAGAGGGCACCATCTACAATCTATCCACATACATTACAGATGAAATTATTGCCAGTGCACAGGAAGGAGACAAGATTCTCTTTGGTAATTTCCTCTTAACCATTGTGTTCTCAGAAATTGAAGTACCAAATGCAAAAAATAAGTTCGTGTGGGAGTACCCAGAGGAAGACCCCTCACCTGCAAAAAGATTTTAGAAATATAGCTATGATAGGATGATGCCCATTCTCAAGGTGCATCTTGAAAAATGATATACATGCTTAAGGAATGCTTTTGGGGAAGAATGGAGAATACCATAACAAATGCCAATGCATACTGAAGAAGAAGCTGAGTTTGCAGTAAACCAACACTTATACATTGGTAGATTTATGTTGGGGGATGAAAACATGAGCCCATGGTGCAAGCTCCCATTTGCCTTAACAATTCAATACTTCTAGGCAGGATTTAACAGATTCAAGGAGTTGAAAAAGTTAAAGCTTGACCTTGGAAGTTTTGAACAGGACCACATGGAGATGCGTAGGATGTTGGTCTACCGCAACAAGCACACGTATGTATAAAAGTATGTGTTGCATGAATTCTAAATGGTAAAACCCTTGAATCTAACTATTGCACAAAGGTCCACGATGCGTATATACCTTCGGATAAGGCCCAAGTTTAAGAAGGGTGCTTATCTTGAAAATGAGAAAGTTATACCTGAGGACCTAACAGGTAGGAAGAAGACTGCACCCAAGAAGAAGGAGAAAAAAGAAATAAACAAGAAGGCACCAAGTTCCCAAGATACACAGGCATTAGGTGCCCTAGGAACAAGTGCTAGAATGAGTACTTACATGCATAGGAAGATGTCTCTAGTCAAAGAGGAGGTGCCAACACAGGAAAATCTTATCGCAGAGGAGAAATCATCAGAGGAAGAGGAAGAGAAAGTAGAATCTTCTATATTAGAATCCCCAGTTCGGAAGAAACAGAAGGTTATGGAGGAAGATGACTCGGAGGATACAGAGAGCTTGGAGAAATACATAGGTGAGAGTTATGATGATGAAGAAGATGATCCTGAAGGGGAGCAAGAGCCACTTGTTATAAGTGTGCATGATTCTGAAGAAGAGGGTAGAGAAGAAGAACATGAGTTCCTTTTCATGCAGTGCAAGGGTAGCCAGGAGGAGGAAGGTGCCCAGGACATAGGAAGAAGTAAGGAGGTTGGCATGCAGGATCAGAAAAATCCAAGCCTTACAAAGGAGAAAGTAAATGAAGCTACAGAAAGAGAAGCAATGAAAATCATCAAGGCCTTCGTAGAACAAGAATTGACATGCAACACTAATATAGTGATAGAAGAAGATAAGGAAGAAAGTGCATAAAAATATCATGGTAGCACAGGAGGCCCTTGTCTATCCATAACTGTTCCTAAGGGCACGCACACAGGATGAAAGCACATGGAGATCTAGAGGCAAGGAATGAGCTACATTAATGATCCCAACAAGGTGTTGCTCGCACATTTCCAAAGAACCATCCCAATAGATCAAATCATGGTAATGAAGTCATTCGATGAAGAAGGTGCATACCCTTAGATGAGGAAGATGCTCTCTTGGGCAATTGAGTACCACATCGATGAGCTAGAGTTCAAGGTAAGCTAGGGGGAACTAATGGAAATTTTAGAGTTGAAAGGAAACAACCCCTTGGTAAATGCTCAGTGGCTCTCAGATGAGTAGTTATGCAATGCACTCAAAAAGGTCTCAGTTGAGGTTGAAGCTAGGCTCTTTGGATAGAATGACATGATAAGATTTCTAGAAGTAGAACTAGAAAATAAGGAGGAAGAGATAGAAAAGGAGGAAGAGCTAGAAGAGAAGGCCAAGAATTTAAAGCAGGAGGAGTTGATTAGTGCTAACCTAAAGCATGAGCTTAGGGAAGAAAAGGCAAAGGTGTGCGAAGTACATAATAAGGTAGAATCCATCACAGATGCCATTTTTTTGAAACATCCAGACTTGACGCCACCCGCGTAAAAGTATGGATCTTCCCTTGAGTTCCTTGAAGACCTGATGCACATCCTCACCATGGAGAGACAACCTCTAGCCTTAGAATCTGCAAAAGAAGTAGCAGTGCGCCTGTAGGAGGATAAATTATAGGTAGTAGAAATCATGGCTGAATACAACAAAGTCCTTGCTGATGTAAAGATTACTTCCCATACTGCAGAGGCCGCATATGACAACTATGTAGACAAAGATAAAGTGGTAAGTATCCTGTTTGCCAACTATAAAGCATACTTAAAGAGTTCCAAGAAAATAACAAAGGGAATAGAGCATAGTGGGATATGATCCTGGAAGAGGTTGAAAAGAAGTCAAAAGCTATTGAGGCCCTAAGGGGTACAATCAAGAACTGGCTAAAGGAGCTATACCCATAGATTACTAGAAGGATGGACGTGCTTGAGAACATGGGAAAGAAGTTGGAAAAAAAATTTGATACTATGAGTACTCAATGAGATGGACTAAGTTTTGGGGAGGTAAGCACCCTAGTTGGTGACCTTTTCTAGAGAGTGCAAAACAAAGTCGATGCTTGGAACAAGTTGGAGGCTGAATTGTAAAAATATTTTTCTAGCTTGTTACAATAATGCCAGCACTTCTAAATTATTTCTTCTTTCTTAAATTCTTCATACCCTTATTCTTTTCCCAAGATGTAAGTCTATTTGTGATTCTTTATTCATTGGAGAAGTGTTCTTGTGGGTGGAGAACAGGCATAGTATGGGGTGATGTTGGTCCCCTAAAATATTGGCTAAGCACACAAAGGCACATGGGTGTGCAAGGCCTAGGTTAAAGGATGGGCGTGCAAGGAGAAGGCACATAAGGTAAGGTTCTAGGAGGGTTTTAGAAGGGCCGTGTTGTGCACCAGAAGACAAGGTCTCAGGACTTAGCCATATTTGGTGTATCAGGTAGGACACGAGAAAAGCATGACCTGACTGAGCCATATTTGGTGTATCAGGCAGGGCACAAGTAAAGCATGACCCGATTGTGCATGCAGAGTGGATAAGGTGTCATCTTGGTAACAGGTTGGTCTAGGAAGGAATATGCCCTGCAATGGAAGCTTCTAGAAGACTTCATGGAAAAAAGTGGAGATCTCAAGCCTAGAGGATCATGCTCCCATGGAAGACCACATTCAGACACTTGGCGTAGGATCTGAGGCCATATAAGGATGAGTTAGAACTTTGGGGATGCCTATATATATAAGCACACACAGAAGAAATACAAACACAAACCTACAGAGAGAGATCCATAGAGAGCAGAGATCTGCAGAAATACCGCAAGGAACTCTGTGTGGGTTGGGTAGATAAAACATAGGAGATGGATGTACCACGAGCTTTGGGGTTATAATTTTTTTGAGAGCTAAAGGATATGGATCCATTTATGATGCATGACTTTGGTTTGCCTTTCTGCAATGCTCTATAATGAACCTAATGAATGTAATGAGGTTACTAGTTTATATGAATATGATCAATAATGATTCTGGTGCATTTACATATCTTCATGGTTCTATTTTATGCATGTTTATGGAATGATTCTAAATCCTTCCACATTTCCCTTTCTATTTTTATTTAGTTCTTAATCTATTAAGTACTTTTCTGTCTATAATGAATACATTGATCTAGAATCTGTTCTGAGCTCTATGATGCTTGCATGTCTCATTTCCACTTACTTCCTTAAAATTTTGGATCATTGATGATGTTTTCCCACTCAAATCACATAAAAAAGAGACTCGAAACATGCGCGTGCCTCGGGTGAGCACCTAACACCCGTTGGGTGATAGGTCGTCATGCATGGGATTCCCTTGTTCTTTGGGGGGTGTAAAAATGACTACATTGATAATGAAGGAGTAGTAAAACTTGTTCGATATCCTGTATTTCATTAGCACACTAAACACGTTGAGGTGTAGGTACATTTCATTTGCAAACATGTTCAGAACAACAACATCTAGCTCTAATATTGCCCAATAGATATGCAACGTGTAGATGTCTTCACAAATTCAGTTGCTCAAGGTAAATTTGAGGGTTTTAGATAATTTCTCTCATGTTCATTTGAGACCATGTTGAATTAAGGGGGGGAATGTTAGGAATAAAAATTATCTTAATTCATCATTAGTTAATATTTAAATAAATGCAATAAGTTAAAGTATTTAATTTAAATACTTTAAACATATGTCAATAGGTATTAGTTATCCTTAGTTGTCAGTTAACTAAGTGATATTGTTCTCATCCCTATGTTTGTGGAATAATGTTCTATCTTGCATATTTTGTTCCCAGAATAATTTCCATGAGGGGCGATAGGGGCAGTTAGGGGCAATATGTTATTCCTACATATGTGCTCAGATTAGGTGGATCTGTTTCCATATATTGTGGATGAGATAGAAGCTATCCAATATCTATAAATATTGCAGCTCTCTCATTTGTTTGTAATGCTTGATTTTGATATTAATAAAATTACACAAGCACCGTCTTGTTTTCTGTAGTCAAATATTCTTTTCAAGTATTCATTATCAAGACCATTTTCCAACCAGTTGCAGCAGTACGTTGCCAATAGTGGGGGAGAGTTGTGCCATTTATAGGCATGTCACTGCCTTAGCGATGGAAAAATAGTGCGGAAGAGTGGTATTAGCATTCGGACTCTATTTGGGGAGATCGCTAGACAGGTTAAGGACGCACATTTTTCGTAGTGAAACAAGGTGCTAGGTAAAACTATATATGGTTTTACACATATTTAAATAGAGGATGTCACATGCAGAATTATACAGATTATAGTGCAACTTAATTGTAATGTATTCGAACCACCTTACCATAATGAACAATTTTATAGACTCATTACTCAGATAACGGCTGATTGGGGATGGGATTTCTATCTTATATCTGTAAGCCTGGAAGGTAATCGATTATATACTAAGAATCAAGCAAAATTTCCGCATTTATGTGGCATTGTCCACGGAAGACATTGTTCATCAAACTTGGAATGATAATTCATAAGTTTAAACGCATGTTCAGAATATGTCTATAATTTTGTCTTTTACCCACATCCTATTACAATTCCCATAAAATGAGGGAAAATTCTACATCATAGAACCTTTGTGTCCTTGTTAATTTTTTATAAATATGTTGGAGGTATGAATCCTTCTATAATTGCTAAAAAAATGTGCTAGTGCAAATGGAGCAAAAGTTATGCAGGGACAGAGAAATGGTCTTCGTGTAAAGATATAAACATAATGGGCCCTATACATGGAAGGTATTCACTGCATTCCCATAGAATGAATTTATCTTTTAGAATCATGAGAAAGTACATTGTAGTATCAAAAGTAGAAGATATTGTATGTGAGGTCCATGCATTCTTTTTTCGCAGTCTTAAAATATTTATGGAATTTCAACAATTTGGAGAAGGTATAAAATAGGGTAAAAAAAATTCTACATGATGTTGATACAAGTGAGATATCACTATACATAAATGAACATAGAGGATGTTTGCATAATATCATTCCTAAATCAAAGTAATGTATGAAAATTTTCACATCATGGAAAAATCCACCAATATTTTATATTGGTTGAGTGATGTGGAATATTTGGATATTTAAGTTAGCATCTGTTGGAGGAATTGAAACTTTTAGTTATAAAGGACCAAGAGAGAACTATGTATATTGCAGAATATACAAAACTGAGAAAAATGATATGTTTGACCCTAAATAATTTATATCTATTTGGGGAGGGTTTTACCAGACCAAAATTTGCTAGCCGAAATTTGATTACAAATTTGGACAATCTTGGTAACTATTTATAATTTAATGAAATTGATCAGTTGTGTGTTTCAATTAGGGTATGTGAGATAACACTACATATTTTCATCGTGGTTGGATGCAAAAAAATTATAGTGCCAATCAAAAGGAAAGAACTTTCTGTAATAGTTGCTTCTATTAAATATACATAGTGCAAAATATCTCACCTATGAAATAGGATAATGTTTCCCTAGAGATTAACTATTGAAATCTATGACTATTAAGTATCTTTAATATTGTAACAACTTCCAACAAACAAATTTATGTAAGAGGGTAAAGAATTTGACTAAGCACCACTGTAAGAGTGTGGATTTAAATAGAGAACATTTGGAAGGTATATTATGTGCATCCAAGCTAAGGGATAAACTTTCACGTTTTTCCACAACCATGATGGAACAATTTTAAAAATGGATAAACCTTACAAATATGAATCCATTACAAAGCTTTGGATAAACTAAAGTCTAAGAATAACATTTTTTTATTTATCTACCTTTTTAAATGATGAATATACCACACATTTGATTCTTGTGGATACATTGATTTTGTCTATATTTTGTAATCTTTGTGTCTCAATTGGAAAATATCCCATGCTATAATCGAATGAAATTATATGATATTTTCATTTGACGCTATTGGGTGTGGATACCATGTATGCCATAGTTCCTATTTGATAGTTAAAATTAGTTCATACCATAGGAAAAAAAAAACATTTGAAGTGACCAAATGTCTCTTCACCTCCTTCTTGGTCTATGATGCAGAGGACAATCATGAACATACCAAGCACTTGATAACAACTGATTAGAGAAGGAGGAGACAAAAACCATGTATAACATTGATCAATTTCTTTAGGAAAACATATGAACAAGGGTCATTTATCATCTTGGCTTGATGTTTTCAACCTTCCTATAATGTATATATCCCTTTACCAACATTTAAACTTTATCCATTACTCAAACATAACTTGATAGTTCAAAAAGATAACAAGAAATGTACCAATGCATCATATTTATTCTAGCTTGCTCTATTTAGAATTCTTGAGGTATGGTTTCCTAGTACATGTAATTTGTTATTGTCTTCTTAACACCAAATTCCTCTTAATAAAACAAGCTCCTTGTTATTATTATCTTTAGAAGATCCTTACTTACCTTTCTATAACACTCATTTTACTAGAAGGACTTCTTTCCTCATAAACATCTCTCCACTCTTCGCAAGTTTGAGAAAATCCTCCTTTATTCCTAGAATTTTCACTATGAATATCATAGTGAGTCCTCTCTCTATCATTGTAAAATGGTCTATGAAAACCTCTCTTCATTTAACAATTCTTTGATGGAGTCATTCTTACCTAGTGCATTTCTTTGACCCTTATATTTCATTACATAACTTTCTTGACTTCTTCGTACTCTTTTGTAATTGCACTTATCTGTGGCATTGTCATGAGTGAATTTAAATTACCTTGTCTTATAAAATATGCCAAAATATTTCTTCCCTTTAACACCTTTTCTCCATTATGGTAAATCTTCTATATAATTTTAACTTCATAAAAATTGTGCCCCAAGAACGTTTTCTTCCTCAATCCTACGCATAAATTGGTAAAACAGAGTATGAAGAATGAGTTCTTAACAATGTCTCTTAAAATTTCACTTTTAGGTCTTTAGAACCTTTAACCACCTTTATCAAACCTTGAATGTGTGTAATGTAATCATAAGAACCTCTTCTCACTTTTTATACCTTCAGACAATTCAAACCTTCCAAAGAACACAATCCATATTATCATTGACTCCAACACAGTATTGTAGAAATGTTAAGAAGTAATAACTGCTAACACTATAACTTACACTCTTCATAATTAAAACTAATCATATAAATTTCTCCAAACTTGTGCGACTCCACCCTCACAGTTACTACGTAATTGTTTCAACCCCTAGCAAGACATGAGATCAAAAAAACCAATAGTATTGGGTCCCTCACACCCCTGTCATAAACATAGTTCCATAAGTACATTATATGATCATCTTAATCCCTAAAACTATAAAATTCTTTTAATACACCTTCAAAAACACCTCTTTAAAAAATTTCACATGAAATCACCAGTCTAATCAAAAGATACAAGAGTCTTTCAAAATCTTCCCTAGCCAAGGTTTGAATAACCAAAGAGGAGGAACCTTCTAACTTTCAACTTAATTTTAGTTCCAAACATTCAAATCCAAATTACAGGGTTCAAGAATATATATCAATTCATACGAACACTTGTAAGCTTATAAGTCCAAAATTACTAATTAAAAGTAACGAGATTTTACATGCACAAATCAAGGTATTTAGGAATAATGTCCCACTTTTCTTGTTCCAACTTCATGTATCCTTCTTAAATTTATGTATATTTCCCTACACATTATGAACAGTCCATAAGAAGGATTTATTTTTGGTCATTCCTAGAACCTCAACATCACCTATGTCAAGCTTGATCTGGTAGTTGGTCTCCTGACAAAGCATTGTATACTTAATTTTATTGATGAAGACTTTGTATGACTAAATATTTTATGGAATTTTCATCACAATCATCCTAATAATCATCTTAGCCAAATCCAGTGCATTTTATCTTTAAATTCTCCTACTCTTATATAGTGTTTCTCAGTCTTAAGGTTTATTTTCTACCTCTGAACATGTAGTCATTTTTTACCCCCATCACAAAGGAAAGAAATCCCATGCGCATCGTCCTATCACCTAGCGGGAGCTAGGTGCTCACCCGAGGCACATGCCGGTGTTGATTCTATCTTTTATGTGAGTTTAATGGGAAACATAATCTATGATATGAGTGTGACAGATTTTGAAAGGAAATAAGACATACAAGCACCATAGAGCTCAGAACGGCTTCTAGATCCTTGCGGTTATTCCAGACATAAAGTGAATCATACAAGCATTCAAACTAGTTCATAAACATAAATGAGAAAGAAATATGAATAAGGATGTATGTCTCAGAACCATTAATGCTCATATTCATATCAACTGGTAACCTTATTACATTCATGAGGCCATTATAGAATGTCACAGAAAGGTAGACTATAGTCATGCATTATAACTGGACTCAAATAACTAGGCCCTACAAAAGATAATTTATAATTCTCAATCCCTGATACATTATTTCCTACCCTTATTTTCCCAAACTAGAAGAGTCCTCACAGTATTTATGCAGAGCTCTACCCTTTCTCTATGTGTTCAGGTGTGTCTTTTACTTCTGCAGGCACTTGTACATATAGATTATTTGATCTTCCAACTCATTCTTCTACGGCCTCAGGTCCATCACCAAGTGTCTAAATGTGGTCCTTCAGGAGAGCATGCTCCTCCAGGCCTGATCTCATCACTCTGTGCCATGATGTCCTTCTAGAAGCCTCTATCGCAGGGCATATTCCTTCTTGGGCCAACCTGTCACCAGGATGACACCTTATCCACTTCGCATGTGTAGTCAGGTAATGTTTTCCTCGTATCCTACCAAAAATTCCCAATATGGCTATGTCCTAGAACCTTGGCTTTGTCCGCGCACACACCACGGGTTTCCTTAAACCCTACCCTAAACCCTTTCCTGTGGGCCTTCTCCTTGCATGCCTTTCTACAACTAGGCCTTGTGCACCTATGCGCCCTTTCATACTTAGCCAATATTTCAGGGGCCCAACATCACCCCACACTACACCTGTTCTTCATCCATGGGAACACTTCTTAAATGAATAAGGAATCATTGTAGGATTACGCCTTGGAAAAATAACAAGGGGATGAATAATCTGGGAAAGAAGAAAGAATGGGACAATGATGGCATCACTGTAATAAACTAGGAAAATCTTTCTGTAAGACGGGCTCCAACTTATTCCAGGAATCGACTTCATTCTGCGCTCTCTAGCAAAGATCACCCACCAAGGTGATCACCTGTTCAAAACCTAGCCCATCCCCTTGTATGATCATGGTGTCAACAATATTTTCTAACTCCCTACCTACATCCTCCAGCGCATCCATCCTTCTTATAATCCATAGTTATAGTTCCTTTAACCAATTTTTGAATAAACCCCTTAAGGTTTCAATGGCCTCGGATTTCTTTTCAACCTCAGCTAGGATCTTCTCCCACTCTGCTCTATTTCCCTTGTTTTTCTCTTGGAAATCTTTAAGTTCCACTTCATCCCTAGTGACCAGCATGCTCACCACTTTTTCTCTATTTTCATAGTTGTCATACGTGGCCTCAACATCAGCATGGACCTTGCTATGTTCTACTAACGAGTGTCATGACTTTTAATTTGTCCTCCTTTTCTAAGCATGTAACCACCTCTTCTACAGACTCCAAGGCTAGCTATTTTCTCTCCATGGTGAGGGCTCTTGTTAAGTCCTCCAGGCACTCTAGGGCATTTGCATACTTCCATGTGGTAGGTGCTAGGTCCAGATGCTTCAACACTATGGCATCTAAAATGGACTCCACCTGTTTGTAAACTTCACGCACTCTAGCATTTTCATCCTTTAACTCTCACTGCCACTGGGTTCTAATCAAATTCTCTTGGCTTAGCTCCTTTTTTCCATGTAGGTAGCTCTTCCTCTTTCTTCTTCAGCTCATCCTCCAGATATTTCATTTTATCATTCCACCCAAAGATTCTAGCTTTGACCTCAACAGAGACCTTGTTGAGTGTGTTACACAGTTGTTCATCTGAGAGCTATTGAGAATTCACCAATGGGTTTTCTCCTTTTGATTCTGGTAATGTTATAATTTCCCCATTGCTTACTCCAAATTCTGGGTCATCAAGATGGGACTGAAATTCCTATGAGAGCATCTTCCTTGTCCGTGGGTAAGCAACCTCCTTATCACAAGATGACATTGCCATGAGCTCCTCTGCTGGAACTATGCTCTGGAACCACACGTGCAACACTTTTTTGGGGTCATTAATATAACCCATCCTTGGCCTCTCCTCCTCCATGTGCCTTCCTCTCGTGTGCATGCCCTTAGGAATAACTACAGTTAGTGTGGGGCCTCTAGTGCTACCGTGGTCCTTTTCTGTGCTTTCTTCCTTATCCTCATTCAATACCAGCTCAGTGTTGTGTTCAAACTACTCTTCTACCATGGTCTCCATGATCTTTTCTGCTTCTTATTATACTGCTTTGGTTATATGTTCCTATGTAAGGCTTGGATTCTTCTACTTCTGCGCGTTGACCTACTCACTTCTTCCTATGTCCTAGGTGCATTCCCTTTCCTGGCTAACCTTGCGCCATATGAAACGAAAACCCTGTTCTTCTTTGCTGCCTTCTTCTTCTGAGTCATGCATGTTGAAGACGGGTGGCTCTTGATCTCTTCCAGGATCATCTTCTTCACTTCCATCTTGCTCATTATCATCATCCTTTTCCCCCATGTACCTTTCCAAACTCCCAGTTTATTCCGAGGGGGTCTCTTCTTCTACCCTCTACTTCTTTCTAACTGGGGATTCCGGTATAGGTGACTGTGTTTTTTCTTCCTCTGATGACTCCTTGTCTAGTGGATTTTCTATCTCTGGATTCTTCTCTTTGCTTATGGACTTCTTCTTGTGCGATTACATGTTGGTTCTAGTGCTTGTCCCAGTGGAGCCTATTACTTGTGTTTCCACCACACTTGGTATTTTCTTCTCTGGGTCTTTTTCCTCCCGCCTGGGTGCTGGTCTCTTCCTTCTAGTTAGGTCCTTAGGTATGGATATCTCATTTTCCAGGTATGCACCCTTCTCAACTTTGCATCTTATATGGAGGTATACGCATGCCACAAGCCCTCGTGCAATGGGCAAGGTCATGGACCTCACCATTTAGACCTCATGTGACACATACCTCTCCATGTATGCACACTTGCTGGGGTAGACCAACCCTTTACGCATTTCCATGTGGTCCTGGTCTAGATTTCCAAGGTCCAACCTTAACTTCTTGGATTCTCTGAACCTGTTCACTCCCACTTGGAAGTGTTGAGCTGTGAAGGCAAAAGGGATACTGCACCAAGGGCTCCATGTCTCATCTATTAGTTTGAATCTACCTAGGTAGAAATGTTGGTACATAGAAAAATATGCCTCTCCCTTGATGGCCAATGGCATTTGTTCAAGGATCCTCCATTCTACCCCGAACGCGTTCGTCAGGCACATATACCATTTCTCCAAGAGTGCTTTGTACACGGACATCATAGTGTCATAGGAATAATTTTCAAATCTCTTCATGGGTGAAGGGTTCTCAGCAGGGTACTCCCACACAAATTTTTCTGAAGCATCTAGTACTATAATCTCTGAAAACAAAATGTTTAACAGGATATTACCGAAAATTATTTTTTCACCTTCCTTCACATTGCTGACAATCGCATCCGCGATGAATGCGGACAAGATGTAGATGGTACCCTTTGAAATTTTCCTACAAACATGCAACCATGCCTTATTAACCTGGGTCCATCTCTCCTGGTCATTTAATTTTTCTGAAAGGTGTGCGGCCATCTTAATCACTGGGTCCTTAATGTCTGAGATATCATAGTACCCCGACACCTTTTTCTATGCATAGGCGACGACAGTCTCCTTAATTTCTTCTTGTTCACTTAAGTCATCCTCCAAACTATCTCCTTTATAGATGAGGCCTGTGAAATGTGAAATGACCTGAGGGGTAATGTGCATCTTGTGCCCTACAAAGTGGAAGTAGTCTTCGTGCACACGTGCCATAAACCATTGATAAAGGTGCTTAGGTTTCCCAAAGTAGGGTAACTCAGAGAGTTGCAATAACCCTAACTTCTCCATCTTGACCTTTACAACATCATCATAGATGGGTAGATCCTCTGGTGTCCTTTTATTAGTTGGGCACACTAACTCCAGTGCCATCTCCTTCTCAATTTTGCTCGAATGATGATTGTAACCATTTACAGACATGCTTCTCAAATGGGACTCCCACTCCTTTCCTAGCAACACTCCATCTGGGTACTACATTTCAATGTACCACTCTTCATTTATATGTGCAATAGTTTCTTGTTGCTTGCCCTTACCCTTTCCCATCTTAGGTGTGCCAACTAGTTTCTTGGGTGTCATGGCTTAGGTTCTCTTATCACTTCAATCACTTGTTGTTACTCTGTTCTTCCACTCCCTCCAACCTTAGATATTGAACTTTTGAAGAAAACCCTTTAAACCCGTGCCCTAGGTCCTCAAACCCCAACTGGGATAGTTCCTTCTCAAATAATGCCTTCTCATTTATTCTCTTATGCCTGTGAAATCCCTTCTCTCTGGTTTGCAAATCCAACTAGCTACTCACGCTCATAATTTTCAATTTTTTCTTCACATAGATCAATTCTGGAAGCCCTAGTTTAGAAAGATGCTACAAGCTCTTCTTTCTCCTTATACGCAAAGTGCATAATGATATGTCTGAACCTTTACTTATAGTTTTTCCCACTTTTAAGCATTAAATGATACTTCACCTACCACCATACTTTTAACATTTAAAGTGGAATTTTCAAATAAAGCCTCACTTTTGCACCCTAACTTACATGCCCAACCTACGCGGGTAATCCCCAAGCTTCTGGCATACAACTAATCCATCTTGACAGGAGAATCTTGCGAACACATCACCTACACCAAAGGAACTTATTCTGTAGTGATTTTTTCTCTCGCCTACCTCATGTTGTTTATGTGCTTCTTCCTTCTCTGTATGTGGGATTTGAAAGCAGCCTTATATTGACACCAACCATCCTTTTCCACCCTTTCTTTCATGCACCTCTTTCAACAGGGCCATTCAACCGGGATTTTTAACAAAATCCTCTGTGGTACGTTACTCATGCTTTCCTTCACATCTCTCCACCCCACACTTAAACGATGTGCGGACCTCTATGCATTCAAAACCCTCAAAACATAACAAGGTTACTAACACCCAAGGTGAAAAACAAAAAAACAATGTGAAAGGGAAATACAAGAAAGGAATTACATAAAGGAAATTCTAAATTATCTCGAAAAACTACATTATTTACAAACACCAATAATCCTTATTTATAGTAGGGATTCAGCCTACTCCCATTGAAGTGTCCAGGTAATTTCATTCCATGAAGTGTTTGTAACTGGCATGCACCTAAATCAAGCATGTATGAGATTGTGTAAGGACCCAACCAATGGACTTTCAACTTCCCAGGGTGGCGTAAAAACTTAGAATCATATAGTAAGACCATTTGCCCAACCTAAAATTTCTTATTTTTGATGTGGCGATCATGCCATGCTTTTTGATTTTCTTTTTCTGTTGTTTGGCTCCACCTAGTGAGTGATCATCTTTCATTCAGCTTCATTAATTCCTCAATTCTCTCTTCCAGTGATTTCTCATCAACCAAACCTCCTGCACACGCTATTCATAGAGAAGGTATCATGAACTCAACCATCAGAAAAACTTCCATGCCAAACACCAATTGAAACGGTGTGGATTTTTTCATCCTTTTATAACTTGTCATATAAGCCCATAATATGGTTGATATATTCTCATCCTAATCTTGTCTTCGTACATCAAAAAATTTTGTCAGGGTATGACTTAGTATTTTGTTAAACACTTTTATGGTTCCAATTACTTGTGGGTTATAAGGCATAGTCTTACGATGAGCTACCATGAAATATTCTTACAATATCCTCACGGTCTCATTCAAGAAATGTGTGCCCCTATCGTTGGTTAAAATTAAAGGGCATCTATACCTTGTGATAATTTTTTCCCACAAAAAAATTTCTGTTGTAGCTGATGTGCAGTCTTTAGTTGGGGATACCTCTTCCCACCTTGTCAAATAGTCTATGCAAGTGATTATGTAGCGTGATCCAGTCCTATGCAATGTTGGTGTAACAAGGCCTACAAAGTCTATTTCCCATTTCTCAAAAGTTTCAGCACTAGGGATAGGGTACAAAGGCATTTCATCTCTTCTTCCTAGATTGTCAATGTGCTGACAGTGGTCACATGCTTTACAATAGTCCTTGCAATCCTTATACAGAGTTTCCCACCACAAGCCTACCATTAATATTTTACGTGTGGTGGTGTCACTTGCATAATGTCCACCTGCACTTCCTCCATGTGCTTCCTCTATGATGGCGAGGTGCTCATGCTCTAGTACACACCTGCACAAAACTTCATCATGCCATAATTTGTATAAGTCCCCACTGATCAACATGTAGGGTGTGACGTGTATCACTAGTTACTTCTTCTCTAATGTCTTCATTCCTTCTGGTGCCACACCTATCTTTAGAAATATCGCAATCTCCTCCAAATCCAATGGTGCGCGCCTCAACCTAAATAGTTGCACATCTGAAATTGTCTCTTCAATGCTCTACGCATCCTCCCCTGAATCAATCCTTGACAAATGATCAAGTCCATAGTTACTCTTTCCCGGCTTCACAACTACCGTGAATTCAAATTATTGGAATAATAACACCCACCGGCATATGTGCCATTGTAGAATAGGCTTGTTCACCAAGTACTTTAATGCCATGTGGTCAGTGTATAACACAAAGGGAGTTACCAGCAGATACTGTCTAAACTTGTGAAGTGCGTAGATCATTGATAATGTTGCGCGTTTGGTCGTAGTATAATTCTGTTCTGCTGGTATCAATTTCCTAATTGTAAAGCATCGGGGATGATCAAAAATCCCCTCACCAGGTTGTGCAAGCACTACACCAATGGCCATTCTAGAGGCATCTACATGAACATGAAAGGGCTTATCCCAAGAGGAAAAACATAATATGGGAACAGTGACAAGCCTATCCTTTAATGTATCAAATGCCTTTTATTGCAACTTTCCCCAATGGAAGGAAATTTTATGTTTGAGTAATTCTTCTAAAGGTGTGGAAATCTTGGCATGCCCCTTGATGAACTTCCGATAGTAGCCCGTGTGTCCAAGAAACCTGCACACCGCACTTTGGCTAGTAGGTTCTCCCAATCCCATAATCACAGTAAATTTGGCAGGATCGACTAGCAAAATGTCCTTGCATATGATATGCCCTAATAATGTTCTAAAGGGGGTAGAAAATACAAACTTCTTAATGTTGAGGGATATCCTCAACTGCCGAAGCCTCTCAAACATCAGGCTCAGATTATCACATGCTATTTTAATAGCCCATACACTGTCCAATCATCTAGATAGACCTGAAGAAATTTGTAGATGAAGTCCTAGAATGCCTGTACCACTATGCATGAGAAAATAATAGACACATTCTTCAACCCAAAAGGCATGACCATGTATGCAAAACTTCCCCATTTAGTGGAGAAAGTTGTCTTCTCCTGGTCTTCCTTTGCAATCTGGACTTGGTGGTACCCAGAAAATCCATCCATAAAGGAATAGATTTCACGCCCAGTGACTCTCTCCAAAATTTATTCAGTGAAGGGGGTTGGAAAAGGATCGATGACACACACTATGTTTAGCTTCCTATAATCCACGTAGATCCTGATCCACCCATCTTTCTTGATGTTGATTACCATCAGACTTATCTATTTCGATTCTTCCATAGCTTCAATGATCCCAGATGCTATCATTTTATCTATCTCTTCCTTTACCTTCACGCGTAAATTGGGATTCATCCGGTAGGGTCTCTTCCTAATCGGGTGCACATTGTCCTTTAAATTTATCCTCATTTCCCCCCAGGAATGGTGGATGCCTTTAAGCTCATGGTACCCAGTGGAAATAAATCTTTAAATTCGTGTAAAAGATCAATGATCTTAGAGACTTCCTTCTCCAACCAGTAATCTCCAATGATAGCCTCCTTAGGTTCTTCTCCTGTGATGATGCTAACCTTTTTAGTTTTTAGAGGTTCATGGTAGGCGCACACACGAGTATCAGCATTATTCACTACCTCGCACATCCCTATAGAATGGTTAACATCCTAAATTTCTACTTCCTCCCCATTAATCACATAAATAAGATTTCCTTTCTCTTTTTTCACACACGTGCACACAAACTAATCCTCCTATGTTTCCTCTTCCTCAAAGTGCTCCCCCAAAATAGGTTCACCAAGAAAGTCAAACAGCCTATCTTCCACCATGGCACTATCCCCCATGGTAAGGTGATTGACAACCTACAATGCCTTATCAACTAATGGCTTGGTACTTTGATACTCGAATGTCTGAACTAGGTCAGCCGCTAGTTCTTGCTAATTTCATATTTGGTGGCATGTCTCAAAATGTATGTACCATACACGTGTGCAACCTTGTAGTGTAGAATACATTTTGTGCACCCAGAGGGATGGTGAAAAATCTTCCACACATTCCTCTAGGTCCTTTCATATGCTTGGATGTGGAAAGAGGCGGGATCCTTACCATGGTAGTCCTTGATGGCGGTGGGCACATTGCTTCTAGAGAAATGAACACAGAAGGCAATTCTCACTTCACCCCATTCCAATAGATTATCCTAATGTGTCAACCACTAGTGCATAATAGTTCCTAGTAGGACATAACTTAACATTCCTCTTCTTTCATTTTCTTCCTTCCACTGAGCTTCCATTCTCTGTAAACAGACCTCAGGGGAGGCCCCTCCTGAGTACTTAAGTAGCTCTTTTCTTCCTAGGCACCTGACTATGCACACCTTTGTCACCTTTGTCACCGATCCTCTCAAATGTCATCTGATCAATTCGTAGGTCCCATGTGCCCAATTATCACATGCTAGACTGGTGGTGTCACTTACTAACTAAGCATCTTCAAACTAGATAACTCCATTAGTAAGATGGATTATCTCTGGATCCCTGATTGAACGCACATATATTCTATCCAAGACCTCTTCTCCCAAGGCTTCAGTATAGGGTGTTGAATTCTAGCCAGGGGTATGATGACTCTTTCCTCCTCATCTTCAAAGCTGATGTACCCTTTTTTGAACCAAAGATCTGAATTGTTCTTGTATCACCATGGGTGCCCAAGTAGTGCTGGAAAATTGTCTACCTCGGTGACCACCAAGACTTCAAAGTCCCCAGTAAACTTAGCTCCTTGAATGGTGATAGCTGCATCTTTTAAGACACCAATGGGCATTGCCTTTGTTTTTTTTTCCATATACAACACATTTGAAGATGGTTGTAAAGCAAGCCTTCCCATCTTATGCCAAGCATCTAGTGTGAGAACATTGACCTTCGTGCCTATGTTAATGAGGATATTACTTAGTAGCCATCCATCCACTACTTGCATTTAATGTGATCTCTCTATCATAGTCAAGGTTGTGAGTGGGAATGTTTGCATGCAAGGACTTTCCTCTTGTGTTCTTATTCGACATGTGGTACCTTCTCCCTCAACCATGTTCCTAGTAAGGGAATAACATTCTCTTGCCTTAACATCTTACATAATTCCCTAACCTCATCAAGGTCATATCTTGGTGCCTTGACCTTCCTCCTTTGCTCCTCCCTCCTAGACTTATCCTTTAGACACTGGATTTCTCCTTGTAAATGCTGAATGACATCCATGGTATCTTGATATACCTCCTTCTGATGAGCAAGATCTAGGTACTTTCCATGCATCTACTTCTTCTCTTGAAACCAGAGTCCTTTGCCTTGGTATTTCCTTTGTGCGCGCAGTCTCTACTCTTGTTGTTACTAAAACAAGTTCCAAGCCTGCATCACGCATCACCTGTGACATCCATTGTGTGTCTGTCTTCTTAATGCTTACCATTGCAACACCCTTGTATTTCCATTACTGTTGATTCATATGCTCAAATAACTCAAGGCACTCCTCATATTTGTGTTTCTTCCCACACCATGAGCATTACAATAGGTCTGGGAACTCTCATTTTTAATGTTTTGTGGACCCACCATTAAAACAGGTTCCACGTGGGAAATCACTTCTTCCTCTGTGGTTACCATGACCACAGAATCCTCCATAAAATCCCCTTCTACGCATGCCTCCATCTGCACACTCCTCATAATAACAATCATCACCTTTAGAACTACTAGAAATTCTAGTCTGGCACACCCCATGATCAATGGCCTCATGGATCTGATCAATAATCCTAAAATCCCTAGTATCATGGGTTGTAGAGGTGTAGATCTTATAGTAGCAAGAAACATTCTTTTGAACTACGTGTTGTAACAAGGGGAATCTACTTGCATCAGGGTCCCCATGACAAATCTCACAATCTACTGTCATGGCGCGTATTGTCCTCCAAGAGAAACTATCCTTGACATTCCCCTCCAGTTCACAATTTGTACACCATAAACCACTACAAGTCTTATGGGCTGAGTTTGCAGATAAATTTTCTAGCTGCTTAGCCATAACAGCAATCTGAGCCTACAAAAATGTGCTAATACCAGTGTCAACACTGCCAATAGCCTCGGTGGGTAGAGTAACTTCTAGTGCCTCACATGGGTCTGTGAAAGTCTTGTGAGATAAGGCCCTTCTAAAAGGTGTGATCAACCCCCCAACAAACCATTGAGCATGTTGTGACGGGTGAATATCATATAATAATTTAGATAAGAGAGTTTTAAAGTGCGCATCATACTCCTGCACACTCTCTGACATTCCCTATTGAATCTCCTTTAGGGCACTAATGCTCTTTTATTCAAACTTAGGGATGTGGAATTCTGTAAAAGACGGTGTTCTTTAAAGCAGTATAATCTACCAGCATTTGATGAGGGTCATATTTCCTATACCAGTTATGCACGTGCCCCTGCAATGTCAATGCAAACTAACTAGCATTCCACTCCAAGGTTGTGATCAGCTTTGTGCGTCATAGGAGTGTTGGTTTGAAAATCTGTCGGTTAGACAGGTCATGGGGAAATAGGCCAACAGTGTGCAGGGCATAGCCCCTCTTTGAGACAGCAAAGTGAAACTGGTTTATTGCTATTCTATCAAGTAGGAATCTGTGCAAATCTACACTATTCTAACTTTAGGGGTTTGGGATCTCATCCCAGTAGAGGTAGTTCCAACTGCGAAGCAGAAATGTAAGAGGGAAGGAATGGAGGAAGGTAGATCTGAAGGGAGAAAAGAAATGAATTCCAAGATAGAAAGGTCAGAGGGTTTATGCTTTGGGCTGGTAGTAAACAGAGCCAAACTTACTTGCATAAACAAACAAAGCAATACTGATGAACATATGATGATAAAAAGAATGAATCCAACAGAATAAAAACACAGATCTAACTTAAGAAATATCTGATGCAGATAACACATATATTGAGCTCAAAGTCTTAACATATATATTAAAATCTCTTCTGTTACAAGAAGGCACAAAGTATTTCTCTCTTCACCTCTTTTTCATACAAAAAATTTCCACCTGGAATACAACAAGTATTCCAGTATTTATAGAAGGAGAAGGAGAAAGAAGACAAAAAGAAGCCAACCACTATTTACAAAATATCTAAAAAGTCAAAAGTTGACTTTGAGGCAAGTTTGTGGATGGCAACATCCCATGATGCAACATGGATGATGTCATCATAAATGCCAACATACTTTTTAAATATTTTTACAAAAATATCGAAGCATACACAAGAAGAGAAACTATTCGTCATCATCTCTTTATTTGAATGGAGTGTCTTGCTTCTGATCTGGAGAGGTGATGTGATACTGAGCTCGATACTCCATAAACTTGTCTGATCATGGTCTGAAGTTGATTATGATCAGGACCCTTGAAGTGGTCTCTGATGACTTTGCAAGTTCCTTTTCAGTCTTGAGCTTTTCAGGTAGCCTGACGTACTCGTCGCATGCCTCGATCAAGTATCCAATGAAATCATGGCAAGCCAGAAGGTTATTGATAGACTCTCGGTCAAAAGTGACCTCTGGCACCAAACCTTGGGTTGCGATATCCTTGAAGAGCTGGATGGTATCGTCTGCCTCCCTCAAGGTGAATGTTTCACTAAGCATCCCTGGAGACATCTTCGTGACCATCTACTCCATTTGATGTTTTACATCCAGGGCTTCCTCCTTGATTTTATCTATCCTCTCCAGGATAAATTCCATTTGATCAACCCGATAGTCTAAAGCGACGAGAGCTTTGTTGTGTGCCCGCGGGTGATCAATGATGCCGACCTTTAATAGGTCATCAGCTGAGTAGTCAACCATTGCCTGAAAATGTTTCATGTTGCAATCTGGCATTGTCTAACTCCTCGAAGAGGGATCCTGCTACTACCTGCAGCTCCTTGTTTTCCCGATCTATACTCTGGTAGAGTCTTGTGAATTTCATGATTATTTCCTCACTATCTCTGAGGACTCGCTCTATCCAGGAGGACATTGTTGCACCTTGTTCACCAATCTTGGTGTATTCATTTATCTTGTCTTGACTGAGAACTTCGGAGGCTCGGCGGCAGTCATAGGAGGTGCGTTGCCCATTCTCTGCAAAGCTTGGAGAAGATGTTTGTTTTGTTCCTTTAGTATCCTCTTCTCCTCCTTTTCTTCTTGAAGTTTCTTGCAGAGGGCATCTACTGTAGACAAAGCCTCTCCTTGCAGGCTCTCAGATGAGGTTCCCATCATGACTTGGGTCACTGTAAATTCTGTAGGAGACAGATCTTTCTTCTCTTTAGTGGGATCAGGATATGCAATCTCCATGACCCTCTCTCCTGTAAGACACTCTTAGAGAAGTGAGTTATAGCTTTTTGCTTCTTCGGTCCCTTCTTTGGAATGACAGAGAAGTCCATGGGTGCTATGGGAACCTTTCTCTTGAGTTGACCCAGATGGTCAGAAATCTAGCTTGGACTTAGGGGAGAAGGAGTAGAGGGAATGGAAGAAGAAATAGGGAGTGAAAGGGGAAGCAACTGAAGAGGCCGTAGGGAAGAATGTTGAGACACTTGGTGGTGGCATCGACAAGTAGTCTAATGCGCTGCTGCTTATAGGGCCTGGAGTTACTACAGGGAGAAGAAAAGGTCATGGAGGTGGAAGGGATCTGTAATGGGATGGAGGGAACACTAGGCGACAGATCCATAAGAGAGGAGAAGATGGAAGAGGTGGGAGATGGAAGGGAGGAAGGGAGAGAAGAAGAAACATCCATTGGGATAGATGTTTCAACAACAGGGGGAGGAGAAGGAGTGGAAGAAGGAATGGTGGGTACCTCAGTGGTTATAGCTGTGACCACATCCTGAGTGGATGTGTCCATGAAACTTTGGTGGTCTCTTCTTCTTTTCCTGGAGAGACCAGGTCAACCACTTGCTTCTCAGAAGTAGAAGGAGGGCTTTGAGGAGCTTCTTCTTTTCTTGATTCTCCCTCCTTGTCTTTCCCTTTTCCTTTCGGCACTTGGGCCAGCCTTGGAGGTGCTCTTCCTGAAGGAGAAGCAGTGAAATCTACCCTGAGGTAGATGAGACCATTCTGTTTGCACCAATGTTTGGTGCGCTGCAATGTGTGCTTGACTCTTTCTTGGATGGTCTTTGGTGCCTTGGCTCTGTCAATTTCTGTGAATGGCCAATCATCCCCATCCGTGTCAAGGTAAACTTGATCAATTTCTTGATCAGGTTCTTGGAATCCTTTTGGAATGATGGCCATGCCATAGTGTTTGATTTCTTCCAGAGCCAGCCTGGAGTGATCCTTCCACCTGAGATCTATTTCATGTGTCAGGTTGATGTAGATGTCCTCAATCTCAGGGACATGAATAGGATCAATTTTTTCCTTTGGGAGGTAACCTTGGCAATCAAAAGTAGGCCTGGCTAGGAAGTTGTGCTTTAGGTTCAACAATTCAAGCTTGACATACATTTCCCATGCTTTGGCCAGTGTGGTGCAAGTGTATCAGCCCACTGTAAGGGGGAATGGAGTTCCTCCCTTCTTTCTCTTCATGCATCTCTCATGATATGTGATTAGTTGCCTTGACAACTCTAAGAGAATCAGCTTGGGTCCTGCATACCTTGGTAGCTTGGTCGGTTCACCCTCAAAATTCACCACCCTGAGATAGGTGAATGTGGGAAACTGAGTGAACAATGCCCCCCACTTCTTCATGATAGTGACCACACTGGGGCTAGTTTGACCATGTCTCATATTCAGCCTCAATAGGTAGATCACCTCATAGAAGAAGGCGTTGTTGATTTTTGAGAACTGAGGGATGCTGTTCTCGAGCCTTAGCTCTGGGTAGTATTCATATATTTTGACCTGAGGCCATACCCCATTTTGTGCCAGGCCTGTGAAATCTCTTGCTGATGCTACAACGTACACAACATAGGAATTCATATAGAACTTCCCAGTTGTCATGACCTATTGAAGTTGCTGAGAGATGGTGTCGCTGATGATTTCTCCCCAGCCAAAATGTTGTTCAGGCACATTCTTACTCATGGTCTCTAAGTACCTCAACATCCATTTATGGAAATGATGGGCATCAGGAAGCCCATACACTCTACTCAGGAAGGTGATTATATCACTCAGTTCCTCGTTGAAGTCACTGTGGTGGATGGTCTGAGGCCATCGGCTCACCGGATTTTTGTTCTTAAGATATAACTCATTCATCATTTGCATACACTTATCCTCATTGTCATCCCATGCCTTCTTGCAGTCTTCAAGGCTGATGGCGATGTACTGCCTGTGATGAGGGATGCCCAGAGTTATTTCAAAGTGATGAGTAGTTAGGTCAATGACCATATTTCCTTCTTTATCCTCGACACATCTTGTGTCCTTATTATAGCATCGAGCCACCAACATGATGAACTCATTATTAATAGCACTTACTGGCAGCCCAGCTGCAAAGTGCAATCCACTGCCTACCAGTTTGTTCATCCAGGGACCACTAGTGGCCTGGTTGGTTCTTACCCAAAAGTCTTCCATATCAATGTGCCCAAGCTCAGAGTCTCTGATGTCGAGATCACTCTCTGCATATGAGTCAGGCATCCTGAATTTCTGATATTTATACTTCATCTCTTGCTCTGTCAACTTAGCTTTTCCTTTAGACTTAGTTGGCTTTTTACTTGATGAAGACATGTGTGAGCTTGAGGATGGCTGTTGTTGTTCTACAAGGAGAATCAAAGAGGTCCAACATAGAAGAGCCATGTCAACCGTCATGTTATCCATAATGAAAGCTTGCAGAAAGAAGAATGAGCAATTATGAGGCTTAGGGTGCAAGGTGCAAGTTCATAGCATGTTGCAGAGGCTTAAAAAGGCTTGGCACACTTTTGGGGATGTCAACATGCAAAAAATGTGCCTGTGTTGAGAGGGGAAAGTTGTGCCAAAGGGTTATAGAGGGGCGCACTTTTGGAGAGTGTTGCACAGAAGGTTTAGTAGCACCAAGAAGAAAGGCGTGGGGCACGGGTAAGCAACACACAACATGCAGTGTTAGTGTTAAGGATCATGTGCCAGCACCTTTGGAAAATTTCTTTAACTGGGCACTGCAAAAGATGGTGTTGCATGGATTTTCAGTGCACCCAAGGCGTAATTTTGGAATGTGTTGCAAATGAGCTCAACGCGCCAAAGGAAAACAACCTAGGCACAGAATTTGGGGACACAACATCAAATGTTGATGTTGGTTAGGATGCGCCTGCGCCTTTAGGAAATTTGTTAAGTGTGATACTGGGTGCAGGTTATGGATATGTTACATGTGGGGAGGCAGTGTGCCAAGGTGTGACTGTGGGGAGTGCAACATGTAAAAATAGTGCGCCAAAGGAGTAAATGATTTTTTGCATTTTCTTTATAACTTCTCAGATTTCTCTCTTTTTGATTTTGTAAAATAACAAAGAGAGGACTTTGTTGGATTTGCAGCAAGACAGTAAGAGAGATACAAAGGATGGTTTATTCAGAGGTAGAGCCTTCTCAGATTTACAGATCTGGAAGGAGGGATAAGGTGTTTTTCCAGATGGTTATGGATTGTTAGTTTATTCATTTTTATTTTAGATTTAACCTTTTATAACAATCCTAAAACCACCAACAACCAAGAAACAAAACCACAAACAACAATAAGAGTGATAAAAACCACTTACCGGTTTAATAAAGGATGAAGGACGATGTTGGGGTCCACAAACTCGAAAAGTGGAACATGGGTGTGACAGGGATAGCTGATAGGTGCAGAGAAATACTTTTCACAATTTTCAAATCATGAAAATGACAGGTGTTAACCACATATTTATAGGAAAATATAGCATTTATTACCCCACCCACTTTTCTTTGGCGCACTTTTTAAAGTGTCGACATGGGTTTGGATGTGCCTTGGCACAAGTTCTTTATGTTGACATAAAAATTTTAGCGCCTTAAGCACACATTTGGAGATGTCAACATGAAGTTTTCCAGTGCCTAAGGGAAATCTACTTAGCACATTTTTTAATGTGTTGACATCATTTTTTTGATGCCTTAGCGCACTTTTAGGTGCATGTTTGATTATGTTGACATGTTATTTTCTACACCAAAGGGGCACAACTTTATGACATTGACAACATTTTGGGCGCCAAAGGATTTTCAAAGGGGCGCACATTTCTTTGTGTCGACACAACATTTCTTGTGCCCAGTTCAAAAAGGCTGAAAAATGGCTAAGTTCTTAAAACTTGATTTTCGGAAGGGAATTTTTAGCCATTTTGAACGTTAATAGACCTCCTCAGGGGACCAAAATGAAATTTTGGTATGGTTATCTGCAAAATTTCCCTTGTCAATTTTACAGGATAACAGCTGGCTCTTTCTGGGGACTATCCTTAAGTGAAACTTAAGGGTAGAGAATCCCAGTCTTCATGTGCCTATCCATTGGGTTACAGAGAGTCAAAAACAAGGGTGACCAAAAGGGAAGAAAGGGAACACACAACAAATAGAAAGCAAACACATGACAAAAGAAAACACATGAAAACACAATTTGTACAAAGAAGAGAGCAAGCTCTACTTCCTAAAGATCTTTAGGTGTTGCCCGCTATAGGGAAGCGGGAGCTCAGTTCCATCTAGATATGAGAGATAGAAACTATTCTCTCCATTGAGCTTTCTTGATTTTGTATGGCCCTCTCCAAAGAGAGTCAAACTTTCCGTGCATACCTTTCGGTTCTCTTTGTTTGTCCCACAGAAGGACAAGATCCCCTACCTGGAAATCTCTCTGCCTAGCTTTCTTGTCGAACAACCTCTTGACTTGATTCTGATGTTCAGTGATCTTGTCGACCACCTTCACTCACTTTTCTTCAAGTTCCATTAGGTACATAATTCTCTTTTCTAGAGAACTCTGAAAAGTTTCATCTTCAATTGCTCGAGCCAAGTGCAGAGCAGGAAGTTCTACGGAGATAGGGATTTTGGCATCGGTCCCATACAACACTTGGAAAGGTGACATGCCAAGAGATCTCTTTGGAGTGATACGATCTGCCCACAAGGCATCGTATAATGACTTGTGCCAGGATCGTTGGTTCTCATCAACTAGCTTCCGTATGATAGTTACTAGGTTCTTGTTGCTAGATTCTGCCTGACCATTTCCCTAAGGATAGTAATCAGAGGCATGAGCCAAGGTTATTCTGTATCCATAGAAAAAACCAATAACTTCTCATGAAGAGAAGTTGGAAGCATTGTCAGCAATGATTTTGTGTGGAATGCCAAATCTCACAATAATATTTTCCTTGATGAAGTTGCAAACAACTTCAGAAGTGGCATGTTTGATAGGTATAGCCTCCACCCATTTTGTGAAGTAATCTGTTACTGTTAGGACGTAACTATGTCCAACACTTGATTGAGGATTGAGTGCTCCAATGAAATCAATTCCCCATTACCTGAATGGTTTGTCAATAATGACGGGCCTGAGGGGAAATGTAGCCAACTTTGGTTTGCCAACGAACTATTGGCAAAGTTCACATTTTGCTACCCAGGTAGCTACATCCTGAAATAGCATCAGCCAATAGTACCTGGCCTGAATGATCTTATGTGCTGTCACGATGAGGAGAAGTGACCACCACAGGCTGAATCATGAAAACTTTTTAACAATCTTATCTGCTGCGGCTTATCAACACATCGCAGAAAAACACCGTCAATTCCACATTTGTACAACCCATCATCCCATATGACATATCATGTGGCTCTGAGCTTTACCATCCACTTTTCCTTTAGTGGTTAGATGAGTTGGGCACTCTCCATAGGTGAGAAAGAAAGCAATTTCAGAATACCATTCATCGTTGGTTGCGACAAACAGAACCATGGGTAAAGAATCCACATTTCTCCAGTTCACTTTGTTCTTCATCAACATGAGCCAGCTTGCTCCTCAGGTACCTCTGGGTCTTTATTTTCAGCCATTAGCTGACACAGTCCCTTACCCCTTACCAACTTGGTTGGTCTGATGTCTAGATCATATTCTTAGACCTTTGTGATCCAATTCCCTCGTAAGCTTCCTAACTCCTGTTGAGTCAGGATAGACTTAACTGCCGTGTCAGGGACCAGCACTACTGTATGAGAATTCAGTATGTAGTAGCAGAAATTTTTGACTACTTTTACCATGGTGAAGGCATGTTTTTCTAGTTGTGACATCTTTAGTTCATGAGGCTTTAGAGGAGAGCTCATGAAAGCAATCGGGGATTCAACATCCTCAGAGTTCTTCTGCATTAAGATAGCCGATACAGTATGCGCGGACGCATAACTGTACATGATGAAATCCTTGGAGAAGTCAGGACATACCAGGACAGGTGCATGAGCGACGAGAGGATTTTATATCCTTGAATGATGTCTTGCCTTCTTCACTCCATCGGAATGTTTGTGACCCTTTCATCATATTGGATATATGACGAGTCTTTTAGAAAAATCAGGAACAAAGCATCTGAGAAAATTTACCTTTCTGAAGAAAGAGTGAACGCCGGTTTTGCTTGTGGGAAAGGTAAGGCTCTGAATAGCCTTGACTCTTTCGATGTCTATCTTTGTCCCTTCTTTGCTGATGACGTGTCCTAGCAATTTTCCTTCGGTGACCTTGAAAACTAACTTCTTAGGGTTTAGAGAAATTTCGTGTTCTCGGCATCTAATCAAGACTTGCTCCAAATGATCACAGTGATCACTTCATTTTTTAGAGAACACGGTTAAGTCATCTAGGTAAACTACGATGACCTTTCCCATCATACCTTTGAATGCGAAGTCCATCGCTCGTTGGAAGGTGGCACCGGCATTGGTTAAACCGAATGGCATCCTGTTGTAGGTGAAGGTGCCCCAAGGAGTGGTGAATGTTGTTTTGAATTGGTCTTCAGGCGTGACCTCAATCTGATTGTAACCCAAAAAACCATCAAGCATGGACAACATTTCTGAACCGAGTTACTGCCTGCAGAACTTGATCCATTATGGGCAGTGGATAGTTGTCCTTTAAGGATGCCTGGTTTAGGTTGTGAAAGTCTACGCATATGCGTATCTCACCATTTTTCTTCCACACAGGCACAATATTTGCAACCCAGGTACTATGATGAATTGGAAAAATGATTCTTGCATCCAACATCTTCTGAATTTTAGCCTGGATGGTACCTGAGATTTTGGGGTTGTAGTGCCTTTGCTTTTGATGGAAAGGTTTGACGTCATCCTTTAGCGGGATGTCATGCTGAATGTCCTTAGGCTTAAATGACTTCAGATCAGCATAAGACCATGCCAATACATCCATATATCTTTTCAACAATTTGACAAATTTTCACTTTTCCTCGGGTGTACAACACTTCCCGATGTTCACAGACCGAGGATGTTTTGTAGTACCCAAATTGACAGATTCAGTTTCTGGAGAAGAGCCAGGGTTATCCTGTCACTTTTTCTTGACAAAACGGTCATGCTTATCAAATAATCGTTCCAGGGAAACTAAACCTTTCGGAATCTTATTTCCCTTGAGCTGACATATGCCCTGACCTTCTACCGATTCATGCGCTTGGCCCGTGAGAGACTCACGACACATAGAAGTTGATCCATCAAAATGGAGCTCTTTGAAATTATCAGCTTTCTCCAGAAAAGTGATAAGCTGATTGTCATCATTGAATACCTGCCAGTGTTGTGAATTATCTGGCACACTTGGGTGGAAAACTACCTCAATGGTATATGTGTCCATCTTTAACCCTGGGTGAGGGAGCATGAGAGAGGCCGAGATGGCCAAAGAATCAGCCATGTCATTTTGAGCTCACGGAACTGCTTTGATTGAGAAAGTGTCAAACTCCTCGATGTTGTCCCACACTGCGTTGCGGTAGTGTCTGAGCCTATCATTCTTTACTTGGTATACCCCTTTCACCTGATTGACAATTAGCTCAGCATCACCCTGTACTTTTAAATTCTTGATTCCCCTTTCCTTTGCAGCTTGCATGCCAAGTAGCAAAGATTCATACTCGGCAGTGTTGTTTGTATTGAAAAACTACAATTTGAAAGAAAGAGGGAAAATCTCCTCTTTAGGAGATATCAGAATGGCCCCAACACCGCACCCACTTGTTGCACAACTGCCATCAAACTGCAGTGTCCATATCTTGTTGAGGTCCTCCTCTTGGACGAGAAACTTCCATCTTATCAGAGTCGGTGGACAAGAAGTAATTCCCCATCCCTGATGATTTGAAGAGAATCTGGGCCTTGGGGTCGTCAGAGTTGGTGACCAGATATTTCTTTTGTGATTAGGCTCCAATGTCTGCATCACCCCTTTGACAGGGATTCTGGCTTTGGACCAGTCCATATGGATTTCTCCACCAACTTCTCTACAAAAACTCCTCCCTAGTAATATTTCGTATGCTACTGGAATATCAGCTACGAGGATATTCATTTTTACTCTTTTCTCTGGGAATGCTGCGAATGTGAACTGTGCATCCTTGATCTGACCTATTAATGGTACCTGCTTGGTTTCCATGGAGTAACATCTGCCGAAAGGTTTAGTGAGTGTGAGGCCCAAAGCATGGGTGACCTTTGCTGGCATGACATTGTCAGATGCTCCAGAATCAATTATGCAGTTGCTTAACTTGTGACCATTAATTAGGAGAGATAGGTAAAAAGGTTCAATTTTACCTGATGCATAGATGTCGAGGCAATGTTTATGCGGGATGCAGGAGGAGTGGAAAGAATTCCTTTTGGAGAAACAGGGTGAGAGATGGAAGCTTGAATTTGAATATACTTGGTTAATCTAACAAGCTGCTCGGGGTTAGACTGAAGGTACTCAGCTTCAGACATTTGGATCTTGGTCCTTTTGGCATGATCGACTATATCGAATGTGACCAAGGGTTGCGTTGACGAAGGAATGAGTCCTTTGTTTCACGATGGTAGAGGAGTGGTACTGGTCTTTATGGAAATGGAGGGAGGTTGATTTGGAGGAGAGACAGGAGGAAAATATTTCTTTACGAAAGGTTTGATAGGAGGTTGAGTAGGAAGGGGATTACCTCTTTTAGCGATTGTTGGAGGTGTATTTAATACAGCCTTTTCCTTTTGTATTTTAGCAGCAACTTCTACTTCTTTTCCTTGTGAGCAAGTGAAAATAGAACATATGATTGTCCACTTGCATACCCTTGGGTACCTTCCTCTTCATCAGATTCCTCATCCTCAAATTCCATATACCCGATTGTAGAGTCGCCAGTCGGTTCATCGACATCTTGATCATCTTCACCTTGCGACAAAGGTTCTTCATAAATTTTCTCATCTTCTTTGATCTTGACCAAGGCATTAACCAGAGGGGCCTCAAGTGCTAACCTTGGAGTAGCAGCAGGAAAACGTGGCCTTTGGGGGGCATTGTTGGGAGTGAAGTTCCTCCGTGGGATATCCCAGTATGGAGTGGTAGATGAAGCTTGAGCTAATTACTTCTTTAATGCGAGCAAGTCATTTGACCATCTTCTGGAACATTGGATCTGATGAGGTGTCCTGAGAAGGAGTCAAAGCCTTTGATTTTGATGGCTCCCATCTTAACTCACTAGATATAAGCAGGTTGTCCTCTATCTGAATGGCCGCAACTTGAGCGAGAACCAAGGTTGGAACTTGTTCTTGTAAAAGTAAGAAACTTACTCTTGAACTCATTGCGTTCACAAAGAAACACTTTTGATTCTCTGGTGTTGGCAACATGGTAGGTGGCACATGGTTGATCAGTGAATTGAAACGGGTGATAAAATCACGCATGGTTTCATTGGCCTCTTCTTCATGTGAGTGATCTTTGATAGTAACGCGAATGCGTCTTCTGAAGGCTTATACCTGTCTTCAAATGCAGTTCGTAATGTGGCCCAACTGGTGATGGATCTGGCTGGTAAATGTTGGAACCACTCTGATGCAGGCCCTTACAAAGTCTCGAGAAAGAGACGTACAGATACATCCTCATGAGTCACGTCTAGAATACTGCATGACATAATAAATGCAGCAATATGTGCATCTGTGCTTTGATTTCCACTCCCATCAAATTTTGGGAAATTCTTGCGATTTCTGTGAGGGAGGGCGTGAACTGGATGCGGCAGTGCTAGAGGGCCCATGGTATTTCCCCATGGTACTGCCATTTGAAAAGCTAGGAAAAGAATGTAAGCAGGGAGTGTGGTTCCACTTAGCAAAAGAGCACTGCAAATAGATGTCGAAGCACCCTATGAAATCTGGCTCCTTCGTGGGGGCGAGGCACTTCTTGCTGATCGATCCGCTGAACTTAGTGATGCGAATCATGCTGGAGTGATACTAAAATTGTGCCTTTGAAGTAGATCAAATATTGGATCAACTTCTCCATGAGCTCTTCTGCCACGAGTAAATTGTTCACCCGCCAGTGTATCTGTTCAGATCTGCAATAATTAAGAGCAGATCTACAACAATCTTTTTTGTTTGTACTTGTTGATTTTCTGATTTTTTTGGAAAAAATCAGCAGCATGTACTTTTCTAATATTTAAATTTATCCTCTTTTAACAACAACCGATTGCGGTTTTTTGACAAAGATTAGCAAGGATAAAAAGGTGGGTTATTTAGAAAGCTGATTTTTGGATCTTTGAACTGAATTTTGTAAGGTTTTGAAAATATCAGAAAATGTCAGATTCTCAGATCTACGGAAATATACAAATTTTTGTAAAAACTCAGCGAAACTAAAAGCTCCTATCTGGTCCAGATCTATGGATTTGCCTAAGGAAATTTTCAGTTTTGATCACTTTTGCAAAAAAAATTAATTTTTAACAAAAAGTTAAAATTTACAAACTGGTAGTGATTTTTATAGTTTTTAATTATTTCCTTAGTTCGATCCCCAGCGGAGTCACCAAAAACTGTTGGTTTGAAAATCTGTCGGTTAGATAGGTCATGGGGAAACAAGCCAACAGTGTGCAGGGCATAGCCCCTCTTTGAGACAACAAAGCGAAACTGGTTTATTGCTATTCTATCAAGCAGGAATCTGTGCAAATCTACACTATTCTAACTTCAAGGGTTTGGGATCTCATCCTAGTAGAGGTAGTTCCAACTGCGAGTAGAAATGTAAGAGGGAAGGAATGGAGGAAGGTAGATCTGAAGGGAGAAAAGAAATGAATTCCAAGACAGAAAGGTCAGAGGGTTTATGCTTTGGGCTAGTAGTAAACAGAGCCAAACTTACTTGCATAAACAAACAAAGCAATACTGATGAACATATGATGATAATAAGAATGAATCCAACAGAATAGAAACATAGATCTAACTTAAGAAATATCTGATGCAAATAACACATATATTGAGCACAAAGTCTTAACATATATATTAATATCTCTTTTGTTACAAGAAGGCACAAAGTCTTTCTCTCTTCACCTATTTTTTCATACAAAAATGTCCACACTTGGAATACAACAAGTATTCCAGTATTTATAGAAGGAGAAGGAGGAAGAAGACAAAAGAAGCCAACCACTATTTACAAAATATCTACAAAATATCTAAAAAGTCAAAAGTTGACTTTGAGGCAAGTTTGGTGGATGGCAACATCCCATGATGCAACATGGATGATGTCATCGTAAATGCCAACATACTTTTTAAATATTTTTACAAAAAGATCGAAGCGTACACAAGAAGAGAAACTATTTTTCATCATCTCTTTGTTTGAACAGAGTGTCTTGCTTCTGATCGGGAGAGGTGATGTGATACTGAGCTTGATACTCCATAAACTTGCTGATCATTGTCTGAAGCTGATTATGATCAGGACCCTTGAAGTGGTCTCCAATGACTTCGCAAGTTTCTTTTTCAGTCTTGAGCTTGTATAGGTAGCCCGATGTACTCGTTCGCATGCCTCGATCAAGTATCCAATGAAATCGCAGCAAGCCACAAGGTTATTGATAGACTCTCGGTCAAAAGTGACCTTCTGGCACCAAACCTTGGGTTGCGATATCCTTAAAGAGCTGGATTGTATTGTCTCCCTTCGCTCAAGGTGAACGTTTCACTAAGCATCCCTGGAGACATCTTCATGACCATCTACTCCATTTGATGTTTTGCATCCAGGGCTTCCTCCTTGATTTTATCTATCCTTTCCAGGATAAATTCCATTTGATCAACCCGGTAATCTAAAGTGGTGAGAGCTTTGTTGTGTGCCCGCAGGTGATCAATGACGCTGACCTTTAATAGGTCATCAGCCGAGCAATCAACCATTTCCTAAAAAGTTTCATGTTGCAATCTGGCATTGTCTAACTCCTTGGAGAGGGATCTTGCTACTGCCTGCAGCTCCTTGTTTTCCCAATCTATACTCTGGTAGAGTCTTGTGAATTTCATGATTATTTCCTCACTATCTCTGAGGACTCGCTCTATCCAGGAGGACATTGCTGCGACCTTGTTCACCAATCTTGGTGTATTCATTTATCTTGTCTTAGCTGAGAGCTTCAGCTAGGCTTGGCAGCAGTCATAGGAGGTGCGTTGCCCATTCTTTGCAAAGCTTGGAGAAGATGTTTGTTTTGTTCCTTTAATACCCTCTTCTCCACCTTTGCTTCTCAAAGTTTCTTGCAGAGGGCATCTACTACAGACAAGACCTCTCCTTGCAGGCTCTCTTATGAGGTTCCCATCGTGACTTGGGTCACTATAAATTCTGTAGGAGACATATCTTTCTTCTCTTTGGTGGGATCAGGATATGCAATCTCCATGACCCTCTCTCCTGAGACGCTCTTAGAGAAGTGAGTTATAGATTTTTTCTTCTTCAATCCCTTCTCTGGAATGACAAAGAATTCCATGGGTGCTACGGGAACCTTTCTCTTGAGCTGACCCAGATGGTCAGAAATCTAGCTTGGACTTAGGGGAGAAGGAGTAGAGGGAACAGAAGAAGAAATGGGAGTGAAAGGAGAAGAAACTGAAGAGGTTGTAGGGAAGAACATTGAGACACTTGGTGGTGGCATCGACAAGTAGTCTAACACGCTGCTGCTTATAGGGCCTAGAGTTACTACCGGAGAATAAAATGTCATGGAGGTGGAAGGGATCTACAGTGGGATGGAGGGAACACTAGGTGACATATCCGTGAGAGAGGAGAAGATGGAAGAAGTGGGAGATGGAAGGGAGGAAGGGAGAGAAGAAGAAACATCCATTATCATAGATGCTTCCATAACAGGGGGAGGAGAAGGAGTGGAAGAAGGAGTGGTGGGTACCTCAGTGGTTGTATTTGTGACCACATCCTAAGTGGATGTGTCCATCAAAACTTCAGTGGTCTCTTCTTCTTTACTTAGAGAGACCAGGTCGACCACTTGCTTCTTGGAAGTAGAAGGAGGGTTTTGAGGAGCTACTTATTTGTTTGATTCTCCCTCCTTGTCTTTCTCTTTTCCTTTCCACACTTGGGCTAGCCTAGGAGGTGCTCTTCCTAAAGGAGAAGTAGTGGAATCTACCCCGAGGTAGATGAGACCATTTTGTTTGCACCAATGTTCAGTATGCTGCAACATGTGCTTGACTCTTTCTTGGATGGTCTTTGGTGGCTTGGCTCTGTCAATTTCTATGAACGACCAATCAATTTCTAGATCAGGTTCTTGGAATCCTTTTGGAATGATGGCCATGCCATAGTGTTTGATTTCTTCCAGAGACATCTTGGAGTGATCCTTCCGCCTGAGATCTATTTCATGTGTTAGATCGACGTAGATGTCCTCGATCTCAAGGACATGAATAGGATCAATTTTTTACTTTGGGAGGCAACCTGGCAATCAAAAGTAGGTCTGGCCAGGAATTTTTGCTTTAGGTTAAGCAATTCAAGCTTGGTATACATTCATGTGCCTTGGCCAGTGTGATGTAAGTGTATCGGCCTACTGTAAGGGGGAATGGAGTTCCTCCCTTATTTCTCTTCATGCATCTCATGATATGTGATTGGTTACCTTGAAAACTCTAATAGAATAATTTTGGGTCCTACATACCTTGGTAGCTTGGTCGGTTCACCCTCAAAATTCACCACCCTCCGATAGGTGAATGTGGGAAACTGAGTGAACAATGCCCCCCACTTCTTCATGACAGTGAGCACACTAGGGCTAGTTCAACCATGTCTCATATTCGGCCTCAACAGGTAGATCAGCTCATAGAAGAAGGCGTCGTTGATTTTTAAGAACTGAGGGATGTTGTTCTCGAGCCTTAGCTCTAGGTAGTATTCATGTATTTTGACCTGAGGCCATACCCCATTTCATGCCAGCCCTGCGAAATCCCTCATTGATGCTGCAACATACACAACATAGGAATTCATATAGAACTTCCCAGTTGTCATGACCTATTAAAGCTGCTGGGAGATAGTGTCATTGATGATTTCTCACCAGCCAAAATGTTGTTCAGGCACATTCTTGCTCATGGTCTCTAAGTAGCTTAGCATCCATTTATGGAAATGATGGGCATCAAGAAGCCCATACACTCTGCTTAGGAAGGTGATTGTATGACTCAGTTCCTCATTGAAGTCACTGCAGTGGATGGTTTGAGGCCATCGACTCACCAGATTTTTGTTCTTAAGATATAGCTCGTTCATCATTTGCATACACTTATCCTCATTGTCGTCCCATGCCTTCTTGTACTCTTCAAGGCTGATGGCGACATATTGCTTGTGATGAGGGATGCCTAGAGTTATTTCAAAGTGACGATCAATTAGGTCGATGACCATCTTTCGTTATTTATCCTCGACACATCTTATGTCCTTGTTATAGCATCGAGCCACAAAACATGATGAACTCATTATTAATACCACTTACTAGCAGCCCAGCAGTAAAGTGCAACCCACTGCCTACCAGTTTGTTCATCCAGGGACCACTAGTAGCCTGGTTGGTTCTTGCCCAGAAATCTTCCATATTAATGTGACCAAGCTCAGAGTCTTTGATGTCAAGATCATTCTCTGCATATGAGTTAGGCATCCTAACTTTCTGATATTTATACTTCATCTCTTGCTCTGTCAACTTCACTTTTCCTTTAGAATTACTTGGATTTTTACTTGACGAAGACATGTGTGAGCTCGAGGATGGATGTTGTTCTGCATGGATAATCAAAGAGGTCTAACACAGAAGATCCATGTCAGCCATCATGTTATCCATAATAAAATCTTGCAAAAAGAAGAATGAGCAATTATGAGGCTTAGGGCGTAAGGCGCAAGTTCATAGCATGCTGCAGAGGCTTAAAAAGTTTGGGCGCACTTTTTGGGATGTCAACATGCAAAAAGATGTGCTGTGTTGAGAGGGGAAAATTTGTGCTAAAGGATTTATAAAGGGCACACTTTTAGAGAGTGTTGCATGATAGAAAGAGGCGCCAAAAAGAAAGGCGTGGGGTGCAGGTAAGAAACACACAACATGCAGTGTTAGTGTTAAGGTTCATGTGCCAGCATCTTTGGAAAAGTGCTTTAACTGGGTGATGCAAAAGATGGTGTTGCATGGTTTTAAGGTGCGCTAAGGTGCACCTTCTGAAAGTGTTGCAAATGAGCTCAACGTGCTAAAGGAAAACAACCTAGCGCAGATTTTGGGGACACAACATCAAATGTTTATGTTGGTTGGGATGCGCCTGCGCCTTTAGGAAATTTGTTAAGTGGTGATACTTGGCACAGGTTATGGATGACAACATCCCATGGTGCAACATGGATGATGTCATCACATGTGCCAACATACTTTTAAATACTTTTACAAAAATGGGATTTATCCCAGGAGGAGGAAGCCTATTCATCATCATCCCTTCACTCGAATGGAGTGTCCTACTTCTGCTATGAAGAGGCGATATGATGCTAAGCTCAATACTCCATGAAATTGTTGATCATCTTCTGAAGTTGATCATGATTGGGACCCTTTGAATGATCTTTGATAACTTCACAAGTTTCTCATTCATCTATAAGCCTATCAGGGAGCTTAAAGTATTCATTTCCTACCTCTATCAAGTACCTGACGAAATTACAGCAAGCCAGAAGGTTGCTAATAGATTCTCAGTCAAAAGTGACCTTTGGTGTCAAACCTTGTGATGCAATTCCCTTGAAAAATTAAATAGTATCGTTTACTTATCTCAAGGTGAACGATGCGCTAAGTAACCCTAGAGAAATCCTCAAGAAAATCTACTCCATTTGATGTTTTGCGTCTAGGGCTTCCTCCTTGATTTTTTCTATCTTTTCTAGAACAAACTCTATTTGATCAACCTGATAGTCTAAAGAGAAAATCACTTTGTTGTGTGCTTGTGGGTGATCAATGACCCTAAATTTTAACAAGTCATTGGTCGGGCAGTCAACCATTTTCTGGAATGTCTCATGTTGCAACCTGGCATGGTCCAACTCTTTGAAGATGGGTCCTGCTATTGCCTGGAGTTCATTGTTTTCCTTATCTATACTTTGGTAAAGGCCTGTGAACTTCGTGATTACTTCCTCACTATCTTTGAGGATTTTCTCTCTCCAGGAGGACACTATTGCACCTTGTTCACCAATCTTTGCGTATTCATTTATCTTCTCCTGACTAAGGAATTTAGGAGTTTCGGTGGTAGGTATAGGAGGTGCATTGCCCATTCTTTGCAAATCTTGGAGAAGATGTTTGTTTTGTTCCTTTAACATTCTCTTCTTCTCCTTTGCTTCTTGCAAGTTTCTTACAAAGGGCATCCATGGCTGACAAGGCCTCTCCTTGTAGGCTCTCTGATGACGTTCCCATTGTGACCTGGGTCACTGTAAAATCTGTATGAGACAGATCTTCTTTCTTCTTTATGGGATCAGGTAGGCTATCTCCATAACCCTTTCGCCTGAAACACTTTTTGAGAAGTGAGTTATAGCTTTTTACTTCTTTGGTCCTTCAGTCGTGATGACAGAAAAGTCCATGGGTGTAATGGGTACTTTCCTCTTGTGTTGGCTTAGGTGGTCTGAGATCCAACTTAGACTTATAAGAGTGGGACCAGAGGATGAAGAAGAAACAGGGGTGGGAGGAAGAACAACTGCAGTGGACATGGGGAAGTGTGTTGAGACACTTGGTGGTGGCATGGAGAAAGGGGCCAACACACCAATGCTCATGAGATTAGGAGTCATTACAAGAGAGTATGCCATGGGGGTGGAAGGGATCTATAAGATGAGTGAAGAAATGCTGGGGGATATATCCGCAAGGGAAGAGAAGATGGAGGAAAAGGGAGAGGGAAAGGAAGAAGATGAAGGAGAAGACACAACCAAAGGAGTAGTTGTTTGACCAACATGAGGAGGGGAAGGAGAAGTGGGAGAGGGAATAGTTGGTACCTCGCCAGTTGTAGTTGTGACAACATCCTGAGTGGATGTGTCCATTAGAGCATTTACCGCTTCTTCTTTTCCTGGGGACACTAAGTCCACAACTTTCTCTTCTGCGGTAATAGGAGGGATTTCAGGAGATTTCTCTTGAGCATTGCTTGCCTCTCCCACTTTATCTTTCCCTTTTCCTTTAGGCAAGTGTTCTGGTCTGGTGGGTACATTGCCCAGGGGAGATGTGTTAAAATCTACCCCAAGATAGATGATACCATTTTTATTACACCAGTGCTCAGTGCATTGTAGAGTACGTTGAACCCTTTCTTGGATGGTCTGGGGTGCTTTGTTCCTATCAATATCTGTGAACGGTTAATCATCCCCATCTGTGTCTAGGTAAAATTGATCAATTTCCTGATCAGTTTCTAGGAAATCCTTTGGGATGATGGCCACGCCATATTGAATGATCTCTTACAGGGCCATCCGGGAGTGATACTTTCATCTTAGTTTGGCTTCATGATTTAAATTGATGTAGATATCCTCAATCTGAGGAATTTGGATAGGATCGATCTTTTTCCTTGGAAGGAAACCATGAGGATCGAAGGTTGGCCTTGCCGGGAAATTATGCTTCAAATTAAGCAATTCAAGCTTTGCATACATCTTCCAAGCTTTACTTTGTGAGGGGCATGTGTACCTGCCTACTGTGAGGGGGAATGGAGTTCCTCCCTTCTTCCTCTTCATACACTTCTCGTGATAGATGATAAGCTTCCTTGACAACTCCAGAAGGATTAGTTTAGGCCCCGCATATCTTGGCAATCTTGTGGGTTCTCCCAAGAAGTTTGAAGCTCTGAGATAGGTAAAGGTGGGGAATTGCATAAACAACACTCCCCACTTCATTGTGGTAGTGATCACGCTTTTTCTTGTCTGACCATGAGTCATGTTGGGCCTCAAGAGGCAGATGATGCCATAGAAAAAGACATCATTGATCTTGCCAAACTAAGCTATGTTGTTCTCGAGCCTCAACTCCGGATAGTATTCATATATTTTGACTTGGGGCCATACCCCATACTGATTCAACCCAGGGTAGTCTCTCTCTGAGGTAGCTACATATACTACATAGGAGTTCATATAGAACTTCCCAGTTGTTGAAAGTTGTTGAAGTTGTTTCGAGATTGTATCACTGATAATCTCGCCCCAACCAAAATTTTGATCAGGAACATTCTTATTCATTGTTTCCAAATACCTGAGCATCCACTTGTAAAAGTAATGGGCATCAGGGAGCCCATGTACTCTACTTAGGAAGGTGATTGTGTCACTCAGCTCTTCTAAAAAATCACTACGATGAATGACATGGGGCCACCTGCTCACCACCTTTTTATTCTTTAGGTATACCTCATTCATCATCTGCATGCACTTGTCCTCATTATCGGTCTAAGTCTTCATGCAGTCTTCTTGACTTACTACCACAAAATGTATGTGATGGGGGATGCCCAAGATAATCTCAAAGAGGGGCTATGCCCTACACATTGTTGGCCTGTCTATCCATAGATCTACGCACCTGACAAATTTTTGGACCAACAGATCTACTCCACCTTAAGTGATTGCATGTGTGCATGTTATTTCCATACAAAGTTGACAATAGAAATATCTAATTAGGAGGAGATGGCCTCAGGTATGTTTCATACTTTTGACTATTTTTCTACTAAGCCTTCATTCAATAAAGCACATTAGATTATGAACTGCCTTAATTTGGAAAATAATGTAAAATTTTAATAACTCATGTTAGATATATTTGGAGAACTTGATCTAAAGGTGTGCCTTGACCTTGAAGAGACAAAAGAAGAAGAGATGGTTAGCACCTGGGAATAAAAATACAATGGTAAACTAGTGTATATGATAGCTGATGATGATGATGAGGGTAATAACCTGGTTGTTAACTATACTGAAGGTATGCATGAGGTAATGTACATGGAAGATGAAAAGGCATGCAAGTATCATGCCTCTATGAAACAAATAAGGTTAACATTGGAACAGAGGCAGAGCCTAAGGAGGCCATTATTTGTGATGACTAGATAGAGTACGAAATGGCTAATATTATTTAACTCTTGTGAGACCTTCAATATTTATTTCCGCGGGGCTATCATGAGTTAAAGGGAGTACATCCTTCTTTAGGGGAGATGGAAATAAATCTTAAAGAAGGTATGTTCCCGGTTAGGAAGATACCTTACAGGATAAACCCTAATTTACACGTAAAGGTAAAGGAAGAAATTGATAAAATTCTCAAGTCTGGTATAATTTATCCTATTGAGTAATTTGAATGGGTTAGCCCCACGGTCATCAGGATTAAAAAGGATGGGATATTAAATATCTATGTGGACTAGAGAGAATTGAATGCTTCATGTGTTATTGATCATTTTCCCACCCCATTCACAGAGGAAATAATTAAGGGATTTGTTGGGTGCAACATATACTATTTTACATATGGGTTTTTAGGTTATCATTAAGTGTGCATAGCAAAGAAAGATTGAGAAAAGACATCGTTCACCATTGAGTGGGGAAGTTTTGTGGCATATACAATTATGATCTTTAGACTAAAGAATGTGCCAGTGGTGTTCTCATGCATTATTGTATAGGTATTTTAGGACTTTATTCATAAGTTCTTATAGGTATATTTGGATGACTGGATAGTATATGGCTTAGTCAAGGACCATTGTGACAATTTGAGGCTCGTGTTTGAGAGGTGTAGGAAGTTGAACATCTCTCTTAACATTAATAAATGCATATTTGCAATAGCTTTTGGAACTTTACTGGGGCATATAATTTGTAAGTAAGGATTTTTGGTGGACCCAACCAAGATAGTTGTGATCTTGGGTTTGGAAGAACCTAATAATCAAAGTGAAGTGTGTGGATTTCTGGGACATAAAAGGTATTATAGGAAATTCATTAAAGGATATGACAAAGATTTCCATGCCCTTAGAGGAGCTATTAAAGGAAAAGGGAAAGTTATATTGGGGTGATGCATAAGAGCAAAGATGTTTGAAACATTGAAGGAAAGGCTAGGCACTGCACCTATTTTTTTCTTTCCATCATGGGAAAAACCCTTTCATGTTCATGTTGATGCTTTTGGTATGGAAATTGGCACAATATTAGCATAACCAGGAGAAGCAATAGTATATCATCCTATTTGATTTTTCAAGTAGGAAGCAATAATATATAATTAATGAGTGTGAGGATTTGGCCATGATTTACGTGTTACAAAAGTTCAGACAATACTTTATTGGGAACACCATTTTTTTTATGGATCATATAGCGCTTAATTATTTGCTCAACAAGATTATTTTGGAAGGACACATATGCATGTGGATACTACTATTTCAGGATTTTGAGTTTACAATTGTTGTAAAACCAGGAGAAAGCAATTCAGGGCCTAGTCATTTGTTAAGAATTAATTCTGGAAAGGACATGTAGAGCATTGAAGACACAATTCTAGATGCATATATTTTTAGTTTAAATCATGCGCCCATAGATTTAGAGGATATTGCAGTATGTTTGTGCACTGGACAGACACCTAAGGGAATGAAGAAATCAGAAAAGAAGCATCTTACAATATGCGTGGTGCCTTACCAACTGATTGGTGGATATTTGTACAAGCTAGGATGTGATGAAATTTTTTGCCATTTTGTTTTGGAGCATGAGCACAAGGATATTATGGAATAAGCTCATGGTGGAATTAAAGGAGGCCATTATGCTAGTGATGCTACTGCATGCAAGATCCTGATGGCTAGACTCTGGTTAGAAACTTTGTACAAGGATATTAAATAATATGTCAAGGCATGTGATCATTTTCAATGGCTTGGGAAGCCTATAACTAGAGATGAGATGGTGTTGCGGCCTATTGCAAGTTTTTGAAACTTTTTAGAAATGGAATATTAACTTTGTAGGTCCTATTTCACCACCCATGCGTAGGACTAGTGCGCGCGAGATAGGAATTGGTGGTTATATTATAACTTGTATAGATTATCTGACGAGGTGGGTAGAAGAAAAACCTACAAAGGATTATATAGCCACTATAGTAGTAAGGTTTTTATGGGGTAAAAATATCAACATGTATGGATGTCCATTGATTTTAACTAGTGATATAGGCACTCATTTCTTAATGTAGCCAAATTCTAAACAAACTCAATATACTGCAAATAATACGAGCTCCAAAAGACAATATATCTCCTTCTTTGTTATTTAATCATGAATTGCACTTTTTCCTAAATATGAAAATAACTCCCAACTCGAGTCCATCAAGAAAACTCTAACTAACTTTGACTAAATCTACTCTAGGTGGCGGAAATTACTATTTTTAGCAGTTTACTAGAAACCTGCTATTCTTAGTAAGTTTACATGCTTATTCATACGGGAACAAAAAATTCCATGCATATTCTACATGCCCAAATTAGAGGAATTTCTAGCTTTCCAACTCATAATGCAACTAAGAGACTACAATTAACTAATGCCCTAAAATAGGAAAAAAATGAACTATAACTTAAATCCTAATTTTTTTCCTCAAGATGGCGTATTTTGGGCCCTAAAATGTGCCAAAATTTTCTCCAACTTGTAAGACTAGTTGACTAGTGTGTTCCTCTCATTGAAACATGTGGTTTAATCAAACAGACACCCAGAGCATAAGTTATGACCTTTTCAAGTTCCTGCTAATTTTGGTGCATTATTTCTTAAATGTGACTATTAGAATAATTTTGGCAGGGGTTTATGGTGGCACACCATAAAACTACACCCTATCACCCACAGGATAATGGAACTTTGAGATTTTGGGACAAACATTAATAAAAATTTGTGATTTTAGTAGAAAGGATTGGGATGATAAAGTATTTGTTGTAATTTTGGCATATAGGACCACATAAAAAAGGTTGAATAATGCCACACCCTTTCAGTTGGTGTTTGGCATAGAGGTTGAGTTTTTTTTGAATTTAAGTTACCCTCCATGTGTATTATGTACACATGTGGACTAGCTGATGAGAAATATGTTGAGGAGCGCATTGAGAAATTGATGCAGTTAAATGAGTGGCACGCTATTTCCCATTAGAGCTTAGAAGATAGAGAAGGTGAGGCACAATGCCTGACATGATAGGCATATAAGGAACAATACATTTGAGGAGGGAAATATGGATCTTTTGTATGATTCCAAGTTTGCGCACCACCCAGGGAAATTATAGGTGCATTGGTTGGGACCTTTTGTAGTAACAAATATACTTGAATCAGGAACTTTTTAGTTGCAGACGTTGGATGGCACTCCATTTTCCAGTTTATAAAATGGGATTAGGTTGAATCCCTACTATAAATAAGACTTCTTGGTGTTTGTAATAAGGCAATATTTCCACTGAGTATATTATATTTCCCCTTTTATGTATTTCCTTTCTTCATTGATATGATTTGTTAATTTAGTTTAGTGTTTTGTTGTAATAAGCGTGCTTGCGTAAAAGAAGCTGATTAATATATTTTGAAGTTTATGTGTAAAGGAATGTACATACTTTTAGTGTTGGGTGGAGAAGATAAGGAAAAAGGAATCTATTTTTACTAAGATTTGAAGTGCAAGTTGTCATACAGGGATTTAAATGGGCTGGAATATGAATAATGTCCTCTGGAAGATTGGTGTGTGAAGGAAAAAGGTGTTACGAGTGCTTGGAATGAAGGTGTTTTAAGAAAATTTTCTCATATTGAAGACCACATGTATAAGGATGTTCATACAATGTAATGCAAGGTAGGGAGCAACATGGGAAACTACTCATTGTGAGGCATAAAGGTTTATTTACTTTGGTGTATGGAGGCATGCGCAAGGGGGTTCATGGCTAAGAACTATTAGGCATGCCAGAAGGTTATGACTAGAGCACATAAAAAGTTGAAAATCGTAATTAAAGCTAAGTACGATGGTAGGTGAGGAGAAATTAATGTGGAAATTTTTGAAATAATCTATAAAAGCAGGTACATACAAGTTTATGCTTACCTTGCATGTTGATTTTTCGAGCCTTAGAAGAGTGAGTTGAAGTGCGAACACGAATGAAGCATGATTACAATTGAGAAGAGCATCGAACTAGGTGAATTTGATCAAGGCCATTATAGAGATCCTTCGTGGAATTTTTTACAAGTGAAAGGCATATGTAAGAAGGTTTGGGCGATGTAGGGTTTTAATCATAACAAGGGCACGAGAGTTTGGGGCTTTAGAATTATAAAAAGGAAAGGGAAAGGTAGTGAATAATTGGAATGGCACCCAAGAGAGTAGCCGAAGCAACCATATGGGGAAAGAAGAAGGATGCATCTAAAGTGGAATTCAAAGATGTGCCTAAACGCTGATTTTCTAAAATACAATACCCTGAAGGTGTGATTATGGGGCTGGACTGGGATTCTCATATATGAAGAAGAAAGGTGAGTGATTATAATCACCACACCCAATCAAATAAAAATCACAATAGAAGAGGATAAACACATTTATGATGACATTGGGAAGATACTTTGGAGAAATTTGGATTCTTGTAGATATACGAGTTGACATACACACCCAATCAAATAAAGACCAAATGGAAAAAGTGCTAGTGAAGAAGATGGATTTGAGAATAGAAGAGGATAAACACATTTATGATGACGTTGGGGAGAATACTTTGGAGAAAGTTGGATATAAGATAAGTGTAGATGTTATTATTTTATCTATTGGAGAAAGTTGCAGTGATTGTCTTGTAGATATACGAGTTGACATACTTTGGAAAGCCAAAGAGACTTTACCAATGGTTAATGTCTGGAGTCCACGAGGACTTATTTTATTTTATATGAAGGGGTGGTGATCCCTTAGGCATTCACCACATGTTACTTTCATTCTTCTATTAACATATTTTTAGACGTGGTGTTATCCAATTTTGCACACCTAGCAAGATTGGATGTTCAAAATGAAATAATAGTCCCAGGAACCCACCTTCGGTTATTCACCCCCCCTTAATTAGGAAATTGATATAGGACAGTAAGGAGTTCAAGAACTGAAATTATTAGTGACCTTGATGATGAAGTGGGTGTCAACATATGAAGTGATATTCCATTGACTTTGCATATCAGAAAGGACATGGTGAAGATATATAGACCCTATGGTCAAAAATTCCCATGCACCTCCTGAAAAATTTCAATAACCAAGAGTGTTGGGGCCAAGTAAACAAGAAGTGGCTCCATATTGCAAGGAAAATGGTGAAGGGAACTATCGAGACCTACTTATTCATGAATATAACATAAATTGCTTTGCAATTATATGAGCATCTTCAACGATGTCGCTAAGTTGGCAGGCATAAACGTTTCTATCAGAATTATCGCACCTTACAAGCTGTTTTGCACTGAGTGTTTAATGTTATCCTCAAATCTATTGAAGGAATACTTTGCAGGTGAAAAATCATGGGAATCTGAGAAGCCGTAATGCCATACTGGGTTTTCATGGATGGCAAGCCAAAGTTAGAAGCATTCATATCCAAAACTATCATTGAATAGGCTGTATAAGGGATATTAAGATAAGTTTAGGTGTTATTATTTTATCTATTATATTTGCAGTGATTGGGGTCTCCGTTGACGCCAGGTTACAGGTCTGCTGAGTGGAGCGGCGAGTGCATGGAGATCCCTATGTTAGGATTCCAATCAGAATACTGAACTATTCAGATTTTGAATCAGTGAACTAATGTGGTCGCAAGACAGATCAACCATAGGCAGCAGGCACGTGCAACACAGTAGAAGTCTTTTGAATGCTTCCAGAAAGCACTGCAGGAAACAAATATTCACTGCCGTATACAATGGATTGGAGTCACGTCATTCAAGGCTTCATAAAATTTTCCCGAGTCAGGAGATGGAAGTTTATTACGTGCAGAGTGAAACTACTCATATTGCTCAGCATGTTTTCTCCTAGAAACGAATGCGAAGGTCAACTTTAAAATACCTAGTCGGCCGTTTTGTATGTCACGACTCACATCCTTGTCACTTGTAAATGGTCTGTTTGAGAAATGATGAGGATTAGGAGAAGTTGGCAGTCATAGCAAGTCGAATGGAGGTGGGCTTAGCTTTCTTTAAGATTTTAGTAGGTAGATAGCCTAGTTTGAATCAAGAAGAATCATGACCGAGCCACACTGAATGAAGATCTCATTCAGGAATTGACAATAAAACCAATCTTATGGTGAAGTATTCATAGATTAAATGCCAAGTCCGAATCAAGAAGAATCATCGCAGAGCCAATTGAAAAATAAAGTGTGCAAGTGAGGTCGAAGAATTTGTAGAAAATGGTTTGCATGGATACATCACAGAAAACGGTAAAGGCTTGAGGATAAAAATTCTAGTTGAGAACACAAACATGTAAGGATGAATCTAAGAACGAAGGTAGTAGAGCTCAGTACTTGGCACATGGTGAGGTATCCATAGCGAGTAAGAGGTTCAAATTGGAAAGGCTCGAGGAACCGATCTAGGCGTCAAGTGCCATAGAGGAAAGAATTTTCCGCATAAGCCATCTGCGTAAGCCTAAGACACGGTTCACATCAAAAATGAGTTTGGGAGAAAGCTTATATGAAGGATTTAGATAACTGAGTTGAGCCAACCAGGTGCTCGGGTTGATATGCAAAACAAAGCCAGGTCGAATCAGTTGAAGAGCTCGTGGTATTGTTTCACGGAGTTTGAACGTGGAATGCATGTGGATATGTGGTCCAAAACAAGATGAAATAACTCTATCTGTCAAGATTAGAGCTATCACAGAGAAATCAATCAATTCAGTGTTGACAGGGCCACGTAACGTGATCCCTAACAGTTTTCATAGCTCGAAAATCATTTCTAAATGGCGCAACATGCAGTAGTGAAATAATTTAAATTAATTGAATTGTTTAACCTCTGTGGGTACAACCAATGTATTATGGATCAAATCCACTAAGTATGATTTAGAGTCAAACTTTTCATATTGTGGAAACATTGGTACCAAGTCGAGATAAAGAATAAGCTCGCGGGTGTTGAAGTTTAATGTATTTGTAGAGGCTTTCAATTTCAGGCTTAAAGCTTCATGTTCATAATGCATATAGGTGGCTTCGTAATTCAGAATGGCTCGATTTGGAGCTTGAAGGAAGACCGTAGTAGTGGCATTCGTGAGGCGAGTCTTAATTTGCGTTAGGCCAGGTTCACAGGATCTACATGCATTTTAGGAAAATGATAAGAATCGAGTTTGATAGCTCACCATTCGAAGGACTCAATGCAAAAGAGCATGATTCCCAGATGAGGAAAGAGTTGGTGTGGGGTTCAAAATCAATTGCAACACCGGATTAGAGGATTCGAAGCTCACCGAGTTGAGATTTGTACAGACTCTATCCACATGGACCCCCCTCCTCTTCAAGTCAAATGGGTCAACGGGGGGGTCCCAACATTATGTTAATTAAATTAATATTTTTATTTAAATATTTTAATAATATTATTATTATTATTATTTAAATATTTTATTTAAATATTCTTTTAATTAATTGAGAAGACTAGGTCATCAGGCAATTAATGACCCATGATGGAACCTTCTCAGGTAGTTCAACTAACTGCAATAAATACATCATGGGCCTTCATTTTAGGAATGCAATTATGACCATTTCCTCTTCTTTCTCACATATTCTTCTATAAATGTAAGTTGGAAGCTCATTTCAAAGGGTTCCAACAGTTCAGACAAGTTGGACAGTTAGATATCTCAGGCGATTGTATACTTTTAAAGAATCCTCTCTCTTCTGGAAGTTGTTCTTATGTGTTGAGAGAACTTTCAAGCCTCCTCTTCAAGACTGTAATGGCAACTATTGACTCTTTTGAATGTATGATGCATTGTGCATGTTATTGAAGCAATAAAAGTGTGTGTTTTGTGACTAATCTCGGTCCTTTCATCCTTTTATGCTTCTTTGTGCCTTTCTCGTACTTGCAGGTACACTGTGCAAGTTTAAGTTTCTATTGTAGGTTCTTGGAGTTCTGTGCTTATTGAGTGGTGGAGTATTGCATGCAGTTGAGTTGTGGTGTCCATTCACCCTTCTTGAGTTCATCCTTCTTCACTAGAAAACTGGTATATTTCTCAGTCTGATAAAGTTTAACAAAGGGAACGCGTGTCTCTTAGTTTGTGGTATCCTGTACCCTCTCTAAGTTGCAGTAGGTGAAGTTGACTTGTGGTGCACACACCCTCTTCAAATTAACCCTTCGTAAATCTAAAGACACCCTTTATTTGGTGCATAACCATCACTAGTATAGTTTCATTTCTATAAATCTCTTTCCCTAAAACCCGATAAAAATGTTAGCATAGGACTAGATAATCATTTTTGTTACACTAGGAGTAGTACAATACTTAGTTTATGAAGAGGAAGCCGGTCTTCTCCGGAGGTTCACCTCGAGCCCAAGTCCCACAACTTGAGAGGTGATCCAATGTGTCCCAATCACACCGAACGTCCTATTCACATCCTGGCCATTCGGAGGGTGCAGTGATTTGGTGACAACAGTTTTTGGCATGCCTGGTGGGACAGAGTTGGTACTTCTCTTCTCACTTAGACAAGTCAAAGTACCTGGTGACTCTATATCTCTGGATTCCAAATCTCAGTGCAGTAACTTATGCAAAGAATTCAGACAAGAGCTTCTTCAAAGAAAGGAAAGTATCAGCATATCAAACTTTCCTTGTCTCCTCCAAAGAGAAGTAGAAGAGGCATTTCCACATCCCCAGTTACAGATTTACCTAGTAGGGGTCTTTCAACTCCTCCTTACGGAAGATTTCCTCCACCCAAGAACAATCAACCTTTCGTTTTTATGGCGAGGAACCAAGTTTTTCCCCCTTTCAATGCAAGCAGTCCTCTCATGTTGGCTCAACGTGACCCGATACCTGTTGCGGCACTCAAAAGTTTACCCTTCTACACGGGGGAAACTCACGTTACTCTAGTAGAGCATATCTTTGATGTAGCCAGCATCTGTGCAGTACATAATATCACCGAAGACAACGTTGCAGTTATACTTCTTGCTACCTCTTTCAAGGGAAAAGTGTTTCAATGGTTTCGCGGGTTAGGTGTTGGCACTATAACCACTTGGGACGATTTGGGAGAAAAGCTATGTAAACAATTTGAAGACAAAAGTGATCACCTATCACTTTTGGAACAACTTACTACCATAAAGAGAGCTTCCCAAGAATACATGAGTGATTTCAACTTCCAATTCCATAGGACTTGGAATAGGATTCCAGTGCTCATAAAGCCTTCCGCACATAATGCATTCTTGTACTATTTGTGAGCCTTGAATAGTGATGTAGCAGTTATGATCTAGTCCATGGGAGGGACTACACTTCCTGATGCTTACGAAGTTGCCATAAGTGCAGAGAATTCTTTGATTCACGTTAGAAAGATAGCTCCAATGACCACCAATGCCATTTTCTCAGATCTTACAAATCATCAGCCTATCATTGCTCCTATTCTAGTAGACTCCTAACAACCATATCAATCTCCCCCTGCCTCTTCAAATGACCTATTTGAAGTCAAGTCACTACTGCAAATATTTTGGAAATGAGCTCGTTGCACTCAAAAGGCAACAATTTCAATACAATCATCCATATCAGCCAAAAAATCAGCAGTATCAGGGCTAACCATCCTCCTTTTCAAGGAAAAAATCAGCCTTGAAATCAAACTACAAGTCAAGTTGCAAATGTAAGGCCCTTGAACTTTCAGAACCCTCTTGCAGCTAGCTCATCTAGAGCTATAGTACCTGTTCAAAATAATCTGGTTCAAGACTACGAATGGTGTTATCCTTGCTCTCAACCTCACAATCAAAATCTTTGTCCCAATGGGGTTCTTAGCCAGGCCCTTATGGTTCAAAGTGTATCTGCCCCTTCAGAGTTAACAAACAATTCATCTACGCAAGAAGCAGCAGATCAACCGCAGGCACCTGAAGAATCCGCTTTGCTAAACTGGCAAGAAGAAGATTTTTGCGGATTAAATATAGATTCTTCATCAGTGGCAGAAAACACTCATTCTAAGAAGAGAGAAATGGAGCCTCAACCTCCTCGAAGTTGATCTGGCATCCACTTGTCAACCTGGGTTTCAAATGGCAGTTGATAAAAATGCAGGAAAGAAATCACCAAAAACACCGGCTAGCCATGCACTGCAGGGAAAGATGGTTCTCCAGGCATCACGGTACCTAACAAACATTTTTCCAAAGGAGGACCCCAATGCCCAAAAAAGTGTCATCAAAGTTGGAGCAATTCCCTTCAGCATAGTAGAACAAATGAAGAAAATCAATCTGAGTGTTACCATGTGGGATGCACTCTTGATCCCTTCCCAAAGAAACCTGTTGCGAGAAGATCTGAACAGTTTTAGTACAACTAGCGGATCACCAAGCCATGGAGTGACAAATGATACAAATTTGTGTCAACTAGAAGGGAAAATCATTCCTACGGAAAAAAAACCACCAACATTATACATTTCCCTGATCATTGGCAACCACCTGGTACATAATTGCATGATTGATTCTGGTGCCAGTAGCTCTATCATGCCGAAACAAATTACAGATGTACTAGGCATACAATATGCGCCAGTTACAAGAGGGGTTGTTCAACTGGATGGCACAGTTGTTAAGACTGTTGGGGTTATCAAAGGACTTCAACTTACCATTCATGCATGCCCAAGTTTGTCATTCACCCAAGACATATCGGTCATCGATCTCCCTCCCCTCTTTGCCATCTGTCTGTCACGGGATTTCACTGCCAAGATGGGAGGTTACCTATCAGCCAATTGGTCACATATGATTCTTAGGACTTGATACGGAACCAAAGTAACTATTAGGGTAGAACCAATCTGCCATAATCATGTAGAACCCTACACTTCTAGTCCCATAAATGGAAATTACACCATCGGCGATCCCGAAGAGGAAGATGCCGATCATGAACCAACCACCCTTGTTGAAGAATTCCCTGATACTTTGCTAGATGAAGTAAGTAGAGATCATCAGTACGATCCCTACGCTGATGTATTGGCAGAAGAAGCAGTTGGTTTTCTGGTTTTGGAAGAAACAGGATTAGGTACTTACTGTATCCATGAAGAAGATACGATCATACCACAACTTGTCAAAACACCAAGTGATTCTAAAGGATTGTGTCAATTGTTCTTCAATGGCTCAAGAAGTAAGAATGGATCTGGTGCTGGTGTTATGTTAATTTCTCCAGAGGGAGATAAGTACTTCTCATCTTTCCGGTGGCAGTTCAGTTGCACTAACAATGTTGTTGAATACAAGGCTCTTGTGCAAGGAATTCAGGTAGCCCAAAGGAAGGGAATCAAGGCCCTGACTATTTTTGGAGATAGTGAGTTAGTTTTTCATCAAGTTTCGGCACGTAGTGCATCCAAAAATGATCTTTTACGATCATATAAGAATCGAGTCTGGGACCTGATTGAAGATTTTGAAGCTTTTGGAATCCATGCAATCCCTCGAAATCAAAATCAAGATGCAGATATGCTTGCTACAATTGGTTCACAATACAACATACCAGTTGATATCATGAAATAAGGGCAGAAATTTGTTAAAGTGGTGGTTCAACTAGTAGTCCTTGATAATGTGAGTAGTTGGCAAGTGTTTGATAGTGACAAAAAAATTGTCCTCTTCCTACAAGAAGAGGCGGAGTTTGCTACAAGGAATCAAGATAAGTTGCAGGATTCATATGGTGAGAAAATTATTCAATTAAAAAGCAACAAGTTACCAAAAGGTTTAGTCACTTTGGAATCCATTTTCAATTCAGATGACCAAGCCACAAGACAAAGCCCTAACATGGTGGTTAGAGAAGAATATTTTGAGGAAGTTGAAGTATCAAATGAAAAATTTCTTAAGATCGGAAAAGTGTGTACTTCTGAAGAGAAAGAAGCTTTCATCCAACTTTTTCAAGAGTATCATGACATCTTTGCATGGAGCTATAAATATCTGCGTGGTTTTGATCCAGGTCTAGCACAACATACCATCAAACTAGATCCTAATGCTAAGCCAGTTCGTCAGAAACAGAGACCAATTAATCCCAAAATTGAGCCACTAATGAGAAAGGAGCTAACCAAGCTCATCGAGGCCTATATAATTTTTCCCATCAAGCATTCCTCGTGGGTAGCCAATTTGGTGCCCGTGAGGAAGAAGAATGGAGAGATCCGATTATGCGTAGATTTCAGGGATTTGAATCGTGCATCATTAAAATACCATTATCCTCTTCCATCGATGGAGCCGATCCTTCAAATGTTGGTAGGAGCTCACAGATTTTCTTTTCTTGATGGATATTTAGGTTATAATCAAATCCTAGTCCAAGGATCTGACCAATTCAAAACGGCTTTCACTACCAAGTGGGGCACGTACGCCTACAATAAAATGCCATTCAGATTGTCCAATGCCGAGGCTACTTTCCAAAGAGCCATGGACATGGCATTTAAGGGACTAATCAATGATATTATTTTAGTTTACCTTGATGATATAACTGTATAATCTAAGCATGTAGAAGATCAGATCACACATCTAAGGAAAGTTTTCCAAAGGTGTAGGGAATTTGGGGTTTCACTTAACCCCAAGAAATGTATTTTCGCAGTACATGGGGGAAAATTGTTGGGGCATGTGGTTTCAGCAGAAGGATTATCAATCGATCCAGCTAAGATTCATTCAATCATGTCCTTATCTCTCCTAAGTCACAAGAAGGGCCTCCAGATTTTTCTGGGAACCATAAATTTCGTTGCGGAGATTCATCCCTCAATTCGCAACATTGGCTAAACCACTGACATCCATGCTAAAGAAAAACATGCCATTCTCATGGACAAAGGAAGGACGAGAAATCTTTGAAGCTATCAAAATAGCCATTTCTCAAGCTCCCACGCTTGTGAACCCCAGGTTTGAAAAATATTTTATCCTTTATGCTTTTGCAGGTCAAGAGAGCATTTCAGGGATCCTCACCCAACAAAACAACAACTTGATGGAGCAACCAATCACTTTCTTCAGTCAATCCCTCAAAGACTACAAGTTCAAATGCTCATTCATTGAAAATCAAGTCTTTGCAGTTATTCGAGCTTTGAAGAAATTCAAACACATGTTGTCTAACAACAAGATTCATCTGATGGTGTCTCATCCAGGTGTCAAGGAGTTTTTGCTGAACAAAGAAATGAATGAAAAGCGTGCTGGATGGATCACGAAGGTAATGGAGTATGACGTGCACATCAAAGTCACTAAACTTGTCAGAGATAATGGCTTATGTCAGCAACTTGCAACAAACATGGAATCAAAAAGTAATGAGGACGTGACACTCCTAAATACTGATGAGAATGTTGATCAAGCTGACTAGTTATCCAAAATGAAGAGTTTCCTCTTCTCGGGAGCATACTCAGGCAAACATGGATAAAAACCAAAGATAAACTTTCCATCTTCAATCTATCCCATATGTTCTGGTAGATAGCATTCTCTTTCGAAAATATTTGAACAGCGTTTTCCTTCAGTGCATAGGACCAGAACAGGTCAGTAAGATACTAAAAGAGTTTCATAATGGCCTATCTGGAGGACATTATTCTGTATGAACAACAGCTACCAAGATCATGCGAGCTGGCTACTATTGGCCAAATTTATTCAAGGATGCCCATCACTGGGTAAGGAAATGTAAGGAATGTGCCTTTTTCACAGGTAAGCAGAAGCTTACAGCTCTTCCATTGCATCCAATTCAAGTGGATCAACCCTTTGTTCAATGGTTATTGGACTTCATCGAGAATGATTACTCCTCCATCCAGTGACAGACATAAGTCGGTCCTTACCACAACAGACTATTTTACTCTATGGACAGATGTAGTAGCATTAAAAGAGAGCAATGAAAAGGAAGTTCTAGATTTTTTGGAGGATATAATGACGAGGTTCGGTGTTCCATTTATAGTCATTTCAGATAATGCGCTGGCTTTTCTTGGTATGAAATTGAGCGAATGGGCTGTTAAAAATGGGGTATACCTCAAAACTTCATCCAATTACTATCCTCAAGGAAACGGATTGGCTGAGTCTAGCAACAAAAACCTCATAAGGATTATTAAGCGCACAATGGAAACTAACAAGAGGACTTGGCATACACATCTTAAGACTGCCTTATGGGCAGATCGGATCACACCTAAAAGGGCCATCAGAAATTCTCCTTTCGTTCTTGTATATGGAAGAGAGGCAAAACTCCCACTCTCATTGGAGTTACCTTCTTTGGAGTTAGCTCATCAACTTGAAGTTATAGAGAGTGATCCTCTGACAATAAGGTTTGTTGAACTCATGGAGTTAGAGGAAGTACGAGACAAGGATATGAAAACTTTGGAGTAGCATCATGCTCAAGTTAAGAAATCTTTTGACAAGAAGGCATCTGACAGGCATTTTCAAGAGGGAGATTTAGTTCTCAAATGGGATGAAGACAGGGCCAAACCAGGCAGGCATGCCAAGTTTGATGCTCTCTAGAGTGGGCCATACATCATCACAAGTTGCAAAGAGGCAAATTCATTTCGTCTATCTAGGCTCAATGTATAAAAACTACCCATTCATGTGAATGGGATACATCTCAAAGCTTGTTTTTGAGAAGCGTTCCACCCCCTGTATAGTTAAATTAGGTGTTTTCCTCTAAGTTATTATGCACATTGTTGTCTGTTGTTGTTTTCCATTCCTTGTTGTTGTGTTTTGTGTTGTTCTGCACATTGCTTCATCATTGGAAGGCGTCAAGGATAAGAAGGTTCAAGGTTTCCATAAGAGTTTCAAAATCTACTTCATTCAAAATTTTGCAATGTTCCATGGATGTCAAGCATTCAATAGATTCAGTATACTTCATGCTTAGCATTCCAGGGAGGTCTAGGATATCGGCAATGCTCAAGGAGATTTCGGGATGTATCAAAGAAAATCATACTACTTTCAAGATTCCAACATAGACTCTATGCCCAATGGATGACTTAAGGCTACTGGAATCATGCTTAGTAGGCAATCATCCTCGAGAGGTTGCCAAAAATGTTATCTAATTTTGCACACCTGGCAAGATTGGATAAGGGGGTCCTGTCACGTTCAAAATGAAATAATAGTCCCAGGAACCCACCTTCGGTTATTAACGAGATGCAATAATTAAAAATAATTCCTAAATTGCATATGAAGAGATCACCTAGCATCGAAAGACACCCAGTTGATCTCAACTCAGTGGAGAGTTCAGGGTCGAGTTGATAAAGAACCTGGTGTCAAATTGATAATCATCTCAGAAATCATCTCAGTGGAGACTCTCAGTTGTAAGAGTTCGACGAGGTCTTGTTAATGAAAAATATAGCTAGTTGAAAATTGACGAATGAAAGGAACTGTACAAGGATCTCGGTGGAGATCGATGAAAAAAGATCTAAAGGCCAAGTCAGGGAGAGTCAAAGTCAACATGATGCCAGGTTTAATCCATTAAGACAGTGCTCGACCAACCACTTGGGAGAATGATCTTGTTTGACCGAGATGATATGAAATTATGCAGATATGGGAGGTTCAACATCATTGAATCTCGGGTTTGTAATTACATAATGGAAGGACTTCTATCGACCCAGGAAGATAGTATAAGCACCATCGAATACCAATGTAAAATTGAGTCGAACCGACATCTTAAAAAGAGCTGTCAATTATAATGGTGTTCAGACCTTCCTCAACCGAGTATTCGGTACACAGGCAGTAGGCATGTTGCAGTATAATAAGAGTTCTTTTGAGCACTTCCAACAAGCAGGTCGCCCAACTATGTTTTTATCTATTCAGCATCGAATGCATCCTCAAATTTGGGATTCTCCTTCAGGATATTTTTATCAAAATCGATTAAGTGACAGTGAGAGTGTTACGGGGAGGCCTAATGAAATTTATTACAAAGATTCTCTATCGAGACCTTACTTGTTTTACGATGTAACTCATGGAAGAAAATCTTATAGAGGTGTAACTGTTTCATATCAGAATATTCATGAGGCATAATTTTCTTTGTAATTATATGAGCATCTTCAATGAGTCACTAAGTTAGCAGGCATAAACGTTTCTGTCAAAATTATCGCACCTTACAAGCTACAGCTGAAATGTTTGCACTGAGAGTTTAATGTTATCCTCAAATCTGTTGAAGGAAAACTTGGCAAGAGAAAAATAATGGGAATCCGAGAAGCCTAATGCCAACTGGGTTTTTGTGGATGGCAAGCCAAAGAAGAAGTTCCACGCGGGGGAGTTTTGGAGCGGTATGACCAAACTTCTGTGAAGTGGAGAAATCGGGTCAAATTGCCAAGTTTGCGCGGTAAAGCTGAGGCCGGGGCTCGTGGATTGGTGTGGCCAAGCCGTTATGCGGGAATTCAGAGCTGGTATGCCAAATGGGAAATACTAAGATGGCATTCCAAGCTGTTCACTCCGTGAAGGGGAGATTCAGGTGACCAGTGCCAATGGGAAATATTAAGATGGAAAACTGTGATCAAAATTCCGCACGGGCCGTGTAAATAGGATCGGAGCACATTGTGCGAGTCACCAGGAGGAAGTTGATGACCGAGAGATGGCGAGTGAATTGCCATATAAACTGGTGAATAAAGAATGATGCCAAGTTGGAGGAATGAGTCAAATGCCGAGTGGAGCGGCGAGTGCATGGAGATCAAAGGATGCGTGTTACATGGACTATGGATTGGGTTCCATAGATCATATGAAGAAAGTGTCTCCGTTCATATAGGTCCACCCTTGTTAGGATTCCAATCAAAATACTGAACTGTTCAGATTTTGAATCGGCTTTAATAACTGCCACGACCTTCTCCTCATCCTCTGTACAGTTCTGAACTAATGTGGTCACGAGACAGATCAACCACAGGCAGCAGGCATGTGCATCACAATAGAAGTCTTTTGAATGCTTCCAGCAAGCACTGTAGGAAACAAATATTCACTGCCGTATACAATGGATTGGAGTCACATCATTCAACGCTTCATAAAATTTTCCCGAGTCAGGAGATGGAAGTTTATTATGTGTAGAGTGAAACGACATATTGCTCAGCATGTTTTCTCCTAGAAATGAATGCGAAGGTCAACTCTGAAATACCTGGTCGGCCGTTTTGTATGTCACGACTCACATCCTTGTCACTTGTAAATGGTCTGTTTGAGAAATGATGAGGATTAGGAGAAGTTTGTAGTCATAGCAAGTCGAATGGAGGTGGGCTTAGTTTTCTTTAAGATTTTAGTAGGTAGATAGCCTAGTCTGAATCAAGAAGAATCGTGACCGAGCCACACTGAATGAAGATCTCATTCAGGAATTGACAATAAAACCAATCTTGTGGTGAAGTATTCACAGATTAAATGCCAAGTATGAATCAAGAAGAATCATTATAGAGCCAATCAAAAAATAAAGTGTGCAAGTGAGGTCGAAGAATTTGTAGAAAATGGTTTGCATGGATACATCACAGAAAACGGTAAACGCTTGAGAATAAAAATTCTAGTTGAGAACACAAACATGTAAGGATGACTCTAAGAACGAAGGTAGTAGAGCTCAGTACTTGGCACACAGTGAGGTATCCATAGCGAGTAAGAGGTTCAAATTGGAAAGGCTCGAGGAACTGATCTAGGCGTCAAGTACCTCAGAGGAAAGAATTTTCCACATAAGCCTAAGACACGGTTCACGTCAAAAATGAGTTCGGGAGAAAGCTTATATGAAGGATTTAGATAACCGAGTTGAGCCAACTGGGTGCTTGGGTTGATATGTAAAACAAAGCTAGGTCGAATTAGTTGAAGAGCTCGTGGTATTGTTTCATAGAGTTTGAACATGGAATGCATGTGAATATGTGGTCCAAAACAAGATGAAATAACTCTATCTGTCAAGACTAGAGCTATCACAGAGAAATCGATCGATTCAGTGTTGACAGGGCCACATAACGTGATCCCTAACAGTTTTCATAGCTCAAAAATCATTTCTAAATGGCGCAACATGCAGGAGTGAAATAATTTAAATTCATTGAATTGTTTAACCTCTGTGGGTACAACCAATGTATTATGGATCAAATCCACTAAGTATGATTTAGAGTCAAACTTTTCATATTGTGGAAACATTGGTACCAAGTCGAGATAAAGAATAAGCTCGCGGGTGTTGAAGTTTGATGTATTTGTAGAGGCTTTCAATTTCGGGCTTAAAGCTTCATGTTCACAATGCACATAGGTGGCTTGGTAATTCAGAATGGCTCGATTTGGAGTTTGAAGCAAGACCGTAGCAGTGGCATTCGTGAGGTGAGTCTTAATTTGCGTCAGGCCAGGTTCACAGGATCTGCATGCATTTTAGGAGTTTGATATCTCACCATTCGAAGGACTCAATGCAAAAGAGCCCGATTGCCAAGACGAGGAAAGAGTTGGTGTGGGGTTCAAAATCAATTGCAACACCGAGTTAGAGGATTTGAAGCTCACCGAGTTGAGATTTGTGCAGACTCTATCCACATGGACCCCCCTCCTCTTCAAGGTCAAATGGGTCAACGGGGGGTCCCAACATTATGTTAATTGAATTAATATTTTTATTTAAATATTTTAATAATAATAATATTATTATTATTTAAATATTTTTATTTAAATATTCTTTTAATTAATTGAGAAGACTAGGTCATCAGGCAATTAATGACCCATGATGGAACCTTCTCAGGTAGTTCAACTAACTGCAATAATACATCATGGGCCTTCATTTTAGGAATGCAATTATGACCATTTCCTCTTCTTTCTCACATATTCTTCTATAAATGTAAGTTGGAAGCTCATTTCAAAGGGTTCCAACAGTTCAGACAAGTTGGATAGTTAGATATCTCAGGCGAGTGTATACTTTTCAAGAATCCTCTCTCTTCTGCAAGTTTGTTCTTATGTGTTGAGAGAACTTTCAAGCCTCCTCTTCAAGACTGTAATGGCAACTATTGACTCTTTTGAATGTATGATGCATTGTGCATGTTATTGAAGCAATAAAAGTGTGTGTTTTGTGACTAATCTCGGTCCTTTCATCCTTTTATGCTTCTTTGTGCCTTTCTCGTACTTGCAGGTACACTGTGCAAGTTTAAGTTTCTATTGTAGGTTCTTGGAGTTCTGTGCTTATCGAGTGGTGGAGTATTGCATGCAGTTCAGTTGTGGTGTCTGTTCACCCTTCTTGAGTTCATCCTTCTTCACTGGAAAACTGGTATATTTCTTGGTTTGATAAAGTTTAACAAAGGGAACGCATGTCTCTTAGTTTGTGGTATCTTGTACCCTCTCTAAGTTGCAGTAGGTGAATTTGACCCGTGGTGCACACACCCTCTTCAAATTAACCCTTCCTGAATCTGAAGACACCCTTTATTTGGTGCATAACCATCCCTAGTATAGTTTCATTTCTGTAAATATCTTTCCCTAAAACCCCATAAAAATGTTAGCATAGGACTAGATAATCATTTTTGTTACACTAGGAGTAGTACAACACTTAGTTTAGGAAGAGGAAGCCGGGCTTCTCCGGAGGTTCACCTCGAGCCCAAGTCCCATAGCTTGAGAGGTGATCCCATGTGTCCCAATCACACCGAACATCCTATTCACATCCTGGCCATTCGGAGGGTGCAGTGATTTGGTGACAACAATTTTTGGCACGCCTGGTGGGACAGAGTTGGTACTTCTCTTCTCACTTACACAAGTCAAAGTACCTGGCGACTCTATATCTCTAGATTCCAAATCTCAGTGCAGTAACTTTTGCGAAGAATTCAGACAAGAGATTCTTTAAAGAAAGGAAAGTATCAGCATATCAAACTTTCCTTGTCTCCTCCAAAGAGATGCAGAAGAGGTATTTCCACATCCCCAGTTGCAGATTTACCTAGTAGGGGTCATTCAACTCCTCCTTACGGAAGATTTCCTCCATCCAGGAACAATCAACCTTTCATTGTTATGGTGAGGAACCAAGTTTTTCCCCCTTTCAATGCAAGCAGTCCTCTCATGTTGGCTCAACGTGACCTGATACCTATTGTGGCACTCAAAAGTTTACCCTTCTACATGAGGGAAAATCATGTTACTCCAGTAGAGCATATCTTTGATGTAGCCAGCATCTGTGCAATACATAATATCACCGAAGACAACGTTGCAGTTAGAATTCTTGCTACCTCTTTCAAGGGAAAAGCGCTTCAATGGTTTCGCGGGTTAGGTGTTGGCACTATAACCACTTGGGATGATTTGGGAGAAAAGCTATGTAAACAATTTGAAGACAAAAGTGATCACCTATCACTTTTGGAACAACTTACTACCATATTTAGAGAGCTTCCCAAGAATACATGAGTGATTTGAACTTCTGATTCCATAGGACTTGGAATAGGATTCCAATACTCGTAAAGCCTTCCGCACATAATGCATTCTTGTACTATTTTTGAGCCTTGAATAGTGATGTAGCAGTTATGATCCAGTCCATGGGAGGGACTACACTTCCTGATGCTTACGAAGTTGCCATAAGTGCAGAGAATTCTTTGATTTAGGCTGGAAAGATAGCTCCACGACCACCAATGCCATTTTCTCCAGATCTTATGAATCATCAGCCTATCATTGCTCCTATTCCAGTAGACTCCAAGCAACCATATCAATCTCCCCCTGCCTCTTCAAATGACCTATTTGAAGTCAAGTTACTACTGCAAAATTTTGGAAATGAGCTCGTTGCACTCAAAAGGCAACATTTCAATACAATCATCCGTATCAACCACAAAATCAGCAGTATCAGGCTAACCGTCCTCCTTTTCAAGGAAACAATCAGCCTTGAAATCAAACTACAAGTCAAGTTGCAAATGTAAGGCCCTTGAACTTTCAGAACCCTCTTGCAGCTAGCTCATCTAGAGCTATAGTACCTGTTCAAAATAATTTGGTTCAAGACTACGAATGGTGTTATCCTTGCTCTCAACCTCACAATCAAAATCTTTGTCCCAATGGGGTTCTTAGCCAGGCCCTTATGGTTCAAAGTGTATCTGCCCCTTTAGAGTTAACAAACAATTCATCTACGCAAGAAGCAGCAGATCAACCGCAGGCACCTGAAGAATCCGCTTTGCTAAACTGGCAAGAAGAAGATTTTTGTGGATTAAATATAGATTCTTCATCAGTGGTATCCTGTACGCTCTCTAAGTTGCAGTAGGTGAAGTTGACCTGTGGTGCACACACCCTCTTCAAATTAGCCCTTCCTGAATCTGAAGACACCCTTTATTTGGTGCATCACCATCCCTAGTATAGTTTCATTTCTGTAAATCTCTGTCCCTAAAACCCCATAAAAATGTTAGCATAGGACTAGATAATCATTTTTGTTACACTAGTAGTACAACACTTAGTTTAGGAAGAGGAATCCGGCCTTCTCCGGAGGTTCACCTCGAGCCCAAGTCCCACAGCTTGAGAGGTGATCCCATGTGTTCCAATCACACCGAACGTCCTATTCACATCTTGGCCATTCGGAGGGTGCAGTGATTTGGCGACAACACATACACTCTAAAAGACCTATGTTTATCCAGGTAAGTTTACATACATTAAAACGATGATATCTAATGACATTGCTATCAGTTCTATGACTTTGGATGTTGGAAAATTGGTAGAAGCTAAGGTATACTTCCACCTTAAGACCAAGTTGGTAAATAGGAAATATATTGAGAATGAATTCAAACTCCCTAGAATGCAAAAGGGAAAACACACAATTAGAACCATGCATGAGGATCAACCCACGCCTCCCAAAACAGAATAGGAAGAACTTCAGGATGACGAGGAGGAGATGGAGGATAGAAGCATGCTAGATCATGGTGCGAGGAAGCAAAAAAATACAAGTGTGAAGAGGCCACGTGAGAGTACTCCTCCCAGGAAGGAATAGGAAGATGAAGTAAGGATAGAGATAGAGAAATAGGAAGGCATCGTAGAAGACCAATGGTTTAGGAGAGTGTTGAGAAGGACTAAAACACCAAGCACCGACATAGGACCCTCTCAGCCATTGCGTAGGTGACCGAGGATATCTCCTGTCAATCCAAGTCTATAGAAGAAAGCAAAGAGAAGGTGCAAGTATGTGCCCAGGAAATAAAGTGAGGAAGAAATTTTAGATGAGGTTGCACACACCGTGGAGGATACACTAATAATTGAGGTAGAAGGAGGAGAGGATCTTAGGGAAGAATAATCCCTGAAGGACATAGAGGCATATGATGAGTGCGAGAAGGAATACCCCACAGGAGGAAATAAGGAAAGAGAAAATTTTTTTGGTGAGCCTTCTGAAGAGCATGGGGGTGTGATAGGTGAGGGCCCAATTTTAGGAGTAGAAATGTCCCCAAGGGCAGGTGATTTGGTAGGAAGAGGAAGGATGGAGTTAGTGTTTCAATAATGGCAATTTGTTCGTATTATGTATTTTCATGTCATTCTACACTTATGTCGTATGCTTACATTTTTAATAAGGATTGGTGATAACAATGACTGGTAATATGATCAAAATTAAATTGTTTACACGCCACTAGATGGATGGTAGCTCAATCCCTTTTTCTCGTACTTATTTTATTCTATATCCACTTTCTCTCTCCATCTCACTCAGCTTCGTCATTCTTCCTCTACACCCACGCACACTACTATCAATATAAATATTAAATATTTAGTTTATCGTCATCCAAGAGGGTGGCTCCCCTGTCAACTCATTCATTCAATATGATGTGGAAGATGAGAAAAGAAAATGAAATTTGGGGAATTAGAATTCATGGGTACTTAATATTAAGTATCAACAAGACTAATATGGATTCCTTTCTTCTCTTCACACTATTCTGCTCCTTTACTAGAAGGATCTTCCCCCTTCACTTCTTCTTTTCAATTCCTTCATCTTCTCAACCGCCCTTCGATGTTTGAGGGGGGGGGCATTACAACCTTTCTACATGATCTATTAATTATGGCATTTCTTGCACTCAGCAACGATACCCACACCTCTTCTCTCTATATCAATATTTGGTACCTTACCAACTATCTCCCATTATAATGAGAATTTTCCCCATGATTCAGTGTTTTCTCTTCTTCTTTTTGATCACTGATCAACCTCTTTCATCACCCCAACGACTCTCGAGGGGGCATCCTTCATTCTACTAATTTTTCTTCTACCCATTCAAAATTTATTATTTTATGCTTGTCTAATATATTTGAAGTGGTATAGCTTACGCCACCCCAAAGATGGTAAAATGTAGACACCTATAATTTGATCAAAGCAATTTTATTACTAATATTGCACTAACTATTCTATTCCTGACAAATTCATGACACTTCATCAATTAGGCTCATCCTCCCCTCAAACTCCTCTTAATTAACTATTATATGTTGATTAAGCCTCCTATCTTGCATCTAACCAATAAACATTCTTATTAGCTAACTCCCTCTTCCAAAACATAAAAAATATATCAATACATCCTCCAAATAGTCCTAGAAAGCTTCCTAAGCCTACTTGGGATTATTAATCAATCTTAAAAGATTAATTAGCTTTTAATCCTAGTCAAAAAGGGATTTGACTTACTAAAAGTTCTTTTTGGACTTACCTTTTATCTCACACACACCAAATCATACCATTCTTAGAATGGAAAACCTATAAATAGGACCCTCCTCATCATCATTTCTAAGAACACTTTTCCTCCTCTAGCATAAACTACAGACATTTACGATCTTGATCATTTCTCCATTTACATTGAGCTAATATATTCATAGTGCATCCATTAACTCAAGCTTGAGTAATATCGGGAGAACCATATGGCCCTGAAGCCATTATTGGTGAGTCTTCATTCTCAAACCTTTGGATCATACTAACAATCATATTTGATTACTAAGGATATTCTCAGGTTAATTTCAAAGTTAGCATTCAAAGAGTAGAGATTGATTTAGGAATGTTAGTTTGATTGTTTTCAAAGTTATATGTATGTTAAATAAATTATCCTCCCTAAGTGTAGACACAAAAATCAGGTCACATTCCGCTTAGCCCCTTGTTAATTAATTAACTTAAACACACTTACCTAACCATGGCCCCTTTCACCCCACACTTATATTAATTTAATTCATTTAATTAAATTAATCTCTATCCTCATCATAGCTATTATTTAATTATCCTAATTACCTAATACCCACCCCTCCACATCACCAAGACACCTTACCTAGCCACCTCACCCTAAACCTATTCTTAATATGTTCCCATAACTAACTAAGACCTAACCAACACTCTAAAAATCAATGCCTACACCTCATTCCCATAGATATAAACAAAAACTTCCACTCTTTTCCAGAGAAATAGAGAGATCTGGTAGTAGTTACAACCATGATCTCCTATTTTTAGATAACTTGGGGAATCCCACCTTAACCGACGTCGATTACCCCTAAACTGATGCTGATCAGACCGTAACCACCATCAGTCAGCCTTAATCCCCTTAGGCAACCTCATTCTTGAGGTCGTCAGTTAGAGAGAACATAACACACATACAAGAAGAGAGATCAAGCATTTTTAGTCGCACAGACATCCAACACTCACTCAGAAACCATCTAACACTCATTCTGGCATAGAGCTGATCCATTCCAACGAGAAGGAGAGCACAGGAAGCCCATGTAAGAGCTCCCCAACATTTGGTGATTCCTCCATAACATCCAACCATTCATCATCATCTCCATTCTTCATTCACAGGAGTCCAGGCCCAGATTCCAAGTAAGTAGAACCTTTGCTCATCTCATTCACTTTAGTAGTTCTAGTATTTTCATCCCTCTCTATTTTTATTTTCTCCCACAACCATTTAACTATCTCCTTTGGCAGTATTCCCTCCATACCCCCATCAAAACCCTTACAAAACCCCATCCAAACAACCTGATTCCTCATTCCGACCAGCCAAGACCTTTGTGCAACCAAAAAGTGAACTAAAAACACGTTCTATGACATTCCTAGAATCCCACAGTAACCAGCATTGGTTCGCCCTAACTAGTTCTAGTTAGCCTATAGTATATTGGCTTCATACCACCAGTTTCTAACCTAACCCATAGCTCATCCTAACTCCATCTAAACCCCATTAAATCTACCCACTGGCTTGATACCTCACCTAGACCTCATAAAGACCCCACTCAGCTCCCTGTCAGCTTAAAAAACCTCTTCCAGGACTTTGTTCTTGACCCTCTGTCATTCTGTCAGTCACCGGCGTCAGTCACCCTTAACCGGCATCGGTCACCCCTAAAACAACATCAATCTCTCTTTCTACCAATACACTCCAAAACAACAACCTACCTACTTGTTCCTGAGCTACCCACAATCCCCTGTGATCTTTTCCAGATCTCTGCCAGACCTATGGAAGCCAGAAACCATTTACCTGACCCCTAGATCTTGTTTTAACTTAGCCTGTTGAATTAGATCTTTCTTATTGTGTTTTGTATGAGATTCCTAAATTACATAGATTATAGTAAGACAACATTTACTTTATTTCTCACATTAAATTGTTTAAAATAGTGGATTGAAAACCTTCCAGGAAGTACCACACTTCCAGGATCTATCATATGCTAGGTAGTCCATTGCATATATTGTTTAACTCTTTCTAGTGGTCTTTATTTCTATTCAGGTAGTTCCTCCCAGCAAAAATGAAGCTCTCACGATTAGATGTGGATCGAGGAGTCAACATGCGTGTAATAACCTACTACCAGAATCTTCAACAGGTATTCCTCCTACGCTCGTTACCCTATATGTTTCATTATTTTTGAAGAAACGTCTAAGAATCAGGTGAAAAATTTTGGCGCGCCCGGTGGGACCCATTTGGGGTTCCTTGCAATCATTCATTTCTAGGTGAAAAGTTGCATGCTTGTTTCCTTTCTAAAAGGTTCTCACATTAAAATTTCTCCCTTGGAATCTTCTCTTCTTTCTATTGTCTCAAAGCAATCATGTTTTGGTGCTTACAAAGAACTCTTCTTCTATTTCAGTTACATTGCATTAGTCAAAGATCATACTTTCTCCTATTCCTCTTATTGTGTCATCAAATTCCATATTTCGATTTGGGTTTAAAATTAACTTCATTTCATTCTTATTTTCTACATTAGCTCACATTAAATGAGGGCAACCTATATGTTGGAAGTCATAACTAGATGATGGTTGAAAAATGAATCATAGAAAGAACATCTCTCTCTCTCTCTCTCTGAGTCTTAGTGAACTGCACAAATTCAAAACAAATACATATTATTAAACAAAATATTTCCTAGGAATTCCTATTAACGATCACACTGATAAGAGGATTGGCAGGTACTCCTTAGCTCGCTGCTCTGTCGAGTCATACTTCAAAGAAAAGCCTGCCCCCACCATAACATACTTGAAACCTCTCTTGTAGATATCCTTCTTAGTAGGAAGCCATCCTCACCAAAAAACTCTATTCAATAGTTCATGAGTCAGTCCTTAAAATAACATAAGCTAAATAAACATAATAGAAAAAACACTCTTAGGATCGTATTTTTCTTAGCGTTTCTGCTTGCTTGCATTTTGAGGTGAGAGGTCACGTTCTTCATTTTTCTTATTTCCCCTTACACGCTCCTCATCACAGTTGGTGTATTCCAGCTTGATCTGAGTTTTCTTGGACCATATTCTCATCATTCCCAAAATTTTAGGTTTGATTCCACATCAAATTTTAATTCACAACCACATTTCTTCATCGCTATTTCAATTTCATAGTGATCGGTGTCGGTCTAGCAACCATCTTCGGTTACCCTCTAACCATCATCGGTTATACCCAACCGGCATCGGTTCATTGTTATTTTGGTTGACCTACCCAAAAGGAAACATATTCACCTTTTTCGACTATTTAGAGTCCCTGTAACTCTCATCATATTCACTTTACTAGTAAATCTCATTAGCATTTTGCATACCTGGTAAATTTGGCCTTATACCTTGTTTTTGACGAACTATCCACTTTCCACAGTGACCAGCAGCAGTTTCCTGTGACCAATGTCAATTTACCATAACTGAAATCGGTTAGCCTATGTCATTTTCCAGCTAACATTTTGGGCCCAATTCACCCACCACTGCCTATTTATCCTACATGTGTTGTATTTCTGTGTCACTTACAGAAAAGTAGTCTTACCACGTCAATACCTATTCACATGGTACTGATGCGTTGACAAGAAAGTGCCCTCATATTCCATGCCAGTTATCAACCACTCCCACCTAGCCCTTCACCACCTTCCATTTTATCACCTGCCATGGAATCTATCCAACCTATCTCTATCGCTACCAAAGACGAGGAGTTCACATGACTCCTTGATCAAAATCCTTGTGCCTTGGAGTTTTATCTTTCCCACTCATCCACTTGAGATGCGCCGGGTCAGTTGATATATAGCATGCCCGTATCTATCCCCCCAAAACTTGCTCCTACTTTTTCTCCAACCCTTGTTAACCCCTTGTTTCCTGCATCTACCTTACCTCTAGTCATTTCGTAGCTAGGCCCTATACATGCTATGACTACCATGTTTATTACATCCATTGTACCCGCCACATCCACTATACCTTTGCCAACCATTTAGAACACCACCTCATCCACCCCTATTGTCTCGTATATACCTGTAGCTACACTACCACCCCCAGTGTCGGTGACCCCTACCCCTTTTCAAAATGTGGTCCTTTCTATTCCACAATCGTTAGCCCCCATTGCCACTAGGGTTACCACGACCCTTCCACCTCCATATATGTACTACAAAGAGCCTCCCATTTCATCTATCATTCATCATGGGTACGTACCCCCTATTTCACTGCTTTCTTCTCAATCTACCTATGCGGTTGCACCATATACTGGAATGCCATCCCCATCATATGCCCAATACCAACCCTCTTATGCTATAGGAGGCACCCATCCATCACAACCTACCAATGACCTAATCAATTTAATGATGGATAAGATGTAGACATTGGAGGCATCCATTTCTGGATCTCAAAACACTCTCACCTATGATGAGATTTTTAATGAACCTATCCACCCATCCATTCCTATCCATCTATATCCCATACATTAGGAAATGCCTAAATTAAACCATTTCAATAGCAAAGAAGATCCGTAGTAGCATTTGTAGTATTTCAAACATGGGTGCTATCTGATCGCCCATGATGATGTTTTTCTCTTGAGGACCTTTCCCATGTCTCTGATTGGACTTGCGTTAGATTGGTATAGTGGGTTACCTAGACACTCTATATTTTCATTTAATTAGTTAGCCCAAGCCTTCTTGGATCACTTCTCCATAAATGTCATTAAGAAGGTTACCATGACTGACCTATACTCCATGCGTCAATATGATGACAAAATCTATCACAGATTTTGTTGCTCACTAGCATAGCCTGATTAATAAACTCACATTCCAATTACCGTAAATAGAAATCATTGAGATCTTCACATGGGCGTGTTCTAGACATATCTCACCAACCCTAAAGGTACAAATTTCTAAAAACCTTTGACGAAGCATTCACTATGGCATGAAAGCTAGTGGTTCGTGCCATCAAAGAGAAGAAAATCCAACTACGTAATAAGAACTCGACATTAAATTCGAATGACACCTCTTATTCTTCAAAACCACATACAATTACTCAAAAGCTAAGGGAACCGCTAACGCTATCGTACTCAAAGTTGGCCCAGATCATCCGTCAAATCAGGCTAGCCCCTCATCTAATCTCTCACCCATCCAGACTTTTCAATTCAAACGAGAAAAAATGGAAATACACACCCCAATTGGGGAGCCTTATTCTTCTACATTAGAAAAGCTCATTAAAGTTGGGGCTACCACCCTTCCGACCTATAAAACCACACACTGGTTTTGACCCTTCTCGCCCCACACCCTCATGGTATAAAGAACACAACTTATGTAACTATCATCGAGTAAAGGGTCCAGTGATGGAAATGTCATCAATTTCAAAAATATTTTCCAAAGAAATGCTCGAGAAAGGGTGACTTAATGTGGGGTAATCCTAAAGCACTTGCCAATTAAAACCTACAACATATTCAAGAAACCCTTTCCTGATCAAAGAGACCTCAACTCGTGATAGCCATACCCGCGAGGTCCACGCTATTTCAACGACATCCCCATTGCTTCCCAATTACCTCATATTCCTTCCATAGAGGAAAATCTATACCCAAATTACTCCTCTGCATTGGAACCCACCTCACCTATTCCTCCACCCACCTAGAGGAACATTTTACATACTGACACACCAGTGGAGGCGACTCTCTAACATCAAAACCATTTCCCTTGGCTTATCACTTGAGGTCATCACCCACGTACTTTCTTAGTCCATGGAAGAGAATTGTTTATCTCTCTCACCCACAGAAGAGCACCTCACTCCTCACCTACAGAGGAGAACCATTTTCTCCTCCACATATCAAGGGATCTAGTAGAAGATATCTTGCCTCTAGACCAAGCATTCTACAATAAACTACCCAAGATCTGTTAGAAATAGTTTTGGATCTCTACCAGGAGATAAAGCTAAAAAATTCCGTCTCTAAGACAAAATTTACGGGAATTAAATTAGGTCATCATCACCTCACATATAGACCATGGTAATTCTAATGTTTAGCTAATCATTATAGTCTGTGGTACAGAAGCCATACTAGGGGGATGTCTTGGATTATGCCTAAACAATAGTTTAAAGATGTCCCTTGAGGACCTTTCCCATGTCTCTGACTGGACCTATGTTAGATTGGTATAGTGGGTTACCTAGACACTCTATATTTTCATTTACTCAGGTAGCCTAGGCCTTCTTGGATCACTTCTCCATTAATATCGTTAAGAAGGTTACCATGATTGACCTATACTCCACATGTCAATATGATGACGAATCTATCACAGATTTTACTGCTCACTGGTGTAGCCTGATTAATCAACTCACATTCCAACTACTGCAAACTGAACTCATTGAGCTCTTCACGCGGGCTTGTGCTAGACATATCTCACCAACCCTACAGGTCCAAACTTTCCAAACCTTTGACGAAGCATTCACCAGAGGACAAAAGCTAGAGATTCGGGCCATCGAAGAGAAGAAAATCCAATTACGCAATAAGAACTCGACATTCAAGTCAAATGACGCTTCTTATTTTTTGATACAACAGAATAATTATTCAAAAGCTAAAGGAACCACTAACGCTAGTCATACTCAAGGCCAGCCCAGACTCATCCATCAAATCAGGCTAGCCACTCATCTAATCTCTCACCTATTCAGACTTTTCAATTCAAACGAGAACAATGGAAATACACCCCAATTGGGGAGCCTTACTCTTTTGTCTTAGAAAATCTCATCAAAGCTAGGGCCATCACCCTTCAGCCTATAAAACCACACACTGGTTTTGAACCTTCTAGCCCCATGCCCACATGGTATAAAGAAAATGACTTTGTAACTATCATCAAGTAAAGAGTCATAGCGACAAAAAATTACATTACTTTCAAAAACATTGTCCAAGAAATGCTCAAGAAAGGTGAGTTAACTTTGGATAATTTTAATGCACCGGCCAATCAAAACTTACAAATATTCAAGAAACCCTTTCACAATCATGCCCCTTCACCTGATCAAACCGATGAGACATCAACTCATGATAGCCATACCCGTGAGGTCCATGCTATTTTTAGTGACGACACCCGTTGCTTCCCAATTACCTCATATTCCTTCCATAAAGGAAATTCTAGCCCAAAGTCCTCCACCTTCACTTGAACCAACCTCACCTATTCCTCTACCCATAGAGGAACACCTTTCACTTCCTTCATCACCCATGGAGGAGCCCTCTGCTAATATCGAAGCTATTTCACCTTTTTCTTCTCCACTTTAAGAGAATGTCACCCATGGTACTTCTTCAGTCCGATACTTGTTTATCTCCTCCACCCACAGAGGAGCACCCATCATCTCCTCCACCTGCAGAGGAGCACCCATTATCTCCTCCACATATCAAAGATCCAGTAGATATACCTTTTCCTCTAGGAGAGCATTCTCCATCAGCTACCCAAGATCCTATGGACCTACTTTCATCTCTCTTACCCACAAAAGTTGAAGCTAGCAAATTTCCCTGTCTCTAAGACACATTTTACAGGAATTTCCATTAGGTCCTCATAAACCTCACCTACAGATGTGTCAGTTCTCACATTTAGCCGATCACTTAGATTATGTGGGCAGAGCTTTACTGTGGGGGCATATCTTCTGCTTCTTGTCTCAAAATAGATGCAGATGTCACTTTCTGACACTTCCACTATCTACCCAAAGATATTTTGACCAATCAAACCAAACAAAACCACCTCTATCACAAATTATTCCACGATACCCATCACATAGCTCAACATACACCCTTTCCCATAACCCAACATACATCTAAGTCCAAACCCATGCACCTACATTCCTCCTTGCCTAAACCTATTACTACCTTAGGGGTCACCCCAACCACCAGCCTTACTCATCCATCTATAAAAATAGAGTTAGCTACATCCTCCACAGTCAACACCCAACCTACTTTGGCACCCAAATCAAAAGAACCAAACCCATAGAGCTCACACCCCAGATACACCAATCACACCTTCATCACCTTCACCTTTTTCACCCATCTTAGGACCTCAACCTTCCAGCATGGTTAAGAAACCTCCACCCATCAATAAACCAAAAACCCAATAGCCCATTCCTTCCTCATAAACCTCTAACATACCCAGATGCCTGACATGAATTACACCCACACCTACAACATCTTTACCACCCATACCTCTAATACCCTAAGAAACTTCTTCACTACCCATTACACTTCAGTCTGTTATCCCTCACACCCCCTACATGACCCGCATCATCTACCTTCACAGCACCTCTGTTATCCCCAGTGGGTAACTCACCCTCTTCCCCCATCCACTTTTCCCTCTAGATCTCATACACCCATATCACCTTTACCCAAGAAGGTGTAACCCAAAGACAAAAATCTGATACCCTCCAATAAGGTAGTAAAAAAAAACCATACACCCTCCTTCCAAGTTCATCTACCAAACCAACACCCAAGCAAACACGACTAACTCTCAAGACCACTCCAGCACTCAAAACCATATCTCGACCCACTCCCCCCTCATACAAGGACTATTCCTAAACAATCAGCCGCACCTACACCCAAACCCACTTTCACTTCCCATTGCGACCCACTAGCAAGGTCATATGCCAAAATCTTAACCAACCTCCTTGAGACTTCTGTCATCACATTACCATGGCTCAAACCTTATGACCCCCTCAAACCCAAGCCAAAAGGGTTTGATGATGCACTAAAATTTGTGCCTACCATCGTGTGCCAGGGCACGATGTGGAGAACTATAAGGATTTGAAAACTATCATTATTCAGTTATGTCATCCTGAAGAAAACTTTGACAATGATGACCTTCTTGATGAGGATCCCATTTCACCACACACCCACTCCCATAGTACTTCCCTCACTACCTACTCGAACAACCATGACCTCCACCCCCTCAACTCTTAGAGCCACCCCCAAGATTTGAAATTAACATGGTTCACATTAGAGAACTTACCACACCATTACCTAAATGTCATTGCACCCTAGATCAGTTCACAAGGATTTTCTCCCCTAGTAGGTTTTTTCCCATCATGTCATTATACCACTCATCCTACACCTTCTCCATTTACCAACTCCCCTCAAATCAACATGATCCACGTCACTACCCGTTCTCAGAGAGACAAAGGAAAGGAAAAGACAACTTGACTTGCCAACCAATCCTATACCCACCATACCATCTACACCCACACCTAAAATTACTATTTGCAGCCCCACATACCCTATTTCTAATGGGGTCACACATCGCACCATGCTCAAACAATTACACCAATCTCCCCTCAAAATGTCCCTATATGACCTCATCCAAACCTCAAGATCCCATCGTCAAGCTCTCATGAAGGTTCTGCAATCTATTGAGGTTTTACCCAATGACCCTACAATATCGTAGCCTCCATTATCCCGATGCCATCATGTACCTCATCTCAACAAATTGCCACTTTTAAGGACAAATGCACCCTCACCAAGTTGGCTCCCTTAGCTTCGTTAATGAAGAACTTCAACATCTACACCAATTTCTTTCATATGACCCAGACCCATTGACATACCCATCTTCATTGTCCACATTGTCCTTACTAACCCATGTAGGAGTGTACTCCGCATTTGCACAGACTTCCGTGAGCCTTAACCTTGCCTACCCAAAAGATGACATTCCCTCTACCTGGTATTGACCGACTAGTTACATACCTAAACATCGCTGGTCATGAGATGTTATCACTCAATGGATGGCTATCACCTCTACAGTTAGGCACCAAATCTTTCTTTCCACATTCACATCAGCCCCTGTACATAAAACCAGCAGTTCATTTCACCCCTTAGGGGGACCTTTTGTATATCGATGTCATGCCTTGGAAGACCCTTAAAAATGTCATGGGTTGTGTTCCTTCCACTATGCAACAGGCTATGTAAAGTTATGATCTTCCATGACATCATGCATCGTATATTGGACTATTACAGCTGGATCGATCTCCTGGCCAAATCTACAACATGCAATGACTCCGAGTCACCTTTCCATGACCACTACCAAACACCCATTTTTGACCACCTCATTAAATATTGCATTCGCCTTCAACCCAAGAAGTGCATCTTTGCAGTCCTCTTAGGAAAGCTCTTGGGATCTTATTGTCTTCCCTCCTGATCTCACCCATAACAGAGTACAATGCACCTTCCTTTAAAAGGTCTCTCATTACATCATCATGGGGGGCCTTATCTACTAAAGCATGGATTTGATGGTATTCTCTTACGATGCCTCATGAGTTCTGTAATTCTTTATACTATTAAGGAAGTTCATGACTGGCATATGTGGAGGTCACTTTAGTGGCCTTGCTGTTGAAATCTAAGACATATTCTCTACCTAGGCTATTACTGGATGAACCTTAATCATGATTTTTTTGACTTCATGTCAAACATTGTGTAAAATTCCAACAACACGCCAACCTTCATCATACACCCAGTCATGCCTTACAGGTCGCTTGTGACCTTTTTCCCTTCTCTCAATAGGGTTTGGATCTTTTCAGAGAGATCAACCCCATTCTTCCCAATGCCATCAGTGGATCATCACTGCTACCAAATACTACACAAAATGGGTTGAAGCCATACCACTCATCTCCACAAAAGCTGAGAAAAAATGTGAGTTCATCAATCATCACATCATTTATCACTTTGGTGTTCCTCATCACCTCATCAATGATAATGGAAAACAATTCAAAAATAAAACATTGTGAAAAACTTTGTGACACCTTCAACATTCAGCTAAGTTTCTTGTCACCTTATTACCCACAGAACCAATGGCCAAGTTGAATCCACTAACAAAACCTTAAACAAAATTCTCATGAAAGTGGTTAACGATACTAGGAAGGACTAACATACGCACATTCCTTTTTCCCTGTGGGCATACCGCACTAGTATTCGTACTTCCACTACTGCCACGCCATTTTCTCTAGGTCTATGGTACAAAGGCTGTTCTGCCTCTTGAAGTCTAAATTCCCTCACTCCACATTTCTCTCCATGACATGCTCAATGATGATGAATTTTGTCAAGACCATTTAGTACAACTTGAGTTATTAGATGAACAGTCATCTTAACGCTCTTGACCACCTTCAAGTTTACCAAAAATGTATCAAATGTGCCTACGAAAAATGTGTCCATGAATGAACCTTCCAATTTGGTGACCTTGTCCTGAAAGAAAATCAACATGTAACCAAAGCAAAAAAAAGTAAACGGGGAAAATTTTTCTCCTAATTAGCTTGGACCATACATCGTGACCCATACTTATGGATCAAGTGCTTATCATTTATCTGCACTCGATGGTAAACCCAAACCTGAGCCCCTTAATGCCTTGCATATTCGACCGTTCTACTGTTGACTTTTAGTCCTACATCACTTTTTTCCTCTTTCCATGCTTGTCCCTTGAGCACTATCCACTTCTTATACCTCACCAATGATTAAACAAGAATCATGTGCGTACCTGTCACTTTGTTATCTTCTCTTGAATATGTGTACCATGAGGCACTACACATAGCATGATTCTCATGGATACTTTTCATCTACCTTTAGATGAGATCCCATGGTCGTTTCACCCTACTTTCTGAACAAGAATCTTGTTCCTCACCTTGGTCTTGTCCATGACTTCAAAATCCCTCACATAGGATCCAACTCCTTGAGTCAAAATTCTAATGAAAAGATGACTCCCTCAAAAGGACATCTTCCTCTTAGTAATTGCTGCTATAAATAGACTGCTCCCTCGAAGGAACAACTATGTAAAGCTCTTTCAAAAAATTAAAAAAAAAAAAAGCAAGTGAGAGAATTTGAAGCTTCCCACATCGATCAGCTTCACAAAGACCTCAAGGAGTTAATTTCCTCATCCCATATAGACTTCCCACATCGATCAGTCTATCTCAAATATTAGTCAACATAGAAAGCCTTTTAGTCATGGAATTGCCCATTGTGACCTTGGATCTCTTGCCCAAAGAGCATGTTACCTCATACCATATCAAAATTAACCACCTTTCACCCCTCTCACCATTCACACTCCCATTTCCTACTGCCTCAAGGGACCTCTTGGGACACCATGCCATTTGGTGATTATGTGACTACTTTTCACCCTTAGAACAATCAATCATGTAATGTCTTTAGGGTCTCACATTCATCACCTCGTCCAAGGTATGACCTACTCGATATGATCCTAACCAATCAGGTGGCTTTCTTGCCCCCTCTTATCTTTTAACCTTCTTTATTACGTATTGATTACCTTATACAGGACTTGGTCCTCAACTGCTTATCTTTGGGGTAATATTTATTCTTCTACCTCCATCTACACAACCTATACCAATTTACATATAACCCACCCACACCTAACAGACCTAAACCCAAATCATGCCTAAAACCTACCAACTCATTTTCATACCTCCTCATATTCTTCCCTAGCATTATGGGAGAACTACATCGGCCTAAGGTCCCTTTTCACCGGGACTATGTAGGCAGCACTTCTGAGGGCATGGGGCCCTTGGAGGTTAGCTCGGTCACTCTCTACCCTAACCAATTCATCTTTCATCTTCCTAAATTACATTCTACCCCTACTTAGTTTCCTTTTTATGTCACAAAATTGGAAATGAAACCAAACAAAAAACAAGTTGCTTAACATTTTTATCATCATCACAACATACATTTATTATGACTACCATTTCTCTACATCATCATACATGTATGTATAAACATGACCCATATCACCATTCATTACACAAATTAATGAATCACAAATTCAACCAATTTATGCCTGACTCAACCATGTACAACCTGACTCAATCCATGCCTAAACTAACATAACTCGATCCATGCCTAACCAAACTTGACTCAACCATGCCTAAACCAACCTGACTCGATCCATGCCTAACCAAACTGACTCAATCCATGCCTATAACCTGACTCGATCCATGCCTAACCAGACCTAACTCGATCCATGCCTAAATACCTGACTCGATCCATGCCTAAACCAACCTGACTCAATCCATGCCTAAACCAACCTGACTCCATCATGCTGCATTCACCTAGTTTCCATCCATATCACGACAAAAAATTAAAATTCTCATAAAACAACAACAAATCATCAGAATCTCATCCATCTCATCATATAAACAAAATATTTCTATCTCTATACAATATATATGGATAATCCAATCATGTACATCTTTCAAAATCATTAGCACGTAGGCTGATACATAATACAAAAATGTCATCAGCATGCAAGCCGATATCATATACAATCAAACAATATAAAATCTCTTCAGCACACAGGCCGGGTATATATCCAAAATACAGATATCTACAAAATAGCGGAGCACATGGCTATTAGGCATCTCCCTAATGGGTATCCATCATCTCTATCTCACCTGTCTCCTCCTCAACCCATGTGTGGTGTCACACTAATAACAATGTCTGTGGCTAGCCATTAAAGGCCCTGCATCCGGAGCCGGCCTCTGAGCGCTAGTTGTTTGACCATGACCCTATCCATGGGCCTCATTAGCCCCTTGTGCTCTCCTCACTTTGAGTGTGGGAACTCCTCCTCTCACTCAAGGTCTGTTGGGCTCTATACTGTGCGTATGACTGAACAAAAATCTTGGCCTCCAACAAGTGATCATCATAATAGTGTGCCTCACCCAAGGCATCTCTCAAAAGCCCTGTTGATACTTTCTATGGCGGTGACATTAGCCTCTGATCCTGTCCTACCCCTGCCTATACAATGGGACCTTGTCCCTAAGCCTGCGATGGTGCCACCGGCCCCCAGACCCTGAACCTATATCTGGGCCTAAGGGCCACTATTTGTGCCTGCGTTGTTGTCAACTAAACCTGTAAAGCCCATGACCTATCCCTGCACCATGGCCAACTAGCCTTGTAAATCTATCAACTGCACCTGTAGGGTAGCTACCTACCCCCCATCCCCCTCCTCATCCTCTCCATCTCCACCCTCTCCATCTCCACCCTGGGTAGGTACATGTCCTTGTCCTATCTGTCCCTGCAATGTGGCCACTTATGCCTATAATGTGGCAACATGTGCCTTTGTACCTGTCAGCTGCCCCTCCATGATCCCTAACTAGGTCACTAGGGTCGCCACCTGCCCCCTGGAGGGTGTCTCTCTGAACGGTGAGCATGGCTAGATATGGCTGCCCTGGCCTCGGCGGTACTGCTCTCAATTGTGCCACCCACCACTATCTATAGCCATCAGCTACCCCAACATCATTTATCTGTGCATCGACTGGCTGCTCCTCCTACGTCGGTCAGCATTATAGGTCAAGGTGGAGACATCAACCTCTCCACATTGTCTCTCCTGTACTGAGGGAAGGGTGGCGGGTACAATCCTGACACAGCCTAAAATATCATCTGACCCACTCTATAGGTATCAGCTCGTGCTCACCGACTCACCACCCCTTTATCCACCTATAAATCTGCAACCCATCCAGCTCTGCTTCCATCTCCATGTATGATGGGTAGCCCACATATGGCCTATAAATGATGTTCACTCCAGAAAATCCCTCCAGAAATCACCTGTAATAAGCTACATCATACGTAGCTCTCATGCCTCGACTCTCTACCATGGTTGATACCCACCGCATGTACCCCACTTGAACCATCTCGGTGGAAATGCGTTTTCCTCGGGGCATCCCAACTGGCCACACACACACAATGTACTCATAGGCCCAGAAATGCAGTAGAAAGGTACAACATAGGCTAAACCACCATAGTCGTCCATATGCCCACAACTCCCTATATACATGTGCTAAAAGTGCAGGTGCCCATGCAAATTGGGTCCTGTCTATCATCATATCATGTAGCACCCCCATCAAAGACTATGGAAATTGTCCACCCTCTGCATATGGCAGTGTAAAACAACATACTACCTCCATCAACAATACAACCACCCTCATCTCCTCATGGTGGGCTCTGTACATAGCTCCATAGCTCATACTCACTCTATGGAATCAAAAATTTGCTACACCCTCACCGAATACCGTTGTCAATAACTCCTCACATGCCTCTGACAAGATCGAGTACACATGCCTCTTTGATATCGGTAGCCACAGGATCCTGTAGACATCCTCTAAGGTGATCATGAGCTTACTTATCAGTAGATGGAAGGTATTGGTCCCCGAGTCCCATCTGTCGATGAGGGCAACCATCAAACTCACCTCCTAAAATACATGCCGGTATTCCTCTGACCCCAATCAAGCCCACCTCTGCCACATGACGCCACTCCTCACGTGTCATGCTCCCTCGTACCTCCACAAGAAATGATGGTACCCAACCTCTCATACGTAGCTGATCTCTCTCCTGCATCTAATAAAATGATCACATTATTAACCACTTACCCATATCTATAATTTTTACCGTTACCTTTGACCCCAAATTCTACCAAACCTATCTACCCATACCCCAAGTCTTCATCTTTTTTCCCTTTTCCTTTGACTCCACATTTTTACCTAACCTATTTACCCACACACATACCCTTACCTTGCCACTTTACCTATCTATCCCTATCCTTACCTATCTACCTTTTACCCCTGCCTATCTCTCCCTACCCCTTACACTTACCTTGTTTATCCCTGTGTGGACCGAATCTGGTCAGCATTGACTGACCTCGGTCTAACCTTTCCCGACCATGGTCTCACTATGACTGGCATCAGTCACCTCCCTTCCAATCAATACCAATCTACAACCACCAACATCGGCTACAGTGGAACTGACATTGGTCACTGTCGTGACGACTGCCGTGACCCCAAACCCCCTTTTCTCCACACACCCCTCATTCTACCCACCGATTCCTCTCCCAAACCCCTTACACCCTGTTATCCAGTAAAATTGGCAAGGGAAATTTTATAGATAACCTACCAAATTTTTGTTCCGGTCCCTCGTCAGGGACCCCTTGCATTCGGAACGTTGTAAAATCCCTTCCCAGGAAATCTAGTTTTCCGAACTTAGCCATTTTTGGTCTTTTTTGGTCGGGCACACATAATGACTATGCAACATAAACTTTTAATGCACCCCCTTTAAATCCTTTGGTGCATGCTTTCTTATGTCAACAGGTGTCAACATCACTTTTGGTGCGCCACTTTTTGGTGCACCAAAGGTGCACATATTCTTCTGTCAACATCACTTTCGGTGTGCCAAGGGCGCATATAACTTCGTGTTGGCGAGTCTTTCAATGCGCCACAGGGCACACGCTTTCTAGTGTCGACAATGCTTTTCATGCGCCACTTAAAAAGTTGGTGGTGCATTTATTACTACCTCACCTATATATAGGCGCGTCTACACTATCATTGTCATCCGACACAAATCACATGATTATTTTTCTCTGTACCTGTCAGCGCACCAACCCTGTCACTTTCGAATCTTTTCATGGACCCGTTTACACACTTCTCCACTATTTATCCTGGTAAGAGGTCCTCTTCTTTTGTGCACTTTGTGTTTGTGGTTTTTGGCTGCTTGTTGGTATGGATTGGATTGGAAAGACTGTGAAATCATGAACTCCCCCCCCCCTTCCTTGCTGTCTTTTACATTCTTCCACATATTCTTCCCCCTCTTTCCAGATCTGCTGGTAGAGGAAACTCTGTCCTAAAAAAATAGCTTGGAACTCTCTGAATAAAGCTTCTTCATAACCCAATAAACCCTGCAAAAGGAGATTAACCACATGTAAACCCCTCAAAAGAATCATGGCTTGAAAATTAGAGGCTATTATTTTTCTCCTTTGGCAAATCTGTCTCCCTGCTACATGAAAAACAGGCGCGCCAATGGCGCACTTTACCTACCTGTTACAAGATAAACAGCCGCGCTCTCATGGCGTGCTTCCTTCGCTTGTTGCAACTGCTTTCCCTACACCCTCTTGGCACATGAAACTTGCATGCAACATTTCAAAACCATGCACCCTTTGGCGCTTCCTGCATGTATGCAACACCAACTAAATATGTGCCAATTGCCCCTGATAAATCGGCACAGGCACATCCATTGTTACAACAACATCATGTTGTGCAGACCTTCCATGCGCCACGCCAAGTTCTCCTATGGCGCATGAAACAATGATGTTACACGCATTATACCTTCACCCTTTGGCGCATCCTGCACCTGTGTAACATGAAAAATATCCGTACCCTTTATAAAATACATACACATGGCGCAGGCACACTTGTTCTTACAACAACAAGAAATGCAATCTACTGTGTCCATGCGCCGTGTGCCTTTTGGTGCTGATTTATCCCCTACAGCATCCCTTTCCTGTGTGCCTTATTATTTAGCCCTGCAACCTATAGTATTCTTGCACCCTGCACCCTGAGGCCTTAAAATTTCTAACTCTTTCTTCTGTTAGCATTTCAATGGAAAATCAAACAGCTGACATGAATTTCTTGCATTGGGTTTCACTTCTTATTCTTACAGATCAGCAACTAAGTTCAGAGTCACATATGTCAACATCAAGCAAGAAACCTACCAAATCTAAGGGTAAAGCCAAGCTCATAGAAGAAGAAATGAAGTATAAATATCAGAGGGTCAGAATGCCCGAATCCCAGGCAGTGTGTGACTTAGATATCAGAGACTCAGAACTTGGACACATTGATATGGAGGAGTTCTGGACTAGAACCAGAAAGGTCACATGAAGTCCTTGGATGGAAAAATTGATAGGCAGTGCCTTGCACTTTGCTGGAGGAATCCCAGTTAGTGCCATAAATAATGAATTTATGATGGTTGTTGCCCGATGCTACAATAAAGACACAAGATGTGTCCACAATGAGAAGGGCGAGGTTATAATCAACCTCACTACCCGCCATTTCGAAATAATGATCGGCATCCCTCACCACCGGCACTTTGTGGCCGTCAGCCAAGAAGACTGCATCAAGACCTGGGATGACAATGAAGATCAGTGTATGCAGCTGATGAACGAGGTATATTTGAAAAATAAAAAGGAACTGACTTGGTGGCCACAAGTCATTCATCGTAGTGATTTTTCAGAGGAACTCAGTGACACCATCACATTCCTGAGCAGAGTCTTTGGGATTCCTGACGCCCATTATTTTAACAAGTGGATGCTGCGGTACCTTGAAACAATGAACAAAAATGTGCCCGATCAATGCTTTGAGTGGGCATAAATCATAAGCAGCACGATATCGGAGCAGCTACAACAACTTAACACAACGGGGAGGTTCTATACGAACTCCTACATGGTCTATGCTGTAGCTTCAGAAAGGGACTATCCGGCTCTGATGCGGTGTGGGGTTTGGCCCCAAGTTAAGATTTATGAATATTATCAAGAACTGAAGCTGGAAACTAGTATTCCCCAGTTCACAAAGATCAATGATGCCTTCTTCTACGGCATCATCTGCCTCTTGAGGCTGAATATGACTCATGGTCGCATGATCAAGAGTATTGTAGCAGCTACTGAGAAGTGGGGGACCCTGTTCACTCAATTCCCCATTTTCACCTATCTAAGGGTGGCTAACTTCTTGGGGGAACCAACTAAACTGCCAACGTATGCCGGTCCCAAATTGATCCTGCTTGAGCTGTCAAGGTAGCTAATCACCTACCATGAGAAGTGCCTCAAGAGAAAGAAGGGTGGAACTCCTTTCCCCCTCACAGTGGGTAGGTATACGTGTCTCACTCACCATAAGGCAAAAGACATGTTTGCAGAGCTGGAGCTGTTGAATCTGAAACATAACTTCCCAGCAAGGCCCACCTTCGACCCGAGAAATTATCTGCCTAGGGCCAAGCTCGACCCGATCCACATCCCTCAGATCGAAGATATCTACATCGATATATATCATGAGGTTGAGCTCAGGAGGAAGGACCATTCTCGCTTGGCCTTAGCAGAAATCATCCAATACGGGGTGGCCATCATCCCCAAAGGCTACCAAACTACTGAGTAAGAAGTAGATCAAGTGTATCTTGACACAGGTGGGGACGATTGGCCTATCGCGGTGATTGATAGAACTAAAGCACCCCAGACAATAGAGGAAAGGGTCAAGGAAACTCTGTGCAGGACGGGAATGAACGGGATCATCTACCTCAGAGTCGATTTCACAACCTCTCCGTTGGGCAACGCATCTCCTCGATCAAAGCAACCAAAAGGCAAGGGAAAAGGAATAGAGGGTGAATCCAGTTCCACCCAAGAGGAAGCTCCTGAAAGCCCTCCTTCCGCTTCACAAGAACGGGTTGAAATCCCAAAAATCTCAGAAGAAAAAGCAACCAAAGATGTTCCTATAGGCATATCCACTCAGAATGTGGCCACGACTATAAAAATTGAGGTCCCTTCTGTCCCTTCTCCCTCTCCTCCTTCCCCTCCTCGAGTGACTCAAGCGACCATTCCTTTGGTCGTGTCCTCTCCCCCTTCTTCTTCTGTTCCTCCTGCTTCCTCGTCCATCTTCTCTTCTCTCGCAGACCTGTCCCCCTCCATTTCTTCCCTCATCTCTGAGCTCCCTTCCCTTCCTATGTCTTCCTTCCCTACAGTATCTCTTCCTCCCATGGGCACTTCCTCCCTCTCGATGCCACAGCCACGTGTCTCCACATTTTTCCCTTCTACTACTGCAGCTGCCCCCTTCTCTATTTCTGGTCCTTCTCCCCTAAGTCCAACCTGGATCTCCCAGCACCTAAGTCAACAAAAAAGGAAAGTTCCCATCGTACCAATGGACTTTTTGGTTATCCCATCAAAAGGGGCCAAGAAGAAAAATCCTATCACATGCTTCTCTCAGAGTGCTTTGGGAGAGAGGGTGATGGAGATCGCATACCCCAATCCTCTGAAAGATAAAAAGGATCTGTCTTTGACAGATTACACAGTGACTCAAGTCACAATGGGGACGTCTTCTGAAAGCCTTTAGGGAGAGGCCCTATCTGCAGTTGATGCCCTCTGCAAGAAGCTTCAAGAAGCAAAAGAAGAGAAAAGGCTACTGAAAGAGAAAAATAAACATCTGCTCCATGCCTTACAGAAGATGGGCAGTGCACCTCCCACAACTGCTGCCAAAACTCTTGAGCCTCTGAGTCAGGATAAAATTAATGAATATGCAAAGATCAGTGAGTAAGGTATGGCAGTTTCCACCTGGAGGATCCAGATCCTCAAGGACAGTGAACGAGTGATCTCCAAGTTCACCGATTTGTATCTGAACATCAACAAGGTGAACAAAGAACTCCAGGTGTTAGCAGGACCCATATCCGAAGAGCTGGACCATGTTAGGCTGCAGCATGAGACCTTTCAATGAATGTTCGACTGTTCAGTCGAAGATCTGGTCAAGTTCGGTGTTTTTGGTCACCCTAGGGCCCTCAATAAGACCCTTTCCACTCTGGATTACCGGATGGATCAACTGGAATTCATCCTCGAAAAGATTGATAAGGTAAAGGAAGAAGCCCTAGACGCAATGCATCAGATGGAACAAATTGTTCTAACGATGTCTCCAGGGTTGCTTACTCCTTCTTTCACCTTAAGGAAGGTTGACGAAACCATTCAGATCTTCAAGGAGATCGTTTCGCAAGGGCTGGGGCTAGAGGTCACTTTTAATGTAAAATCCATCAATAACCTGCTGGCCTGTCGGGACTTCATCGGGTTCTTAATAGAAGCAGAGAATGAATATTCCAAACTCCCAGAGAAGGTCACAGATGAGTGGGAGACTTGCGAGGCTATCACTGAGTGACACAAGGATCCTTCCTAGGATCAATTAGAGCCCATGATCAACAAGTTCATGGAATACCATGCCCAATTCCACATTTCCTCACCTGAGCAGCAGCAGAAGCAGGATCCCCCCTTTCAGCCACGGGATGACGACGATGAATAATTTCTCTCTCTTCTTTGACTTTCTTTTTGTAAATGTCTAAAGTATGTTGGGACAAATGATGACATCTCCATGTTGCAGCATGGGATGATGTCATCCATCAAGTTGTCAAAAGTCAACATGACTTTGAGATATTTTGTAGATATTATGTAAATAGGTGGTTGGTTCCTTTTTGCCTTCCTTCTTCTCCTTCTTCTATAAATACTCGAATACTTGTTGTATTCGGGGGGTGAATACTTTTCAGATGAGAAATAGAAGTAAGAAGAAGATTTTGAACTCTTTGTAACAGAAACAAATATTAAATACAATATATTTAGACTTTGTGCTGAATACATGTGTTTTAATATCAGATATTTCTTATGTTAGATTTGTGTGATTGTTCTGTTGGATTTGCTTCTACTTTGTTGTCATTTATTCATCAGTATTGCTTTATCCATTTATGCAAGTAGGTTCAGCTCTGTTTACTACCAACCCAAACCATAGACCCTTTGACCCTTCTGCTTTGGAATTCATTTCTTTTCTCCCTTCGGATCTGATCTTTCCTTCGTCTTCCCCTCCTTTCTTTTCTCCTCACAGCCGGAAATACACCTACTGGGATGAGATCCCAAACCCCCGAAGGTAGAATATTGTGAGACTTGCACAGATTCCTGCTGGTAGAATAGCAATAAACTAGTTTCGCTTTGCTGACTCAAAGAGGGGCTATGCCCTGCACACTGTTGACTCGTTTATCCATAAATCTGCCCAAGCGACAGATTTTCGAACCAACAGTTTTTGGTGACTCTACTAGGGAACGAACAGATCTATCTGATCTATGATGGTGGTATGATAGAAAATCAGTAAAAACCAGAAAAATCACTATCTGTTTGCAAACTTTAACTTTTTGTTAAAAATTCAGAATTTTTGCAAAGGTGCTCTAAATCAAAAAAATTCTTTTGAGATCCATAGATCTGGCCTAGTTGGAGATCTTTAGTTCGCTGAGTTTTTATAAAAATATGTATTTTTCCGTAGATCTGAGTTTTTGACTGTTTACCAAAATTTTCAAACTCTTTGAAAAAGTTAACTTTAGATCTGAAAATCAGCTTACTAATCTTCACTGTCATTTTATCCTCATTGTTCTTTGTCATTAAACCGCAATCGGTTTTCAGAAGAGGATAATTTTAAATATTCAGAAAAGTACATGCTGCTGGTTTTTGTCAGAAAAACTAGAAAATCAGCAAGTACAACCAAAAAGAAGTTTTAAACCTGCTCCACAACATTACAGATCTGGAAGGTACACTGGTGGACGAACCATTTACTCGTAGCAGGAGAGCTCGTGGAGAAGTCGATCCTACTTTCGATCTGCTTCAACAGGCACTTTTCATCACTAAGCTCGGCTGACCGGTCATCCAGGAGTGTCTCACCTCCACGAAGGAAGAACCCCTCGCAAGGGGCATCCACATCCCTTTGCAGTGCTTTATTGCTCAGCGGAACCACACTTCCAGCCCATGTTCTTTTTCCAGCCTTTCAAATGGCAGTGCCATGGGGAAATGCTATGGGCCCTCTCGCATTACCACATCCAGTTCACGCGCTCCCTCATGGAAACCGAAAGAATTTTCCCAAATTTGACGGGAGCAGGAACCAAAGCACAGATTCACATATATCTGCATTCATCATGTCATGCAGTATCCTAGATGTGACTCATGAGGATGTGTCGGTTCACCTTTTTCTAGAAACCTTACAAGGGCCCGCAGCAGAATGGTTTCAGCATTTTCCAGCCGGGTCTATTACCAGTTGGGCCACCTTGCGGGATGCTTTTGAAGATAGATACAAGCCCTCAGAAGATGCATTTGCATTGTTATCACAGATCACTCACCTAAAGAAGGAGGCCAATGAGACCATGCATGATTTTATCACCAGGTTCAATGCATTAATCAACCGTGTGCCTGCTGCCATGTTGCCTACACTAGAAAATCAAAAGTGTTTCTTTGTGAATGCAATGAGCTCAAAAATAAGTTTTTTGCTTCTACATGAACAAATAACTACCTTGCCTCTTGCCCAAGCTGCTGTCATACAGATTGAAGACAACTTGCTCATATCTGGCGAATTAAAAAGGGAATCATCCAAGCCCAAAACTTTGAGCCCTTCTCCCGCCACTTCGTCTGATCCAGCATTTCAAAAGATGGTGAACGACTTGATTGCATTGAAGAAGCAGTTGGCCCAAACTTCCCCCAGTTCCTCATACCAGGATATTCCACGAAGAAACTTCACTCCCAACAGTGTCCCACATAGGCCGCGGTTGCCCGTGACCACTCCACGGTTGGCACTTGAGGCTCCTTCGGTCAATGCTCTAGCTGAAATTGAAGAAGAAGAGGAACAAAATTACGAAGAACCTTTGTCTCAAGGCGAAGATGATCAAGATGTCGGTGAGCCGACTGGCGACTCTACTATCAGGTAAATGGAATTCGATGAGGAGGAATCTGATGAAGAAGAGGGTACACAGGGATATGCAAGCGGACAATCATATGTTGTTTTTACCCGCTCACAAGGAAAAGAAGCAGAGGTTGCTGCCAATGTGCGGAAAGAGAAAGTCATGTCAAACACGCCTCCAATCATTGCTAAAAGAGGTAATCCTCTTCCTACTCAACACCATGTTAATTCTTTTACAAAGAAAGCTTTTCCCCCGATCTCTCCTCCGAATCAGCCCTCTCATATTCCTATCAAGACCAGTAATCCTACTCTACCATCATGAAGTGAGGGACTCATTCCTTCGCCAGCGCAACCTTTGGCTACATTTGATATCATAGATCATGCTAAAAGGACCAATATCCAAATGTTTGAAGCTGAGTATCTTCAGTCAAACCCCGAGTAGCTGATGAGGTTAACCAAATACATTCAAAGTCAAGCTATCATAGCTCCCCAGGTTTCCTTAAAAGGAATCATTTCCACTCCTCTTGCATCCCGCATAAATGTTGCCTCAACATCTGCATCAGGAAAAATAGAACCTTTCTATCTCTCCCTCCTAATCAATGGCCACAAGTTAAGCAACTGCATAATTGATTCTGGAGCTTCTGATAATGTCATGCCGGAAAAAATCACCCATGCTTTAGGCCTCACCCTTACCAAGCCTTTTGGCAGATGTTATTCCTTGGAAACCAAGCAGGTTCCGTTGATTGGTCAAATCAAAGACGAGCAGTTCACATTTGCGGCATTCCCAGAGAAAAGAGTAAAAATGACCGTCCTCGTTGCCGACATTCCAGCAGCTTATGGAATTCTACTAGGAAGAATTTTTTGTAGTGAAGTTGGTGGGGAGATTCATATGGACTAGTCTAAAGCTAGAATCCCCGTCAAAGGTATAATGCAGACTTTGGAGCCAGAATCACAAAAGAAGTACTTGGTTACTAACTCTAAAGACCCTAAGGCTCAAATTATTTTCGAATCATCAGGGATGGGGAACTATTTCTTGTCTACCGAGCCTGAAAAAATGGTTGTTCTCGTCCAAGAAGAAGATCTTAACAAGGTCTGGACCTTGCAGTTTGATGGTAGCTGCGCAACCAGTGGATGTGGCGCCGGAGCGGTGCTAATATCTCCCGAGGAAGAAATTATTCCTCTCTCTTTTAAATTGCAGTTTTTCAACACAAATAACACTGCTGAGTATGAATCTCTGCTACTCGGCATGCAGGCCGTAAGAGAGAGAGAGGGATCAAAAATCTGAAAGTGCAAGGTGATGCAGAGCTAGTCATGAATTAGGTTAAGAGGATATATCAAGTGAAGAATGAGAGGCTTAGGCACTACCGTAATGCGGTGTGGGACAACATCGAGGAATTTGATGCTTTTTCAATAGAATCCATTCCAAGAGCTCAGAATGACATGGCCGATTCATTGGCCATTTCAGCATCCCTCATGCTCCCGCACCCAGGTTTGAAAATAGACAAATACACCATTGAGATGGTTTTCCACCCAAGCGTGTCGGATAATTCTCAGCATTGGCAAGTATTCAATGACGACAATCAACTCATTGCTTTTCTAGAAATGGCAGAAAATTTTAAGGAGCTTCACTTTGAAGGATCCACTTCCACTTGCTGTGAATCAGTCACCAATCAAAACAATGAATCCGGAGGGAATGACAGCATATGTCAGCTCAAAGGGAATAAAATTCCCAAGGGTCTGGTTTGTTTGGAACGGTTGTTTGACAGGCATGACCATTTTGTAAAAAAGAAAAAGTGAGATGGTACTGGATCCTCCCAAGAAACTGAACCGGTTAATTTAGGTTCGGTAGAACATCCGCAGTTTGTGAACATCGGAAAATGTTGCACACCTGAAGAGAAGTGGAAGTTTGTCAAACTGCTGAATAAATACATGGATGTATTGGCATGGTCCTACGCCGATCTGAAGTCTTTTAAGCCAAAGGACGTCCAACATGACATCCCATTGAAAGAAGACATCAAACCCTTTCGCCAGAAGCAGAGGCATTATAACCCTAAGATCGCAGGTACTATCCAGGCTGAAATTCAGAAAATGCTGGATGCGAGAATCATTTTTCCTATCCATCACAGTACTTGGGTAGCAAACATTGTGCCAGTGCACAAGAAAAATGGTGAAATACGCATATGCGTAGATTTTCAAAACTTGAATCAGGCTTCCTTAAAAGACAACTACCCACTTCCTATAATGGATCAAGTTCTACAAGCGGTAACTAGATCAGAAATGCTGTCCATGCTTGATGGTTTTTCGGGCTACAATCAGATTGAAGTCTCACCTGAAGATCAATTTAAAACAGCATTCACTACTCCCTGGGGTACGTTTGCCTATAGCAGGATGCCTTTCGGCCTAACCAATGTTGGCACCACTTTTCAGCGGGCCATGGACCTTGCATTCAAAGGTATGATGGGGAAGGTCATTGTGGTTTATCTAGATGACTTAACTATGTTCTCTAAACAACGAAGTGATCATTGTGATCATCTGGAGCAAGTATTGGCCAGATGCCGAGAGCATGGGATTTCCCTGAACCCAAAAAAAATTGTTTTTGGAGTCACAGAAGGAAAGTTGCTAGGGCATGTTGTTAGCAAATAAGGAACGAAGATAGATACCGAAAGAGTTAAGGCTATTCAGAGCCTCACCTTGCCTACAAGCAAGACCGGCATTCATTCTTTCTTCAGAAAGGTGAACTTTCTCAGGTGTTTTGTTCTTGAATTTGTTGAAAAGACTCGTCATATATTAGACATGATGAAAGGGTCACCAACTTTCCGATGGAGCGAAGAAGGGAAGAGGTCGTTCGAAGAAATAAAAGCTTCTGTCACTCATGCACCAGTCCTGGTGTGTCCTGACTTCTCCAAGGATTTTATCATGTATAGCTATGCGTCTGAGCATACTGTATCTTCCATCTTGATGCAAAATAATTCTGAGGATGTTGAATCCCCAATTGCGTTCATGAGCTCTCCCCTCAAGCCTCATGAATTAAAAATGTCTCAATTGGAAAAGCATGCCTTCGCCGTTGTCAAAGCGGTCAAAAATTTCAGGTATTACATTTTAAATTCTCATACAGTGGTGCTGGTTCCTGACACGGTAGTCAAATCTATTTTAACTCAACAAGAGTTAGGAAGCTTGCGCGGAAATTGGATTGCAAAGGTCCAGGAGTATGATCTAGATATAAAACCAACCAATTTGGTAAGAGGCAAAGGCTTATGTCAACTTATGGCCGAAAACCAAGGATCAGAATTTTCCGGGGAAAAAGATGATTGTACCAATGAAACACAAAGTCAGCTGGATAACCCTAATTCACTGCCTCTGGTCCTATTTGTCGCAACCAACAATGAGTGGTATTCCGATATTGATTTCTTCCTCACCTACGGCGAATGCCCAGCTCACCTAACTGTAAAGGAGAAGCGCACTATAAAGCTCAGAGTAGCCAAATATGTCATCTGGGATGACGGTTTATACAAACGCAGGATAGATGGTGTCTTCTTGTGATGTGTCGACAAGCCACAGAAGGTGAAGTTACTTGAAAGTTTTCATAATTCGGCCTGTGGGGGCCATTTCTCCTCTTTCGTGACAGCACACAAGATCATCCGGGCCAGGTACTATTGGCTGACGCTTTTCCAAGATACAGCCACCTGGGTAGCAAAGTGTGAGCCTTGCCAGTAGTTCGTCGGCAAGCCCAAGTTAGCTACTTTTCCCCTCAGGCCGGTTATTGTTGACGAACCGTTCAAGCAGTGGGGAATTGATTTTATCAGTGCACTCAATCCCTAATCGAGTGCCAGACATAGTTATGTCCTAACAGCAACAGATTACTTCACCAAGTGGGTAGAAGCCATACCTGTCAAACATGCCACTTCCGAAGTTGTTTGCAGTTTCATCAAAGAAAAAATCATTGTCAGGTTTGGCATTCCAAACAAGATTGTTACTGATAATGCTTCTAACTTCTCTTCATGGGAAGTTATTAGTTTTTGCTACGAATATGGGATAACTTTAGCTCATGCCTCAGATTATCACCCTCAGGGAAATGGTCAAGCGGAATCCAGTAACAAAAACTTGGTGACCATCATATGAAAGCTGGTGGATGAGAATCAACGAATGTGGCACAAATCCTTATACGATGCTTTGTGGGCAGATCGCATTACTCCCAAGAGATCTCTCGGTATGTCACCTTTTCAAGTGTTATATGGCACCGATGCTGAGCTTCCCATTTTCGCTAAACTCCCTACTCTGCGTTTGACACGGGCAATCAAAGATGAAACTTTTCAAAATTCCCTTGAAAAAAGGATCATGTATCTAGCAGAGCTCAAAGAAAAGAGAGTAAAGATGGTTGACAAGATCACCGAACATCAGAATCAGGTCAAAAGATTGTTCGATAAAAAATCTAAGCCAAGAAATTTCCAGGTGGGAGACCTCATCCTTTTGTGGGACAAACGAAGAGAGCCGAAAGGTATGCACGGAAAATTTGATTCCCTATAGAGAGGGCCCTTCAAGATCAAGCAGCTCAACGGAGAGAATAGTTTCTATCTCTCGTATCTAGATGGAACTGATCTCCCACTTCCCTATAGCGGGCAACATCTGAAAATCTTCAGGAAGTAGAGCTTGCTCTCTTCTTTGTATAGTTTACTTCAGTTGTGTGTTTGTTTTTGTCACGTGTTTGCTTTTGCTGGTTGTCTGTTTCCCTTTCTGGTTGCCCTTGTTTTTGACTCTATTTCCTGATGGATAGGCACGTGAGATCTGGGATTCTCTACCCCTGAGGTCTTCTCAGAGATAGTCCCCAGAAAGAGCCAGCTGTTATCCCATAAAATTAGCAAGGGCAATTTTACAGATAACCTACCAAATTTTTGTTCCGGTCCCTCGTTAGGGACCCCTTGCGTTCAGAACGTTGCAAAATCCCTTCCCGGGAAATCTAGTTTTCCGAACTTAGCCAATTTTGGTCTTTTTTGGTCAGGCGCACATAATGACTATGCAACATAAACTTTTGATGCACCCCCTTTAAATCCTTTGGTGCATGCTTTCTTGTGTCAACAGGTGTTTGTTGGTGCACCACTTTTTGGTGCACCAAAGGCACACATATTCTTCTGTCAACATCACTTTCGGTGCGCCAAGGGCGCATATAACTTCGTGTTGGTGAGTCTTTCAATGCGCCACAGGGCGCACGCTTTCTAGTGTCGACAATGCTTTTCATGCGCCACTTAAAAATTTGGTGGCACATTTATTACTACCTCGCCTATATATAGGCGCGTCTGCACTATCATTGTCATCTAACACAAATCACGTGATTATTTTTCTCTGTACCTGTCAGCACACCAGCCCTGTCGCTTTCAAATCTTTTTCATGGACCCATTTGCACACTTCTCCACTATTTATCCTGGTAACAGGTCCTCTTCTTTTGTGCACTTTGTGTTTGTGGTTTTTGGCTGCTTGTTGGTATGGATTGGATTGGAAAGACTATGAAATCATGAACTCGCCCCCCTTCCTTGTTGTCTTTTCCATTTTCCACATATTCTTCCACATATTCTTCCCCCTCTTTCCAGATCTGCTGGTAGAGGAAACTCTGTCCTAAAAAAATAGCTTGGAACTCTCTGAATAAAGCTTCTTCATAACCCAATAAACCCTGCAAAAGGAGCTTAACCACATGTAAACCCCTCAAAAGAATCATGGCTTGAAAATTAGAGGCTGTTATTTTTCTCCTTTGGTGCATTTGTCTCCCCTGCTACATGACAAACAGGCATGCCAATGGCACGCTTTACCTACCTGTTACATGATAAACAACTGTGCTCTCATGGCGCGCTTCCTTCACTTGTTGCAACCACTTTCCCTGTGCCCTCTTGGCACACAAAACTTGTATGCAACATTTCAAAACCATGTGCCCTTTGGCGCTTCTTGCATGTATGCAACACCAACTAAATATGTGCCAATTCCCCCTGATAAATTGGTGCAGGTGCATCCATTGTTACAACAACGTCATGTTGTGCAGACCTTCCATGCACCGCGCCAAGTTCTCCTGTGGTGCACAAAACAATGATGTTACATGCATTATACCCACGCCCTTTGACGCATCCTGCACCCGTGTAACATGAAAAATATCCACGCCCTTTATAAAATACATACACATGGCGCAGGCGCACTTGTGCTTACAACAACAAGAAATGCAATCTGACGTGTCCATGCACCATGCACCTTTTGGTGCTGATTATCCCCTACAGCATCCCTTTCATGTGCGCCTTATTATTTAGCCCTGCAACCTATAGTATTCTTGCACCCTGAGGCCTTAAAATTGCTAACTCTTTCTTCTGTTAGCATTTCAATGGAAAATCAAATAGCTGACATGACTTTCTTGTGTTGGGTTTCACTTCTTATTCTTGCAGATCAGAAACTAAGTTCAGAGTCACATATGTCAACATCAAGCAAGAAACCTACCAAATCTAAGGGTAAATCCAAGCTCATAGAAGAAGAAATGAAGTATAAATATCAGAGGGTCAGAATGCCCGAATCCCAGGTAGAGTGTGACTTAGATATCAGAGACTGAGAACTTGGACACATTGATATGGAGGAGTTCTGGACCAAAACCAGAAAGGTCACACGAAGTCCCTGGATGAAAAAATTGATAGGTAGTGCCCTGAACTTTCCTAGGGGAATCCCAGTTAGTGCCGTGAACAATGAATTTATGATAGTTGTTTCTTGATGCTACAATAAAGACACAAGATGTGTCCACAATGAGAAGGGCAAGGTTATAATCAACCTCACTGCCCGCCATTTTGAAATAATGCTCGGCATCCCTCACCACCGGCACTTTGTGGCCGTCAGCCAAGAAGACTGCATCAAGGCCTGGGACGACAATGAAGATCAGTGTATGCATCTGATGAACGAGGTATATTTGAAAAATAAAAAGGTGGTGACTCGGTGGCCACAAGTCATTCATCGTAGTGACTTTTCAGAGGAACTTAGCGACACCATCACGTTCCTAAGCAGAGTCTTTGGGCTTCCTGACGCCCATTATTTTCACAAGTGGATACTGTGGTACCTTGAAACAATGAACAAAAATGTGCCCGATCAACGCTTTGAGTGGGCATAAATCATAAGCAGCATGATATCGGAGCAGCTACAACAACTTAACACAACGGGGAGGTTCTATATGAACTCCTATGTGGTCTATGCTGCAGCTTCAGAAAGGGACTATCTGGCTCTGATGCGGTGTGGGGTTTGGCCCCAAGTTAAGATTTATGAATATTATCCAGAACTGAAGATGGAAAATAGTATTCCCCAGTTCACAAAGATCAACGATGTCTTCTTCTATGGCATCATCTGCCTCTTGAGGCCGAATATGACTCATGGTCGCACGATCAAGAGTATTGTAGCAGCTACCGAGAAGTGGGGGGCCCTGTTCACTCAATTCCCCACGTTCACATATCTAAGGGCGGCTAACTTCTTGGGGGAACCAACTAAACTGCCAAGGTATGCCAGTCCCAAATTGATCCTACTTGAGCTGTCAAGGTAGCTAATCACCTACCATGAGAAGTGCCTCAAGAGAAAGAAGGGTGGAACTCCTTTCCCCCTCACAGTGGGTAGGTATACGTGTCTCACTCACCATAAGGCAAAAGACATGTTTGCAGAGCTGGAGCTGCTGAATCTGAAACATAACTTCCCAGCAAGGCCCACCTTCGACCTGAGAAATTGTCTGCCTAGGGCCAAGCTCGACCCGATCCACATCCCTCAGATTGAAGATATCTACATTGATATATATCATGAGGTTGAGCTCAGGAGGAAGGACCATTCTCGCTTGGCCTTAGCAGAAATCATCCAGTACGGGGTGGCCATCATCCCCAAAGGCTACCAAACTACTGAACAAGAAGTAGATCAAGTGTATCTTCACATAGGTGGGGACGATTGGCCTTTCCCGGTGATTGATAGAAATAAAGCACCCCAGACAATAGAGGAAAGGGTCAAGGAAACTCTGCACAGGACGGGAATGAATGGGCTCATCTACCTTGGAGTCGATTTCACAACCTCTCCGTTGGGCAACACACCTCGTCGATCAAAGCAGCTAAAAGGCAAGGGAAAAGGAATAGAGGGGGAATCTAGTTCCACCCAAGAGGAAGATCCTGAAATCCCTCCTTCCGCTTCACAAGAATGGGTTGAAATCCTGAAAAGCTCAGAAGAAGAAGCGGCTGAAGATGTTCCTATAGGCATATCCACTCAGGATGCGGCCACGACTATAACAATCAAGGTCCCTTCTATCCCTTCTCCCTCTCCTCCTTCCCCTCCTCGAGTGACTCAAGCGACCATTCCTTTGGTCGTGTCCTCTCCCCCTTCCTGTTCTGTTCCTCCTGCCTCCTCGTCCATCTTCTCTTCTCTCGCGGACTTGTCCCCCTCCATTTCTTCCCTCATCTCTGAGCTCCCTTCCCTTCCTATGTCTTCCTCCCCTGCAGTATCTCTTCCTCTTGTGGGCACTTCTTTGGCCTCCCTCTCGATGCCGTCGCCACGTGTCTCCACGTTTTTCCCTTCTACTACTGCAGCTGCCCCCTTCTCTATTTTTGGTCGTTCTCCCCTAAGTTCAGCCTGGATCTCCCAACACCTAAGTCAACAGAAAAGGAAAGTTCCCATCGCACCGATGGACTTTTCTGTTATCCCATCAAAAGGGGCCAAGAAGCAAAATCCTATCACACACTTCTCTCAGAGTGCTTCGGGAGAGAGGGTAATGGAGATCACATACCCCAATCCTCTGAAAGATAAAAAGGATCTATCTTCGAACGATTACATAGTGACTCAAGTCACAATGGGGATGTCTTCTGAAAGCCTTCAGGGAGAGGCCCTATCTGTAGTTGACGCCCTCTGCAAGAAGCTTCAAGAAGCAAAAGAAGAGAAAAGGCTACTGAAAGAGAAAAATAAACATCTGCTCCACACCTTACAGAAGATGGGCAGTGCACCTCCCACAACTACCGCCGAAACTCCTGAGCCTCTGAGTTAGGATAAAATTAATGAATATGCAAAGATTGGCAAGCAAGGTATGGCAGTTTCCACCTGGAGGAGCCAGATCCTCAAGGACAGTGAACGAGTGATCACCAAGTTCACCGATTTGTATCTGAACATCAACAAGGTGAACAAAGAACTCCAGGCATTAGCAAGACCCATATCCGAAGAGCTGGACCATGCTAGGCTGCAGCATGAGACCTTTCAATGAATGTTCGACTATTCAGTCAAAGATTTGGTCAAGTTTGGTGTTTTTGGTCACCCTAGGGCCCTCAATAAGACCCTTTCCACTCTGGATTACCAGATGGATCAACTGGAATTCCTCCTCGAAAATATTGATAAGGTAAAGGAAGAAGCCCTGGACACAATGCATCAGATGGAACAAATTGTTCTAACAATGTCTCCAGGGTTGCTTACTCCTTCTTTCACCTTAAGGAAGGTTGACAAAACCATTCAGATCTTCAAGGAGATCGTTTCGCAAGGGCTGGGGCCAGAGGTCACTTTTGACGTAGAATCCATCAGTAACCTGCTGGCCTGTCGGGACTTCATCGGGTTCTTAATAGAAGCAGAGAATGAACATTCCAAACTCCCAGAGGAGCTCACAGACGAGCGGGAGACTTGCGAGGCTATCACTGAGGGACACAAGGATCCTTCCCGGGATCAATTAGAGCCCATGATCAGTAAGTTCATGGAATACAGTGCCCAATTCCACATCTCGTCACCTGAGCAGCAGCAGAAGCAGGATCCCCCCTTTCAGCCGCGGGATGACGACGATGAATAATTTCTCTCTCTTCTTCAACTTTCTTTTTGTAAATGTCTAAAGTATGTTGGCACAAATGATGACATCATCCATGTTGCACCATGGGATGATGTCATCCATCAAGTTATCAAAAGTCAACATGACTTTGAGATATTTTGTAGATATTATGTAAATAGGTGGTTGGTTCCTTTTTGTCTTCCTTCTTCTCCTTCTTCTATAAATACTCGAATACTTGTATTCAGGGGGTGAATACTTTTCAGATGAGAAATAGAAGTAAGAATAAGATTTTGAACTCTCTGTAAAAGAAACAAATATTAAATACAATATATTTAGACTTTGTGCTGAATACATGTGTTTTAATATCAGATCTTTCTTATGTTAGATTTGTGTGATTGTTCTGTTGGATTTGCTTCTACTTTGTTGTCATTTATTCATCAGTATTGCTTTATCCATCTATGCAAGTAGGTTCGGCTCTGTTTACTACCAACCCAAACCATAGACCCTTTGAACCTTCTGCTTTGGAATTCATTTCTTTTCTCCCTTCGGATCTGATCTTTCCTCTGTCTTCCCCTCCTTTCTTTTCTCCTCATAGCCTGGAAATACACCTACTGGGATGAGATCCCAAACCCCCGAAGGTAGAATATTGTGAGACTTGCACAGATTCCTGCTGGTAGAATAGCAATAAACCAGTTTCACTTTGCTGACTCAAAGAGGGGCTATGCCCTGCACACTGTTGACTCGTTTATCCATAAATCTACCCAAGCGAGAGATTTTCAAACCAACACACCCATTCACACCCCTCTTTTCCCTATCTCCTACCCTTCCCTCTTCCCATTTAAAATTTTCCCCCAAAACCCCCATTTCCCACCTACCCAACTTCTTCCCCATTTCAATAAATGACCAACAATGGGCTTTTGATCTTACCTCATGCCACTACCATCGATGTGGTAGCACCTCTGGCCACTGTAATGGTCCACCTGATCCCTCTCCTTCCTCCTGCCATCACTAAATTATCTCTGAATCTCCAACCAATCGAATCCGACACCCCACTCTTGTGGCCATACCAATCAACCCACACTCATCACCTACGTGGCTTGCCAATGCACCTTCCCAAAGCCCTTGGTTGTTTTCTTCTTCTCTCCTTCTCTCTTGTCATTTTCTCTCTTTTGCAAATCACAAATGAATTTTGAAAAAAAGTATTTATTTCTTTTTATACCCCTCCTGACCTAACCGATGATGGTGAATCCATGACCGATGATAGTCATCTGCCCTAGCAGACCAACAACAGTTAGCCTTGACCTCCCTCGGTTGGTCTTGACTGATGTCGGTTACCCTACTCAGCCTCATTTACTACCTATTAACCTCTACTTCACCTACCTACCTTTTTAGATCACTCCCATACCACCTTGATAACTCTACCCCTCCACATTACTCTATATTTGTCCTATTATATTTGAGCCTCCTTATTTTAATCATGCCTCAGCCCTACCCGTGTTGTGTCCTAGATACTTGGACCTAGACCATCGCTAGTGAACTTGGTCCCCATGTGTTTGATATAACCTTGTGGCACTATTACCTATGTTGATTGACCTAATGACCTTACCTTGCCTCTTATTGTGACTGTTTATCCTGACCCAACCTTTGGTGTACCAGAACATACCTAAACATTCCTACACCTGCCCTGCTTTGTGTTTCTTGACCATATCCTATACCTTGGATACCAGAATCACGTCAACCTTGTTTGGATAAACCTATCAACCTTAGACACTGTAGAGTTTGTCTACTCTTCAACCTAGTATCGTGCTACAGTTTATACATGTGCGTGCGTTTGACTGTTCCTACCTTGGACCCTGACTAATTACCTATATTACCCGAGTAAACCTTTTTCTTTTTCCCTCGTTACCCACCTTCATCTTCATCGCATTCACCTTTGTATCAAACCACTCAATGATTTTCCCTTCTACCTCATCATTTCTTGGTTTGAGGGGGATCACCTTCACTCACACATGGGGCAAACACATCTTATTTTTGTCAGCATCGCTTACCAATACTATCTACACAAAACAAGGAGGAAAAATGTAGACACCAAAATCAGGTCACATCCCCCTTAGCCCCTTGTTAATTAATTAACTTAAACATACTTACCTAACCATGGCCCCTTTCACCCCACACTAATATTAATTTAATTCATTTAATTAAAGTAATCTCTATCCTCATCATTGCTATTATTTAATTATCCTAATTACCTAATACCCACCCCTCCACATCACCAAGACACCTCACCTATCCACCTCACCCTAAACCTATTCTTAGTATGTTCCTATAACTAACTAAGACCTAACCAACACTCTAAAAATCAATGCCTACACCTCATTCCCGCAGATACAAATGGAAATTTCCGCTCTTGTTCAGAGAAATAGAGAGATCTGGTAGTAGTAACAACCATGATCTCCTATTTTTAGTTAACTTGGGGAATCCTTCCTTAACCGACGTTGGTTACCTCTAAAATGATGCCAGTCAGACCGTAACCACCGTTGGTCATCCTTAATTCCCTGGGGAAACCTCATTCTCGAGGTGGTAAGTTAGAAAGAACACAACACACGTGCAGGTAGAGAGATCAAGCATTTGAAGTCACACAGATGTCCAACACTCACTCAGCAACCATCTAGCACTCATTTTGGCATAGATGCTTATCCATTCCAAGCAAAGAAGGAGAGCACAGGAAGCCCATGTAAGAGCTCCCCAACATTTGGTGATTCCTCCACAACATCCAACCATTCATCATCATCTCCATTTTTCATTCACAAGCATCTAGGCCCAGATTCTAAGGAAGTAGAACCTCTTCTCATCTCATTCACTTCAGTAGTTCCAGTATTTTCATCCTTCTCTATTGTTATTTGTTCCCACAACCACTTACCTATCTCCTTTGGTAGTATTCCCTCCATACCCCCATCAAAAACCTTCTCTACAAAACATTTTCACCTCCATATACACATTAAAACCACACCAAATCCTACTCTAGTAACCCAGTATTTCACCTTGACTCACCAAATTCCTTTGTGTAATCACAAAGGAGACCATAGCTTGTTCTGTGACATTTTCAGATCTCACTAACCGGCACCGGTTACACCTAACCACCTTCGATCACCCTTGACCAACACCGGTCTCTGTATTTTCCCACACAGCCTAGAACAGATACCTACCCACCAAATTTCATCTCACCCCCATTCACCTGTGATCTACCCAAGACCTCTGCCAAACCTGCAGAGATCTAGAACCAATCATTTAACCTTTGGATTCTATTCGAGCTTAGTCTGTTAGAATTAGATCTATCTCTTATTGTGTTTTTAAGTGAGATACCTAAATCATTTCAAAATAAAAATAGGATTTACTTTGTTTACAACATTGATTTGTTTAAAGCAAGTGGACTGACAACCATCAAGGAAGTATCATAGTTTCTGGATCTAGCTTACACTAGGAAATTCACTGCCCATATTGTCTAATTCCTTCTGGTGTTCTTGTTTTCACTACAGGTAGTTCCTCCTAGCCAAAAGGAAGCTCTCATGATCAGATGTGGATTCGAAGTCATACACATACAATAACCCATCAACAGACATTTGAATAGGTATTCCTCCTACGCCCATTACCCTATCTATTTTGTCAATGCTTCTAAGAAACAATCTAAGAAAAAAAGGTGAAACATTTTCGGAGGCTCGGTGGGCACCCATCCGACGTTCCTTGCATTTCATTCATTCCTAGGAAAAAATTATCTATGATTAGTGTTCCCCTATTTAGGAAAGAATTCATAGACACACTAATTTTCATAGGGCTTTGATAATCCACCTCTCCTTTCTAGTTTTCTCTAAAGGAAACTTTTCTTTTGGTGTAATTAAAAAGAACCATTTCTTCATGTTTTTTACATTGTAGTGAAAGAGCATCCCTCTTCCTCTTCATCTTATTGTCTCATCCAATTTCACATTTTCAATTTGGGTTTAAAAACAAATGCATTCCATTTTGATTTATTGCATTATCTCACATTAATTGAGGGCAAGCTATATGTTGGAAGTCATGACCAGCTGATGGTTGACAAAAGAATCATAGAAAAGCACTTCTATCCTTTTCTCTTTCTCTGAGTGTTACCAAACCTCAAAAAAAATTAAAATACATACATTCTTAAACATCTCCTCTTTCCTGGTCCACAGAAGCTTGTATTTATCACCTTCCCATGTTGCTAACTCACATAGCTGGGCACCTCAGATCCATCGCCAAGTGCGAATCTGGTCCTTTAGTGAGCATGTTTTTTAGGCTAAGCCCGCCACTCCATCTCATGAAGATCTTTTGAAGATTCACCTTTTATCATGCTCCTTCTTCCTAGGAAGCCATCCTCACCAAGATGGCATATTATCCATGCACTACTTATCACAATTCATGTGTTCATTCCCTTAAATTGGCTAAGCTCACAAATCTTCTTTCATACCGCACGAACCATAGGCACTCCTTAGGATCACTTTCTTCTATGTGTTTTTGTTGCCTTGCACCCTTCTATGAACTGAGAGATCATGTGCCCACACACCTTAATACTTAGTTCAATCCTTGCTACACTCCTCAACACGACCTGGTTATTCTATTGCTTCACCTGAGTTGTCTGAAGCCTATGTCATGGGATTTCAGAATTATTCTGATTGTACATCAGTTTTAACTCACAACCCAGTATCTTTCATCATTGTTTCAATTTCACAGTTCCTTGTTGGTTACCTATTGACCGCCATCTTTGGGTTATACCCAAGAGACGTCGGTTATAGGTCCTTGGGTACAATATATTACTCAAAGGGGGGGACATTGTAATCCACTTTCTTCCACTTTTCAATTCTGTCACTTGTCATTTTCCCAAATGGATAGTTTTGAACATCCCCAGATTTGGTATGATTTGTAATGGAAAATTTAACCTTCTACCTTTCTTTACTACTGTCGTATTGGTTCTGTAGTGACCGAAACCAGTTAACCTTATTCGGCATCAGTTTTGACCTAACTAGACATTGAGTTATTCTATTTCATATATCCAACCATGAATTATGGTCTTTTATCCTTTTCTATCACTGAGATCAACTTTTCATGTTGTTCTATGATAATTTACATTGATTGCAGCCCTACCTTTCAGTACTAGATTCACATTCTGTTGACCCGAAGACAAGCTTGTGGCTCTTGGTACTTTGTATAAGTCATTGGTTGTTATGACCACTGGACACCTAGTCCCTAACCACCTTAGTATTTTATCACCAACCATGGATCCCATAGCCTACGACTATCCCTACTTAAGATGAGACTTTACACACTCCATTTGGATTGATACCCTGTTGCCTTGTCTCAGTTTTACCTTTCCCATCATCCACTTCTTGAGATGGATCTCAGGATTCTGATATAAAGCATGTCCTATATCTATCCCCCTTACTATTGATACCCACTTCCACTCAGCCCCATTTAGTTCCAGTGTCTACATCCACTTTACCCCCAGTCATTTCAGATGATGAAGTTGTAAGTACCCGTATATATGATTCTGCCGCTTTTGTTAAGTTCTAGGACCAATCACATCCTACCATATCACCGACTAGGCCCAAACACAACTCATCTTTTGCTTCTATTTCATACATAACTGTGTACCTACATTCTTACCTCTAGTTTCAGTGACCCCTAACCATTGGATGATAAGACTTGTAGATTGTTTTCCAGTAATCCACAATCAATTAGCCCCTATGATATAAATTTAGGTGTTACATATTACCCTTCCATGCCTTTTCTTATAAAGTGACTTCAGAATCTTTACCATTGTACTTCATCTGTATGTTATTCACTTATGGGTATTTGTATGATATATTTTCCTTCCTTCTTCTCCACCATTTGTTTTACATGGAAGCCCCATACACTGGAATGAACTTCCCATTAATGCCCAAAACTAGCTTATCATGCTATAGAGGCATTTAAACATCACAACCGTGGCACCAATTTTTGCCTAGATGGAAATCGTATGTTGATACAAGAATGCAAGACATTTCATGATGCATGGCTTATTTTCTAGCTCCCATGTAAAGACTCTCGACCTATCAAAAATGATTTGTAATGAATCAATTTACCCATCCATTCCTATCCGTTCATATCTCCTATTCTGATTGGAAATGCCCAAATGTCAATCGCATCAATAGTAGATGATAGATCATCATGAATTGAACAGGTTTTGTCATGGGAATACAATTTGAGGTGTGTATACTTTATACTCATGTATGATGGCCTTTATAGAGAGAACTTTTCCCATTCCCTATACTGGACTATACTATTGTTGATATAAGATAATGAGTGGGATTATCCAGGAACACTAGTATATCTCCCTTCATATTAGGTAGCTCAAACTTTCTTGGACCAATTCAAGGATATCATTCTCTAATTACCATGACTATATTTATATCCACACGTTAGTATGAGGAATACAATCTAAACTATATTTCAGTAATCGCTGATAAAAAGATCAATGTTAAACCTACCTTCTAACTACCATAAAGGAAGAACTCATTAGCTCTCTCATGGAATGAAAGGCACTAAAAGACATAGTGGTCCCTGACCTTTAAGGTCCAAATTCACTTTTAAACATAAACAATGAGATTTGAATCTATGGCATGACACACTTGATTTAGAGATTCAGCCATCGAAGGTTGAAGAAAATTAAATTATGAAATAGTAATTTTGCATTCTAGTTTTGGGATGAAACCTCTTCTTCTTCTAACCACACCAATTATTCCATAAAAAATGGGCACTGAATTAAGGTAGTTCTCCATATCTAAGGCCGGCAGTGTTGGATAAAGAACTTAAGGAATGCTGGAATTAGGGTCAGGCATGGTCTGATCACCTAATCCAGGAATTTTTTATTCAGATTTAAGGATGATTAATATACCCCAATTGGGGAACCTTATGTTCTGTCTTAGAAAATCATTTCAAATGGATATAACCATCACCCTTCCACCCTAAAACCCCACACTAGTTTTTACCCTCGCTCACCCCTTGACTTCGCAAGGTATACAGAGCTTGAGTTGACATGTGGCAACTATCACCTTCCGTATAGCCATAATGAGCAACTACACACATTTTCAATTGAACTTAGTTTCTCTCAAGTTTAATGCTCGAGAAAGGCATGTTTAGGATAGTGGAGTAATCCTATGACGCCAGGGTCCTAATGGCACATTCGGAAAATCTTCAAAAACCCGTTTCTTAACCATGCCCCTTCATCCTAATCAAACCGAAGGTGAGACATCTTCCTATAACGTGAGGTTCACGCTATGCTTTAACAAGGTACCTAGGGTCGAACCTCTGGGCAATTACCTCAAATCCCTTCCATAGAGGAAATCCTAGACCATTCCTACTTCCACATTAGAGTGACCTTCACAGGATTACTTCACCAATAGAGGAACACCTTTCATCTCCTTTAGTCACCTGAACGAAGGTCTTCCACTAACATTGAGGCAAAGTATTGCACCCCTAGCTTCTCGTGTTAGAGAACCTTTGCCTACCTACCTCCTCCACCCATAGAAGCTACCATAACTCCTCCACCCGAATAGAGGTAACAACCCATTTAGATCCTTCACCCACAGAGGAGCACCTATCCATTCCTCCACTAATAGGGTAGGAGATCCCATCATCTCCTCCATAGATCATATGTTGGTGCAATTTATGGGTTTGCACACTTTACTCTAATTCTCCATTTTCCATTTTTACTCCAAAACATCCTTGTGGCTCGAGCTGAAGATCTGTAACTCATTTTTTCAGTTGGATGTTTTCAAATCCCTCATTGTTGTTATTCTGCCCCATTTTAAAAAAACAAATCTCCAGGTTTCCCCTTTGTTGTGCCCTAACTTCTTCATTTTTCGGGATGAGCCGTTATTTCCTTTGTCAAGTTCGTGCAAAAACTTGAAATGGAGGGAATCCGAGTCATTTGTTGCTAAAATCCTAGTCCCTCAGGCCTAAATCATTGTGAAAACGTTGATTCAGTTGATTTAAAGTGAAAAATATGCCTTCCTTGTGGAAAAAAATTGATTTCGGAGGCCTCCCCTGTTTCTGCATTTTGATGGGCGTACGGGCATCTTCTACCCGTCAAATTTATCATTGCAAATTTATGCTGACATGGTAGGCTCTTATTGGCCGGGTGTGGTCGGAAAAAATGTTATAACTTGTCAAATTTTCAATTTTTGGTGAAGAGCTCGAGAATTTGCTCCGCATGCAAGTGCATTTCCCCTAGTGTGCCAAGGTTGCGATATTTTGATTGGTCAGATGGAGCAGCGAGTGGCAGGAGGTCACTTAAAAATGAAGAATTTTGCCTTCCCTTTCAAAAAATTTCTCAAAATCAAATTTCTACATTTTGAAGGCCTCGTGCCCAATGGGAGGGTGACAGCGTGGCACATGGGAGGTCAAACATTGGTCGGGGAGCATGGAAAACATTTTATTGTTTTTTGCTCAAGGATGTGAAGAAAATTTTTGCCCGCGGCCCCGTAGTTCCACAAGGATGTGCTTATGTGGCCTGATGTGATTGGTCAAGGATTGGCAGGGGTGGCGGAAGTAACTTAAAATTTTTCTTCATTTTGGAAAAATTTCTCAAATTAAATTTTTGCCCGAAGGCCCGCAGCGAATGGCATGATGACATGTGTCCAGGAGGGCCAGGCGGATGGTAAAGGACTTGGAAAATTTTTGGTGTTTTTTGGCTCAGGTGTCAGGGGAAAAATTTGGCCCATGAGCCCTGCAACCATTGGAAAGGTGACACGTGTCCAGGGAGATCGAACTTGGAATAGAGGGAACTTAGAAGAATTTGAAAATTTTTGGTTTCAAAATGCAAAAGGAAAAAATTTGCCCAAGGGTCCGCACCCAATACAAGGTGGACACGTGTCCAAGAAAGGTGGCATGGATGGTAGGGAATTTATGGAAATTTTGAAGTCTTTTAACTTCAAAATTTTAAGGTTATAATTTGGCCGAAGACCCGTGCCCAATGGAAGGGTGACACATGGCACAAGGATGTCAAGCAGGGGAGCAGAAGAGTTGAATTTTTTTGAATTTTTGGCTCAAAACCTCAAAGAAAAATTTGGACCCGATGGCCCGCACCAATGAGAATGTGACACGTATGCGGGGATGAAATGGAGGGGGGAAGTTCTAAAGAATTTTTGAAGTTTTTAACTTCAAAATGCTAAAATTAAAATGTTTGCCCGAAGGCCCGCAACAAATAAGGGATGGACATGTGTCCAAGAGGCAAAATGGAGGAGGAGGCCGAGGAGGAGTTTGCGAGCTTTTTTGCCTCTATGTTTAAAGGAGTAAAAAATGAAGAATAGGCCCTCACGTCCAATGAAAACAGGACACGTGTCCTAAATTTGGAAGGAGGTTTGGAGCGTGGAGAGAAAGTAAAAATTTTTTTTCAAAATTTTAGCGAAAAATTTCAAGGTGAGAAATAAGCCCGTGGGAAAATTTGGAAGTGTCGCCCCCTGCATCCAATCAGGGGGTGACACATGGCATGTTTCAAACAGAAAAGGAAGAAGCATAGGCCCACAAGGGATTTTGTGACTCGCGGAGGAGTAAGGAAAAAAGGAGGGATTCGGTTCCGCATCCAATAGGAAAGTGCCACGTGGCATAAGCGACAGCGGGTGTTCGAGGGGCGCGGAGAATTTTTAGAAAATTATCCTTTTTTTTCAAAAAGGTGGTGAAATATGTCAAATTGGCCCACGGTTTTGGTGAAGGCCCACAGAAGGACACGTGGTGCATCCAGGGGCTCGCGGGGAAAATTTTAAAAATTTTCCCAAGGGCAGAAAAAGTTCAAAATGCATTTTTAGGATTGGGGGCCCGCCCCAATCATTTGGACACGTGTCCACCTTGTGTAAAATTCAAAAAGGTAATTTGGGCACTTTTGAAGAGGATTTGGATCTGCCACGTGGAGGGCTGGCATTTAAAGTTGATTTTAATCAACGGCAGTTGTGCATTTTCATTTTTTGGGCACCATTGGAGCTCCAAGAAGTGTGGAATCGTCATTTTTGCACCAAAACACATGAAATTTTATATGAATCTACATCCCTTCAGCCTTTTGAACACAATGGCATCATTTATTTCAGATTCTTTCGGTGCTCTATAGTGTTTTTTGTGAGATATTTTTCTCAACCCGTGAAAAACATGTGAAAGGTAAAAATGAAAAGTTGCAGAGTTAAAAATGATGAGGGAAAAAGGTGAAAAATGATTGCAAATGCATGCTGGCATGGTGGAATGCCAAAAACGTGACCCTGGGATGGATAAGGATCCGAGTTCATGCAATATTTTAAAATATTTGTGCATCTCTGGCATTTGGCGAGCTGTTTCACAGTTTTATATCATTTTTCATCAAATGGATAGGGTTTTGTAACAAATTTGATCCCTTTGGCATATTCTTTGCTTGGGATGCAAGGATCCAAGTTGGCAGAGGGTATATGATGTAGTTTTGGAAACATTTTAGAGGTCTGTTGAGAATTTTGGAGAAGAGAGAAGAAATTTCATAGGAAAAAACTGGAAGAAGTCCATTTCCTTTTTGAGAAACTGCCTGAGAGCCATTTTGATTCCAGTTTGCATCAAATGTTCATCATGTTGAGTTGGTTTCAGCTGTAAATCCATCAACAAGCTTTGAGATTGTCTAAATAACATTCCCTTGCTGATATATTTGATCAAATTCTTGGATTAACTGGTTTTATCTCTTGGCAAAGCTTACATGCACTTGTATTTCAGTATGTTTTCAATTTGTGTTTCATGCTCATGTTGCAATCTTGTGTTTGGGATCTTTATTTGTCATGCATGGTCTCATTTCTTATAGAGGGTTTGAAGGCATCTACAATCTTCCATTCAGAAGAGCATTCATTTGAGTGGAGATAAACAGATTTAAATTCATCTTACCTTCCTTGCAAATTGAGGGTATTTGTAAACCTTTGGGTGTACCTTAGGACATGATCTAACAAGGGGTTCTAAATGCTTTATTGATATTTTGCTTCAAGCCTTTGTGGTAGGCTATCAAAGTTTGTATGGGATAGTGTAGATTTGGGCATCCATATGTGCACACATCCTGGTTGAAAGAGCACTTCAAATTCATTGAAATATCTCTGTTGTTTAGGTGTTGTAATTATTTTGCAAGGTTTCCCAAAGAAGGTGATGACTCCTAACTACTCTTGTTCCAATATCTCTCATCATAATTTCACTTTAAACTAACTCATCCTACCTACAATACCCCTGCATCTGCATTGTGTGTCCACAAAAGAATTCAATCCTTTCACAAAAATGCACAAAGTTGATCAGGGTTTTATCATGTCTTTAGCAGCTCTAGCTTTGTTTTGAGAACATTTCCATCATTTAGTAGTGACAGCTCCTTTGAGTTTGGATAATGGATATTTGATCATGTTTTCACAAAGCCTCCTCCACATCATATGCACAAAATACAAGGATATCTTCATCTCCTTACCATATAGGGGCTGCAATATAGGTTCTCTTACCTTGGTTGATAGGAACAACCTAAAATAGTGAGGGTTAGATCAAAACCCTTATGAAGGTGCTATCCACTCCCTCAAATCTTGAATACAAACAAGCAAATAGGTGTTCTCCTTGGCTACAAATGACATACAAAACATCTATCTATCCTTGAGTGTCTTGTGCAGATTCATGATGTTGTTCAAGTTGTGAAGGAGATTAAATCTGGATACCAACACCCGAGTGGACCCATTTCCAGGGACTTCTTGAAATTTCATGGTGGTTTTGAAGTATTTGGGAGGTTTGAGCATTTGTGTGATCAATTATTTGAGCTGTTACATTCTTGAGATATCATTTCATACTTCAGATCTGGATGTTTTGGGTAAGAAAGACTTCAAACTCAACTTTCTCTCCTCATCTACTAGTAGTTTATGTGATTTGGATGCACTGTTTTTGGTTGAATTAAGAAGAAGAAAATATAATTTGTAAATCCCTGCAAGTTTTCAGTATATCATGCATTTGATAGAATATTTTTTAGTGCTTTCTTGCACAACTAAGGTGAAAATCCTTGGTGGCGACACCATGTTGTTGGGATCTTGAAATACCAGTTGTCTAACACATTTTTATCATTTGAAACTTGTTTTTGAAATTTGTCAAACTGGAGGGAAGGATATCCCTCTTCATCAAGGACTCTTCTAAGAAGTTGCTCACCAAATCAAGAAGCTCAGAACTAGAAGGAAGAAGAGTGTAGAAAGTGGTTGGTGATTTGGCTGCAAGGAAAGAAGTCCCCATAGTTGAATTTGAAGGAAAACAACCTATTATTGAAGATTATAATTACTCTTCAAGTAGATCTGATTCAGGCAATATTCTTGCTGATTTTCATTCTCCATCAGGTGAGGGACCTTCTTGTGTATTTAAAAAACTTGGTCCTAAATCTACTCCTATAGTTTCTAAGTTTGCTAAAGTTTATCAAGAGAGAGATCCTTTGGGGGTTATCCTTTTAGAGAGTAGTCATCCATTCCAATCAGACCCACTACTACTCCTCATCATCTTGTTTCACCTCCAAGATCACCCCCACCAAACAATATGGCTCAACCTAGACCTCCATTTGTTGTAAACACCTTTGGTCCTATAAATTTTGGAGGAATGGATGGTTATCCAAATGCTATCCCACATGATGTGAGAAATAGGTTACCAAAGTTCCAAGGGAATAATGCCATAATTGAAGATCAGCATCGCAAACTCTTTGTTAACATGATGGAAGACTTTGAAATAGAATTTGAGGATGTATATATCAAGTTGTTTATCCATACACTTGAGGATGATGCAAGAGATTGGTATAAAGCTCTTCCTGATAACTCTATTGATTCATGGACTGAGATGAGTAATGCATTCATATTACAATGTGGAGACAAAACAGATCCAAGGTTCCTTCTATCTGAGTTTGAGAACATCAAGAATAACCCTAATGAGACTATTCATAATTTCAATGCAAGATTTAATAAGACATTGAGAAGGCTTCCTGTGTATAAATGGGGAGAGTATCTTCATTAGTTGAATTCGCATACAACAACACTTATCACTCATCTCTTAAAATGGCACATTTGAGCACTTTAATGGAAAAAAGTGCAGAACCCCTGTTAGCTTGGATAGTGTTGAGGATAGAGTGGGTAATTGGACCAGAGATTCTCACAGAAATGGCACAACAAGTTAAGCTGATTCGGGAATGATTAAAGGAAGCAACAGATAGACAGAAGAGCTATGCTGACCTTAAGCAGATTGATCGAAGGTTTGAGCTTGGTGAGAAGGTTTTTCTTCGTGTTAAACCTAGAAAAAGTTCTATAACTTTTGGCAAGGCTGCCAAGTTGTCACCTTGATTCGTGGGACCTTTCGAAATTTTCAAAATAATCAATCCTATAGCTTATCGATTAGCATTACCACCTGCTTTATCTCACATGCATGATGTTTTCCATATTTCCTTGCTTAAGAAATACGTTTCAGATCTGTCACATGTTTTAAATTGGAATTCCTTACACGTCTAAGACCCAGGAATAATCGTGGTTAAACCCACACGAGTGCTGGAAACTCACTAATTGCATTTTAGAAATTGTGAAATACAGCAATGTAAGGTCCAGTGGGACCAGTTTAACGAAGAAAGTGCAACTTGGGAAAATCCGGAAGAGATTAAAATTGCTTTTCCTTTTCTTTTTCAACAGAATGAAATCTGTTGACAAAAAATTTCTTTTATGAACTTATCTTTTTCAAGTTTATATGAAAGCCAAATGGAGGCAAACATTATTCAGGTTGAATAAAATGTGTTGTGACATTGATTTCTAGAACTATTCAAGTTGGAAATAGTCGCATTGTTTTGTGAACTAATAAATTGGTTAACCTGAAGGTTAATCAAATATGTAATCATCGGGATGATGAATCTTTTAGGAGGGAAGCATGTAACACTCTAAACTATTGTTACTTCCTCCTGAGCATTCAAGTGTTGATATATGATTTCTTCTGTAAAAGTATGTGTTCCTTTGATTGTGAAGTCATGCTTGATATGTACTGTATCTTCTTTGCAATTGAAGATCTTTGACTGAGTTGGAATATGATTAGACTCTTTTATTTCTTTCATTTTTTGCACCTGAGTTTAATCTGATATTGGAATGAATTGTAGATTTATCCATCTATAAGATCCAGCCTTGGATCAGTGGCCTTGATCCAAGAGATGCTTTAAGTTTATTCGGGATGAACAAAAATTATAGACCTTACGTAGGTTGCAAGGTCTGAATGCGTTGAATAAGCTATTCTGGAGTCTAACTCAGGCTGATTGTGTTAACTGAATTGGTTCCCGATATCATAATATCAGGAAGGTCTTGATCATGGGCTAGGTAATAAATTCAGATACATTTATTCAACTAGCCTATTGGCAGTGCAGGAGTGAATCCTATTCATGAATGTATGTTTGTAGGTTCTTTTTCTGAACATTTGAAATGTTAGACCTAAACTGGATTTATTAAGGTTAGTAACCTAAAACTAAACTATAACCTAGGGGTCAGATTAGTGTTAATCTAACCTAGGCCTAAGCTATAAGCTAAATGTTCTAAGTTAGTAACGTAGCACTATGGAGGTTTGACTAAGTAGCATCTTAAATCCTAACCTATGTTACTAACCTAACTAATGAACAAGGAGGAAAGGGGACCTATGAAAGGGTGCGAGCCATGGGCGGCAGTTTCTATGGCATTAAATAGATGGATAAGTATGAAGAACAGGGATTTAGTGGAAGTTTCAAACGGCTGGAAAAAGCCGACGTGGCAGAGATGCCAAAGTTAGAAATGGTCTTTAAATTGTTTTTATCCATCGCCAACTATGGCGGTCGGTGGCAATGGAGATTGAGTGGGAAATTAGGAGTAAATTCAATTAATGAACTCGGTCTTCGAGATCGGGTTTCTCGGGAAGGCATGCAAAATGGAAAACTGGTAGTTGGTTTGGTTTTTCATGCGCTCCGGTTTTCCCTCTGTCTGATCACTGGTTCTTTTCACCAATCTACTTGGTGTTGCATGGAAAAAATGAGTGTAACTCATTCTTTTCTCTGTCAAGGAAAGTTTATAAGGCATGGAAATAAGAAGTTATTGTTGTTGAATCTAACGTGGAAAAAGAGGAGAAGGCATGAGCTCTTTCAGTGGTCTTCTTCGGATTTTTAAGCAAATAACCAGGCATGTTAGGCCCTAACTTTTAAAGTTCTTGATTTCTTGCAAATGATTTCATTAGAACAACTCTGTTCAAATGATTTTTGGGTTCAGTTGGTTTCTATGGTAACTGTGAATGGATTAGTTGTTGTATCTTCTTACTGGATGGTTTTCTTTTTAGAGAACCCTTGATGGGTGTATATTTTTGTTTCGAATGATTATACTATCTCGTTGTGTTTTGCATTCCGGATAAAGTTTGTGAAATGCATGCAAGAAAGTATACGAAACATTCTCTGTGTGAGCCCATGAATTGTTTCCTTGTTGGGTTCAGGCTACAGTCGATACTTGCTGTTGATTCTTGTCGAAAAGGATACTGTTGGATTTTGTTTGAATGTTCAGTATAATTCAACTTCTTTGTAAGTTCTGTCATGTTAATATAAGTGGTGGTTACTGAATCTTGTTGGGTTTCACTATATTCTTAGGTTATTTTGAACGGATAAATTGCTGTGTTTATAGTATTTTAATGCGACCTTATAGAAGTTGTTTCCCCCCCCTTGTGTTGCAATTGTGGGATTCAACCCATTGATAAGTTTGCAATATATGTATTTATATACAAAATGACTATGTGGAGTCCTTGGAATAGTTTGTATATTATGGACTACTATAGAAGTCATGTATGTGAATACTGGTAGTTTGATTCAGTCGGAGTCCTGGAGGGGTAACTAGTAATACGACTTCTGTTGTCTTGTTATGAATACCTTAATTTAGCAATGAATTTCTTGGTACAGAATCAGTTGGTGTACTTTTTATGTTTTCCTCTCTGTGTAATCTTAGAGCAAATATTGTTGTATGGGTTCAGTTGGAATCCTTGTTATGAAACTAGTATTTTGCTTCTGTATAAGCCTGGTTATGAACACTTTTTGTTTTTGGCTCTGTGGAATCCTTAATGTATATATATAGATATCATGTATCTTGGCCTCTGTAGAAGTGGGTCGTGAATGCCATACTTTTCTACCTCTGAAGGAGTTCAGATGTGAATACGGTATGTTATTATTCTGGTTAGAATTCTTGAATTTGATATGTAACTTGTATCTTTCAACTTCTGTGTAAAGCCTTGTTATGATTTCGGTCGATACTAACTCAGTGAGAGTCCTTGAAAGGTGTCTAGTATTTTTAATTTCATTCAAAGCTGGGTTGTGAATGTGGTTGTTATTATGAATACTAAATGTTATTAACTTCAGTTGAGACACTGAAAAATAATTCATGTTGTAACATCTTTAGGAGTTCCTACTGTGAGTACTTTTAGTATTCTTGACTTGTGGAGTCTATTTTGATAGATTATTCATCACTGTTTTGGCGTGAGAGCTACTGTACTGCTAGTAAGCTACAGGAGTTTGTTATATTTTAAATTTTAACAAAACTGTGGTTCTTCTTGTGACTCGTCTGACTTATTCGTATGCGTATAATGTGAATGCTTTACTCTCGAGGAGACGGTACAGTCATGAGCTTGTTTTCTTTCTCTTCTGTTGTAAAGTATATGTTGATATATTTTTTATCTAACCGTGGGAACTGTTTTAACATATTGATTGAACCATGATTTGTTATGATATTCATATTACTAAGTTGAATGTAATGGTCTGTCTAATGGTTGCTGTCCTTGGGAATTCAAATGGATAGTTGTTTTAGATGCATTGTCTTCTTGGTCACTAACGTTTTTGATGAAATATCTGGAAGGTATCTAGGACTATTTAGTAACTATAATATGAGTTATGCGTGAATAGTTTTATTGTATTTTAAGAGCATAATTTGAAATATGTTTACATGTTTGGTGAATTGATTTCATTTAAAAAAGGTGTTTAATGAAAACAATTGATGGATTGTAATTGTTTTAAGAGTTAGTGCTTATCATGCTCAGTTCATCGAACTGACCCATGTTGACAATTTTTGCAGATGGTTGCCGTAAGAAGTAAAAGCACGTAGATCTGATAGGATGTTCAGATTGTGTAATTTGGTTTTATGATGAATTACAGCTTGATTCTCTAAATGTACTATATGAGGAAAGATGTTCTTTTTCTGTTGAGTATTGTATCAAGTATGCTGAATGCATAAAATGTATTTGATTAGCTCGAAGGGAATGAAAAGAGATATTTGTTACTTATGTGTTTGTATTCGTATCTTGATAGTTTGACCTTCTTCGATTCAAATGATCTTGAGAGCATTGTTATTATTGTATAATTTGGAGACTTTTGTGATTATCAATGTAAGCTTGCAAGAATATGTGACTAAATACTTATGATTGTTTAGTAGTTCTAGTATGTTCTAGCTAAAGCTAAATTGGAATTTAATTCACTTTCTTTCTGGAAGCTAGGGTTAAAATATACCTGAGCAGGAAGCTAAACAAGTTGGATAAATTATTACTTCATGGTCTTAATCTAGGTCAATACGACGTTTAATTGGATTCTTAATCATTATATCTCAATACTGTTAAGTAAGATATAAATTCAGTTATGAGAACTGATATAAACCTAAAAAGGGTTTGGTTAGAAATCTCATGTGAAGATTATGGGTTACTGTCCAATTTCGTTGATTTAGAACTATGTATATTCTATGAACTCCTTGATGGGACCTCTATTCTTAATAACTTCTCTTGGGTAATGGGTTTTATTAAGAAAGGTCATTCTAAGGTGAGGAACCCAGGGATTGGGAAAGACTAACCTTTTGGGAGCATGTTTTAGTATAATTTTAACTCAACGTGTGTAACACTTATCGGCAAGTAGATCCTTTCGAGGCAGATTTAAAGGATGATGGCACAAGTCAACTACAGGGTTGTACCTTCGAGAAGATTAGGATCTTCTCGAGGATACAACAATGTAGGTGACTTATGATGACACCCTTTGCATTGATCGATAGGATTTACACATTAAACTCGAACAAGTTACTCTGGGACTGATTAGGAATGTGGTCACATTATAAGACTGCCTAGGAGACTCGGGGTATCTTGACATACTGGTTTAACTAGGGTTGACCCAGTATGTCAGCGTATCCCTAGTCCTCAGGAGCATCCATATAACGTTGTCACCTTACTAATCCGTTTCCAAGTGAATAACTTGGGACAGGAGAGACTGACATAAGTCAGTATAAGACATTCTACATAACATAGGAATGGGGTGAAGGACGTATTCTAGATTGACGAGTATGCCGTTAAAGAATATGAGACATAAGCAGTATGTTTCAAATCTTTGGCCAAAGTATCGCAAGCTGCTGATTGCGTTGTCCTAAGTCACCTAGTCTAAGGGATGAGATGCCGATGAATAATGGTAACAATTATTCAGATAGGTTCCTTAGACAGAGCATTCTGAATCCCAGATTAGGGAAGAGAACCGTAAGAGTGATGTGTTAAATAAAAATGCCAACTCTTAATACACATGAATAGATTGGTAGATTACCGAGTCATGGAATGAATAGATCAGAGGTACTCCGAGTCATTACAGCTGCATATGGTTATCTATTATAAGAATGGTTGCTTTGATTTGAGAGTTCTAAATTATGTATTTAGAACCAGGAAGCATTTATAAAAAAAAAATTTACTTGTTCTAAGGTATAAAATGAGGATGTTACACAAGAAGAATAATCACAACCAGGTCTTCACAGGAGTCGAATTCCATACCAATAAATTTCCTCAAAGTTTCATCTGAAGTCAAGTTACTACAAAATATAACAGGGTATCAACAAAGTCGAGTTGATAAAGAAACCCCATTCCTTAATTCCTCAGAATCGAACTGAACATAACACAACAATAATAAGAAAGAGACAAAACGATATGCATGCTCAGTGTGAGGGCTCAAATCGAGAAACGAGCCAACATGCAGCATATCATGGACTCCAACAGTGCCAAATCTAGCCAATACTTATAACCATGGTTTCAATTGAAGATGAATTCATATGACAACAATTCAAGAATCCTAAAAGTACTCACAGCAAAACTTCTACAAAAGTTAAAACATAAATTACTTTTCAATGACTCCATCGAAGTCAATATCATTTAGTATTCTTAACAAAAACAACATCATTCATAACCAAGCTTAGACAGAAGTTTGAAATACTAGATACATTTCAAGGACTCTCACTGAGTCAATACCAACCGTATTCAAAACTGAGCTTATACAAAAGTAGAAACACCAGTTACATTTCAAGGACTTCAACAGACCTCAGAATCAATGAGTATCCACAACAAGCTTTCCGTAGAAGTCATAACATACCTCAACCCATTTCAAGGATTCCAATAGTATGCACAAGGAAACTACTACAAAAGTTAAAAACATAAGTTACGTGTTCAAGAATTCCAAAGGAGTCGAACCCATATAGTATTCTCAATTAAACTTCTACAGAAGTCAAAAATACTTATCTATTCAAGGATTCCAACAATATCAATAACATATAGTATTCACGACTAAACTTCTACAGAAGCCAAAACATACTATCATTTCAAGGATTCCAACAGTATCAGTTTCAACAAGTGTAAACAACAAGGCTTCGACTGAAGTCGATATCAATCAAGAAACATTTCATGGACTCCAACAGAGTCTGTTTCATACATTATCCTTGCAAGCATTTCTTCGGAATCTACCAAAATGTAAAACACAACATGATAATTCAACAACACAAAACCAAATGTACACCCAGCAAGGAATCAACTGAATAGTCGAGCCAGCATGAAAACACAAGCAAGATACATCATACATTTCTACCATAAAAACCAACTGAACCAAAAATCATCTGAACAGAGTTGTTCTAATGTAATCATTTGAAGGAAAGCAATATTTTTAAAAGTTAGGGCCTAACATGCCTGGTAATGTTTCTTAAAAATCTGAAGAAGACCTCTGAATGTGCTCGAGCCTTCTTCTCCTCTTCCACGATAGATTCAACAACAATAATTTGTTACTATCATGTGTTATAAACTTTCCCCGATAGAGAAAAGAGCTAGATAATCTCATAGTTGCCATGCAACACATAGTAGACTGGTTTGAAGAACCAGTGATCAAACAGAGAGAAAAACAGAGCGAATGGAAAACCAAAATACCAATAAATTTTCCATTTGCATGCCTTCCCAAGCAATCCACGCTCGGGAACCGAAGTTCATCAATGACATTAACTTCAACATTCCCACCTAATCTCCATTGCCACCGACCGCCATAGTTGGCGATGGACAAAAACAAACCAAAGACCATTTCCAGATTTGGTGACTCTGCCACGTCGGTCTCGATGGCCGTTTGAAATCTCCACTAAATCCCTTGTCCTTCATGCTTATCCCCTTCATTTAATTACCATAGAAACTACCGCCCATGGCTCACACCCCTTCATAGGTCCCCCTTCATCCATGGTCATTAGTTAGGTTAGAAACATAGGTTAGATCTTAAGGTGATACTTAGTCTAACTTCCTTAGTGCTAGGTCGCTAACCTTAGAAACATTTAGCTTATAGTTTAGGGCTAGGTTAGATTAGCACTAATCCAACCCATAGGTTATAGTTTAGGTTTAGATTATTAACCTTATTAAATCCAGTCTAGGTCTAACAAATAGAATCGTTCAGTATAAGAACCAACAGATATACATTCCCGAAATGGATTCAATCCAGCATTGATAATAAGCTAGCAATATATATACCAGAATTTATTACCTGGCTCAAGGTCTATACCTTCCTAATATTACGATATCGGGAACCAATTCATTTAACACAGATCAACCTGAGTTAGACTCCAGAATTGCTTATCCAACACATTCAGACCTTGCAACCTTCGTAAGGTCTATAATTTTTGTTCATCCAGAATGAACTTAAAACATCTCTTGGATCAATGCAACTGATCCAAGACTGGGTCATAAAGATGGGTAAATCCACAATTCACCCCGAAATCAGATTAAACTCAGGTGCTAAAAATGAAAGAAATAAAAGAGTCCAAGCATATCCTGACTCAGTCAAAGATTTTCAAGAGAAAAGAAGATACAATCCATATCAAGCATGACTTCACAATCAAAGGAACACATCCTTTTACAGAAGAAATCATATATCAACACTTGAATGCTCAGGAGGAAGTAACAATAGTACAGGGTGTTACATGCTTCCCTCCTAAAAGATTCATCGTCCTGATGATTACATATTTGATTTACCTTCAGGTCAACCAATTTATTAGTTCACAATACAATAAGACTATTTCCAACTTGAATAGTTCCAGAAATCAATGTCACGATACATTTTATTCAGCCTGAATAATGTTTGCCTCAATCTGGCTTTCATATAGACATGAAAAAGATAAGTTCATAAAAAAAATGTTTTGTCAACAGATTTCATTCTATTGAAAAAGAAAAGGAAAAGCAATTTTCATCTCTTCCAGATTTTCCCAAGTTGCACTTTCTTCGTTAAACTAGTCCCACTGGACCTTACATTGCTGTATTTCACGATTTCTCAAATGCAATTGGCGAGTTTCCAGTACTCGTGTGGGTTTAACCACGATTATTCCTGGGTCTTAGACCTGCAAGGAATTCCAATTTAAAACATGTGACAAATCTGAAATGTATTTCTTAAGAAAAGAAATATGGAAAACATCATGCATGCGAGACAAAGCAGGTGGTAATGCTAATCAGTAAGCTACAGGATTGATTATCTCGACAATTTCGAAAGGTCCCACATAACGAGGTGACAACTTGGCAGCCTTGCCAAAAGTTATAGAACTCTTTCTGGGTTTAACACGAAGAAAAACCTTCTCACCAAGCTCAAACCTTCGATCAACCCGCTTAAGGTCAGCATAGCTCTTCTACCTATCTGCTGCTTCCTTTAATCATTCACGAATCAACTTTACTTGCTGTTCCATTTCAGTGAGGATCTCTGGTCCAATTACCACTCTATCCTCTATACTATCCCAACTAACAGGGGTTCTGCACTTCCTTCCATAAAGTGCTTCAAAAGGTGCCATTTTAAGAGATGAGTGATAAGTGTTGTTGTATGCGAATTCAACTAGTGGAAGATACTCTTCCCATTTATACTGTTGATCCATGCAATACATTCGCAACATATCTTCCAACACTTGATTTACTCTCTCTGTTTGTCCATCCGTTTCCGGATGATATGCAGAATTGAAGTTTAGTTTTGTTCCAAGAGCTGTATTAAGCGTTTGCCAAAATCTTGACGTCATTCTAGGATCCCTGTCAGATATAATCAATTCTGGTACACCATGTAACCTGAAAATTTCATGCACGAATCTTTTGGCCAACACTGGTGAATCATCCTTTAGATTTCCAGCGATGAAATGAGCTACCTTAGTTAGTTTATCTACAACTACCAGGATAACATCATGTTTATTCCTGGACATAGGTAACCCTTGTACAAAGTCCATGCTTATTACTTACCATTTGTACTGCGGTATGCTATGGGGATATAATAGTCCAGCAGGGTGCATGTGTTCCGCCTTAACCCGCTGACATTCCAGACAATGAGTCACAAAATCAATAACATCCTTTTTCATACCTTTCCAAAAGTATTGTTGTTTCAGATCAGCAAGCATTTTTGTGATACCCGGGTGTCTAGAGAAAGGTGAATTATGAAATTCAACTAACAACTTCTTTCTCAAATCGTTCAGCATAGGTACGTATACCCTGTTTTCATAACGTAAGATTCCTTCATTATCAAAATGAAAACCTTTATACCTTTCATCATTAGGTTCTACAGCAAGCGCTGCTTTTACTTGCTGAAAGTATATATCAGATTCTGAGGCACTTTTTACCTCATCCTTAAACTGAGTTCTTAATGTTATAAGAGCAGAAATGTGCTTCCTACGACTTAGAGCATCTGTTACCCTATTCTCTTTCCCTTTGATGTAGCTAATATCAAAATCATATTGAGATAAAAATTCTAACCACCTTCTCTGTCTGGCATTTAGATTAGGCTGAGTGAAAATATATTTCAGTCCTAAGTGATCAGTTTTCAACTCAAAAGGTTTCCCAAGTAAATAGTGTCTCCAGACTTGAAGCGCATGAACAATGGCAGCAAGCTCCAAATCATGAGGAGCATAATTCAGCTCATGTAACTTAAGTTTTCTACTTTCATATGCTATTACTTGATCATTTTGTAACAAAACACCTCCAAGGCCTTCCCCAGAAGCATCCGTTACAACTATAAAGCTCCCATTAGGGTCGGGTACAGCTAAAATAGGTGCGGAAGTCAACTGACTTTTCAGACTTTTGAAAGCAGTTTCACACTTATCATTCCAAATAAATTTCTTATCCTTCTTCTGCAATGAAGTTATCGGTGCAGCCACTTTAGAAAAATCCTTAACAAATTTTCTATAATAACCAGCAAGACCCATGAAGCTTCTTACTTCGTGCACATTCTTTGGTGCAGGCCACTCAGTTATTGCCACTATTTTTGAAGGATCTACAACAATTCCTTCTTTACTAATGACATGACCCAAATAGTGAACTTCTGAATCAAAGAAAGAACATTTGGATAACTTACCATACAACTTTCTTTTTCTCAAAATTCCCAAAACTATCTTCAAATGCTCATTGTGCTCTTCAACACTTTTAGAATAAATGAGAATATCATCCAAGAATACAAGTACAAACTTGTCCAAATATTCTTGAAAGATATTATTCATTAAGTTCATAAAAGCTGCGGGTGCATTAGTTAATCCAAAGGGTAGAACCGTGAATTCATAATGTTCCGTACCTTGTTCGGAAAGTTGTTTTATGAATATCTTCTTCTCTAATCCTTAACTGATGATAACCAGATCGAAGATCTATCTTAGAATAAACCGCTGCCCCACGCATCTGATCAAATAGATCGTCGATCCTTGGAAGTGGGTATCTGTTCTTGATTGTTGCTTTGTTCAACATCCGATAATCAATACACAGCCTAAGTGTTCCATCCTTCTTTTTCACAAATATTACTGGTGCTCCCCAAGGTGAAACACTTGGTCTAATCAAACCTTTAGACAAAAGTTCTTGCAATTGAGCCTTAAGCTCGACTAACTCTGTAGTATTCATCCGATAAGGTGCTTTGGAAATAGGTTCCGTTCCTGGTTTGATTTCGATGGTGAAGTCAAATTCCCTCTTGGGTGGTAACCCTGGTAATTCCTCTCAGAAAAACATCTTTGAAACTTTGTAGTAGAGGAAATCGTTTCATGGAATCACCATCTTCTTTGAAAATTCAGATATCTTTACTGCATAAAGGGTGCATCCTTTGTTTTTAGCCTTTTTAAGCTGCATAGCTGACAGTTTTCTAACTGAAATTTCCCGTTTCACCCCTTGAATCTCTGTTGTTTCAGCCGATCATCTAAACATTTTATATTCTTTTCATAGCAGTCTACTTTTTCTTTATGGTCAGCTAACCAATTGACACCGATGACAATGTCATACGATCCCAAAGGTGTAACATAGAGGTCAACTTCCGTGGAAAAGTTAGGTAAGTCAAGGACTGCCCCAAAAAGACACATACTCACTATATGAACAGAATTATTACCATACTGTACAGTCCAAGATTTATCCATTTTTCCAGCTTTTCTCTTAAGTTTAGAAGCAAGTTTACTAGAAATAAAACATTCAGTAGCTCCTGTATCAAAAAGAATAGTGACAGGTATGCCAAATAAACTTACCCGGAACTTCTATAGGTGTCACCTGCTTTTCAGCTTGCTTGTCTGCTACTGCAGCATGTATCTTATGCTGCTGATTACGATCATCCTTCTTCAAAGGGCACTGATTTACGTAGTGGTCTTTGCCACAATTGTAGCAGCCTCCTACAGGTCCCTTTTTAGTCTCAAAATTGCCTCCAGCCTTGTAATTATCACGTTGTCCTCCATAGGGCTTCTGCCCATTGTTATAATTTTTGGCAAAATTATCCCTTACATTTCCAGCAGGCTTATTTGCTACTGCTTTCTTACTATTATCCCCTGGAAACTTACTTCTGTTTCCAAACTTTTTCCATGGTCCCTTTTTAGGTGCAAGTGAAGTTGAAGAAGGGTTTGCAATCTTCTTCCGCACTTCCTCTTTATGAGCAGAAATAGCCTTTAATTTCTGTTCTTGTCGTATGGCCTTTTCAATAACTCCTTCCATAGTGGTTGGACTGTGAACATCGACCTCTCCCCCTATCACGGGATTCAATCCCATGATGAATTTCTGTATTCTGAACTTCTCGTCAGTTTGATACTGCGGTACATACTTGAGGAGTTTTGTAAATCACTCCCAGTATTCAGTTACCGTTAGCTTCCCTTGAGCTAAGTTCTGGAATTCTGTCATTTTCTGATCATAGAAAAGTTGTGGCAGCCAACGTTGCCTAAAATAGCCCTTAAATTGATCCCAAGTAATATTGGTCTCATCAATATTTAGCTCAGCTTTACGGCTATCCCACCACGAAGATGCTTCGTGGGAAATCTGATAGGCTCCCCAAATAGCTTTGGTTTCCTCTGAGAAGTTTCTTATTGCAAAGTACTTCTCCATTTCGCTGAGCCAGTTCTTAGCTCCATCTCCTAATGTGGTGCCATCATATTTAGGTGGGCTTATCCTTTTTATATCATTAGTGAGTTCTGCTGCCAACCTGGCCTTTTTGTTTTCTGGTTGGATAGGTGCATTTCCAACATTATTATCAACACCCATATTGGGGTTGTCCTCAGGAGGTTGCTGATTGTTATTACCAGCTTCATCTTCCTCCTCATTTCCCATTACTTGTTATTCAAGTACAGCCAAACGATCTCTTGTGTCCAATAGGGCAGCAAGGATCTCATCAAGCTTTTGGGTTGTTGCTGCCCCTCCTTCTGGTGGAGCATTATTCGCAACGTTCCCCTTGTTCTAACCATTTTCTGTTACAAGAAAATTTCAGGTTTTTATCATATTATGGACACAATAGGTCCAAGAGCTGCAACCTTCAGCTCTGATACCAAGATGTAACGTCCCCATTTTAAAACATTAGAACAAGTAAATTTTTATTTTTTTTGATAAATACTTTCTAGTTCTAAATACTTAATTTAGAACTCACAAATCAAAACAACCATTCTTATAACAGTTAACCATATGCAGCTGTAATGACTCAGAGTACCTCTGATCTATTCATTCTATGACTCGGTAATCTACCAATCTATTCATCAGTATCACAGAGTTGGTGTTTTTACTTTAACACATCACTCTTTCGGTTCTCTTCCCTAATCTGGGATTCAGAATGCTCTGTCCAAGGAACCTATCTGAATAATTGTTACCATTCTTCATCGGTATCTCGTCCCTTAGACTAGGTGATATAGGACAACGGAATCAGTAGCTTGCAATACTTTAGCCAAAGATTTGAAACAAACTGCTTATGTCTCGTATTCCTTGACATCATACTCATCATTCTGGAATACATCCTTCACCCCATTCCTATGTTATGTAGAATGTCTTATACTGACTTCTGTCAGTCTCTCCTACCCCAAGTTATTCACTCAGGAATGGATTAGTAATATGACAATGTTATAGGAATGCTCCCAAGGACTAGGGATACGCTGAAATACTGGGTCAACCCTAGTTAACCCAGTGTGTCAAGATACCCCGAGTCTCCTGGGGCAGCCTTATAACATGACCACGTTCCTAATCAGTCCTAGAGTAAAACTTGTTCGAGTTTAAGGTGTAAATCTTAATGATCAATGCAAAGGGTGTCGCCATAAGTCACATCTATTGTTGTATCTTCGAGAAGATCCTAATCTTCTCGAAGGTACAACCCTGCAGTTGACTTGTGTCATCAACCTTCAAATCCACCTCGAAAAGATCTATTTATTTATAAGTGTTAAATATGTTGAGTTAAAGTTATACTTTAAGACGCTCCTTTTAGGAGAGTCTTTTCCCAACCCCTGGGTTCCTCACCTTAGGATTACCTTTCTCAATAAAACCCATTACGCAAAGAGAAGTTATTAAGAATCGTGGTCTCATCAAGGAGTTCACAAAAAAATAGTAATGTAAATCAATGAAACTGGGCAATAGCCCTAAATCTTCACATAAGGTTGCTAACCATACCCTTTTAGGTTTATATTAGTTCTCATAACTGGAATATATCTTACTTATTAGAATTGAGATATAGTGGTTAAAAATCCAATTAAACGTTGTCTTGACTTAGATCAAGACTAGGAAGTAATAATTTATTCAGCCCGTTTAGCTTCCTGTTGAGGTTTATTTTAACCTTAGCTTCTTGAAAGACAGTGATCTAATTTCCAATTTAGCTTTAGATAGAACATAATAGATCTACTAAACATTCACAAATATTCAGTCACATAATATTTTCAAAGCTTACTTAGAGAATCCCAAATGTCTCCAAGGTATACAATAATAACAATGCTCTTTAAAATCATTTGAACCGAAGAAGTTCAATCCATCAAGATACGAATGCAAACACATAAGTAACAAATACCTCATTTCATTCATTTCTAAGCTAATCAAATACATTTTATGCATTCAGCATATTAGATACAATACTCAACAGCAAAAGAACATCTTTCTTCAAGTAGTACATTTAGAGAATCAAATTGGAATTCATCATAAAACCAAATTAAACGATCTAAACATCATATCAGATCTGCATGTCTTTACCACTTACAGAAACCATCTGCAAAAATTTTCAACACGGGTCAGTTTGGTGAACTGAACATGATAAGCACTAATTCTTAAAACAATTGCAATCCACCAATTGTTCTCATTAAACAACCTATTTAAATGAAATCATTTATTCAAATTCCAAACATAAATAAGGCTATTCATCTTATATGTTAGAGACTAAGAACAAATGAATACAACCAATCTAAAGATAGCAAAACTCCTACAAAATTGTTTCTATCAATTTCTCAAGGCAGTTAAAACATTCAACAAGCTCACCATCTTAATTATTTTATCATCATAACACATTTCAATGTTATTGACAAGTATACCTATTTAAACAGCAGCTCAAATTTTATACCAGTATCTCCATATAATACCTCAGTTTATTCTTGTTATGCCCTTACCATAGAGATCGCAAAAGGATGCAAGAAGAAAGCACACAAGGTTTCCTGATCTAGGAGAGAGAAAATTTTCTTGTTCAATTTATTATACATCAACATATAAATTACAGTCTAGAAGAAAGAAACAGAGTCAATTAGATTCCTGAATCAACAATGTTCTGGACTGTACCGACTCCTTGAATAATGCTAATACATTTACACATGCGACTAAACAGTAGAGATTACAAGAAGAACTACAGCATCATCAGAATCCCAAATATAAAAATCACCTGTAGCTTATTGAGAAATACAAGAGTTCACACGACAAGCAATAATGAATAATCCAACTCCAATAGGCTCAACAAAACTTTCCATATTATTCAACAAACATGAAAAATATCCAACGCCATCGCCTGTCATGGCACAGCTAGTAACTTTTTATCCTATTCATGCACCAGACTATATAACACAATAACAGAAGAGGTAACCATGTGCAAACACAGCGACATTCCCACTGAGTCGAAACACTCAGCAACATACAGCTGAATCTAATCCATACTAAAATACAGCTAGGACTTAAATTAGAAGCCGAAATAAAGAAAGAATAACCACTACAAGGACTTCACAGAAGATGTCATCGTATCATTAATTTCATCAAAGTTTTATCCAAAATCGAGCTAATACGAATACAACAGGGACTTATACAGAGTCAAGTTTGTAAAGAAAACCCATCCCTTAATTCCTCAGAAATGAACTGAACATAAACACAATAATATTAAGAAGAGTCAATTTCAATATGCATGCACAGTGAAGACTTAAATCAGGAATCAAGCCAACACACATCATATCAAGGACTTTATCAGGAGTTGTGTTTAAATGGGAATACCGCAAGGACTCCGACAGTGTCAAATCCAACCAGTACTCATCTAGGATTCGATTAGAGTCGAATTCATACGACAACAATTCAAGGACTCCCACAGAGTCAAAACCATTAAACATTCACAGCAAAACTTCTTCAGAAGTCAAAAACATACTATTACATTACAAGGATTCCAACAAAATTCACAATAAAACTTCTTACCGAAGTCAAAACATTAATTACGTTTCAAAGACTCAAAAGGAGTCAAACCCATATAGTATTCTCAATTTAAACTTCTACAGAAGTCAAAAATACTATCTATTCAAGGATTCCAACAATATCAATAACATATAGTATTCACGACTAAACTTCTACAGAAGCCAAAACATACTATCATTTCAAGTATTCCAACAGTATCAGTTTCAACAAGTGTAAACAACAAGGCTTCGATTGAAGTCGATATCAAACAAGAAAACATTTCATGGACTCCAACAGAGTCTGTTTCATACATTATCCTTGCAAGCGGGTAAGTGCAGGAAGTTGACCGTGGACATCATATTGCAAATAACAACATAATATCAACTTGTAGGGATTATTAGAAATACATACACTCAAAATTACACAAAATTATATTAATATGAATCATAGAATATGGAATTTAGTTTCTAAAATACTAATTTTTGTAAAAAATGGACAAGATTAGCTATATTAAACACTCAAAATTCAATGACCTGGTTTTTTTTTTAAAAACGCCGATAAGATTAATGTCCGTTTGCCCACAATTTGGATGACCAAAAATTGATATATATTTTTTTCCTTTGGTGAGAAGTTATATGCCACTATTTATCTTGGGATGTATTTTATTTTGTATTTTTTTTAATAATATTTTATTTTTTATGATTTTTTTCCGTGAAAGTGGTATGAAAACATAAAGAAAACAGAGCACTTTCCGTTTGCCAGCAATAACTTCATCAAAAAATATTGAAATCAAATAAATTTTTTTTTGAACATGTATATAATTTCACCACGGTTGGGATGGTATAAGTTTTATCACATTCTGATAAGTGAAACAAATTTTGCAGTCTTAAACGTAGACATAAAAATTCACAGGAAAAAGTGTCTTAAAGACCTACTATTAGTAAAAAATTATAAAATGATATTTATCCTCTTCTATTCACTTTAAAAATCAGTATTTCTACAAAGCTAATAGTCTCCCCTACACAATGGTACCATTTTTATGACATAGTTTTTTACTTTTCGGCATGGTTCAAGTCCGCGGAAGACTAAATTTGATGTTTTGCTATTTTTAATGTAAAATTCAGGATTTGATGTCCACTTAATTGTCCCCCAACTTGGTGCACTTACCCAAGCATTTCTTCGAAATCTACCAAAATGCAAAACACAACATGTTAATTCAACAACACGAAACCAAATGTACACCTAGCAAGGAATCAACTGAACAGTCGAGCCAGCATGAAAACACAACAAGATACTTCATACATTACTACCATAAAAATCAACTGAACCAAAAATCATCTGAACAGAGTTGTTCTAATGAAATCATTTGAACGAAAGAAAGATTTTTAAAAGTTAGGGCCTAACATGCCTTGTAATGTTGCTTAAAAATCTGAAGAAGACCTCTGTATGTGCTCGAGCCTTCTTCTCCTCTTCCACGATAGATTCAACAACAATAATTTGTTACTATCATGTCTTATAAACTTTCCCCGACAGAGAAAAGAGCTAGATAATCTCATAGTTGCCATGCAACACATAGTAGACTAGTTCGAAGAACCGGTAATCAAACAGAGAGAAAAACGGAGCGAATGGAAAACCAAAATACCAACAAATTTTCCATTTGCATGCCTTCCCAAGTAATCCGCGCTCGGGAACCAAAGTTCATCAATGACATTAACTCCAAAATTCCCGCCTAACCTCCATTGCCACCAACCGCCATAGTTGGCAATGGACAAAAGCAAACCAAAGGCCATTTCTAGATTTGGCGACTATGCCACGTCAGTCTCGATGGCCGTTTGAAATCTCCGCTAAATCCCTTGTCCTTCATGCTTATCCCCTTCATTTAATGCCATAGAAACTACCGCCCATGGGTTGCACCCCTTCATAGGTCACCCTTCATCCATGGTCATTAGTTAGGTTAGAAACATAGGTTAGATCTCAAGGTGATACTTAGTCTAACTTCCTTAGTGCTAGGTTGCTAACCTTAGAAACATTTAGCTTATAGTTTAGGGCTAGGTTAGATTAGCACTAATCCAACCCATAGGTTATAGTTTAGGTTTAGGTTATTAACCTTAATAAATCCAGTCTAGGTCTAACAAATAGAATCGTTCAGTATAAGAACCAACAGATATTCATTCCCGAAATGGATTCAATCTAGCATTGATAATAAGCTAGCAGTATATATACTAGAATTTATTACCTGGCTCAAGGTCTAGACCTTCCTGATATTACGATATCGGGAACCAATTCATTTAACAAGATCAGCCTGAGTTAACTCCTGGATTGCTCATTCAACACATTCAGACCTTGCAACCTTCGTAAGGTCTATAATTTTTGTTCATCCAGAATAAAATTAAAACATCTATTGGATCAATGCAACTGATCCAAGGCTGAGTCATAAACATGGGTAAATCCACAATTCACCTTGAAATCAGATTAAACTCAGGTGCTAAAAATGAAAGAAATAAAACATTCCAAGCATATACTGACTCAGTCAAAGATATTCAAGAGCAAAGAAGATACAATCCATATCAAGCATGACTTCACAATCGAAGGAACACATCCTTTTATAGAAGAAATCATATATCAACACTTGAATGCTCAGGAGGAAGTAACAATAGTTCAGGGTGTTACACTCCAAATGGCATCAAACTTGGAATGCTTTCGTGGTTTTACCTGATCTGCATCCCATTTCAGGACTAGGTCCCCTTCCTGGAAGGTCCTTGCTCTTGCCTTCTTATCAAACCATCTTTTTACTAAGGCCTGATCCTTCTCAATCGTCTGAACTACATGCTCTTTGATTTCCTCCAATTCCATCAACTCTGCATACCTGGCCTCCATTGGTTTGAACTCAGCCAACTCCAACTACTTCATGAACTCCATTGCAGGCAGTTCTAATGATATAGGCAATACTACCTCTTTCCCATAGACCAACTTGTAAGGGAGGATTACCTGTAGACCTCTTTAGCATTATCCTGTCAGCCCATAATGCTGATTTTAGCTTGGTATGCCATGTTCTTTGATTTTCATCCAAAGTCCTTCTGATGATCCTTAGCAAATTCTTGTTCGTGGACTCTGCTTGTCCATTACCCTGCGGGTAATAATTTGAAGAGGTGCTCAAATAGATTCCATTCTTGACAGCCCATTTTGTAATCTTGGAACCTATGAATGCCAATGCATTGTCTGATATGATAGTGGCCAGCACACCAAACCTGGTCACTATTCCTTCATAAAATTCTAGTATATTAGACTCATTTTCTTCTTTGAGTGCTACTGCTTTAGTCCACTTGGTGAAGTAGTCCGTTGCCGTGAGAATCCACTTGTGGCCTTGGCTTGAGTTTGGATTGATGACCCTGATGAAATCTAATCCCCATTGCATAAATGGTTGGTCAGCCAAAATTGGGTGCAATGGAAGTGCTGCTAGTATTTCTTTGCCTATGAAGAGTGCACATTTCTTGCACTTTCTTATCCATGTATAACATTCACTGAACACCATGGGCCAATAATACCCTTCCTTCATTATCTTGAGAGCTATTAGTCGTGGGTGCAAAATTTCCTCCAGAAATCTCCATCGTGAAAATCTTGTAATACCCTTTTAATTTGATTTGTCCCAATGCACCTCAATAGAACTCCATTGATGTCCTTTCTTGAACAAAACACCATCAACAAGAACATATGGATAGCCTGTAATCTAATGTATCTCCTCTTTGCTTTGCTCATTTATGGAGGGTATAGGCCTGTCTGGAGGAAGTGTATCATACTCTGAGTCCAACAAGGAGTAGGCACGTCATCATTTTTCTTATTCTTGACCATCCTGCTAGTACCAAGGCAGTCTCTTTTTCATCACCTGCTTCAACTTGTTGACTCAAAGCTAGTTTTTCACATAGTCCTTTTCCCACGTACTAGCTTAGATGACCTTGATTTTGATGTCATATTCCATGACACGAGTGATCCATCCTACACATTTCTCATTCAGATCCTTGTTTAGAAGGAAGTCCTTGACTCCCGCATGAGAGACTAATAACTGGATCTTGTTGTTTGAGACTAGGTGCTTGAATTTCTTTAAACTCCTGATCACTACAAGGACATGCTTTTCAATGAAAGAGTACCTAGTTTCATATTCCTCCAAGCCTTGACTGAAGAAAGCAACTGGTTGTTCTAATCCTCTTTGTTTTGTTGTACCAGGATTGCAGAAATTATGTCTCCACCACCGAAGGCATATAGCATGAAATCCTTGGAGAAGTCTAGATTGACGAGAGTTGGAGCTTGAGATATAGCCTCTTTTATTGCCTCAAAACTTTCCTTGCCTTCAGATGTAAACTTAAATGCCATGCTCTTCTTTAACATCAGCGTTATTGGCTTTACAAGAGCTGCAAAGTTTAGAACAAACCTGCGGACAAAATTGATCCTTCCCAAGAAGCTTTGAAGAGCCTTCTTATGACTTGGCAATGGCAATGCTCGAATTGCTTCAACTCTTTCTGGGTCAATCATCAACCCCTCCTTTGAAAACAATATGGCCTAGAAGTTTTCCCTCGTGAGCCAAGAATATGCATTTTTTGGGATTTAATGATACCCCAAATCTTCTACATCTCTGAAATACCTGCCTCAGATGAAAGAGGTGATCCACTGCATTTTTGGAGAATACAGTGATGTCATCAAGATATATCAGAACTATTTTATTGATCAACCCCTTGAATGCCATATCCATTGCCCTTTGGAAAGTGGCTCCAGCATTTGATAGGCCAAATGGCATCTTCTTGTAGGCATAGGTGCCCCATTTGGTGGTGAAAGCCATCTTGAACTGGTCATCTTCCTTCACCATTACCTGATTATACCCTGAGTAGCCATCTAAGAGAGAGAATCTCTCGAACCAGATACTACTTGTAATATTTGTTCCATTGAAGGAAGTGGGTAATGGTCTTTAAGAGATGCCCTGTTGAGGTCTCGGAAGTCTACACACAGCCTGATTTCTCCACTCTTCTTCCTGACCGGAACCAAGTTTGCAACCCAGCTTGAGTGCTTGATCGGGAATATAATGCTTGCCTCTATTAACTTGTTTAGCTCTTTCTTCATTAGAGGCTCAATGTGAGGGTTGACTGGTCTCTGCTTCTGCCTGATGGGCTTAGCATCTAGATCCAATTCTATGGTATGTTGTGCCAACTTCGGATTGAAACCTCTCAAGTCTTCATAGCTCCAAGCGAAGGCATCTAGAAATTCTTGGCAAAGTTGTATGAAATCTGATTTCTCCTGCTCAGTGGCCACTTTGCCAATTTGAAGTGTTTTGCCTTCCCCAACAGAATTGGCTCTGAATCTTCTCTCTTGACCTGTATGTTAGCCTTTTCCTTACAGAACTGGTCGTTAGGGTTGAAGATAGACTCCAATGTTACTAAACCCTTGGGAAGCTTGTTTGTCTGCAACTACACTACTTGATCCCCATACTGCTGCTCTAATCTGTCCTGATTCCTAGCTGAGAATTCAGCCTCTTCTTGTAAGAAATTGACGATCTGTTGATCGTTCTCAAACACCTGCCAGCTTGTGTTATTATCTGGAACTGCTGGCCTCACAATCACATGGATATGTGGCTTGTGTTTTTTCCCTTATGATGTTGTCAACCACATCAAACATTGCTCCAACAGCTGCGAGCCTATCTGCGGCTTCATTTTTCTTCCTAGGTATGGACACGATGTTGAAAGCTTCGAAATCCTCAATGAGGTCCCATACCCTATTCTTGTAGTTCTTTAGCAGTTCATTCTTTGTAGCATGTTGTCCCCTGACTTGATTGACGATCAGCTCGCTATCTCCGAACACCTGCAAGTTCTTTATGCCCTTTTTCCTAGCCCAATGAAGTCCATGAATCAAGGCCTCATATTCAGCTGTGTTGTTTGAACAAGAAAACTGGAAATGAAAAGCTGAATAATATTTGATGCCTTGAGGTGAAACAAGCATAGCTCCTCCTCCTGCACCTTGCCTACTCCTTGATCCATCGAAAAATAATTTCCATACCTCATTGTCATCCTTATGGTTTTGTTTGGTGATGCTAGGAATAGGCTAGTTTTCTTCATGTATGCAATAGACTCCTAGCTCAGATTCTTCTACTTCTTGGTAGGGATCAAAAGCATGTACCTTGCTTGCCCATTTGTCAAGAGTTAAATCTGGGATGCTTCCAACTTTGGTGTCAGCTTCATCTGTGCTTTGATAATCTTCTTGATCAAATGCTGAACAGTTGGCATTGATTTGGCTTGGAGTATGAGGCTCAATATGAAAGTTTGCAATTGGTTCAGATCTGATTGTGACCTTAGTACCATATCTTGTTCTGAACAACATGTGTGACCAATCAGCAGATAAGTAGCCTCCAATTCTAGCTGTGAAATCCCTTGATAAGCATAGGGCAAATAGTGGTGGCAAATCTATCACTGACACATCTTGCAAAATGGTAACATTGGGGCATGCATGTAAGGTAAGATTCAAACTTTTAATCACTCCCACCATTGCTACTACTGTCCCATCCAATTGCACTACCCCCTTTGATATTACTTCATATTGGAGACCCAGCTGATCAGCTATTTGCTTAGGCATGACAGAACTACTTGCCCCAGAATCAATCATGCAATTGTGTACTAGTTTATCCTCAATGATTAATGAAACATAGAATGGAGGGGGCTTCAAAAATTTACCTTGTTGTCCTCCATGATTCCCTTCAGGATGAGCAGCATTTGTGAGGACATTCTCTCGCATATGGACCTGCTGGTTCGAAGTTGACCAATTCTTCATGGCAGCTTGTAGAAGATCTCTTTGGCCTGGGATGGATAAAGATTCCCACATTGATATATTCACATTTGTCTTCTTCATTTGATCAATGATGCTAAATGGGGATGAAACATCTCTTTGTTGTCCTTTAGTCTGTGCATTCTTTTCTTGTGCATGGGTAGCAACAGCTGGCATGTGAATTGGTTTAGAAGGTGGTTTGGGCTGTCCTTGCATGTTTGGAGCTGCATTTTGCTTACCGACAACTTGTGGAGTGATGGAAGGTTGTAGATCACTTGGAGCCAATGACTGCCCTTCACCAATATTCCTCTTCTTTGATCTTGTGTTAGCTGCTACACTCTGAGAAATTGTTTGATTCATGCCACAAAAATCCTCAGCTTGCCAATTCGCAAGTGCGGTATCATTTGTAGCTGTGTTTTGCTGAGATGTCCCTTGTTGCTGATTTGTTTCTTGACTCACTTCACCCTCAACGCCAGTATTTGTCACCATCAAGGCTTGGTTCAAAGCACCATTAAAGCACATAGATTGGTTGTGAGGTTCATTGCATGGGAAACACCAATCATACTCTTGAGCTATGTTGTTTTGGACTGGCACTAATGCTTTAGAAGCAGATGCAACATTGGGGTTATAGGGCTGAAATGGTCTATTAGCGGGAGGCCTTACTTGGCTTTGATTTTGATTTGCAGCCTGAGCTGGTGACCTATTTTGTTGGTATGGGGGCCTAGCCTGGTACTGCGCTTGAGGCTGATACGGTCTAGCACTTTGAGCTTGCTGTCTTTTGATAGTCACCAGCTCATTTCCAAGGTTCTGCAATTGTTTCATAACCTCCTGGAGTTCATTTGAAGCACTAGAGGATGAAGTAGAAGTTTCATTTGAACTTTGATTTCTAGGAGTGGGAATAGGAGCCAAAGTGGGTGCTTGACTAGTGCTTGGATTTTCTAAGTTTGGATACAAGGGCATGGGAGGCCTAGGAGCCAGCTTACCAGCTTGAATAAGATAGTTTTCAGCCCTAATGGCAATGCTATAAGCAGCAGGTAAGGTTGTGCCTCCCATAGATTGAATTAACATAGAAATATCAGAATTCAAAGCCTTAAGATAGTATAGAAAAGCACCTTCAGCTGTTGGCCTAACGGCCACTGGAATCCTATCCCAAGACCTTTGAAATCTGAAGTTGAAGTCAGTCAGCTGCTCATTGGGAGCTCTCTTGATAGTTGTCAATTGTTCTAGCAGAGACAAATTGTCTCCCTTTTCTCCAAACTGCTCATGGAGAACTATGCATAACTGATTCCAATTTTGGATAGTACCAGCTCCAAGGCTCCTAAACCATTGCAATGCCCTCCCTTTGAATGAAGATGCCAGCAATTTGACAGCAACATCCATTTCATTTATCTCATGGATTGCACAAACGTTAGCAATGTCTTTGACATGATCACCAGGAGTGGTATGATTTTCTCCAGTGAAAAATGGAATGTTCTTCAATGCTGCAATTGGAACTGGATTCTGTGCATTGAGGGCAAGTGGACTGCTGCCAGTGAAATTGACAAAGGGATTCAGTGGTTGCGCCATTCTGATTGGCCTGAGAACCCTTGTTGATGCGAGAAAAGGTCTACCAGGTGGAGGTGTAGACAAAGTCTGGTTAGGTGGAGATGGTGATCTTTGTGGTCTTCTTCCTCTCCTTCCTCCTCCTGGTGATAGTTGCAAGTGGAAAAATAGCCCCTCTTCTCGAGTATCAGACCTAGTTCGAATTCTTCTCATATGCCTGGGAAACTTTTGCTGCTATACCACTGAATTCTACCCCTTCGGAGTCGCCAGATGTGTTAGATAATGAGCCTCAAAAGGCTAGCTTATGCCAAGTTACACACCAAACCTGACAATATTAAAAATAGAATTTAAAACTTGAAGGACCCAAAAGATACAGCTCTTCAATTTGGTTATGGGGGTATTGTTTTGTAGCTACTAATCTCCAAAAGGTATAGGTGAAAACTCAGGTCATGCAAGGCAACTGGGAAAACCCGAAATACCAAAAACCATGAAATTTTGAAAGTCAAAATCTCAAAAATCTAAGAATACCCTTTTGAATATTATCCCCCGATCTATCAACTGGTGAAATTTTTACTTGTTTTGAGCAAGTTAAGCCCTTGAAAATCGATTTCAAAGTTCAGCCTGGAAGGTAAAAAATCTGAAATTGTAAAACCTGTAATTTTTAGTCCAAATTTCTTGAAAATTCCTTCAAATCTTGTGGAATGACCTCTTGGTCCCACCGAGGTGTGCCAAAAACTATTGATGGTGAATCACAGCACCCCTGAATGTCTGCAACTCGATGGGTTGAGACTCTCAGTGCGATTGCATAACATGGAGCTTTTCCCAAGTGTGGGACCTTGCGAAAACGGAAAAGCTCTCCGGATGAAGGCCGGTTCCTATTCCTCTGTTCAGATGCACACGTAAAAATGCAGAGGGTTTACTCAAAACCTAAACTAACTTGCCAAGGAGACAGGGTAAGAAGATGCATAAAATAAAACCTAAACTACAAAGGTGATGCACCGAGGAATGAAGAACACCTGTCTTGCCAATAAACACAAACCATAAAAATGCAATGCAAGATCATGCACAGATAACCAGATTTGCAGTGAAAGATCAAGAGGATGCAAATGAACATAGAGAGGGTTGAGAATCATCCACAGACATGCATTATTTTCTCCAAAGATTGATACAACACACTACAAAATGCCAAGAGGCAAAGTTGCATTACAATTTTTAATGGGAGGTTTGAACTCCACAAATTCACCTGCCAAAGAGAAGAAGGGAGGGGCAAAACAAGAATGTCCAACCTTTAGAAAGAATCCCCTCCTTACAATTTATAGGAAGAATGAGAGAGGGAAGAGAGAGGAAATCCAAATCTACCCCAACCACCTCCAGGTTGCATTTAATTTATCTCATTATGGTGGTAGGTGAGAACCCTAGCAAACTTAAAAAGTGGCGAACTATATTTTGCATTTTTAAGAACTTTTTCCCACCCAATTAAAGATATCCTAGTCATAGTTGGATAGAGGACCTCGTAAGATTTCCAAAAAGTCCAACCTTGCGTGAATCCGAGCTCCCTGTGAAAAGTTATGGCCGTCTGAATATCTGGGTCAGGGTCTGCTTCCTGTCAGCGCTCAGAATGTTGCACCTCCTGAAGGTGTGCCATAGGCGCATCCATATTCATGTTGACATACCCTTACATGTGCCAAGGCGTGAATTCTATCATGTCGACATTCTGTGTCATGCACCCTTTACGTGCGCCAAGGCGTGACTTCTGCCATGTCGACACTCTCCTACCTGCGCCAAGGGCACATCCATTTTCGTGTCGACACCTTCTGTCGTGCGCCTCTTACCTGTGCCAAGGGCGCATCCATTTTCATGTGACACCTTCTATTTGTGACACCTCTTACCTACATTTTCTTTGTGTCAGGGTGCTTCCATTTTTGTGTCGACACCTTCTGTCGTGCGCCTCTTACCTGTGCCAAGGGCACATCCATTTTCATGTCGACACCTTCTGTCATGTGCCTCTTACCTGTGCCAAGGGTGCATCCATTTTCATGTCGACACCTTCTGTCGTGCGCCTCTTACCTGCGCCAAGGGCGCATCCATTTTCGTGTCGACACCTTCTGTCATGTGCCTCTTACCTGCGCCAAGGGCGCATCCATTTTCGTGTTGACACCTTCTTCGTGCGCCTCTTCTTGCGCCAAGGGTGCATCCATTTTCATTCGACACCTTTGTGTGCCTCTTACCTGTGCCAAGGGACATCCATTTTCATGTCGACACCTTCTATCGTGCACCTCTTACCTGTGCCAAGGGTGCATCCATCCATTTTCATGTGCGACACCTTCTGTCTGTGCACCTCTTACCTGCGCCTTCGGCTGTTGGTGACGCAATAAAAATTGGGCTTCTGAGTTTCTTTGATTTCCATATTCTTTTGTTTGTCTATATCTACCCGGGGGGGAGATATTTGAGGAAGCAGTGTAGGTTGATGGCTCTTAGGAAGGATTCAATCAACAAGACATCGATAAAAAACACCTACAACTCATTATGCCAAACAGGTGAGACATTTAAATATGGCGGAGCTAACCAAATACAACAAGAGAGCACTGAACATCAAGTGGATGACTATACACATTCAATCAGGACGTTTGAGGTAGGAAATGATACAAGGATTACTTCATGGTCAAATCATTTGCATAGACAGATAAGGTATAGACTTTGATGACACATTATTCTGATTTGGAAGTTAAGATGCGACATGTCTATTAGGACTGTTCTTGGTTTAGTTGTAGTCCACATACCTCACCAACTGGTTATAACAGGGTGGGACAGTTATGATTACAAAATCCAGACATGGTAGATGTTGGAGAAGGAATTGTACATGCAGCAGCCATAAAATTAAAATTTCTCAGGGAAGGCCACCTAAACAAGAAAAAAAAAAACAAAGATTACACATGGCACTATTTGAATATCTATCCTCTATATTAGTGGTCCAAATCAAATTGGAAAACATGATAAAATTATGCAGGAGCAGGGTATAAATCTATTTGAAAAAAAGTCCCTCAGACCATCACATAGTACATCAAGAAGTTTCTTGATGGTAGTTATATTATTTTGTGAACACCATCATGTCATATGCCACAACTCCAATTGGTGCACAGGAAGAACATGTAGGAAATAAAGGTACATCAAGAAGAAGCCAGGTTACTCCTTTATCTATGAAGGATATTGAAATCAATATTCAAGAGAACCCCAAATCACTTGGTAAAAGAACAAGCTAAGAATCTCTAAGGAGATAAATTTGGTATTATCTCATGCATAGAGTACATAAGATAAGGTAAAGCTTGGATTGAGGTCAATCCTAGTCAAGGTAAAAATACCAATCATCGTTTCCAATAAGGCATCTTATTCCTTTGATTCTCTCATTGGCTCACTTTCCATCCTATCACCAGGATCATATCTCCAAGACTGATCAAAATAAAATACCAAGAATGTCCACGTTACAAAAAAATGAATCAGCATTTAGTATCTTGATGGAATCCTATGGTGTCCACTTCGTCAAATGGTCATTACCCATGCTCTTAGAGAAGCTTGAGAAGATGTTTACCGAGTGATTTCCAGGTTGAGATCTTCTAGACAAATAGTATAATGTTAATAATTACGGTATCTTGAGAGGGACTATGGGAGTAGCACCCTCCTTCGAGTGGATCAAGAGTTCACTACATTACATTGAGCCTATGTACACTTCCAAACTTTGGTACCACAAATCACTCTAGATAGTAGGAGGAGCACAATCAGGTTATGTATTTACAAAGTTGGTGATTCCACTAATGGTAAGTATGGATCTATAACTTGCCTTACAATAGGTTGAGGCCATCATGTCAACCATAAGAAAATCAACAAGTGCTTGCTGCCACAAATGGAAATCCAGCCTCAGATGATTTGGCTACAATTAAGGTTTGCTAAAAGAGTTAGGGTCATAAAAAAATGAGCTCAATCTTTACATTATCGCCATCAAGGATAGTAATGACAATATATTACAATTAGTAGGCACTAACTCTACTTTCCACTTTTGGAAGATAGCACATGTCAACTGCATGATAAATCATTTCATCAGGGCAGCTTTGGAAGAAGATAAGTTGTATATCCCGTATATATTCATACCAGTTAGTATCCTATCATGGATATCATGACCAAGGTGGTCACAAGGGAGAATTTGAAGTTGTGTCTCAACTTTCATTAATGCGTCAATGCTATGATTATCAAGGGCCAAGAACTTTGCTCAGTGAAAATAGTCTCTAGGTGACCTGCAGATCATTTTGCACATGTGGATACAGATTTTTGGTATTCATTGAATCAGTGTTGAAGTGCATATACTTTCCCCTAGTTCTAAGATTTGGAGAATTCAGGACCATTTTGCAATCATATGACTGTCCACCTCTCTCACATCCATCTAGACACCCTATCCTCTAATCTGTAAATATGTTCTTATACATCAGAATGTTACCTATCCCCCTTCAAATTCGGGAATATTAGATGATTATCATTAGATGCGTGGGAAGTATGAAACCTCGCGACTAGGCTCAAAATTCTAGGGTTGGCATATTAGGGCCCCTAATACCCAAGGATTTGTGGAAGGACCTATAACTTCAGGTGTTAGGGTATCTTGAAGATAAATGGAGTCGTTCAATAACTTTTGGAATCTTAATGATCAAGAGAAGATTCCTAGATAGAAGAACACCTAGAAATTATGCTATATTTCAGTGTTGTTTGATGAAAAATTTAGCATCTTGTTGCCAATCCCACTAGTGATGTTCATCCCCAATTAAGATGAAGTACTGTGAGAGTTATATTACTCATTGTTGATGGATGGGGAAAGATCTGAGCATAGGGTGTCTTAGGACCTGGATCTTAGCCCAAAATGGAAAATATGGACTGAAATAACATCATGTATTGATCCTTATGTTTCTGCAACCTATAGAAGTTGATGCTATTACCTCTTCTGAATGGGAAGTAGGAATCTTTGCTATATAGTGACACTACTACTAGTGGTATCCTTATAGTACCTAATATGACCATACATCCACATAAATGTTCTCTAATTCATAACAACCCTTTCCTATGTCACAACCTTACGAGCCTATCCTATCCTAACGTTGACCCTTGTATATCCATAACCTCATATACTGGGACCAAAAAAATCACATACCAGTATCGATCTTCCTTTGAAGATTATGAGGCAATTTATCGTAGCTTTTATTGGTACTACATGATGACATCCCATTTTGATCAGGGATCATAAGATAGGGATATCTCTATTGAATCTGGATGTATATGCATTACTTTGGGAAGGAGCCTAAGTTATATAGTCAACAAAAAAATTTTCAAATGAGGGATCAAGTACTACCAAAAATCCTCGAGAAAAGACTAAGTCCAAATTTCATAGTGCAAATCTCTTTGAGGAACTAGTGGAAAAACATAATATCAAAAATCAGAAATAAAAAATAGAAAGGTGACCATTTTACTTAGGGTGAAAATCTCATCTAAGAAACCCTTAGAGAGGAAGAACTCAACTTTCACTCTAACCTTATATGAAGTGGAGGATGGTTCTAAAATTTTTATTTGAAGAGATTATTGACAGTGTTAACATTAGTATCAAAGGAAAAACCTAAAGTCATCACAAGCTGGGAGCTTCAATCTAGTCCTGCAAGAGTAGATGAGATTTGTCTTCCCTTTTACAGATAATTATCATAGACATATTTTCATGGTCCTACATAGATATGTCAGGTTTGGACCCAATTTTTCCTTATTTGTGCATGACCTTGGTTGTCCATGAATCATGCCAAACCTAGTCAAGATAGAAATTTCAGAAAGATGCACCTGCATGTAGTTACTCTTCCTGGTCAAAGAGGATATTTAGAGAGTATATTAGCAATAGATACTTATCAAACCTCTTGATTCATTATAGAATGGATATTAAACATATTCCCTATTTGCCAAAGAAACCAGTTGGAATCCAGGGTCTACACATATTTTAGTGATATTAAGCAATGCATTTCCCTAAATATGTATTTTCCTCTTCCTAATGATTGACATGATTATGGAATTCAACTAATGGGTCCATGATATATTATCTCATAATGGATTCAAAGTTTCAGGATATAATCTAAATCAAAATTTCTAAATGAGGATCGACATAAAACTAATTCACTACCACCACTTGGAGTACCTTCTTGCTATCAAGTCATGCCTTTTGGCCTCAAAAATGTATGGGGCCACTTATCAACGCAGAAATTCCATTCATATTCCATGACATGATCATTGACATTATGGAAGACTATGTGGAAGAAAATCTTTGGAAAGTCCATAAGACACAAACAAGAGTAATCCCATTAGTCCTTCAGGCGTATCTTTGTGACACCTCTAAGGAATACAAAAAGTCAAATTAAACCCTAAGAAATGCATCTTCGGTGTACAATCAAGAAAGCTATTGGTTTTCATCATTTCAAGAAGAGGGATTGAGGTAGATTCTGCTAAATTTATAGCTATCAATGATATGCCTCCACTAAAAAACCTTAAGCAATTGCATAGCTTACAATGTAAAATATAGGCAATCCATTGATTCATTTCATATCTTGCTAAGTTCCATCCTTTCACACACCTACTCAAGAAATATGTTACCTTAAATTGGGGTCCTGAATGTCAAAATGCCTTCGAGTTACTTAAACAATATCTAACTAGTCATCATATTCTCATGCCACCTACCCCAGGTGAACCTCTATTATACATTTCAGCTACCCAATACACTATTGGTGCACTACTTTCCCAATACGATATAAGCCAAAAAGAGAGAGTTGTCTATTATCTTAGCCACACTCAGGGTTCATATTAACAGGCCTCTAGTAAATTGGAGGTGGAAAATCCCCAGTGAATATACCTAGAACCAGTTTCACTGAAAAGGAAAATTTTCCAAGATTTCAGAGTCAAATTTTTACCTATCATTTTCCTAAGGGGGAGCTTTTTTTTGGTGTCATGCAACAGCAAGGTTTTCTTTCATACGATAGTAAGCCTTGCTATCATATGAAAACAAAATTTTCTATCACATGAAAACAATCATAACTATCACGCGATAACAAGGTTTGTTGCCAAGTGACAACAAACCTTGTTGTCGTATGACAACAAAAAATGCTCCATCTTATTGACCATCTACAACCCCTTGTCACTTGTTATAAGCACTCTTTTATCACCCATCTGTAACCCTCCCTTTTCACATGTTAGCAACCCTCTTGTTTTGCATCAGCAACACTATATTGTCACCCATGTGGAAATGAAAATCTTTGTTGTAGCACATTGGTGACACTTTTTTGTCACAAGTCTGCAATAACCAATTTGAGACTCTTATCCACATTGTCTTCTTGTAATTCGCAAGTAATTCATATGGTACCTCAGTAAGTTACTAGTATACTACTGGGTGAATTATCTACGTTTATATAGGAGTAGTTTTTAATGGTAGGTGAAGCCAGCCTCTACAAACATTTATACTGGAAATTCTAGATGAACAGTACACTGACCTTCTCTGAAAAATTCACCTTTTCAAATTTTCCTAAAATGAAATGTTTACCACTAAAAAAATCCCTGGCCACAATTTTATCGTGTATGAGCTGAGCTATCCCCAAATTGGAAAATCTTTTTTAGATGTACTCTTTGTGTTTCAAAATATTTTCCATTATCTGCTCAATAACAAAACCAAACTCATTTCAAAAGTTGACCCTTTGAAATACCTTCTATCTAAACTAGTGCTTACCAGATGAATGGCTAATTAGATCATCCTCCTAAGTGAGTTTGATATTGAATTTGTAAACCAAAAGTCACTAAAAGTACATGTGCTTGTTGATTAGCTAGCTAAATCTCCCCTACTAGGAATGGAGCCATTGTGTGTATATTTTCCAGATGCATTCATGTTTTATATTGAATAATTTTTCGTATAGCACATGCAATTTGATGGATCATTCAATTACCACAAATAAGGAGCTGGTGTGGTACATATCACTCCAACAAGAGACTTCATCCCACATTCTTTTCAGATGAGTTTCCCATGTACTAATAACATAGCATAGTATAAGCCACTCATTTCCAATTTGAAAATTTCTATGAGATGGAATATCTGACAGCTAAGGGTCATGGGTGATTCACAATTTATCATCAAACAATTCAATGATGAGTATAAAGTCGAGGATGAAAATATCATCTCATACAAGAAGATGATTGATACTCTTAAGTAATATTTTTTATGCATTGATTTTGAACAAATGCCAAGGGTGTAGAATCAATCAGTAGACATCATGGTAATGATCAAATCTTTTCTTCACATTCCACCTTAAGAAAAGAAAATTCCTTTCTTTGTGGAACATATATGAGACCCTGCATATGACATGTCAGAATCATGTCTGGTATGTGAATTTTTTGGTCCTTTCTCCCCCAACTCTGAACCCATATTCAGTTACCTACAAGACAATACCTTTCCTTGAAATATTTCCCACACTGAAAAAAGAGCCCTTATCCATCATATAACCCATTATACCCTCCTAGGTCCTATGAGGCAACCTTTATCATTGAGGCTGCAATGGGAATCTACTGCTATGTCTTAATTTTGTCGATTCAGTCCAAGTAATCAAATAAGTACATGAAGGATTTTTTGGATCACACACGAGCGGTTTGGTGCTCACTAAAAAACTACTAAGAATAGGTTACTTTTGGCCTACCATGGAAGAAGATTTTTGGAAACATGTCAAGAAGTGTGAAATTTTTTAGGAGTGTGGAAACCTAATTCAAACACCAGCATAAGCTTTGCAACCACTTACAACACCATGTCCATTTCCAAAATGGGGATTAGATCTCATAGGGAATCTCACTCCTACTTCCTCATATGGTCGTACACATATTATAACTGCCACCGATTATTTCACAAAATGTGTAGAGTTTTTGCCTCTTACATATGTTATCGGTGCATAAATTTCAAATTTCATCATGAACCACCTCATCTATCGTTACGGCTTTCCCTCTACCATTATAGCATATAATGGTAAGTATTTCAATAACAAGATGGTTAAATTATTGTGTCAACACTTCCAAACCCATTTAAAGTGGTCTACTCCCTATTACCTTGAAGGTAATGGACAAGTAGAGGCCACAAAAAAAAATGTTTGTTCACATAATGGAAAAAATGGTAAGTAAAACATACTATAATTGGCACTTACAAATCCACCCCACCTCTAAGCTTATAAAAACTTCATCCACACTCCTACTGTGCTACACACCCTACTCACTAGTATTTGGCACTGAGGCCATCATACCATTGAAGATTGATCTTCGTTCCCTAAGAATATCTCTCTGGGGACTATCTGGACAAGGATGAAGATTTCCAAGTGGCTCGACTAGCAGAGTTAGAGCTACTAAATGAGAAACGCATGTGTGAATTTAATCACCTAAAGGTATATCATAATCAAGTGTCACGATGCTATAAAAAATAGATAATACCTTGTCATTTCAAGGTAGGAGATCTAGTACTCAAAGAAAACTAGTTGAACACTGTGAAGGACTAGGAAAAGAAGGGAAATTTTGAGCCTAACTAGTTAGGACCTTATGTGGTGATCAATAAATATGGATCAGGAGTGTACAAGCTCACATATACTAATGGGGAATAACTCAAGGATCCCATAAATACAATACATCTCAAGTAGTTCTATGCTTGAGTATGGTGTTCCTCTAAAAATACAGAAAAAACAAGCAAAAAAAATCAAAAAATCAAGAAAAAAACTAAAAAGAAAATAGGTCATCCAAGGGTGAAAACCATGCAATCATGGCACATTGAATAGGTCCCTTGGTGAAAACTAGTTTTTGACACCTGGGGAGGATCCAATTTTCACAAGAATCTCTCATATCTAGAAGGAGTACACTTGCTTTAATTTAGGGCTACGTTTTCCTACATTTTAGGTCCTATTGAAACCTATCCTTCATGATCTATTCTTGTATATCTATGATGAGATTTCCTTTTTATATTCCCATCTAATGATGGGGGCATCCACGTTGCTTGGTCTTTTATACATAGCTTCAGAAAACCTTTAAAAATGTAAAAACATTTGTATAACTTTGAAAATCGTAAAAATATTCAAAAATGTTAGAAAAAACCCTAAACATCTAAAAGCCCCCTTTTAGGGACGAAAACTAAAAAATAAATATAAAATTATCTTACAAAAATCCCAAAACAATGCAAATAACAACCTTGAAAATTGTTTCAAAATGACACCAAAAATAGTGAAAAATGTTTCAAAATTGTCCTACAAAAACAAACTAGTAGTTTGCTTACTTTTAGTTGGTTTGTATAGTTTTGATTGCGTTACTTATTTGTATTGTGTGCTTTAAATTAAATTCATTTTCTTACTTAGATTGAGTGTTACTTTAATCTATTGTGCATTGCATTAAATTCATTTTATCTTGCATACTTGTATATCGTTGTGTTTTATTGGATTTGATTAAACTGTGCTTGATTTTTTATTTTATATAGTTTGTTTTCATTATATTATCTACCATCTATCATCACATCTATACATCATATATCAATAACAAGCTAAGCTACATTATCATGAACATTAAAATTAAACATTTATGTTAAGCTAACATCATATAATATCACCATGAGGGGCAAGAGGGACCGTATTCCCCCCCCCCCCCCCCCAAACATATACCATAATAAAAATGTGGACAATCATAAGTTTCACATGAAAAACAACATGATATCATCTACTACTATCCCATACACAAAATGTGATAAGTAGAACATGAATTATATCATCAAAACATGCCATGTCATCTAAATATTATCTCATAAATCAAGAACATGTGATACAATCATAAACATCATAAATAAAGTCCATAATAATCATCATATGTGTGTGTGTGTGTGTCAAAATATAAATATTTGTATACAAATGTGTCTTTGTACATAATCATCAGATACATGGTATTTCATCATGGGAATTGATTAAAAATATGCCTTCATAGTGAGGCATATCAAAAAATAATAGATATACATCAAAAGAAAGGTGCCTTCATATCGAGGCGTACATTAAAAAATACATACATTTGTAATTACATCAAATAATAATAGAGTCATGACTAACTCTCTCCATCACGTGGACTATCTGGCCTCTGATCAGGTGGTGGTTCCATCACATGTGACCTCTGCTGACATGTTGGTTACTTCTCTATTGACTCGGCTAATGCAACTACCCTGTGTAACTTCGAGGAACTCTTGTTCATGGCCTGTTGACTAAATGCAGGGGATCTTTGTCTCTTTGTAATGGTGTCATAATACAAAGATAATATAGTATGCATCCCCTCCAATGGTTGTGGACATATCCATGGAAACCCAAGGTGTGGCAAGAAACCCTGATAGACTATGTAAACAAGTAACCTCCTCTAAAAGCTTTCTCACCACGGACTGAGCCTATACCCACTCTATCTGAAGCTGATTTTGCTCTGCTATAAAATACATGTATGCCCTTGCAGTGCATAGATGATCCCTCTCTATTTGGAGATGATCTTGTTCCACCGTAACATGTTGCAACTGTGTCGTTGACTGTTATAATAATATTGTAATATGTTCCATCTGACCAGCCATCTATTGTATCTGTTTCCTAAGGGAAACTGAATCATCCTCACCCCCCTCTTCCTCTTGGTGGACTATGTGGCAGGCTAACAATAGGAGCCTAGTGTATAGGAGACTATGGAGGAACGAACTATGAAGGAACATCTACACCCACATGTATACCCACTTGGGGCATCTGAACTTGTGCGTATACATGTGGGTGTAGATGTTCCTTTCCCTGTCCCTATCCATCCCCACCATCTCCATAAGATCTATCATTATCACTCCCATCATCATTATCACTACCCTACTGGCCCCGTTATTGTCCTCTCCCTCTACGAGGTTGATGATCTAGTGGCGGCCACACTCCTGCATCCCATGCCTCTTGAGGGATAGTCAACCACCTCAACAACACTATAGTATATCAAGTAGCATAGGCCATTGTGGTCCGTGGATCCATAATCTACCGTAATGGTTCCCATGCTAGTGGAACCATCTACTCAAAGTTTTCCTCGATCTCGTTGCATCCCAAATAGAGGCCCAATGTCAAAAATTCTCTCAGGCATAATGTGTGTACCACATCTCTAGCCTAGGAGATATCCTGAATAACACCAAACTATCATTGTGCCAAATCCACTGTGTAATACTCCATAATATACCCACGGCTCCCAATGAGAAAATTCTCCACTAAGGCAAGGCTAGGCTCCGTTGGATCCTCTGGCTACTGATAGTGTCTATAAGGTCTCCATATAATCATCTGCAGCTGAATATCATCGAATGCATGATGATACAAATAAGTATCCCCCATGTGTCCATGAACATCATCACCAATAGGAGCCCAACCAAAGACTAAAGGTTCATCTATGGCCCGAGTTTGCAATGATCTTGCAGGGTGATCAATAGCAATATGGTCCCAAGCCCATATCTGTAGTAAGGTTGTTGGACCCACGGTCTTCTGACCACAATAAGTAATCAAATGTAAATCCTAGTATAGATACATAAGCACACACTGTCCCAAGGAGTAACACTCTCCTCTGATCAGGCCTCGAATCACACCAATCCCAGACCTAAGGGAAATGATGTACCCATCTTGTTCAGTAAGCATAATGCCACTAACAAGAACGTGATGAGATACACTGGTATGTGTGATAACCTCATATATGTGAAACACTTATGCATCTGTACTATCATACCCCATCAAGGTATCTCATCTACACCAAAGAGCTCAATCAAGCTATCTGTAATTTGTGGTTGCATCATCCTCATACTCTATCAACTAGCCCTAGATCGACACTCATGCAAAATAATCCAAACATCCTCAAGTGTAATTGTCATCTCGTCAGTCAGGATCCTGAAACAATGGCTCTCGTTATGCCACCTGCTCAACTAAGTTTGTAAGGAGGATGTATGGTCCAAGGTTATATGTGGCATCTATGTCGCCATGTAGCTAAGTTCTTGTAACATATAGGGTGATGTCCAAATAGGCCCTCTCACATCATGAGAATGTCTGCCTCAAAGTTGGCCAATCAGGTCATGTCAATCCTACACTTGTAAGGTAGGTAACTGCATCTACAAGATCATGACAACCTACTTATTAGAATTTCTTCTATCTAACATCATATAATACTTGGACCTATTCATACTTATATTCTTCTAACACTTTCCCTTTTTCTTCTAAGTATTTCCAAAGACCCATATTCTACATGCATGTGTTCCCCTAACAATGTATGTGTGCCCTTGTTAGCGTATGTGTGCTCAGTATGGATACGCACACCCTTTCCAACACTTGCGCATGCTCATCCTAGCACATATTTTTGCAACCCTTTTCCTACCCAAAATTGGAATTTGTCTCCCCTTTCCCTAACACATACACACACCTAATCTTCACATTTATGTGCAGGCGTATTTGACAGCACTTGCACCCACGTGCATATTTGCACCTAAGCCCCCCATGTGAACTAGTGACACCCCTATGCACACATGTGCATTTGACCTAACCCCTCAGGCACCAGCATACCCCTATTAATGTATGCACTTGTGTGCTATACGCCCTATCAATACTTGTGCATGTGCCCGATAACACACGCGCACCCCTAAGGCACACACATACGTTATCACCCCCACTAAAATGCCTAATAAATGACATTAAATGCTAATAAAAAACACAATGAGGGATAGGGCACTCATATAGGTTCCATCATCTATGCATCCGCACGTACTCTTTGACTATGTCTTCTCACCTCGTACGGATTTGAACCCACGCCATCTCTCTCAAAGGTTCAGAGTAAAGAGTCTTATAGTAAATCAATGGCAAGAACTCAGTAATAAATGAATTACTCACAATGATTTACCCCCCCCCTGTGGGAGGGGTATATGTAGTCATTTTCACCACTCAACGCGATGCGTTTTCACCCACCATGATGGCCGAGAGGCGTGATTTGACTTGCCATGATCATTCTAACTTCTCTCTACTCACTCGTCGCACGATATTTAGTTTTTAATAAATGATCATTTTTTGCCCATTTTAATCCCGTCGAGGCATATTTTTTACTACCTAACGCAAACATTACTTCTCCCCTAGGGATATTTTTCTTTCTTTTAGGTGATCTTCCCTCATGGTAACTTCTTCTATAAAGATAAAAAAATCACTAAACAGTGATAAAAAAATCAATATTTTCAAAAAATTTGAAAAAAGAATTTACAAAAATTGGTAAAATGTTGGTATACAACTAAAGCTTTGGTCAAACACATTGGTATTCGTAGTTGATATCTTGCCTGTGTTTTCAAATGCATTTGTATTCAAATGACTAATGGATCATTTGGATCTACCCCATTAACAAGGTTGGTCTACTTGCTTCGTCTGTACTAACTTGCCACAACAAGTTGTATGGTCAGTGGATCATTTGGATCTACCCCATTAACAAATTTGGTCTGCTTGCTTTGTCCGTACTATCTTGGTGACAACGAGTTACCTAAAAAAATTTCATAATGCACAAATGCTTTTTCATTGGACCCCTGTGTCCCCCATATGTCCCCTCACATGTATCCTTTCTTATGGCACCACTTTTAACCATTTTCTGTTATACACGAACATTTGAGAACTACAGCTTGATAACAGAACATTTGTGTAATTACCTTAGACTTTTTTGGTTTAAGTATGTGTGTTTGTACTCGTTTCCCATGTTAGGCTGATTTGTTTACTTTCTCGTATCGCATTGCATTTTTTATGTTACATGGATTTTTTGTTTTTATCAATGGACATTTATTCAGTACTATGGCTTTTCATGTCATTCTACACTTCTATCGCATGCTTACATTTTTAGTAAGGACCGATGATGAAGATCATTAGCAGTATGATAAAAATTAAATTGTTTACACACCACTGCATAGATGTTAACTCAATCCCCTTTCCTCGTAATTATTTTATTCTATATCCCCTTTCTCTCTCCATCACACTCAACTTTTCCATTCTTCCTCTACATCCACACACACTACTCTCAATATAAATATAAAATATTTGATGTATCATCTATCTAAGAGGGAAGCTCCCCTGGCAACTCAGTTATTCGGTATGACATGGAAGATGAGAAAAGTATATGAAATTTGGAGAATTATATTTCATGGGTACTTAGTACTAAGTATCAACAAGACTAATATGGCTCCATTTCTTCTCTTCGCACTATTCTGCTCCTTTACTAGAAGGATCTTCCCCTTACATTTCTTTTGTTCACTTCCTTTATCGTTCTCGACCTCCATTCGACACTTGAGGGGGCATCCTTCATTCTACTAATTTTTATTCTACTCCTTCAAAATTTATTTTTCTATGGTTGACTACTATCTTTGAAGTGGCGTAGCTTACGCCACCCCAAAGAGGGGCAAATGTAGACACATGTAATTTGATCAAAGCGATTCTATTACTAACATTGCACTAAGTATTCTATTCCCTGCAAATTGATGACACTTTGTCAATTAGGCTCATCTTCCCCTCAAAATCCTCCTAATTAACTACTATACATTTAGTAAGCCTCCTATCTTGCATTTAACTAATAAAATTTCTTATTGGCTAACTCTCACTTCCAAAACATTCAAAATCTATCAGTACCTACTTGAGATGCTCCCATAAATATTCCTAAGCCTACTTGGGATTCTTAATCAATCTTAAAAGATTAATTAGCTTCTAATCCTAGTCAAAAAGTGCTTTTTGGACTTACCTTTTGTCCCACATACACCAAATCATACCATTATTTGAATGGGAAACCTATAAATAGAACCCTTCTCATCGTCATTTCTAAGAACACTTTTTCTCCTCTAGCATAAACTATAGGCATTTAGGATCTTGATAATTTCTCCATTTATATTGAGCTAATATCTTCATAATGCATCCATTAACTCAAGCTTGAGTAATATGGGGAAAACAATATGGCCTTGAAGCCATTATTGGTGAGACTTCATTCTCAAACCTTGGGATCATACTAAAAATCATATTTGATTGCTAAGGATCTTATTAGGTTCATTTCAAAGTTAGCATTCAAAGAGTAGAGATTGATTTAGGCATTTTAGTTTGATTGTCTTCAAAGTTATATGCATGTTAAATAAATTAGCCTCCCTAATCTCTTATCTTGATGGTTTTTGTTAGATTAGTTTACAACTTCGAAACTCTTAGGTGTTTGGTTTCAAGTCTTATAGATTTCCTAATTTATACATGAACACAAAGACCATAGTGCACTAGATTTTAGATTACGATGCCATACTCCAAACACCCAGAGATAAATTGAACAAGGAAAATTGGGCACTGAGAAACTGCGAGGATCTTGAAAAGATCCTTAAGGCATATACATTTCAGGAAGAGAACAAGGTGGCAGCCACAAAGAAAGATGATTCCTTAGGCAGTGAAGAAAATTTGGCCACTGTATCAAAGAATCACGATGCGCTTAAGGATGCCATGGACCCATATGAGATACGGATAAAAGATATAGGGGCACTAGTCGCATGTAGAATGGACTTCATGGATGATATGATATCAAGGTTATCTTGAGTGACAAGGGAATTGAAGAAAAAGGGCCAGGATATGACTTTGGAAGAAATGGAAAAGATACTTGGAGATGTACCTGCTAAAGCAAAGAAGGGGCTAGGAGAATAGAATGAGTTGGAGGCTGATATTAACACAGAGTATCCTAAACTCTTGCTCATATCTTATGATTGAGGAAAAATAGTGATTCTTTCATTTGATTCATTATTTTATTGTGGAATAACTTATTCTTTATTATTTTATTCATAAGACAGATAAGTTGTGTTATCCCATTACTGAGGATTGTAATGTACTTAGTGTTGGGTAAGGTTGGGTTGACCATAATTACTAAGTATTAAGAGGGTGCGTAGGCATGCGCAAGTGTTTGTTAAAGTAGGGCTAACCTAGGAAAATTATTTTCAGGACTCAGCCGATTTTGCATGGTATGGGTTAAAAATAGGAAAAGCGGTTGGAGTGCAGCCCAAGAAAAGATAAAAGAAAGAAGACTTCAGGATAAGAAAGAGCTATTTTGGACCAAATTGGAATATCAAAGGTCATGCATGGATCATGCTAATAATAGGATTAAATTAGAGTTTATTTATAGATTAATCTATTATTAGCCTTCTTGTAAAAGCATGCAGTTGCTATCACATGGCTATTTTGAGCATGCAGTATATTTTGAGATGCATGGGTGGTGAAGGGAAAGTACCCATCCCTATATATATTAGTTGATCTGAATAGTCTTGGACACTGTGTATTCAAGATTGTATGTATTGTACTATCATGTTTCTCTGATGTTCTAGCACGCATGACTTTCTGGTGACTAGTGTGATGTATTCAACTTTTGTTATTTAATATTTTGGTTATCAATGGATAATTACATGGCTGGGTTCTTATAATTGATGTATTTTATTATGATAATTGAATGGTACAATTGATCTTACTCATGGTTTAATTTGTTATGTTTCCTTATTACATATATTTCCTTATGATGTTTTGTGATAATCTACACCTGAATTTATGCTTTGGTAATGGTGAATATGAATATGCATGTTAACATCATTGAAAAACTTTCACAAAGGAGGGACCTGATAGCTTCATGCTCTTTGGGTGAGAATTCAGATCTATCTGGATGAAGTGCCAGTGCACCTAAGAAACTTGGTGAAAATAAGTTACTACATATATTTATTTTGTAACTCTCTAATAAATTTCTCCACACTACAAATTTTCCCTCAAAAAAATTCTTGTACATACTCAAAAATCATATCATGGCTCTAATGTTGTGAGTAGTGAAAAAATCAGCAGAAGTTGAAAGAAAACAAATAAACCAATATACCTTTCTTCTGAGATTTTCCTTACAAATCTCAAGTAATATTGTGAAGCACTTGGAATTTTTTAATCTTGTATTTCAAAGGATTGTGGATGCTCTTGATTTTCCTCCAAATGTAGAATGTAAATGCTATGAGTAGACAAACACAAGGATGCAGATGGAAATTTTAACATAAGTTGGCTTCAAATTACACAAATCTTCTAAGGATTGGCCTTATTTTATAGCTGAGGTTAAGGCCATGAGAAGTCGATTATAGTTTGAATGGTCTCTCAGATCATAAATATAATTTCTTGAAATAGTAAGAGTATTTGGTTTGTGTAGTTACAACTTTGCAGGGGCAATGCATATTTGGATTTTTTGTGAAAAGATGGTTGTACGTGTAGTTTTTTGCCCCACCATTATATGGTTCTAGAAGTGGAGTGGAGTGGAGTGTGAGTAGATAAATAGGTCTATTTAAATAATTTATTTATTTAGTTATGAGTTGTGGGAGGATAATTAACCATTTAATTAAATAAATGTTTAATTAAACTAGCTAAAGGGTATTAGGAATTAATTTAATTAATTCCAAGGGCATGATAGAATTAAATTCATTAATTTTAAAGGGTAGGAGTATGTAATTAGAATTAATTTAATTAATTCTAATGGGGTGAAAATAGGCTAGAAACATGTATGTATTGTTAGGGTGTCTAGATTTACCCCTATTTAAAGTGTTATTACAAATTAATAGCATTTTAAAGACAGTAGATGCATACATAATTAGCAAGAAGAAGAAAGTGAAGCATTTGGATGCCCCAGTGATTACAATGGTAAGGGAATGCCTCCTCAAGTGGATGGGTGACGTGATAAAGTGGTGGATAGTCACTTGATAGGAAGAATACAAGGAATTAGAATGAGGATAGGATGGATTGGGATTGTAGCATGAGTGTTATTTGCATAGTGAGATTTAGAGCAACCTTATTTTGTTGTTGCACAATATATTTTTCACCATGATTATAAAATAATTGAGATGTTTAACCTATTATGTGCATAAAACAAGAACATAGACAACAAATAAAAGAGAAAAATGTAAACAAACCCAATATGCACTGTAAAAGTATGCACTGTGACTATAAGGAAGCCAATATGAAAATGAAATATGTTTAATTAGTCCAAAAAGTAAAATAAAATATGCAACACAACTTTGAAAATAATATAATTAACTATGCCCCTAATACGTGCCACAATGATGAGCAACCATATGCAAAATGCCCCTAAGCACTAAACTTATGAAATCCATCGAAATATGATCAGACTAAAGAGTGGAGTAATCATAGATACTCCTAATGACACTCTTATTGGATCCACAGTGAAAATTGATATGAGGTTTAAAAATACTCATTTCCCCTAAGTAATAAACTTATCAATTACAGGAGAGGAAATGAGAGCTGAAATTTCCCTAAGTGAAGTTATATCGTGAAGGAAATAATGTATTGTGATAGCCATAAAAATGGAATGATTACTAGGGTAATAGATAAAAGTGTGATTTTATCAAGATTGCGTTGAGTTGTTGAAGTTTTGAAAATTTTGTAATTTTTATATTTTTTTGTGAAATATATGATTTTTTATTTTTATGATTTTTAAAGAAGAGGAGCGACATATCTGCAAGTAACACAAATACAAAGAAATGTAAACAAACCTATTTACACAACAAAAAGGAAGACATGCCATGGCTTATTTAATAAACCAGTAGGATAACACAACATGTGCAAGTGGTTGAAAGACATAAAACAAGCATGTCAAACAAACATAATATGAACAAGAATTAACCACACCAAAGTTATATGTTAACTAAGATGCTAAGAATTTTCCCGCAATTAGTCTACAATAACAAAGTACATCAAAATAACAAACTAACAGAAAAGAAAAAGCATCATCACAATGTTGACAAACCGTGATAGTACAACACATTTTATAATAACGACGTCGAACAACACTCCTAATGTGTTCCACATTGAAGAATTAGACAGATATGAATTCCCTCGAGCGATAGCTTAGAACGCGAGAGGATTGGATCATGATAAAGATCAAAATGATGCTTAGATACTCCAAAAACAACTCTTATCGAATCTCATTGAAGTTTGATTTGTATTGAATTAAAATGTGAAATCAAAGTGTGCCCTAAACAAAGTTATATTACAAAAGGGTAAACAATTGATTGCATCGATCATATATATACCCCACATGCAAGAAAAGTGATTATCAGAAGATGATATGGAATGATCAATAGGATTTCTGTCAAATGGTGATATTTTTGAAATGTGCTATTCCATTGTTGAAATTTTGTCAAACATTTTTTGAATGTTTTGTTTTTTTGTTAATTTTATACTATTTTTTATTTTTAATCAATTTTATACTATTTTTGGTTTTTGAAACATATTTGAATGTTTTCGTATTTTGAAACATATTTTAATGTTTTTTATTTTGAACATATTTGAATGATTTTGTGATTTTTAAACATATTTGAATGTTTTTTTATTTTGAAACATATTTTTATGTTTTTTATTTTTAAAACATATTTGAATGTTTTTGGATTTTCAAACATATTTGAATGTTTTTTATTTTTAACATATTTAAATGTTTTTTATTTTTAACATATTTGAATGTTTTTGGATTTTTAAACATATTTGAATGTTTTTTTATTTTTAACATATTTGAATGTTTTTGGATTTTTAAACATATTTGAATGTTTTTTTTGTTTTTAACATATTTGAATGTTTTTGTATTTTTAACTCAGTAAAGGGTGCAATATCTAAACTCATGTTCAAACAATTGTAAGCTCATTTCATTCCATTGGAAAAATGTAGATGATATAATGAAAGGATGTCTCACTCCACTCATGACTCCATGCAACTAGGAATATGTGAGGGCTCATCACCAAGATCCAAGAAGAACGTGAAAACTAGGAGAATAGTGATATGAAAATGAAGAGGAATAATGCCAAGACATAAGGTGTAACAATGGTCCATTTGGGAAAAAGTGACCCATCTCCAGTCAATCTTACCTGATCAATTACAAGATGATTTCAATTTATAGGTTTTTACTAGACTTAGATCCATTGATGGCCTAGTGATTGGAAAAATTTGGTTGAAGGAATTTTTGTATCTCTTAACATGAGTAACTTCTTGGGATGTATATGATTAAGCACTTTTGATTCATATTTTCTAAAGGCTTTATTTTGTTCAATTTTTTTGAATTTTTTGATTTGACCCCTACATCTTTCCCTATGATAAAATCAAGAGGCAAGGGCTCAACACCAAATAAAAAATGTAGGTGAGTAAAGATATGCCTCAATTCCCAATCTCGTATTACCAGTAAGAAGTATGAGCTCATCACCAAAAACTGTGAAGGAAGAAAGGTGTAATGATTGATAATTTTTGTATTTTAAATTTATTTTTCCTTGTATGTCGATATTTTTCTTGTTGGGAAGGAAACTTTTTCCCCCAAATCTCAGCCTCATATGACTAGTACGACTCAAGGGTTCAACATCTTAGACAAAGATGGACAGTCAAAATATATGGGTAAAGAAGTTTGGTGCTTTCTATTAAAGAGAGATCTTGTTTGAAAGGGGGATTTTCCATCAGTAAGATTTTAGACAAAACCATGGGTAAAAATATCTAGAATAGTATAAGCCATAACAGGGATGAGACACACAATGCCCAAGATGAAAAATATTAACTTGTGTCATATAGGAGAAGAATGTGAATATATGATAATGTTATGATTGATATATATGCCAATGGAGGAAATAATTTGAATTGTTTATTAAATGATTTTACCATGCAAGTGGCCTCCCTAGTGTGGAGAGTACCTGTTGACAAAATGTTTTTGTTTAAACATTTTTTATTTTCAAATAGTGATTTAAGGAGGGGTTTGATATGTTTTTTTATTTTTCTATGTTTTTACATATGAGGGTTTGCAATGGACTCATCAGGAGAGATATTTCCATGTTTATGAAAGTTTAATGGCCCTAATTTATGAGACTTGGGTGGACGAGGTCTAATTCAATGGAGGGGATTAAAATATTTTCGATGAATAATTGATTGAATTAGTCTTGATTTATGAGACTTGGGTGGATGCGGTCCAAGTCAATGTAGTGAATCAAAATATTTTATGAGTGTTGTTGTATGAGACTTAGATGGACGAGGTCCAAGTTAACAGAGTGAATGCAAAGCTTCGATGAGTCTTGATGTACTATACTTGGGCAGATGAGATCCAAGTCAATGGAGTGAATCAAAAGATTTGATGAAACCTGATATACGATACTTGGGAAGATGAGATCCAATTTAACAAAGTGAATCAAAAAAATTGATGAGTCCTTATATATGATACTTAGGTGGACAAGATCCAAGTGAAAGGAGTGAATCAAAATATTCAATGAGTCTTGAGATAAGATACTTGGGTGGACAGGATCCAAATAAATGGAGGGAATCGATAGATTCAGTGAGTCTAAATTTCCAAGACTTGGGCAGATGAGGTTCAAGTCAATGGATTGAATCCTAACATTTTGAGGGTCTTGATTTACAATACTTAGGAAGATGAGGTCCAAGTCAACATATGTGGGATTAGATAAATTTTTTATGATATTAAAATATCTATGTGCTTCTATAGGAAATTTTTCGATGCGGAGAATACATTGAAATTCATATTCACCCATGAGTGAAAAGATGTGAGGAGTAAAGGATTGATCTATATATGATATCCAAGGCATCTGATAGGACATAGAGATAAAATATTCAATGTTTCTCCTTATAGGCATTGGATTAGCTGGTTTGAAGATAAATTTTCAATTAAATCTTGAAATGGTTGTGTGAGGATACCCCTAGGAATAACAACTCATGGAGTGCATGTACATAGATATCTTGACACATATGTATCATTGTTTATTGTTTAATAATGTTATGTAAATCAAAAGAAGACTCTACATCAAATGAATTTTATGAAACATTATTAAATGCAAGATTGATTATTGGAGTCATTATGGATATGGAATGTTTCATTGTCGCAAGTGTCTAAACTTTTTTTTGTGTCTCTATAATAAGAATAGGGATCTTGGGCATAGGAGCTAATATTGGAATGATAGAATCAGGATCAAAAGTGTTTTATGATGGACCGTATTTTTTAGATTCTTCATTTATATTGATGGTTGGAAAGGATTCTTGGAGTAATCTTAAGTTCTCATTTGATGTTGGAAGATAGTTGTCTGAAACATGTTTAATTTCTAATTGAACTAATGGAAGAAAATCTGGAGGAGATATTAATTGGTTTTGATTTAAATATCCTTAACCCTATCATCTTGACCTCATTGAGTGTTTTCATGTGAATAATTTTGTATGATGTCTAGCTCTTCATTAGAATTTGTGTTATTTGAAGTGTTTTTGTTTATGATAGCTTCATTTTCGATCTCTATATAAATGAATTCATCATCAATTAAGTCTTGAATGTAATGGAAAAGAATTGGAAAATGATCTATAGTGTTTCTCTTGATGCAGTGGTATTCATAATATTCTTATTCATTATATCATTGAGGTTTAGGTTCCCCTTTATAGAAGGGTCTTGTGATTGGATATTTTATCATGTTAGCCTTTGTTAATTGATGAAAGGAACTAGAGATAATTTCTCTGAGATGTGTAAACTGACGTTCAACTTTGCATAAAGTAGTGTCTACGATAAATGATATGATCAATTTAAAATTGACATTGTTCAAATATTTACCTTGTTCGGTAGTTTTGTTATTTGTACCATGTTTGGGAACGGATTGGAAAAAACCTTTAAATTATCATTGGGTGTTTTTTGGTGGTGGTTCTTTCAATGTCTCCATTATCTATAAGGTCTTATATTTACTTGTGAATTTATACACATTTTTCTATTTGATGACCATCAATGCAATGAAAATTGTAATATGTATTAGGTTTCTACCAAAATGGTTTAGGTTCCCATTTGATAAATTGTTTTTTGATAGGGTACATGACCATATTGGCACGTGCTAGTTGGTGTAAGACACTCAAAAGAGTCTCTCCCAGAGGTGTGAATTGTCATCATTTTTAATCATGAGGGGGAGCCTCTCTACTTGGAATAATGATGGGTTATTTTAATTTTTTTTGTTTTAACTAACTTTTTTATACATTGTGCACTTTGAGATCATCGGTGACACTATCAATAAAAACATTACAGTTTCTATTGATGTGTTTAGGTTTATCCTTATGGTTTTTGTTATTATTATTAGTATTGGTGTGATTGTATTTGGAATGAGGCTTTATCAAGCCTTTGGCAATAAGATCCTGTTGGTAAAAAAAATTATCACTAAGAAAAATTAGTTGATTTTCACCAATGCTCTGGGACTAAGTCCCTCCTACTTGGAAAAGGGGAGGCTCCTTTTATTGTATGTGAACAAAACAACTTTATGGTTGGACAATAGTCTAGTGATCCAATAGAAACACTCCACTGCACCTACAGAAAATGCTTGCACCTCGTGCAACAGAATAATTTGCAAATAAGGTGAGATTGTGGGAGTGAGAAATTAAGAGAGGGGGTTAATATTGCAGGTAGGCTAAGTCAAATTCTTATAATTATTAACTATAGTTTATCAACATATAATTTCGAAAGAGAAACAAATTTTCTAATTACAATAAGACAAAATGAACCATGAACATAAAATTTCATTGATTCATTCATCAAAATTTGTTACACTTTTCTTGGTCATGCAAGATTGATATGTTCAGAAAGTTACAAATGAGAGAGAGAGAGAGGAAACATATGAAACAAAAAATAGAAGGATTGTTATCTTTTCTTGTTCTTTGTAGCTATCTACTCTTGAACTTGTAAAATTGAGAACCCCCTAAAATGAGGAAGTCATTACAAAAATATAGTTTTCCAACATGACCCTTCACCTACCCCCCACATGACTTTTCACTTGACTTTTACAACTTATGATTTTGTGTATTCCTAAGAAAGAATTAAGTCCCCTTTTTATTTATCAAGGGAAACTTATTAATGAATAAGAAAAAAATGAAAAGTAAACCCCCCCAAGAAATAAAGAATTATAACATGAAAGAAGAGAGGAAGGGGTGGGGAAAAGATAAAGGAAAGGAGATAGCTACTAAGATGAAGACAATGCCCTTGTTGATGTTACTTCAATTTCTTATGGAATTTTGTATATTACCTCTGGGAATATCTCGATCCCTTTAAACTCCTTACTTTATCAAGTTACTACAGGTGCAACCTTATCATCCTAAGGAATGTGAATAAAGCTCAAATACTTGAGCTAATTTTCATAGATTGCATTGATATTCTTGCATTTAAAGAACCAAGCTCGATGCTCCTTTGCAGTGTTGGATATGACAACTCTTATCTCAACAAGAGAATTTAGTGTATCCTAATTTATCTCTAGTATTTTTATTGAAAAATTATTCAAATGGTTTCAGTAGGTCATCTACTAAGGTGTTTTCATTAACTATGGGTACGCTAAGTTTCTGTACTTCCACATTGACATCATATTGCATATTTAAAGTATGCTCCTCGTATGAGTCCAATTCATAAAGATAATCATTTATCATCTCATATCAAGTGACAAGAGTTCTAACCCAAAATTGAGACAAGTTTTCAGATGTTGAATTGAATGCATTTCTACTCTCTAGTATGGAAGAGTTGATTTTCCACATTTCCACCACTAATGGAAACACCTAGTTCCAATTTTCCTTCTCTTTTTAAATCTCGTCTCTTTTCATTCCTACCTTTTTGGTAGTTGCACTCATGTACTAGAACAATGAAAGAATCTTAGAAAACAACATTTTACCTTTTTTCAAAATATAGCTCACCCACTAATCATTTTCCCTGCCCTGCATGGTGAAGCCTTGAGTCTTTATGATGGATTCTAGATCAAAGATACTAATGGGAGTAACTTCTTCAGTAGGAATATGCATAATGGAATTTATATCCATGAAGGTTTGCACATATGAGGTGAGGGTTCTTACACATCCTTCAAGTTGTTTAATTTTCTCTTTATATTCCTCATTTCTTACAAGAATGTGGTTGGATGATTCCTTGAATAAGTGAGCATATCCCTTGTGTTTTACTAGTCCTATAGGAATGGTGCTTGTTTCATATTCAGAAGGAGTCATCTCACCCATAGGCTTAATCACCTTTGTCTAGACTACCTCCATGTAATGATTTCCTAAAACCCCACTGAAGAAGTGTGAAGGAATTTGGGCCTACTTTCCTTTATTCAGTTTCACCATCATATATATAACTTGAAAATTTGGAACCACTACTTGTTGAACCATACAGGAATCTCCTACAATCATATCTTTCACCCATGGAAACATCTCAGTTGTTTTAGGTTCGACATTCGGCATGAAAGTTGTTTCTCATTCTGAGTTAGATGACATGTCTTATAATGGTGGAGCTGGTGTAGCTGCCAATGAGGAGACACTTTAAGAATGTTGAAGGGTTGATGGATGATCTAGGTCAATTTCCCCTTGTTCCAAAAATTCACAAGGATATTTTTTTTCTCTTCTCTTTTATTTCAAAGCCTCGAATTCCATTCGATTTCCTTTTTGAGTGCTCTCTTGAGTCAGCATAGCTTAAACATTTCTCTGTGGATTTTGAAGAGGAAATAGGGGATGCTTTCCTTTTGAGATTTGGGAAACTTCTTGATGCAATGAGGGAAGATTTATTATTTTTTAACCATTCCCTCGATCTCTGATTACTACTTTGGTTTGCTCCTTTATATCACCTGATTCACAGATGCTCCAAGATACTTGCGGGAGGGGTGAGGCTTTAACATCTTGGTACTCAAAATCATAAATTTTGGTTCCACCATCTTCGATACCATCCTCATACCAATAAAACTTAAATTTTATCATCTACCCAACTGTCATTCTCTTATGATCAAGTTCCATAACTTCAAAATCATCTTCACAATTCACCCAGTAATCATATACTTATAGAACATGGTGCAAATCAGGGAGGTGGAATGTTTATGGGTTACTTTGAAAGTCAAATTCTACTCTTGGAGTGCAGGAGTAGAGATTCAAAGGAGTGATGGAAACTTCCAATTTTGCAGCATTATTAGTATTCTTGTATGATAAGATCCTAAGGAAGATAGGGAATGAAATACACTTTCTTCTTTCATTTCTTAAGCTTACCATTGATGTGAACAAGCTTCCTACACAACTTGAACATCATGATCTTGTCACTGAGATACCATGGAATCTTACGTAGAGTAAGATCAAACCCATCTACTTTGATATATGAAAAAATTGAGAAGTGTGTAAAGAAATACCATTACCTCTTGATCAAAGTAGCATCTTGTGAATACAACCTTGATTCATGATTTCCCTCTAGTAACCAGATGAAAAACATAATGAAAGCATCGTTCACTCTTGCAAAATGGTGATTAATCTCCTTTAGGTTCATTTTTGGATACTTCCCATAAGTGGGAGCCTTTTGAGAAATATTTTGAGTGAGGTTCAATCCTTAGTATTTTTCTCGCAAGAGTGTAGACCAAGTAGGATGTCATTGAAAGTTTCTTCATAGCCAGCAATTAGAGTAACTGTTCATGGATGTTTTCACTGATTATTTTCCCCTAGTTAATCATTTTCTTACCCTCGATGACCATAAGGATGAACTGATCTATCCAATCCTAAAAATCCCTTGTTTCCTCTTCTCCCATCACCCTACTCATTAGGATGATTGCATTTGAAAATCCTTCATGGAAATCACTTTGAGATAGGGTTTTTAGCATGTGGGGTGATTTTCTTCCCTGTTTCAACCATGATCCCAATGAAAGGACTTGAAGGTACAATTATATTTTATACCATTCTCTTGATGCAAATTCTTTTGTGATGATCACCATATTGTTCCAGGTTAGAATCTACATGCATTGATAAATTCCTTTAGGAGCGAGCACTGCCAAAATTGAACTATCATCTTCCCTTATGATCTAGTCATCTTCATATCATAATGATGATCACATGTCAGTACCAAATTAGTGCTTTGAACTGATACAGGATGACCATGTGTTGCATATAATCCACTAGTGAATACTATTACCTCCACTGCTTCTCTAGGGCCACCTAACATCTGATTCTTGAGATCTTCAAAATCCATATGAGTGACATCATTGTCACCCATACCTAGATATTATGATACCGGGGATGAAACAGGATCAATACCAGAAAAATTTGAACTTCATACTTGCAAAACGTCAACAAGACGAGTAAAAATGAAGATGATAGCTACTTTTTACAACTAAAACAGAGACTTTCTATTTTTAGCAGTTAGGGTTCAAGGGTTGTTATTTTGGTAAATAGTGATTTTTTGGTCTGAAATCAGTTTTTTGAAACCCTAAACATGTTGAGAAGACATTCCATGATATTTCTTTAGTGATTTTTGGCAATTACTATATTTGGAAAGTTGTTTTTTTTTTTTTTTTTTTTAGAAAAAATTGTCTAGTTTGGCATCTTCATTGTTCTCTAAGTGCACTGATCTGAGGGGAATTAATTTTTTAGGCAGTAAGTGAGGATACTAGATACTTACTATTTTTGGAAATAGAACTTCTCTACCTCTGATTGTAATGAAAATGGTTTCACTGGATTAAGCTCACTCCTAGGAATCCGTGCTCAAAATTTCACCTCAATCCTCTGATTAGAATGCTTGGAAACAGAAAAAGCATGAGCTAGGGCATAAAATTAGGGTTTTATACCATTAAAAACTTAGGGAACCATTTTATTTTCTATTAATGGCTTCTTGAAGCCACTTGGATTGAAGAACAACTGTGAAAATCTCAGTCAGGTCTACTCACTGGTTTACAAGATATGGATTTTTATGTTTTGGAGCATATAGAATCTTTGGAGAAATTTTAGAAGAATTTATTAAAAAATTCCAATTTTTTTGGTGTTATGGAGAATAAATTATTAATAATGAGGTGAGGAAGAGTTATTTCATGCTTTTATGACTTCTAAAAACACTTTTGGTTCATGGTAAGGAAGAAGCAATGTTAAAACATGTAGCCAAAATTAGGTTTTTAACCAACTTGATATGGGGCACATTTTCTTGTCCCTTCTATTCCCAATGGATAGGGACATGGGGGTTAAAAAAATGTTCTTGGATTTGGGCTTGACAAGAGGTGGGATTTGATTACACGATGGAGGAAGGGTGAAAAACAAGTACTTATCACCGCAAAGCCAAAACTGGATCACATGGAGAATCATGGTAGGGGCTTGGATGGGGCACATTTTATTTTCCCCAATATCCCCAAGGGGAAGGGATAGAAGGGACATAAAAATTTGCCCTGATATGGTGATGAAAAGTGGCGGGTGATTCGTTAATGAGGCGGAGAGGAGAAGGGGCTTAAGAAAGCACTATGGAGCTTGTTTTTGGTCATATGAAAATCCAAAAGTCAGGATAAGCATGGGGCAGAATTTTCTTTTCCCCAAGGGATAGGTACAAGAGGGATAGAAAAATTCACCCTCTCCATGTGTTGATAAGTGGCAAACATTCATTGCACAATAGGGGGCTAGAAACTAGGTCAAAATGCTTACAGAGAGCTTATCAAGGTCATGTGAAGGTCCAAGAGGCATAACTAAGGTTGGGAAAATTTTATTATCCTCTATTTCCCCAAGTAATAGGGATAGGAGTGACAATAAAATGTCTCCACAACCTTGTGCTGACATGTGTCCTCTTGTGAAAATTTGGCTAAGTATTGAAAGCTTACCTTGAGAGAGACCTTAAAGATGAAGTTTTCAGGAGCTCCAAGGAAGGTATTTTTTAGTGATCACTTATATGAAATTGACTCCAAAAAACCTTACAAGATGAATGGGATGGGTCAAAAGATTCAATTCTTCCTGAAACCCCCTCAAAAATCCCTTTTTTCTCTAGAAAAATTGGTTTGTCTACTCAAAGCTTAGTTTTCCTAAGAAGCACTTGGGTCTTGTGAAAAATGTGAAAGTTCCATCATGTAGAGGGTTGAATTATATTTCCAATGACTAATTATTTTACTCCTAAATACTTACAGATCTCTTGGAATCATCTATTGAATCTCCAAGTACTATTTTAAACTGTAATCTCTTTGACCCTCCAAAAACCTACTTTCACTGTTCTTGTTCCTAAACCTCTGAAACATTCCTAAATATTCCTAAACATCTTCCATTACCATCCTTAACTCCTTGACATCACTCTCAGATGACTTTTTAGCTTTCACATTTTCTCTGGAGGATGCAAATTTGTCCTAGAAAGGCCAAAAATAACCTTTCTAGGCTTACGAAAGAATTCACCTTTAGAAGCATTACACTGAAATGGCATGAGTCACCTTATCTCAACATTTTAAACACTTGGTTAGGTATGTAAAACACATATGAATACTTAAAAGGATAGGATTAACACCACAAAGAGGGCATAGTGATCTGTAGGGAGGTGTTTAGAAGGGTTTTCACGAGGAAAATTTGACACTAGGGTTAAGTTGTCATGTTTCATCATTGAATTTTTTCCTTACAAAAAACACATGACACCAAGGCCTTTCCAATTTTGGTTCCTTTATTGATGAATTCCTCAAATTTATTGAGGTAGTGCATCTACATATGGAATTATAATTCATTATTAAGGTTTGATGCAAAGATATTGATTAATTGTATTCTCCAAAATGGAACATTGGGAACTAACTTGCGATTCCTCTCCATTGCTGCAAGAATTTTGCAAAGGTTTCATTTTATCATTGTTTTTATGTTTCACCAAATCCATAATGGTAATCTCAGATTATAGGTTAAGATATAAGTGTTTGACGAATTTCTCCAAGAAGTCCGTGAAAGTGGTTATTAAACCCTTTGAAAGGTGTAGGAAGTAATCCAAGGATTTTCCTCCTAGAATTTGGGGGAAAATATGCAATAACAAGATATTATTGTATGCCACTTCTTGGCATGCCATGAATAATTCCTTAATATTCTCTCATGGGTCGTTTTTTCCATTTTATTTGTTGAATTTGGGCATCTCGAAAGATTGTGGTAAGGGTATGCGTAATATTTCCTTATCAAAGGGGTAGTGACACAACTCATCAAAATTGAATTGTTTTTGTTGGATGACATGCCCTAAATTTTTTCTTTCATCATTTTCCATTCTCGAGAAGATGGTGAATTAGATTGTGGGATGTTATCCAATTTTGAATTATTTTTCTTGTTATTTGTGTCATTATGGTTTTTGGATGAATCATCACTTTTATTCCTTGATACTTTGTCATTGGTGTCGTTAGTGACTTTGGAAGATATGTGAGCCAATTTTTTTACCATTGCTTTTATTTGATCGATCAATACTTGATTGGGCTAGAGGGCCAAAGCACTAGATTTTCCTTTGTATTTGGCGTTTATTTTAATTATTCCAGTGTCATCATGGTTATTTGATTGGGTTATGTACCCTTAGGTAATTTGGGTTGACCTCGTAATTTATTTAAAATTTCCTCGTCAGAATCTGGAGGTATGTTTTCTCCCACTTCGAGGAGACGGAGTAAAAATTGGTCTTTATCTTTTCACAAAATATGTTTGATTTGTGTTTGTTCTTCGAAAGAGATTATTTTTTTGTTCTTCAATTTTATCTTCATCCTCGTCTTCAGAACTAAACTAGAAAATATTTTTATCTTGTCTTCTTGTGGGAGTATAATATTTGTGTCTTATTCCCCACCATTTTTAAAAGAGGGGAGGAACAAAGAAAGGTGTGATTGATCACTTCAACCCTTAGCAAAGTGAATTCTAATATGGAAGACATTTAGCGATGAATATTGAGGTAAATTGACCCTTAGAAAATTGAATGCTAATATGGAAGAAGGGTTTTATTGATTAAATGACACAACCCTTAGCAAAGTGAATGCTAATATGGAAGTGAGTGAAAATTAAGATCAAGAAAAACTAAACACTTAGAAAAATGAATTCTAAGATGGAAGAGGGGTTTGATTTGATTGAACATACTTTGATCTCTAACAAATTGAATGCTAGAATGGAGGAGGGGATGGAAATATTGATCGTACTTGACCTCTAGCAAAGTGAATGCTAGAATAGTGAAGGTTGAAAATGAAGTTGGTTTCATGACCCTTAGCAACGTGAATGTTAAGATGGAAGAGGATGGGAAACATGATTGATTTGCTCAACTCTTAACAAATAAAATGTTAAGATCAACGGGGATTTGTGATGAAAGGGGGGTACTCAAATATCAACAATATGAATGTTGAGAGAAGAGGTGTAGAAATGACAATGCCAAAAATTTAACAAAGTTAATGTTAAATTTATAGACGTAAGATGGGTGAGTGCTTAAAGTTTAACAATTTCTATGTCAAACTAAACGTCATAGGGGAATGATAGAATGATAAGATCTTTTGATGACTTAGATTGTGAATGAAGGTGTTCGACTAAGGATGTGGGTATACATAAGTCAAGGCTTATATTTTATGGGAAAGGAGTTATTTAAAATTTGGGGAAAAGGATCCAAATATTTAAGACTAAGGAACGATAAATAGAGTTTGAAATGAAAAATCCAAATGAAGGAATTTAACAATTTCAAAAATAAATGATGAAAGGTCCAAATGATGAATATTTGGAGGATGCAAAAGAAGATGGTGAAAAATTCAAATAAATGGAATTTGGAAGATGTGAAAGAAGATAATGAAAAATCTAAATGAAGAGTATTTGGAAGATGAAAAATAAGATGGAAAAAAATCCAAATGAAGGATATGTGGAAGATTTGAAAATAGATGAATATGGGTCCAAATAAAGGGTATTTAGAGGATTTGAAAAGAGATGGTGAAAGATCCAAATAATTAAGATTTGGAAGATTCAACAAGAGATGATGGAAATTAAAAATGAAAGATACTTGGAAGATTCAAGAAGAGACAATGAAAAAACCAAATGAAGGAGATTTAGAAGATTAAAAAAGAAACAAAAATGTAGAGTTTACGATATGAGTGTGGTACACAAACTCATTAACACATTAAAAATAAATAAAAATAGATGAAAATGATGTTTATGGAAGGTGGGCCTCTAACTTAGATTGGATTGGTCAAGTTATGGCTTCCTAGAATAGATCTATCTCCCTAAATGCCAATAGATTATCCGAGCGAGCGTGGTACTATTGCTAGTTACCATATTTACTCTGTTAGGATAAAATATTATTATTATCCTAATAAATTATGCATTGCATATTAGTTAGGTTATTTATTAATAATATATGGTTATATTAATTATAACCATCTTATTTTTTGTATTTTAACAATACAGTAGCTGTTATATTGTTTTAACAATATAATTGTTTGGTTGTATTTTTGTGCTTCCAGATGTAATATTGGAAGCTGTTGTGAGTTTGGTTTTACTTGTGAAATCTATTTGTTTGTCTGCACATGGTGGTTCAATACCTATAAGTATTGCATCTCATTCATATGTAAATGGTTGATTGAGATTAATAAAGTTAATCAGGATTCTTCCCTTGTTTCTCAATTTACATTTGGTAATAGAGTGATAATATGGACCTGTGAAGCAAAGAAGGTGTGTAAAGAGAGAGCTTCATAGATAGAGGAGATTGGAGAAGTGTTTGCAAAAATTGAGATCCGGTATAGCCTCCTGTAACCTACTAGCCCCATCCCTGCCTCACTACATCCTCTTGTTCATTCCAGGTGTTTGGAACACAAAATGTTTTTTACACTGGTGCACCCAACACCAGGAAAAATTTGTTGCAGGTATTCAAAATTAAAAAAAAAATTCTCCCCATTAGGGGTTTTATCTGTAATATTTGAGAAGTATTTAGAGAATTCTACTATCAAATTTGGAGGTGTTTCTTCCTAGTTTCTGACAATTTGTTTGTTTATTTAGCCAAACCCATACCAAGGGCATCAAGAAATGGTGATTTATATTGTTGGTTGAGCCATCCACCTACCGTGCACAAATTTGAAAACACCAAGTTGGATATATTACATTGCTTGATGACCGAACCATTCTCCATTGGGTTCATTGGATGACCTTCATTCAACACTCTCAAACCAGGATCCTCTCCAAATGTGTAGATCACCTGGTTACACCAAGCATTATACTCATTGCTCCAAACAATTATGTTAAAATTGACAAATCTATGTTATTGTTTTTTATTGGTGCCTGAGGGATTTATACCACCAACAAAAAATAGACCTCCCACATTGTTTTCCTCCAGCGACCCCTACAATAAAAATAACAAACCTGCACAAAAAGCAAAATAGTGAGGTCAAATACAATGATCAAACATCACTCAACATGTTGAAGCAAATTAAAAAACAAGAGCGGATCATTCAAATCAGAGGAAAATCAAAAGAAAAAGGAGATAAAAACATTTTAAGATCCATTTTTTGGGAAAAAGAAACCCTAATCCACATTTCCATGCATGCAGCTCCATGTACAGCCTCAGCCACATCGCATTTTGCAAGGTTAGTTATTTTTTGAATGTTTTAAATACAAGTTTTTTCATTTCATACTCCAAGCGCACATAGTGCCAAGTTGCATAATTGGAAGCAGCTTAGGAATAGGAGGTGCATGATTTGAATCACACCAAAAACACAAGTTTTTCAATTTTGAAATTTGGCAGAAAACTTAGTGGAACCAATAACTTTAGTAGAAAATTCAAATTTAGTTATAAATAACTAAATTTAGCCGAGAAATCCCTAACTTAGGGTTAAAAAAATTCCCATTCAGCCTATTTTTACACTCCAGGAATTTTTTGTTGAAGGAAGCCTATCCAAAAATTACATTTTCAGCTATATTTTTACAATTTTTTAGTGTAGTGGGTCATTTTGGGCTCCGAAGGCCACCAGGGCCCATACAAAAAAAATCCTGCCATTCAATTTCTTCCAAATTTTTGAATGTAATTGCATGTTGTAATATATTGTACTAATTTGTAGGTTGCCATAAGTCAACTGCAAACTTTGTAACTGCTTAGAAACTACTAGAATTATAATAAAAAATAGTAGGAAAATCGTTCTGTAACACTCATGAGATCCTAGATCTCATTCGTAGCATTCGGTATACATAGTGCCTCTGGGAAGCGCTTACAGGAAAAGTTGTTGCAACTACTACTGCACTTAACACCTAATATAGCTGTAACAATGTTGTCTAGGCATTAACCCTTTAAATCAGTAGGGAGTAATAGGGTCACAGTGCACACACTATGAGTCATCACATCTGTCTATGAATGATTGCACAACATAAATCTGGACTGAGAAATTATCTAAGTATATAGTGAATTTACGTGCACATATGAGGATATTTCTTTGAGCTGGTGTCAATAATCACACAAACCCCTTTCAGTATTGTCTTGGTACCATGTATTGAATTCTTTCACGTACATTAACACCTATTTCATGTACCGCTAGGTATATAGAAAGAACGAGCTTCTTCCACGTACCATTGGGTATATCGGAAGGGCGCGCATATAGAAAGGTTTGGTATATCATACTGATGGTATATAGATTGAGAGACCTTATACCTAGAGTGATAAGAGCCAAACCCTGTTAGTTCTCTCTACAAAATGGGCACCAATGCCCCCAATTTTTTTCTTCTGGATTCACAATTACTCAAAGGAAACAACTATGTTGCATGGAAGATAAAAATCAAGACACAGCTCGAGTTTGAATAAATCTAGCCTGTTGTGACTGGTACTTTGACCAGATCAACAACTGATCCAACACAGAAGAGGTAGTTTGATAGAGTAGATCAGAAAGCCAAACTCATCATCTTGTTTGGAGTGTCTGATGATGTGCAACCCCACATTCGATATGCAAAAATAGCTAAAGAAGTGTGGGATAAGTTGAGCATAATATACGAGGCCAAGAACAAGAATGTTATACTAAATTTTCAGAGTCAGTTACACACATTCAACTTCAAACAAAATGATAAAATTGAAGCTTTCTTAAGAAGATTTATAGAGTTGAGGGCTTCACTTCTATCCCTGGGAGAATTGGTCTCAAATAATGCTCTCATTCCCATTGTTCTAAGAGCATTCCCCTCTTCTTACCACATTTTTGTTACAACACTAAATGTGTCAGATACGACCATTAGTTTTGATGAATTGGTAAACTTACTGCAACAAGAGGAAGCCATACACAATAAGGATGATGAAGAAGACAGGAAATCTCTTTGCATCAAAAATGGAAAGGAAAAGGTAAAGGAAAACCTAATTCCTATCAAAATCCCAAAATCAAAATCAGAATCAAGGGGACAAACAACAGAAGAAGCAATTTCCTATCTGCAAAAGAGGACATGACCTACAAGATTGTTGGTATAATACTTACAAGAAAGGTTCATATAGCAACTCTAGACCTCAACAAAAATAGTCTTACAAGGGACATTATAACAACAATCACGAGCATAAAAGGGGACCTGGAAAAGAAGACCCCATCAGAAAGGAAATATTGCTGAGTAATAAGAACAGTCAGACAATGAAGACTACTTGTTCACTGCTCGATCAAGTGAACCATCCACGTCATCTAGTGATGTTTGGTATGTTGTTGTAGGGGTCACTCGACACATGAATGGCCAAAGAGATTTGTTTATTTTAATGAGGGAAATGCCATCAAAAAATCATGTTTCGTTGGGAGATGATTCTTAATATATAGTTCAAGGGATTGGGAACATTTCTCTACCCCTTGGTTCACGCAACTGTAAACTATCAGATGTCTTATATGTCTCTAGGTTGACAAATAATTTGTCTTCAGTCAGTCAACTCCTTGATCACAACCTAAAAATTGACTTTGATAGTCATTCTGGCAATAAAACATGTTTAATTCGAGATAAATCATGAGGCTCGTAAATAGTTGCAAAATCCTCCAATGTGGAACACATGTTCCAACTTGATTTTTTTCACAGAGATGATCAAGTACTTATGGCTAAGAACTCTACCTCAGCACTGTTGTGGAATCAAAGACTTGGTCATGTAAGTTCCAAGTATCTCGAGACACTTCATCAATGTAATATGGTACATGGGTTACCATCTCTTCAGAAGGATACAGACAAGTTTCCTCGTTGTCTAGTAGGAAAACAACATAGAGCTTCATTCCAAAAGAGTACATATCAAGCTCATGGTCAACTTGATCTAGTTCATACCAATCTTTATGGTCTGATGCAACCAAGTCATTTTGGATTTTAGTACTTCATGCTGTGTTGATGACTATTTAAGGGAAATTTGGATTTTTTTTCTGTGCAAGAAAAGTGAAGCTTTTGAAACTTTCAAGAAGTTCAAAGTAGTAGTTGAAAATGAAACTACACTCAGATCAAGGGGGGAATTCACCAGTAATGAGTTCAAAGATTACCTACAAACTCATGGGATTCGTCGAAAAATTCCTCCTCCACACACACCACAACATAATTGTGTTATTGAGAGAATAAATCATGCTATCATGGAAATGGTGCGATCATGATCGATGATTCTAGAATTGCAAAGACATTCTATGTAGAATTAATAAAAACAATAGTTTATTTATTGAACAGAGTGCCCACAGTTGCTCTTGACGGAGTAACACCACAAGAAGCATGGTCAAATTAGAAACCATCTATTACACACTTAAGAGTATTTGGGTGCAAATCAAGCATGTACATACCCAAGCAGAACAGAAAGAAATTGGACATGAAGTCATAGAAACTCGTCTTCATTGGGTACAGTGAAGAGACTCTTTGGTATAGATTGATGGATCATAAGACCACAAAATTTTACACTAGCAGAGATGTTGAGTTTTTTTAGAAGAAGGAAGCAGAGATTCCTCCTCCAAACTCACTTGATGTAGATTCTTCTCCAATTGTAAAAATTAAAGCTGTTGTTCCCTCAAATGATGAAAGTGAGGATGAGGATGATGGTGTTGATATGATAGAACTATGACCCATGGGTGAAATTTAGCATATGCCCAAGTGGTGTACTAGCACATTATAAGATGCAAGAATGGATGCTCCACTAGATACATCCACCCCTGGACCACAGACTCACAGTAAAGTAAGAGAAGAAGTTAACTTTGCTTTGATGAGTAGATTTATTGAATCTGATGATCCCTCTATAGTCAAGGAAGCCCTACAGTAAAAATCTTGGAAATATGTCATGGATTCTGAATATCAATTAGTGATGAAGAATAACACTTGGTAACTTGTCAATCTTCCACTAGGAAAGAAACCCATTGGATGCAGATGGATATTTAAAACAAAGTACAAAGTAGATGGGACACTGGAAAGTATAAATTGAGACTAGTAGCAAAGGGGTATGCACAAAAAGAAGGCAGACTATGAGGAGACATTTTCTCCCATAGCTAAGATCAAAACAATCAGAATGATCTTTTCTCTAGCTGCATAGTTTGGCTGGAAAGTCCACCAAATAGACGTAAAAAGTTCCTTCCTGAACAGATATTTACAAGAAGTCTACATGACTCAACCTAAGGGATATGTAGTACCTAGTCAAGAAGCAAAGGTATGAAGACTCAGGACATCTTTGTATGGCCTCAAACAGGCACCTCGAGCATGGTACATCAAGATTGATGAGCATCTCGTACAACATGGATTTGTTAGAAATCCATACGATCCCAATCTTTACCTCAAAAAATCAAGGGGGAGATTGTGATTTTTGTTGTCTATGTTGATGATCTAGTCATCACTGGCAGTTTAGTGAGGATGATCGATGCAATGAAGAAAGATCTTAATCGATCATTCAACATGACCAATATCAGGATGAGCATTATTGTCTTGGATTAGAAGTATGGTAGAAAGAGAATCACATTTTTGTTTCTTAAATGAAATATACCAAGACAACGCTCGAGAAATTTAGGATGATGGATTTCACACCAATTGCTACACCCATGGAGAACATATTGTAGTTATCTTGTTCATATCTATATCCTGAGGTAAATGCCACTCTCTATCAGCAATTGATTGGGAGTCTCATTTACCTGACCTACACTAGACCAGATATCATCTTTGCAATGACCTATCTATCCAGGTTCATGTAGGAACCCAAATTTTTTCATTGGAAAGCAGCAAGTCACATTTTGAGATATCTCAAAGGATCAATGGATCTTGGTCTAGAATACAAGAAGAACAACAACTTCTTCTTGACTGGATATTTAGATTCAGATCATGCTAGTAACATTGATGATAGAAAATCCACTTCTGGATTTGTATACTTTATGGGATCTGGACCAATATCATAGGGAAGTAAGAAACAACACTTCATTTCTCGCTCTTCCACGAAAGTCAAGTATTATTCTACAGGAGAAGTTGTCTATGAAGCGATATGGCTATGTCACATACTAGAAGGACTTGGAATACCATAGGACAAACTGACCACCATGTATGTTGATAATGAATGTGTTCACAATCTAGTTTTTCATGAGAGCACAAAGCACATTGAGGTATAGGTTCATTTCATACGCGAACATGTGTTGAAGCACAACATCCAACTTCAATTTTTTCCAACAGCTCAACAATGAGTAGATATCTTCACAAAGTCACTTGCACGTGACAAGTTCAAGTTTTTTAGATAATTCCTCTCCTCATCCCTTAAGACAATGCACAATTAAGGGGGGGGGGGAATGTTAGGATAAAATATTATTATTATCCTAATTAATTATGCATTGCATATTAGTTAGGTTATTTATTAATACTATATGGTTATATTAATTATAACCATCTTATTGTTTGTATTTGAACAATATGGGAGCTGTTATATTGTTTTAAGAATATAATTGTTTGGTTGTATTTTTGTGCTTCTCGAATGTAATATTGGAAGTTGTTGTGAGTTTGGTTTTACATGTGTAACCTATTTGTTTGTCTGCACATAGTTTTTCACTACCTATAAGTATTGTAGCTCATTCATATGTAAATGGTTGATTGAGATTAATAAAGTTAATCAGGCTTCTGCCCCTATTTATCAATTTACATGCTCAACCCCCTGATACAATAAGTCAGATTTTACTCCACTCAAAGGATTAAGATGAGATCTCCACTACGGATATATTTGACTCTAATCTCTCATAAAAGGCATACTAGTCAGTTGGGTGGGGGCTCCCATTTTATTAGCTAGTTCACTCAAGGTGCCGACTACTTTGGGGTTCCTGTGGTACTTCTCACAATGAGTTTCTGGCCCCTGGTCATCCACTTCCCACAATTAAGCGGTATCAAGAAATAATATCATCACCAAAAATTTAAATTAACTAAGTTTTATAAAAATTATAAAAAAGGTGATAAAGGGGTTTGCTTGAATCAACGAACAATGGAAAACTACAATTATTAGTTTTAGGAAGAATCCTTGTAAGAGTGGTCCTACAAACAAGTTGTTAGAATTTTTTCCCTGTGGTAGACAAAAGAGAAAACAATGAAAAAAAAAATCACGCTTCTAATTCTCAAGATCACTTATAAAAGTGTGAGAGAAGAGCATACGTGTGAGTTTGTTATGATTTAGGAAAAATTGGAATCTAATAAAAAAATAAACACTTAAATTAATAACAAAAACAAATAAAAATTTAACAAATATTTCAAATTTAAGCACTATATTTATCAATTTTCCTTTGGAAAACAAATATGGAAACCTATGCACAAGATTTAGTAATTTGAAGTTAAAAATGAATCTAACGTGCAAAAAAAATAAAATTTTTAGGAGAAAGGAAACCATAAATTTTCTATATGGTTATATCAGAAACTTACGTTTCCATTGCATAGTTTGTCTTGATACCTTTCCATCAAAAAAAGGATCCATTTCAAGTTCGGGAGAAAAATTCATGGCCTCTGGAAGATGGGTTACTCTAGCGCTCTCACTGATACACTAGTGCATGTAATTGAATGCGCTAGTGTAACAAAGGATTTTTTAAGTATGCTAACATGCAAGTAGGTGCACTAGCATACAACTATATGTACTAGCGTAACAAAAAAATGTTACAGTAGTGCGCATAATTATACAAAAATGCATGTAAAAGACAATTTAACAGATTTAATGTTATAGAAATGCATGTAAAACTTTTCTAGCACATTAATTGATACGCTAGTGTGTGTATTTGCACACTAGCATGTATCGCATGTGATGCTAGCACACACAACATAGAAGTGGAAAAAATGTCATTAAAATGGCCAAAGACCTAGTTTTGTAGGATTTTCTCCTTATATGTTGCACCTAAGATCCTGAAACTTGAACAACATGGTTAGAAAAAATGAAAAAATCAGCAGAAGTTGAAAGACAAAAAATTAACCAGTATACCTTTCTTCCAATCTTTTCCTTGCAAACCTCAAGCATGATTGTGAATTACTTGGATTTTTTAAATCTTGTATTTCAAATGATTTTGGATGCTCTTCATTATTCTCCAAATGTAGAATGTAAATTCTACAAGTAGACAGACACAAGGATGTGGATGGTAATTTTGGCACAAGTTGGCTGCAAATTACAAAAATCTTCCAAGGATGATTTACAAAGGATTGGCCTGCTTTTTATTGCTGATGGTGAGACCATGAGAAGTGGTTCATAGTTAGAAGGAGGTCCAAAATCATAATTATAATTTCATGAAATAGTAAGAGGATTTTTTCTGTGTGGTTGCAACTTTATAGAGGCAATTTGGATTTTGTGTGGGAAGATGGTTATATGTGCAACTTTGTTGCCCCCGCCATCATAGGATTCTAGAAGTGGAGTGGAGTGAAGTGTGAGTAGATAAATAGGTTTATTTAAATAACTAATTTAATTAGTTATGAGTTATGAGAGGATAATTAACCATTTAATTAAAAAATGTTTCATTAAACTAGCTAAAGGGTGTCAGGAATTAATTTAATTAATTCCAAGGGCATGATAGAATTAAATTAATTAATTATAAAGGGTAAGAGTATGTAATTAGAATTAATTTAATTAATTCTAATGGGATGAAAATAGGCTAGAAATAGGTATGTATTTATAGGGTGTCTACAGATGCCATGTCAGAAAAACAGGGGATAAATCTTAATTTAATAAATTACATAAATATCCACCATATTAATATGAGTGCCAAGGACTATAGTTTTAGGTATGCAAGAAATAATTTAATTACTTTATAAAATGAATTCCTAGAAAATAAAACAACATAAAACAGAATTTTTACGTTCGAAAATCTTTCGGTAAAAAACCACAAAAATCACATATCGTTAATAATGATGAGTTACATCACATTCACCCAACACTCCCGCTATCTCCTCGGGTCGTACCAAAATTCAACCTTTACACAAATTTTAATAATTTACAAAATATAATACAATCTAATACCATCTCAAAATGCTATTAAATAGGGTTGGTGGATAACAGTTTACATGGGAGTGCATCATTTCACCCAAAATTAATTTAGTTAAACATAGTTTAAATAATTTCATCTATGTGAGTGGATTGTGGTCACCCAATATAAAATTATATCTTTAGATATAAGTTTTATATCATTTTTTTATAAATAAAACATTAGTGGATTTAATTAAGTGGTTGACCCAATTTATATTACAACCCTAACAACTACTATTGATCCTCTTGCTACTACTAACACCCCATTTGAGAATAATTTGTTTCTACTTCCGAGTTCATATGCACTTCTTTGAGAGCTTCCAATGATTCTTTACAGTATAATCATGACATTACTCTTGTACTTGTTGTTACTTCATATTCTAAAGTTTCTTCTTTGAGATCTTCCAATGATTCTTTGCAGCAGGATCATGACATTCCTCTTGAACCTTTTGCTACTTCAAAGTCCAAATTTTCTTCTTTAAGAGCTTCCAATGATTCTTTGTATTAGGATCATGGCATTCCTCTTGTACTTTATGCTACTTCAAATTTTATATTTGCTTCTTCAAGATATTCCAGTGGTTATTTACAAAAGGATCATGGTATTCCCCTTACCACCTATTGTCACTTCAAATTGAAGATTCACTTATTTGAGTACTTCCAATGATTATTTGCAACAAGATTAAATATGTCTTCTAGATTAACCCTCATTAGGAAACATACCTACCAGACATTACTTCTTTGTTTGTAGAGTCCCACATTTTAGTTCTAGATAATACCAATGAGGACATTGCTCTCCTATTTTAGGACATTCCTCCATCACATGTTGTTTCATCAGAGTTCAATTTTTCTTCCTTTAGGGCTTATAGTGATTCTCTATAGCAATACATTCCTCCTACCCCTATTTTTCCTCAAATTTCATGGTAGCTTCCTTAAGGACTTCTCGTAATTCTCCATGGAATTTTTATTCATGTCCACATGATCCACATCATTAGGATGTCCACTTACCATAAATTTCATATATATTTGTGTACTTACACCTGTCACATCTTAATGACACTATTGTGTATATTTGTTCCCTCTTTGATGTCAAATTTTATAGAGTTACATCTTCTACCTCTCTATATGTATTTTATTTATCATTGCATGCCTATATGGTGACACCACCTATACTTCCTAAATCCTACGATTCGGCTCCTTCATCTTTCATGTTGACACTTTCTATAGGAGTACTTGGTTCTTGGTTCAGTTCTTGTATCCATGTTGGGAGCTGATTTAATGAAATTAAATCTTAATCAAAGGATTGAGATCAAATAGATAGAATAGTAATGAGAAATATCTACCATGCAAGAAACAATCAAGTGTGAGAAATAGTTAAATGAGAATGAATTAGGTAGTATTTGAATATTTGGATTGATTCTAGATTGGAAATTGGGTAGAACATGCTAGATATGGACCAAATAGTCTTCTTCTGGAATACTAGAATCTAAAATTCCTTTTAAAAAATTCCTAGATAAGGACACGACTGCTTGGCACTAGTGTCTAAAATGAGTGCTATTTTCCTATAATAAGATTTTCTTTTGATCTTTTCAGGGTTTGGAGTTATCTTATTCCTTTCACTCTTTGTCACTCTAGCTTCACTTTAGGCTTTCACTATCATACTTGAACCTGTAAAACAAACCTTAACTACCTACATAAATATCAAGAAAAAATTAGATGAAACAAATAATGCATATGCTTGAGTCATATTGACCTCAACTTTCACCCAATGTGATCATCGCCAAGCACTGCACCATATTTTATAATCTATGTAGTTATTGTGTGTGTGTGTGTGTGTGATTTAATCATGTCCCTTAAATCTAGTTTTCCCTTGTGCTAGTTGTACCAAGATAACGAGCTCCAACTAGTTTTCCCCCAAGATAAATGTGTGAGATGGAATTCAGAAATAATCATTCCTATGTAGTAAATAATGCAACCCAAATGCAGTCCTTGAATGTTGCTCTTTTCCCAAGTAGTAGATAGTAAGTAATAGACCAAATATATCCATTCCCTAATAATAGTGAGTAATTCATGTATGTATATGTGTGTGTGTGTGTGTGTGTGTGTGTGTGTGTGTGTGTGTGTGTGTGTGTGTGTGTGTGATTACCTTGTTTGAATTTCATCATTAATAACTAAAAAGGCTAACCCAAAGTGATAAGAAAGGTTTTAGAAAAGATAACAAGTAATGTGGCATTTCAAATTTGAGAAAAGAAGGGAAAAGGACAGAAGTGACCAAAGGGGACAGTAGCACCTGGGTGCTCGTGTCCCTAATGGGAGGTGTTGTCCAAGATGGTTGAAAGATATAAGAGAAAAATACAAAGTTGGGTCACATGTTTTCCAATGTCCAAGAATTAAATGGTAATAACATCAAAAGGATAAAAAAATATAAAAGAAAAATAAGTGTTGTTAATGTATAGTTTTATTGCTTAGGAATCATGCATATAATGTCATACTTAGAGGCATGATGTAAATAGTAAGTGCGTAGTTTTGTATCTAAATTTTCCCCCACTTTATGTTGGTGGATGCATATTCAGTGGCATAAAGTAGATAGGAAGAGTGTACCTTGTGGAGAGCTAAAGGGAGTTGTAATTGATAGCATGTTGAATGAGGATTATACTTTATATCATGTCAAATGAGATTGTGAAATGTGTATCATGGAATCTAAAAGATGATAAGAATCCTAGGGGTGACATTTTGTTCATAGTAGAAATGATGTTTGTGTTTATTCTCTTAATATTTTATTTTCCTGAGCATCTTCTTCTTGATCTTTCTCCTTGTTCCATTCGTGTGTTTCCTTTTATCAGAGTAAGTGTTGTCCAAATTAACCACCCTAGTTATTTAGACAACTTGCAGTTCCATTCTCGCTCTGACATCAATTTTATAGGTTATGCACACTCTTGGTTTTAAACCTTGGCACTTTTTCTTTGTTGTAATTCTTTGCGTGCATCCTTACATGCCCTCCTTGCTTCTCCTTTTACTTTTCCTTCTCCATGTTTTCTTCTATGCATTCCCACATTTTCTATTCTTCTATCTCCTTCCATTTTCTCCACGCACACAATTCTTATACATCCTCTTTCATTACAATAATTAGGTGCACCCTTTCACATGCATTTGTGGGCTTTCCTTCCATTTTGGCTAGGTCCCTGGCGTTCTTTATTCATGCATGCCTTATTTCCTAAGTCTCATGCACGTCCTCATGCTAACTCATTTACTCTTTCATTCACCTTGTCTTGTACTCCCCTTATTTTTGCATAGTTGTATACCTTTACAAATATGCACCTTCTCTTCCCACTCCTAGGGCACCCTCTTGCATGTGTACTTGCAGACCTCTACGTTATTCCCTCTTACACACGTACTAAGTGTAATCCTCTACGCCAATTATCAAATGCCATATGTGGACTTGTCAAAATAAGTGCACAACACACAACCTCTCAAAACATGCCACCTACACACTAAATCCTCACATCAAATGAATGCATGACACGTGGTAGAAAAACAAAACATTCAGATAATCAGTCAATCAGAGCATGCCATGTATCTTGTGTGTTCAGTTTGCATTGTAGACTTCAAATCACCATAACTTATACTACAATGCTTGGATTCTCATGTGCCTAGACTTGATTGAAATATTTTTACATGGGATACTCTCTAGGCTATTCAAAATCATAATTTTCTTTGATTTGGTAGGTGAAAAACATGGAAATTCATCTTGTTGGGTTTTAAAATGGTAATTTTAACAAAACCACAGTCAGGGGACAGCAAGTCCCTCCTCTTTATGGGAGAGGTTCCCTTATTGAAAGTAAGAAGAAAAGCTTATATACAAATGTACAACTTTCATCTTAAGGCTGGACTTCTAACATCTTGAAATGCTTTTATACCAAAATAGATTATCAATACAAATGAATGGAAGAACTAAAGAAAGGAAAGATCAAAATATAACAGTACTTTCAGGAAATAGAGATAGAAGAGTATAACCCTATATGTACTGATCAAGAGTGATACATAACATAATATTTCACATTCACAGCATAAGATATCATTCCATAGACACAAAGTTCTAGAAATCATATTAATAAGAACACAAATTTTCTGATCACATAAGATAAATGATCCATGAATTTCAGGTAAGCAAGAAGAGACAATGGAGGAAGTTAGAGAAAAGGGGAAAATCCTTTTGTATTGATTTTACTTTTGATTATAATTACACTTCAAAAGTATCAGAGTCCAACCTTTGCAATGAGCCAAGCACTTACATTTATAGATGAACCGAAAAGAGGAGAAGAAGAGAAGGAATAAATTTTGATTTGGAAGCTCAACCACCAACCATCAATGCCCCTGTAAATCCACCTACAATCTATCAAATCTAGTTATGCATGTATTTGGCATGCTAAAGAAGGAAGGATGGAAGATCAAATCAAATTTGATCTAGTTGAAGCAGTCTGATCACATATTAATGGCACAAAAGATGTTTTCAAAATTTTCACCAAATCAAGATATCCATTCGGTTCTCCTTGTATGTTTGGCATGTTGGAGAAGGAAGGATGGAAGATCGGATCAAATATAATCTTTTTGAAGCAATCAGATCATGTATTAATGGTTGAAAGACATTTTTTAGATTTCAAGCCATCAAATCCTACTGAAAATAATATTTTATGTTTCCATGGCAGTAGATGAGAGACTTGACAGCCTCAAAAATGGTGAACCGGATCATTAATGGTGGTGGGTGAGTAGCATACACCAAGAGATCTCCAAAAAGACCTTTCCCACTCAATTTTGAGCTCCTGGTTGAAATACATGGTTGTCTGAAGGTGTGGGGTCAGGAATTTAATGTAGGATCACAATATGTGAAAGGGTCTATCCATATAGGGGCCACGTGGCAACCTCTCACATCTTAAGATTTCATCCCCTCTTTTTACTCCTGAAGTTGCATCAAATTGAAACATGGCATCATCTGCAGGCCCGGTCCATTTCCTTTGTATTCTTCTTAAATCCCTCCCATTTGTGGAGACGTTATGCCTGACCCAATACATGTGGAGGGCTGGCGCACGTTTGGAACTGCCCCTCAAACTTTACTTTTGAAAGATCACCGATTGGACGTGTGGAGGCTTCCACAGACTCTATACTTTTCAACAATCGGTGTCCCCTTTTTGGACCTGGGACACATGGAGGGTTGGCACTAGTTTAGGGTCTTTCTTTGGGCTGCACCTTTGAAGTTATGCCGATGAGGAACATGGAGAGTTTGCGCTCACTTAGGATCCTACTTTAAACTTGGCCTTTAAAGGTATACCATTGGGATGCGTGGAGGATTTCATTAGCTCTTTATACTTAGCTGATTCAATGGTTAGCTTTTTCTTTTCAAACTTTGACCATGTGGAGGGCCTGCGCACGTTTGGGGTCTCCGCATTTCTGCACCATACCAAAAGTGTGCTAAAGAGACAGATGGCAACTTCCGCGGTCCTTCTATACTTATCCGATTCAGGCCTTGATTGAACACTACCTTTCTCCACTTTGACTTTTGATGTGGGATCTACATTTGACTTTATCCCTTGGCATGAGTGGGGTTACGGTTTACTTTATCACTTTACACTTTTTATGGAAATGAAGCCAAAATTCCTAAAGTGTCCCGACAACCCGCCTCTCTACTTTCAATTTTGATGCGGGCTTGATATTTGACTTTTTCCCATCCTGGTGAAGTCACGGTTCATTTTACAACTTTAATCCCTTTTTGAAATAAAACCAAATTTCCAAGAGTGCTCCAATGACCCGCCTTCCAACCATAGCTCAATTCGACCAATCAAGATCCTTTGGGCCATGGGGCCAATTTGATACTTTTGTAAAAATAACAAAAGTGACAAGTTCACCAAATAAACTCGCCATGCCACATACAATCAGAGATGGCCACGTATCTATAGATGTTGGAAAATAAATTAACAGGGAAGATACACCCGTCATTCATGACTATAGAAAAAAATATAGAGGGGAAAAAACTCCACCCTTCACACCTAAAAAAGAAATTGCTCCTTATGGAAAGAAGAACTGTAAATAATACCATGCTCGATGCGATCCATGGCCATAGAAAAAGGATTTGACAATTTCATTCAAATGGAGGAAAAAAAATTTAAGCATCCAGATGGGAAGACAAAAAGTTTATCAAACCATGCAGATTGCAAGATTTTAAATTAACAGGGTGAGACTGCAAATGAGCACTAACTTCTTCAAAGTGTGAATTTTTCTCTCTCTAGACTTCTCACTCTGCTCAAACATCTCTCAAAGGCACCAACTCAAAATTTTCTAACTTGACTTGAAAAGTGAGGGGAATTTTGAGGGTGACAACATGTCCTAAGCCATTAATACACAGATTGATCTAACTCAACTACCAGATTTGATCAGATCTTGTCTCTTTCCTTCTTCCACAAGTTAAATAGACAATGGGAGGTAGATTTCATAGTGTTGTAGGTGTATTTGTAGAAATTTATTACGTATTGTTGGGGGTTGGAAGTTTGAATCCAAGTTTACCTCCCTCTCTTCCTCTTCCTTCTCTACTAGTTTTCTATTTATTGTAGAACAATGCTTATTATAAAGGGTTGGACCCTCTTGGTTTTCTAAGTGCATTTTTTAAAGCATTGTTCCTTAGTATTTTGAGTTTTAGGCCTTCAGATCTGGTTCATTTGATACAAATTCTCACCCCTTTCACCATTATAATTAATTTTTCATCATTTAGAAGTAATAAAATCTTATCTTGTGGCTATTATCTACCCTAGTTCACATTTTGTTGCATCTTATTACCTTTCCTTTGCATTTTTTTTCTTTTTGTGCATGTTTTATGTCCCTTGTAGGTTTATTTTCTGTTGTGCTTCATGAAAGTGAGTGCTTGTAAGTGTTGTTTTTATACTATGGCAACACATGTCTTCCCTCACTTGTACATGCATTGTTCTCTTGTTTTCATTCATTTAAGAGTGTCCATCCCACCTCTTTCTAGTGTTTAGCACCTCCCCTTAGCTTAGGTTTTTCATTTCATGCATCTCCTTCTCACCCTAGTCCCTTAAAATCATAGATTAGTGTTAGGTAGTTGTATTTACCTGTGTAGAATTAGTTTTAGTAGTACAAATAGGTAGAGTAATCTGACATTCTCTAGAGGTTCTGTCTCAAGTGCAAGTCACACAACTTGGAGATAGTCCCATGTTGCCTCAAATCTCTAGTTCATCTTGATATGGGATGGTGCAATTTTAAGCTCCAATAGCTTTTTCATGCCTGGTGGGACAAGCATTGAAATCTTGACATTTTATTATTTCTATGTTTTGGTGTGTGGCTTAGTGATTTCTAGCCTTTGGAGGCTTGTTTTAACAAATCTGGTAACTCCCAACATCTATATTTACTGATTTTCAGTAGTCAGTGCACATTTTTTTCATGAGAAGGATACATACATGAGGTATAATAAAGTAGTTAAATGACCCTTTCAAATATCTACAACTATCTCCAGGAAGAAGAAGTAACATCACCACCGTGTGTGCATCTCCATGTCCATTGTGCACATGGTCCAATCTACTCCTCCTCTATTATACATTCTTTGCACTCTACCAGGGTATTTAGACCCTTTCTAGCCATGGAGAAAAAATCTACTTTTTGTTATCTTCACCATAGGTGATAATTCCTCTGGATCTTACAATTCAATATGATATACTGGTAGCCGCACTTCAAAAATTATTCCATTTTTTCATTGGTGAAAATCAAGTTACCCATGCTGAGCACATTCAAGATATTGTAAATGTATGCTATGTTCATCTAGTTACCAAAGATGATATAGCTTTGAAAGTATGTTTGCTTCTTCACTCAAAGGAAAAGTACACTTCATTAGTATAGAAGCTTAAGAAATACCTCTATTAATAATTGGTATGGGCTTGGAACTACACTTTGCAATCAGTTTGATGGAGAAGTATTGACAACATATCCTTATTTAGAAAAAATCACAATGATTAAGAGAGATCCTAATGAGCTCATGGCTGATTTAAACTTCAGATTTCAGAAGACATGGAGACATAATTCCATCCCTCTTAAGACCAACTCCACAACATTATTTTCTTTACTTCTTAATAGCCTTGAATTATGATATTATAGTAATGATATATTCTATGGGGCATGCAACTCCCCAATGCCTATGTTATAGCCATTAGGGTAGAAAATTGTTTAATCCAAGCTGGTAAGATAGCCCCTATACCACGCAAACCCTTGTTTCCTAAAATACCTCAAGTGCCTCAGCATTCTAATTGGCTCCCATTCCAAAGCAAAGTTCTCAACCCATTATCTCCATATCATATTCTTCATGTATAGAAAAAGGAGGATGAAGAAATGAAAGGCCTTGATTAAAAATTTATCCAATAAAGTCATATCTTTATAAAAGTAGCAGGCGCAAATCTTTAGAAATAACTCTAATCAAGGATTCAATCAAAGGCCACCATTAGCCCTTTATAAATCAATATCCAAATCAAAGATATGGGAAAAACTAGTAAAATGATAGATGGCATACTAATGCACACCTCCCTCTTAAAAACATTTCCTCTTGCGTAACCCCTTCTAGCGCCTAGTACAAGTAAAAGCACTATTTCTAGTACAGAATAACATGGTCCAAGAAACAGAATGGTGCTTTCCTTACAAATTTTCCACACATTAGTACAACTACACAAATTCCTTACATGCACGTAAGCCTAACATGATTCAGAACTTTCAAGTTATGATCCCTCCATTAATAGCATGCGTGAATTGAAAAATGAAGAATTATGAGAACCTTATTTATTCCTGAGACCAACGTTATGTTCTTTGGGGTTGAGGACTTATGCAAAATCAACCAAGGATAGAATCTCAAATAGGCCACACACAAAGGTTGCTGAAAACACAAGATATAAGAAGAGAATGTTAGAATCTTGTGTAATATTATACTCCTACCATTCAAACTTATCCTCAAAAGTAAAGAGATACAACTCATCATCCCAATAGTTCTGAGCATAGAAGTTTCTGCATGCACATGAGGTTTTGTGTAATGCTCCAATTAGAAGTGGTTCATGCACTCCTTCTTTGGTAGGCCAAGCCTCTGTGTAAGCTAAGGTCCCTACCTCTATACTTAAATAATCAAGAAAATATATTGTTATGCCTCAAATGCATAAGTCCTTAATGGACCTTCCATTCAACATTATGGACTAGATGAAGAAGACAAATGTGAATATCACAATGTGGGATGCCCTGGCCATTCCATCTCAGTACGACCTGTTATATGAAGCTCTAGCACAACTACCACATTTTGATCCAGTTATCTCAAAGACCTCACATTTTTGTCAATATTTTTCAAGCAAAGGAGAAGCAAGTAAGAAAATTTGTTAAAACCCCACCCTTTTACATGTCCTTGATAATAGGAAAACATCTTGTTTATAACTGTATGATTGATTCAAGGGATAGTACTTTTGTCATGCCTAAGAAGATTGCAAATGTCCTAGGTCTTAATTATAACCCTATGTCCAAAGGAGTCTTGCAACTTGATGGCTCAAGTGTTACTACTCTTAGATTCATCAAGGATCTTGAGTTAATCGTTACCATGCATGTCCAATCCTAACAATAACTCAATATGTTTCAATCATTGATTTACCTCCGTTGTTTTCATATTTTTTTCAAGATATTTAACTACCAAGATGGGTGGTTACTTGTCTTCAAATTGGTCTTATCATATGTTACTAAGAACAAGGTATGGTACCCGAGTTTTACCATACAAGCTCCGCCTATATTTTCCTATCATGTTGAGTCATATGATCCATTCCCTCTCCAAGCTAATTGCCTCATATAAGAAGGACAAGAATAAGATTTAGTTTCAGAAGAGAAGCCTGTTCCTCCCTCCATACCTGATTTATTATTAGATGAATGGGAAAAGGAGCACTATGAATTTGATCCCTATGATACAGCTATTGAATTTGGTCTTGGTAACTTATTGCATCCTTGAAGAAGAATGTGCACTTCCTACCACTCAAGAAAGAAAATGATGATGTTTCTGGACTGTGGAAGATGTATTTTGATAGTTCTAGAAGTAGAAATGGTGTAGGTTGGGTGTTGTTTTCATCTCTCCTAAGATTGAGAAGTTGTTCTTCGTATGCACAGGTTCTAATTTACATGCTCCAATAATGTAGCATAATATGAAGTGTTGGTGCATGGTCTTCTTATTACTTAAAAGAGGTAGATTAAGGCATTGCATATCTTTTGGAGACACTGAATTTGTTCATCCACCAAGTCACAAAAAATGTCAAAATAAAGAATAAGCTTTTGGAAATCTTATAAACATAGAGTTTGGGACCTCTTGGAGAGCTTTGAAGCTTTCAATCTATAGGTGGTGCCAAGGAAAAAACAAAGAAGTGGATCAAATGGTTTCCCTTGGTTCAAAATTCTCACTCGCTGAGGATTTTTTATAAGGAAATGCACAACACATCAAAATGGTGGTCAAGCCATCCATTCTAGATAATGAATCCATCTCGTAAGTGTTTGAAAGTGATGTGTAGATTGTCCCAGTTCATCTAGAATGAAGCTGATTTTTCTTCAAACATGCAAGATGAATTTCATGAAAACTATGGTGACCAAGTGATTCAACTCAAGACAAATAAGTTGGCTAAAGGGTTTGTTACCTTAGAGCATATTATTCATCCCTGATGATGAGTTCAAGGGTGAAGAAAACTATATGTATGCATAGTATAAGAAGACTATCAATCAATCACTATTACATGCAGCAAAGAATTTGATACTTGGAAAAGAATGCACACAATGATGAAAAGTAGGCCTTCATTTCTCTATGTCAAAAATATGTTGACATATCTTTTCATGGGAGTATGAATATCTAAAATGATTTTATCCAAGTGTTTCTCAACACTCCATTGACCTTGATCCTTAGTATCAAGCCCATCAGATAAAAGAAAAGGCCAACCAATCCTAAGATAGAGCCCCTCATGAGGAAGGAGTTTATCCAAACTCATTGAGGAGAGAGATAATGTTTCCCATCAAATACTCTACCTGGGCGGTAAATCTTGTTCCAATGCATAAGAATAATGGTGAAATCATACTTTGAAGTGATTTTGGATATTTGAATAAGGCAATCTTTCAAGGATCATTATCATTTTCCTTCTATGGAGTAGATTTTGCAGACTTGTGGCTGGAGCGCCAATATTTTCCATGCTAGATGGGTACTAAAGATTTAATCATAGCATGGTCAAGGAAGAGGATCAATTCAAAACAACATTTACAACTAAATGGGGAACATATGCCTATCAGAAAATTCCTTTTGGTTTGTCAAATGTAGGCAGCAACATTCCAAAGAGTCATGGACATTTCCTTCAAAGGATATATCAATGATTTCATCCTAGTTTACTTGGATGACATAATTGCCTTCTCAAAGTAGAGCACAAATCACATGATGCATCTAGAAAATTCTTTGAGAGATGAAGAGAATTTAGGGTATCCCTTAACCCTAATAAGTGTAACTTTTTATTGTGCAAGGAAATATTTTGGGCCATGTGGTCTCTAAGGATGGCATTGCCATTCATCTTGAGCACATTTGAGCCATCCTTTTTCTCTTTCTATCAGTCCACAAGAAGGCCTTAAATCATTCCTAAAAAGATCAAATTAGGAGATTCATTCCTAACTTTGTAGGATTGGTTAGGCCTATCACCCTCATGCTAAAAAAGGACACAATCTTCAAGTGGAAAACAAAAGGAAAATAAATATTTAACAAAATCAATAAATAAATTTCTTACGTGCACCAACATTCATCAATCCATCGATTACTCCAAGGATTTCATCCTTTATGCTTATGGATCCAATGCTAGTGTTTCTGCTATCTTAACACAATAAAATGAATAAGGACTAGAGAAACCAATGACTTTCTTCAGTCAAACACTGAAGGAATATGAATTGAAATACAATTACATGGAAAAATAGGTCCTCGCCATTATGTGTGCATTAAACAAATTCAAGAGTATTCTCACCACAAATCATGTCAAGGTGATAGGTTCACACTCTGGTGTGAGATACTTCATCATGGGAGTAGAAATCGGTGAGAAGAAAGCTAGATGGGTGACAAAAAATCATGGAGTGTGATGTGACTATCAAATCCACTAAGCTTGTTATAGGTAGTGCTCTCTATAAGAAATTTTTTGAGGATGTGAAAGATGAACAAGAGACTTCATTGTTTCTAGATGAGGATCTCCCACACACTGAACTTGAGTAGAATGAAGACCTTGGCATGCGCACCTAGTTGGAAGACATGGATACATTCCTTTCTTCTGGGGCATACCCTCCTGGTTTTAAAAAGGAAAAGAGAAGGCATATGAGGTTGTGGTGTATTCTATATGTGTTGATTGTTGGCATTCTTTTCAAAAGAAACATTGATAGTGTTGTTAATATGTATTGATGGTGTGCAGATTCACAAAGTGTTGGTAAAATTTCATGGACTCTCTAGTGGATGCTTCTCTACCAAGGAAATAGCGATGAAGATCATTAAGGAAAGATATGTTTAGCCTACCATGTTCACTGATGCACATAAGTAGGTCATGAAATGAAAATAATGAGCTTTCTTTGTTAGAAATAAGAAATTGGTTGTGCTTCCCCTCTATCTAATCCAAGCGGATCAACATTTTTCACAATGGGGTCTTTAATTCATTGACATGATCAATCCTCCTTCGAGTGCAAGCCATAAATGGGTCTTGAAATCAATGGATTACTTCACCAGATAGAAATAAGTTGTCGTGCTCAAGGATTCAACAGATTCATTCATTCTTGACTTTCTCAAAGACACTATCACAAGGTTTGGTGTTCCTCGGACCATTATCTCTAATAATGCAAAATCCCTCCTTGGTACAAAGATTTCTGATTGGGATCTTATCCTTGGTATTTGTTTTTTTATTTTAACTACTACCCTTGAGGTAATGGCTTGGCAGAGTCTACTAACAAGAACTTGATTAGAATCATGAAACAAAAAATGGATATCAACTAGAGGTAGTGGCATATAAAGGTCTCACATACACTCCAGGTAGACTTAAGGTAATAGGTACTTCACCTTACAAATTTTTTAATGATAAGTAGGTTAGAATTCCTCTATCACTTAAATTTACTTCATTGGGATTAGCCCAGCAGCTGGAATTTGAGGGCGTGGACTAGCGAGAAATCAGAATGGCAGAGTTAGTTAAGCTTGAAGAGTTAACAAACTCTTCCATAATCAAATTAGAACAGTGTCAGAGATCTTCCATGTAGTGGTTTGACAAAAGGCTAGAACTCAAGTCTTTAAAGTGGGTGATCTAGTCTTGAAATGGGATGCTGGCTGAGCTAAACCATGACACCATTCAAAGTTTGGTGTACTTTGGAGTGGCCCATATATCATTAGTTGTTGTAAAGAGGCTAAATATTTTGAGATGTCTCATCTAAATGGAGATGTGCCCCCAATCCAAATCAAATGGGTTTATATCAAACATTTCCATTAAATTTATTTTGCATCATGTACATATTAGAGTAGTCCCAATTCCTCCAAGTGTGCCCTGTGCACATCTTTTCTTTGTACATAGTTCTTTCCTCTTGTGTTCTCTCTTGTGCATCATTTTGTGTTGCTTCTAAATGTTGGTCCATGTGCTCACAGATTCAAAAGGTTTGTTCCATCTAGCACTTTCCAATAGTTTGCAGTAGTTTCTTAGAGTTCAAACAATATTTTTAAGTGACTTTAGGGTTGTTCTTCAAGTTACAGATCAAAAATTTCATGTTTTCAGGAATAATCCATGCTCAATGGATGCTTCTAAGGCTAGTGATCTATAGTCATTTTTACCCTTAACACAAAAGAAAGGAACCCCATGCACATCAGCCTATCACCCAACGAAAGCTAGGAACTCACCCGAGGAACACACGAGTGTTAAGTATCTGTTTTATGTGAGTTTAGTGGGAAACATCATCTATGGTTTATGTTTAAAATACTTTCAAATGGGTTTAGGACATACAAGAACCATAGAGTTCATAACGGCCTCTAGATCCTTGCAATCATTTTAGATAGAGTACTTAACAGAATATATAATGTGTATCATATCAGAAAGAAACATACAAGCATCCATACTTAGCATAAAAGGAAAGAGAACTCATGAGAGAAAAGTATGCATCAAAATCATTGATATTCATGTATATATAACAGGTACCATCATTACATCCATATAGCCATTAAAAAGTATCACAGAGAAGCAAAATGTAGTCATGCATTGCAACTGAACTTATGTAACTAAGCTACCAAAAAGAAAACTACAATCCCCATGCCTAATACATCCTCTCCTGAATGTAATTATCCATTAACAAATTTCTTGTAGTATTTCTGTAGAGCTCCACCCACACTCTTCGTCTCTCTGTTTACTCTGCAGGAACTTGTATTTATAGCTTTTCTAGACTGCCAACTCATCCTCAAGCCCCGTTGAAGGATTCTACCTTCTTATACACAACGTTCACCTTGGCCTTTTCATCTTTTAATTCCCACAACCACTAGGCACTAATTAAATTTTCCTGGCTCAACTCCTTGGTTAATGTAGCTAGCTCTTCTTCCTTCTCCTTTAGCTCCCCTTCCAGATCCCTGGTCCTATCATTTCACCCGAAGAGTCTAGTGTCTATCTCAATGGAGACTTTGTTAAGTGCATTGCTTAGTTGTTCATCTGAAAGTTGCTGGGTATCCACCACTGGGTTATATTCTCCTAGTCCTGGAAATGTTATTATTGCCCCTTGGCTTACCTTAAACTCTAGTTCATCAAGGTGGGACTCGATTTCCCAAGATATCATCTTCCTTACCTGTGGGTAGGTAACCTCCTTGTTAAAAGATGACATGTATACAAGCTCCTCCACTGGAAGTGTACTCTAGAACTGTGCACGAAACACCTTCTTGGGGTCATCAATATAACCCATCTCTAGCCTCCCCCCTCTGCACACATTCCTCCCATGCACATACCTTTGGGTATACTTACAGTTAAAAACTGGGCCTCTAGTGCTGCCATGTTACTCTTCCATGCTCTCCTTCTCCTTTTTTAAAATTGGCTCTGCACTATGCTCCACCTTGTCCTCCACCAGGTTCTCAATGTCCCTTATTTCCTCTTCTTCTGCCACCTTTTCTGTTTTCTCTTGTGCTAAGCTTGGAACCTCCTACTTCTGCGTGCTACCCTCTTCATCTTTTCCCCATGTCCTAGGTACTTCATCCTACCTGGCTATCCTTGCACCACACAAAAAGGAACCCTTGTTCTCCTTCTATGCCTTCCTCCTCTGAATCATTTATAATGAAAACAAGTAGCCCTTGATCTTTCCTGGGGTCCTCTTTGCCACTTACTTCTTCTTCACTACCATCCTTCTCTCCTATGTACTTTCCCATACTTCTAACTTCTTCCGAGGTGGTCTCCTCTTCTACCCTATGCTTTTTCCTAACTAGAGATTCCAGTGTAGGTAACTCTGGTTTCTTCTTCTGATGACTCCTTATCTGATGGTTCTTCTGGTTTTGGATTCTTTTATCTAATTACTACCTTTTTATTACGTGTGTACATGCTGGTTCTGGTGCTTGTCCTGGGGGAACCTATTTCCTGTGTCTTCACCACACTTGGGATTTTCTTTTCTAGTTCTTTTCCCTCCCGTTTAGGGTGTGGGTATTTTCCTCTTATGTTGGATCCTGAGGTATAGATACCTCGTTCTTCTAGGTATGTTCCCTTCTCCAAATTGGGCCTTATTTGAATGTAAATGCACGTGCCACGGATCCTCCTGTAATGGGCAGAGTCATGGGCCTTGTCATTTGTACTTCATGTGACACGTACCACTCTATGTACATGTAATTGCCAAGGTAGGCCAACCCTTTATGTACAATTCCCTGTGGTATTTTGTCTAAACTACCAATGTCCAACTTAAACTGTTTGGACTCCTTAAACCTGTTTACTCCCACTTGGAAGTACTGAGCTATGAAGGCAAAGGGGAGCTTGCACCATGGGCTCCATGAGTCATCTATCAACTTGAATCTACCTAGGTAGTAATGTCTGGTACACATCAAATTATGCCTCTCCCCTAGTGGCCGACTGGTAGTTGTTTGGGAATTCTTCATTCTACCCCGAACGCATTCCTTAGGCATGTGTACCACTTTTCCAAGTGTGCCTTGTGACACTATTGTCATAGTGTCACAAGTGTACTTCTCAAATATTTTGGTGGGTGATGGGTTATTCATCAGGGTACTCCCATACAGAACTTATCTGATGCATTTGGTACCCCCATCTTTGAGAACATGATGGTCAACAACACATTTCCAAAAAGGATCCTGTCACCTTCCTTCGTGCAGTTGATAATTTCATCCGTGATGAATGCGGAAAAATTATAGATGGTGCCCTCTAAAATATTTTTGCAAACATTTAACCATGGCTTTCTGACTTGAGTCCATCTCTAACCTATCCATTTAGCTTTGACACCAGGTGCATGCGACCATCTTCATTACTATATCTTTGATGTCTGTGACATCATAATACCTTGACCCCTTTTTGCAAGCAAGAGTGGTGATGGTTTCCTTAATTGCTTCCTTGTCTGTTAAGTCATCTTACAACCCATCTCCTTCACAGATGAGGCATGTGAAATGTGAAATGAGCTAGGGAGTTATACGCATCTTGTGCCCCGTGAAGTGGAAATAGTCCTCATGCACGCATGACATTAGCCACTGATATAGTTTCTCATGTTTCCCAAAGTAGGGCAACTCAAAGAGTTTTATTAACCCTGCCTTCTCCAATTTGACCTTTACGTCATCATTATATATGGGCAAACCTTCTGTCATCCTCTTATTTGTTGTGTGCACAATAAATCTAATGCACCAAATCATTTTTCAATTGTGCTTGTCCAATGATTATAATAATTTATAGACATATCCCTAAGATGGGACTCCCACTCCTTCCCCAACAACACTCCATATGGGTAATCGCATTTCCGCATACCATTCCTCATTTGTGCTTACTTCAATTTCTTGTTGTCTTGTCCCTTGCCCTTTGCTTTGCCCTTCTTAGGTGTACTAGCTGGTTTCTTGGGGTGCCATTTTATAGGTCTTCTACCCACTTCAATCATTTATGTTGCTTTTTTCTTCCGTCTCTCTCCAACCCTAGATCACAAACTTGTGAAGAAAATTACTAAACCCATGCCCTAGTTCTTCAAACCCTAACTGGGATACTCCCTTCACAAGATGACGTCTTCTCACACTTTCTCCCATACCTGTGAAATCCCTTCCTCCTGGTTCACAAATCTGAACTAGCTACTCATGCTTCAATTTCTCCAAAATTTTTCTTCACATGGATCAGTTTTTTTTGGAAGCCCTAGTTTACAAAGGTGCAAAAAGCACTTCGTTCTCTTATACGCAAAGTGAAAAATGAAGTGTCCCGACCCCCTTATTTATAGTTTTTCCCTTTTTGAGCATTAAGTGCTACTTCACCTACCACCGTACTTTCTTCCATTTAATGTGGCTTTTTCAAACAAAGCCTGACTTAAGCGCTTTCCCTCACGCACCCAACCTGCGTGGAAAATCCTCCAACCTTCTGGTGCATAACCAATCCAACCTGACAGGAGACTCTTACGTGTGTAAAACCAGCATTGCTGAAGGCACTTCTTCTATCCTAATTTTTGCTCTCGCCTACCTTGTGTTTGCTTAATGTGACTTTCTCCTCCTTTGTACGTGGGATCTATAAGTAGCTTTATCTTGGCACCAACCATCCTTTTTCTATCTTTTCTCTCCATACACCTCTTTCAACCGGGCCATTCAACTGGGATTTTTAATACAAACTTTCCTTGGCACTTTAACCATGTGCTCCTTCACATTACTCCATCCCACACTTAAAATGATGCATGGTCCTCTGCACACTCACAAATTCTCCAAAATTAGCAATAAGGTTACCGGTGCCCAAGGTGCAAAACAAAACAACAACGCGAAAGGGAAACACAAGAAAATAAATGCATAAATGTAAAATTCTAAACTAACTAGAAAAACTACCTTATTTACAAACACCAAGAAGACTTATTTATAGTAGGGGTTCAGCCTACTCCCATTGAAGTGTTCCAAGGTAACTTCGTCCCATCCAGCGCTTGTAATTGACACGCGCCTGAATCAAGGATGTACGAGATTGTGTAAGGACCCAACCAATGGACTTTCAACTTCCCAGGATGGCATAAAAACTTAGAATCATATAGTAAAACCATCTGCCTAACCTCAAACTTCTTGTTTCTAATGTGGCGATCATGCCAAGCTTTCTTCTTTTGACTTTCTCTGTTGTTTGGCTCCACCTGGCGAGTGATCGTCTTTCATCTAATTTAATTAACTCCTCAATTCTTTCTTCCAGTGCTTGCTCATCAACCAACCCTCCTGCATGCACTATTCACATAGAGAAGGTAACATGAATTCAACCGACAGAACAACTTCCATGCCAAACACCAACTGAAATGGTGTGGCTTTGTTCATCCTTTTATATGTTGTCCTGTAAGCCCACAATACTGCTAATACTTTGTCATCCCAATCTTGTCTTCTGACATCACAAATTTTGGTCAGGGTATGACTCAGTATTTTGTTGAATGCTTCCGCAGTTCCATTTGCTTGTGGGTGATAGGGCGTAGTCTTGTGATGAGCCACCATGAACTCTGCTAACAGGATCCTCACAGTCTCATTCAAGAAATGCGTACCCCTATCTTTGGTCAAACTCAATGGCACATCCATACCTCATGATAATGTTCTCCCACAAGAACCTTGTTCCACTGTGGCTATTGTGTTAATCTTTAGTTGGGGCTGCCTCTACCCACCTAGTCAAATAATCCATGCAAGTGATGACATAGCGTGACCCAGTCCTATGCGTCGCTGGTGCAATAGGGCCTACAAAGTCTATTGCCCACTTTTCAAAAGGCTCCACACTAGGGATAGGGCACAAAGGCATTTCATCTCTCTTTTCCATAGTTTTCCAATGCACTGAAAATGGTCACATGCTTTACAAAATAGTCTTTACAATCCTTGTATAGGGTTTCCCACCACAAACCTGCCATTAATATCTTATGCGTGGTGGCATCACCTGCATAATTCCCACCCACACTTCCTCTCGTGTGCTTCCTCCATGATGGTCCAGGCGCTCATGCTCTAATACACACCTATGTAAAACTTCATCACGTCCCAACTTGTATAAGTCTCCACTGATTAACATGTAGGGTGCAACGTGTATGGCTAACTACTTTTTCTCTAATGTCTTCATTCCTTCCGGTGCCACACCTTCCTTTAAAAATAATACAATTTCTTCCAAATCCAAGGGCGTGCGCCACAACCTAAATAGTTGCGCATCTGGAATTTTCTCCTCAATACTCTGTGCATCCTCCCCTGAATCAATTCTTGATAAATGATCAGGTCCACAATTAATTTTCCCAGGCTTCACTGCAACGGTGAATTCAAACTCTTGAAATAACAACACCCACCGACATATATGCACCCTTGTAGAATAGGCTTGTTCACCAAATACTTTAATGCCATGTGGTCGGTGTAAAACACAAAGGGTGTTGCCAATAGATATTTTCTAAACTTGAAAAGCACGTAGATCATTGACAATGCCTCACACTCAGTTGTGGTGTAGTTCTTCTCTACTGGTGTCAGCTTCCTGCTTACAAAACACAGAGGATGATCAATAATTCCTTCACCTGGCTGTGCAAGCACTGCTCCAATAGTGGTCCCTAAGGCATCTACATGGACATGAAAGGGCTTGTCCCAAGAGGGAAAATGTAATATAGGTGCGGTGACAAGCCTATATTTTAATGTATCAAACACCCTCTGTTGTGCCTCTCCCCATATGGAAGGAACTTTTATGTCTGAGTCAGTTCCTCTAAAGGTGTGGTGATCTTGGCATACCCCTTGATGAATTTCTTGTAATAACCTGTATGCCCAAGGAATCCATGTACTGCACTCTAGCTAGTAGGCTCCCCTAACCCCATAATAATTACAATTTTAGCGGGATCTACCAGCAAGCCCTCCTTACATATGATATGCCCCAATAAATTCCCAAAGGGTGTAGCAAACACACACTTCTTAATGTTGAGGGATATCCTCAACTACCTACACCTCTCAAACATTAACCTTAAATTGTCACAATGGTCTTTAACTAGGCCATATACTGTCTAATCATCCAAATAGACCTGAAGAAACTTATGGATGAAGTCCTGGAATGCTTGCACCACTATGCGTGAAAAAATAGTAGGCACATTCTTCAACCCAAAGGGCATGACCATGTATGCAAAACTTCCCCACTCAGTGGTGAAAGTTGTCTTCTCCTGGTCCTCCTTTGCAATCCAGACTTGGTGGTACCCTGAAAATCCATCTGTAAAGGAATAGATTTTGCGCCCAATGACTCCTTCCAAAATTTCTTCAGTGAATGGGATCAGAAAGGGATCAATGACACAAACTACATTCAGCTCCCTATAATCCATGTAAATCCTAATCCGCCCATCCTTCTTGATGCTGATTACCATCAGACTTATCCACTCTAATTCCTCCACTGCTTCAATGATCCCAGAAGCTATCATTTTATCTATCTCCTCCTTAACCTTCATGTGTAAATTGGGATTCATCTGGTAGGGCCTCTTCCTGACCAGGTGCACGCACCATCCTTCAAGATTTATCTTCATCTCCCCTAAGGAATGGTGAATGCACCTTTGAGCTCATGGTACCCATGTGGGAATAAATCCTCAAATTCATGCAACAGATCAATGATCTTAGAAACTTCCTTCTCGACCAGTAATCTCCAATAATATCTTCCTTAGGTTCTTCTCCTGAACTGATGTTAACCTTCTTTGTCTTTAAGGGCTCATGGTAGGCACGCGTGCGAGTATCAACACTATCCACTACCTCGTGCATCCCTATAGAATGGATAACATCCAAGCTTTTGATTCCTCTCCATCAATCACATACACCAACTTTCCTTTCTCCTTTTCCAAACACATGCGCTCAAGCTTTAACTCTTCTGTTTCCTCTACTTCTTCTTCAAATGTGCCTCCAATCCTGGTTCACCTAGTAATTCCAATAGCCTATCCTCCTGCCATGGCACTATCCCCCATGGTAAGGAATTTGATACCCTGTAAGGCCTTATCAACTGATGGCTTGGTACTTAATACTCAAAGGTTTGAATAAGGTCAGCCACGAGCTCTTGCCAGTTCCCTGTCTAGCGGTGTGTCTCCGAATGAATGTACCATGCGTGCGCGTAACCCTGCAGTGTAGAATACAACTTGTGCACCCAGAGGGATGGTGGAAAAGCTTCCACCTTCTCTCTAGACCCGTTCACACTCCTGGATATGGAAAGAGGTGGGCTCCTTCCCATGGTTGTCCTTGATGGTGGTGGGCATGTTGCTCCTAGAGAATCTAACAGAGAGAGAAATTCTTACCTCGCACCACTCCAAAAGGCTCTCCTGATGTGTAGCCCACCACCATGCCTACTGTGCTGAGTAGGACATAACTTAACATCCCTCTCTGTTCCTTCTCATCCTTCCACTGAGCTTCCACCTCCTATAGAAAGATCTCAGGGAAGGCTCCTCCTGAATACTTGGGCAACTCTTTTCTTCCTAGGTGCCTGAACTATGTGCACCTTTGTTACCTTGGTCACCGACCCTCTCAACTACCATCCCATCAATTCATAAGTCCCCCATGCACCCAATTTTCACATGCTAGACTACTGGTATCACTTACTGACTGAGCATCCTCAAACTGGATAACTCCGTTAGTAGGATGTATCATCTTAGGTCCTTGATTGAGTGCATGTATATCCTATCCAGAACTTCTTCCCCTAAAGGTTCAATATAGGGTGTCAACTTCCCATCATCCAGGGGTATAATGACCCACTCCTCCTTGTTTTCAAAGCTGATGTACCCTTTGTTGAACTGAAGGTCCACATTGTTCTTGTAACACCATGGGCACCCAAGTAGCGCTGGGAAATTGTCTACCTCGGTGAGTGCCAAGACTTTGAAGTCCCCAATAAACTTAGCTCCATAGATAGTAATAGCTACATCCTTTAAGACACCAATGGGCATCACCTTAGTCTTGTTTTCCATATACAACACATTCAAAGATGGCTGTAATACATAGGTCTTCCCATCTGATGCCATGCATCTAAAGTTAGAACATTAACCTCCTGCCAGTGTCAATGAGGATATTACTAAGGAGCCATCCATCTACAACTGCATTCAACATGATTTCCTTGTCATAGTCAAGGCTGTGAGGGGGAAGGTTTGCATGTTCAAGACCTACCTCTCACACTCTCCTCCAGCGTGTGTGGTACCTTCTCTCTCAACCATGATCCTAACAAGGGAATGATATTCTCTTGCCTTAACATTCTACACACCTCCTTGACCTCATCCAAGTCATCCTTTGGCACCTCGACTCTCCTTCCTTGTTCCTCCCTCCTGGATTTCTCCTTTAGACACTGGATTTCCCCTTGTAAGCTTAGAATGACATCCATAGTGTCTTGATACACCTCCTTCTGATGTGCAGGGTCTAGATACTTTCCATGAACTACTTCCTCCCTTGAAACCAGGTTCTTCTATCTTGGTATCTCTCTTGCACGTACATGGCTTCTACCCTTGTTGTTACCAAGACAGGCTCCAAACCTACATCCCGTGTTACCTGAGGCATCCACTGGGTGTCTACCTTTTTAATACTGACCATTGCAGTGCCCTTATCTTTTTGATGTCTGTTGATTCATGTGCTCAAACAATTCTCAGGCACTCCTCATACTTATGCTTCTTTCTACACCACGAGCACTACAACAGGTCCAGGCATTCATGTTTGTAATGATCTATAGATCCATAGTTGAAACAGGTTCCACATGGGAACTCAGTCCTTCCTCCTCCATGGTTACCATGACCACGGAACCCTCCTCGAAAACCTCTTCCACGCACACCTCCATCTATGTGCACACTCCTTCATAATGGCAATCATCACCCTTGGAACTACTGGCAATGCTGGTCTGGCACACCCCATGATCAATGGCCTCATAGATTTGATCAATGAGCCTACAGTCCTTAGTATCATGGGTTGTAGAGGTACAAATCTTACAGTAATAAGATACATTCTTCTGGATTTCACGCTGCAGCAAGGGGCACCTACTCGCATCATGGTCCCCATGATAAATTTCACAATCTACTACCATGATCGTGTACTGTCCTCTAGGGGAAATTATCCTTAACGTGCCCCTCTACTTCACAATCTATGCACTACAAACCACTACGAGTCTCATGGGGTGAGTTCATAGACAAATTTTCCAACTTCTTGGCCATAGCAGTAATTTGAGCCTCCAGGAACAAGCTAACACTAGTATCAACACTACCAATAGCCTCGGCATGCAGAGCAACTTCCAATGCCTCGCGTGGGTCTGTAAAAGTTTTATGAGATAAGGCCCTTCTAAAAGGAGTGATCAACCCTCCAAAAAACCACTGAGCATGTTATGAAGGGTTAATATCATATGATAATTTAGACAAGAGAGTTTTAAAGTGCATCATACTCCCACACACTCTTTGTCATTCCTTTCTGAATCTCCTTCAAAACATTGATGCTCTTCTACTCAAACTCAGGAATGTGGAATTATTCTAAGAATGCATTCTTTAAAGCATTATAGTCCACTATTATCTGATGAGGGTCATACTTCCTATACCAGCTATGTGCGTGCCCTTGCAACATGGTTGCAAACTGACTAGCCTTCCATTCTGGGGTTGTGATACCCTTTGCACACCATAGCAGTTCACACTTGTGAACATGTTCCATGGCATCCTCAATACCTTTGTAATCAGGAAAATGTAGAGACATTTCAAAGAAAACTTGTGGGGGTGGTTGGGGCCCGAATCCTCCTGAGCCAGAGCCTTAGTTTCCGCTTGTGTTTCCTCCACCACTGATCTACTAAGAGGTCCACCCTAGGTCCACTAGGTTATAGAACCACCAGATCCACTAGGCCCACTAGCTCCTATTCCTCCTAAACCACCAAACCCACCAGGTCCACCAGGTCTTGAACCACCAGATCTCCTAGACCCACCAGGTCCTAAAGTGGTCATGCCAAGGGTCCCCATAGTTCCACTGAGTTATGCACACCTACGGTTTGTGACAATGCCCCACTACCGATAGTATACCCCGTACCACTCCCAGATGTGAGACCAAAATCTTGTGTGTCTATACCTTTCCCGAAAATTCCTAACACTGGGTTGGTGTTTGTAGCCATAGAAGGCCCAAACGAGAAATTATACCTCCTGGGTGTAGATCGATCACTTCCAATGTAACCAACTAGACCAAAAATATTTTCCCCTGATCTGGAAAACCAAGTGCCAGGGTCCATGGTCACTAGGTGGGCTCAAATGCGCGCCAACGGTTCTTCTTTCTCTCACATGATGAACTCTCATCAGAAGCCAAAGGGGTCTCTCTTATGCACTTGCCAAGATGGGGTCACACAGACTACTCAGGTTCCACGTCCTCTATGTGAACCTCAAATCCTTCTCACAACATCTGCCACCATACATCCATCACACCTACAACCTTGCATTGTCTATCAATCTCCCTTTCACGTGCTTCACCATACTTGAGTCATCTTTCCTCCCTATCCTTCTCCTGTCACAACATCTATCCATCTTCCTCCACCCTAGCTTCCTCACCTAGTACTCAGAATGGTTTAGCTGGCCATTGGGAATGCCTCTAAACTCATGGTAACCATCAAGATCTTCATAGCTAAGGGGACATCACGTAGAAATGATCCTCTGGGCTCCCATGTAGAAACTCAAACTCAACAACCTCCAGACAAGAATATGTGGAAATGGCATACTCTAGAGTGTAGCTAGCCAATACTCCTTTCCACCAATGATCCAAATCATGGGTCCACATCAGATCTACATCCTGCAGCCTCTAGTATTCTTCTTGGGTCCACACATGTGATCCATAATGCCAACTTGATCTAGATGCATAGGTTGTGAGCCATTCATACAGTTCCACTGGGAAGCAACAGAAAAAAGTCTCATACAGATCATGGTAGAGGTTCTCTTCTACCCATCTACATGCATTAAAATTAGGTCCAGTGTTGAATCTCTGAGTGAATTCATCCTCTGTGCTCTTAAACCATGATTCAAAACTTTCCAAAGTTAACTGCTCTGTCATTACTCACTACACAGATCATGATGCATGTTATTTCCCACTACAACTTTGAAAATAGGTCCCAGTAAATGGAACCAATATGTAGTCATTTTTACCCTTAACACAAAAGAAAGGAACCCCATGCATGCCGGCCTATCACCCAGTGAAAGCTGGGCACTCACCCGAGGCACGCACGTGGGTGCCGAGTCTCTCTTTTATTTGAGTTTAGTGGGAAACATCATCTATGATTTGTGTTTAAAATACTTTCAAATGGGTTTAGGACATACAAGAACCATAGAGCTAAGAACGGCCTCTAGATCCTTGCAATCATTTCAGATAGAGTACTTAACAGAATCTATAATGTGTATCATATTAAAAAGAAACATACAAGCATCCATACTTAGCATAAAAGGAAAGAGAACTCATGAGAGAGAAGTATGCATTAGAATTCATTGATATTCATGTATATATAATAGGTAACCTCATTACATCCATGGAGCCATTACAGAGTGTCACAGAGAAGCAGACCGCAGTCATGCATTGCAACTAGACTAAATGTAACTAAGCTACCAAAAATAAAACTACAATCCCCATGCCCAATACATCCTTTCCCAAATGTAATTATCCATTAACAAAGTTCTTGTCAGTATTTCTACAGAGCTCCACCCACACTCCGTCTCTTTATTTACTCTACAGGTGCTTATATTTATATCTTTTTTGGACTTCCAACTCATCCTCCAGCACCCTCAGATCCAATGCCAAGTGTCTGAATGTGGTCCTCCATGCGAGCATGCTCCTCTAGGCCTGAGCTTCCCACTTTATCCCATGATGTGCTTCTAGAAGATTCTACCACATGCATGCTCCTTCCTGGGCCAACCTGTCGCCAGGCAAGTTGGCATCTTATCCATGCACAGTTGGGTCATGATTTTCACGTGTTCTACCCTAAACATCCAATTTTTCTAAGTCCCAAACCCTTGGTTCTATCCATGCGTGTCACGTGCACCACGAGATTCCTTAAACCCTTTTCTAAAACCCTGCCTTGCGCACTTTGTCTTGTGCACCTTTACTTAACTGGGACCTTGTGCGCCTACACACCTTTTGTACTTAGTCAATATTCTAGGGGCCCAACATGATCTCTTTCATCTCGTAGGTATATGGCCCTAAAATTCACCAAAATGTTGTCCAAAATAACCACCCTAGTTATTTAGAAAATTTGTTGTTCCATTATGGATTTGACATCAAAAATTTCTTGTTTGTAGTTTTTCATGTGTATCCTTGCATGCCTTGTCTACTTATTCCTTGTTGTTTTTCTTCTCCCCACTTTCTTATGCACACTCCAACCTTCTTTATTCCTTTGTCTCCTTCCATTTTCTCCAGGAACATAATCCTTTTGAATCTGCTTTCATTCCAACATTTTTATGTACCCTTTCTCATGCATCTATGGGCTTGCCTTCCATTTTGGCAAAGTCCCTAGTGTGATTTCTTCATGCATGCCTTCTTTCCTAAGTCTCGCACACATCCTCGCATGCACTCATTTCCTATTTTACACACCTTGTCTTGTGTTCCCATTCTTCTTACATACTTGTATACCTTTGCAAATATGAACCTTCTCTTCTCACTCCTCGCACACCCTCTTGCACGCATGCTCACATACCTCTGCATTCTTCCCTCTCATGTCCATTTCTCTTATGTATGTGTTAATTGCAATCCTTTGTGTCAGTCATCAAATTCCACATGTTGAATTATTAGAAGAAGCACACAACATGTAACCTATCAAAACATGCCAGATGAGTGCCAAATCCTTGATCAAATGAATGGATGAAATGTGGTAGAAGATAAAATAGAAAGACAGTCATCTGAATCCTTCAGTTGATTAGAGCGCGCCATATGTCTTGCGTGTTCTTTTTTTGCTGTATACTTTAAATTGACATAACTTCTACTACAGATCTTGGATTCTCGTGAGCCTAGACTTGATTGAAATTTGTTGGCATGGGCTACTATTTAGGCTATTTAAAATCATATTTTGGCACGATTTGGTAGGTGGAAAATATAGAAACATGTCTCAAAACATGAATTCACACATTCAGTTGACCCAACTACCATATTTTATAAGATCTTGTCTCTTTCATCCTTCCACAAGTTAAAAAGACATGAGGAGGTAGATCTGATAGTGTTGCAAGTGAATTTACACACATTTATTGCTTGTTCTTGGGGGTTAGAATTTTGAATCTAAGATTACCTCCCTCTCTTCCTTTTCCTTCTCTCCCATTCTTCTATATATTATAGAACAATGGTTGTTGTAAAAGCTTAGACCCTCTTGATTTGTTAAGTGCATCGTTCAGAGAATTTTTGCTTTGAATTTTGAGTTGAAGGTCTTCAAATCTAGTTCATCACATGTGGATTCCCACCTCTTTCACCATTGTAATTGAATGTGCATCATTTAGAAGCAATAACATCTTATCTTGTGGATATTCTTTTCCCTAGTTCACATTTTGTTGCATCTTGTTGCCTTTCCTTTGCATTGTTTTACTTCTCTGCATGTTTTATGTCCCTTGCAGGTTTCATTTCTTATGCTCTATGAAAATGGGTGCTTGAGTGCTATTTCATACTATGGCACAGTTATCTACCCTCCATGTGCACATTTTCCCCTCATTTTCTCTCAAATGAGAGTATTTATCCTCCTTTTCCTGGTGCTAACACATCCTCTTAGCTTAGGATTTCCTTTCATGCATGTCCTTCTCACCACAGTCCCTTGGAATCATAGAGTAGTTTTGTGCATGGTTTAATTTTGCAAAGTTAAGAGTTAGAACTAACACCTAGTAGTCCTATAACCAAACTAATTCAAATTCAATGCACCATCATGCTTAGAGCTTAAGCAAAACTAATCTACTAATATCCTTGCATTAGAACATGAACACATATTCAAACTAACATGTTAATCCATTAATCTCTATATCTATTGAATGCTAAAAATGAAATGCACCTACTTAGATCCTTACCAATCAAAGGTTTGATTGTATGTTTGAATCCCAAGGTTTTCAAGAATGGAGTCTTGTCAATCCATGGCTACAAGACCATTTTACATATCCCCATATGACTTAAAAACTTGGATGGATGAATACAAGAAATGAAAGTAGCTAGCTTCTCCAATGAAGAATGCTGCAAGATGACAAATGGCTATAACTTATTTGCTATTACTCACTTTCATTTCTCAAGGAATAGGTGTAAGTGTAAAGGTAGGAGGAGGGCTCTTAATATAGCCCAATGGATAGAGGAATCTCTACATCCCTTTGTATGTGGGATAATAGAGATGTTGAGTTAGTTGTGGATAAGGGGATTTAGAAAGGGTTGAGTTAACTTTAGGAGAGTTTAATTTGTCCTTTAGTGACTCATGTGGATAAAGGTGGTTTACTAATTAACCAAAGTGATTAATTAATAGGTGTGCAATCTTATAAAATCTTTTTATAGAAATATTAGCATGATTTAGACTATATAAGGGAATTAAATCAACTAAATAATGATTTGTTGGTTTAATGAAAGGGGAATCTAATTAATTAATAATAATTAATTAGTTTATATAGAAGGAAGGATTAATTAACCAAAGGTCGTTAATTAGGGTATTTGTTGAATAGAAGACTTAATTAATTAATGTAATGTAATTAATTAATGATGATAGGAGAGAAGATGAGAATTATTGACGATATGTCACCAATTTGTGGGAAAGGGGATAATTAACACAATTTAAGTATTTAAATTGTTTAGGCTAAATTATAGGTGTCTACATTTGCCCCTCTTTGGGGTGGTATAAATGACGCCACTTCAAAGATAGTAGACAGATAAAATTTTGAAGGGGTAGAAGTGAGAGATGCCCCCTCGAGTGTCGATTGGGTGATGAAGGAAGACGATCGATGATCGAAAAAGGTGAGAAATGGATAGAAGAAAGGAGAGGAGAAGGATGCCCCAGGTGAAGTAGAAGAATAGTGTTGATAGGAGGGTAATGTAGAAGAAATATGGGGGGCATAGAGAATAACTAGATTTCATCCTTTGCATTGAAACAACTTTATTGTCATCATATTACCAAATATCTACATCATCATTCCTTATTAATAATATAAGCATACAACAAAAGTAGAATGACATGAAAATACATACTACAAACAATTGTCCATTGCTGAAATGCCCACCCAATGCAACATACAAAAATAAATGTAATATGAGAAGGAATCAAGCTCATTTAACAGGGAAAACAAGTACAAACACACATATTCCAACCAACAACAGTCAAGACAATTGTACAATTTTTTTGTTATAAAGTTGAAGATGTCCACAGGGTCATGATTGAAGAAAAGGGTTAAAAATTATGCCTCGAGATAAGATGATGATGAAGGACACTAGATCTAATGAAAAAGTGTATCTATAATATAGTACTAGGTAACTATATGTGCCCCAGAGTACCGACGAAGCAAACAGGCTAGCTTTGAAAAATGGTTGTAAATCTAATGATCTATAATTTGTGTGATCAGTGAAGATGTGAAATTTTCGAGCATGATATGGAAAGAATACCATGCGCAAGACACAATTTTCAGCCGCTATAAGCAGGTTTACCTATTTTTGTGGGTCTTATAATTTTTAGGATTTTCTGAGAAAATTTTAACTTGTTTTTTTGGATTTTGGATGGATATATACTTTTTTTTCTTTTTTAAATTGTCCAAATTGGTGGATGTGGGACGTTTAGAAGAAAGTAGAATAATCCATATGAATCACCCAAATGCAAAAAAAATGCCCCAGGGGGAAGAAAGGAGTAGGTGACAAATAATGTTCCCATATAATGGAAAAATTAATAAAATAATTAGTTAATAAAAATAATTATTCAATAGGGTGTGGATAAGAAGAAAAATCACCTAGGAGCCATAAAAATTGTCCTAGTGAGAAGAAAGGGGTACCAAACGGAAAAAAATACCCCAACACAATGAAAAATGAAAGAAAAATAATTATTTAATTAAAATAATTATTGACGGCGAATAGAAGAGAAAACAGTGGTCAAAACAAGCCTTGATATACTCTATCGGGGGGGGTAAATCACCATGACCAATTCATTTGTTACTAACCACTGCCAAATTTTTACTGTAAGATCCAGATAGTGATGAGGACGATGGTGAGATCACGAGACCACCTAGGACGTGTTGACATAGTTCAGGGGTACGACCGACATGCCAACAATGGCGTCTTTATGAGTATCATAACCCTCTTTGTCAATTTTTGTAATTAATGCTAGAATAGGGGTTCGATTAGGGTATGGTGCAGAAGGGTATGCACAGGGGTGCATGTGTCATTATGATGGCGCAAGCACCCTTTAAGCACATGCACTCACGCGTAGGTTCCCTAATGATGGTAAAAGCACCAAGAGGCATGTACGTGCACACGCATACACCATCTATACATGTGCATTCGCATGCACTGAAATGATAGCACACACACCACATATACACACATGCGCACATGTACAGGCACACAAAAGGGGGCAACCACCTGTAGGCAGGTGCGTGCATGTGCACATGCCAAGGGGTGCGCACATTCCCTAAAGGGTGCACAGGCACATGGAGTAGATGAATGAGAGAGGAAAAATTCCAAAAAGGATGACACTTTGAAGAAAATTAAGATTTGTAGATGAATATTAAAGAGCGATAGACAGGACTTAGAAGAAATGTTAGTTGCTGAAAATGGAATGATTTTATTTTACACAAATAGTTGCTTGTGTTACAAACACGAGAGTGAAACACCTTCATAGCGGAGCTAGAGGGTGTTGGCATACTTAATACATTGTTTATTGGTTAGTTTGGATACAGGCGGTTACACCTCCTAACCGCATTTTCTCTATGTATTTATTCACCCCCTCGTACATTCAATAGATGATTCAGACATTATTTTGCATTGCTCTTGTGCTAACATTGGTATCAGAGCATGGAAGTGGGAGCGAGGGAGCCAGAAAGGTTTGTATTTCATTAGTTTCATGGACTGTTGAATATATGTTAGAAACCGTCCACTTCCCCTCTTGCATGGAAATTTATTTGAGCCTCTATCCATCCTCTGCCTGCGTGTTGTGTGATCTTTGGTGTTCTTTGTTGTTCTTTGCTGGTGCGTCCTCTGCTTGTGTGGAGATTCAGAGAGGTTCAGCTGAACTGTAGTGGGAGCATGGAGATCTGCTTGGCAAAGGATCAAGTCTTAATCCAGCGAGATGTGGCTATTATGGTCATCATCGAATTTGATTTTCAATAATCCGTGAGGAAACGCTGCCAAGGAAGGAGCGTGGGAGAAGAAAGAAGACTGCAGGAGGAAGCAGTTAGTTGTGAAACCATTTTTCTATTCATCCCTAAAACGCGTAGAGAGGAGACTCAGATTCCTCTGCCTATCCTGTCCATTTGGCTGTGCCTGTCCGTTTTGGCTATGCTGTGCGTGGAAGCTTGAGACAGTGGATTGCAGTGCGTGGAGGAAACGGGCTGTGTATGACTTGTGCATTGAAGGAGATCCTCAGCCTGTGTGGAGTTCCAAACGACCTGATTTCATTTCCTTTCATTGGAGCCGCTGTTCTTTTGTTTGGACGTGGCTGGAAATTGATGTGCAGACCTAGCGGGAAGGAGGTAAGCCATGGAAGGAGCCCAAGCCAGCGCCAAAGGTGACCTGCGTGGAATTTGGATTCATCCTAGCGTCAGAGTTGACTGTATGTGAGCAAGTGCCATTCCAAAACTGCATGTATTCTACAAACACGAAAGGATTATCTAAACGTGGAGCTCCTGGCAGAGACGCAGGGATAAGGAGAAGTCGCACAAGGAAGGAACAGAACGGTTATGATAGTTATGATTTACCTTTCAACTCATTTCTATCGATGTAGAAAGAGGTCTACGTAACTTTGAAGAGTCACAGCACAACCGTGGAGGAAGAAGTAGTCTCATTGAGCCAAAGAGGGAGAAGAGAGCATGTGGCAATGACCACTGACCAATTTATAAGCACTGTGTGGAGTTTGACATGAGTGGCATCGACCACCGAAAACCCAGGTGTGCGTTGGTAGACTCCTTCCCCCAACATCTTCTCAACTGTTGTTCACAGACCAAGTGATAAATTAGCAAGCGCATTGTACAAAAGATCAAGAGACGTGAAATTTGTTTGACATTGTACAAAAGATCAAGAGACGTGGAATTTGTTTGAATCAAATTGGAACAAAATGAGATTAAGCCCCTTCATTCATTCATCAAATTTGCTATCAAAGATGGAGTGAACAACCAGCCTATGATCCCATGCAACAGTCTTAGAGCATGAAAATCATGCCCAGAGATGTTAGCAACATTGCAAGCAACCATAGAGACGTTCTGCATTTGAGAGAACCGAAGAGCATCGGTATCTACTCTTCGCCTGTCTCCAAAACTTGCAATCCGAGGACGTAATGGACTGAGTCTTGTTCGACATATAGACGGAGAAGAGTTGTGTCGATCCAGATGAAAAATGTGAGATTAAATGCCCTTAGGCACATCTGTGACGCACCACACAAGCTTTCGAGCTCACTTCTTCATCTATTTTTCTACAAACGAGAGCACATCTGTCATAGAGATTCAAGAAAACCCAGGCAAAGTCCTTGTTGCAAGAAGCAAATAGGACATGTCGTCGATGTAACAAGATGATGAATCTGGGGCAGATTTGTAAAAACAATATATTAAGGGGGGAATGTTGGCATATTTAATACATTGTTTATTGGTTAGTTTGGGTACAGGCGGTTACACCTCCTAACCGTTTTCACTATGTATTTATTTACCCCCTCGTACATTCAATAGATCATTCAAACATTATTTTACATTGCTCTTGTGCTAACAGTAGGGGATACATTTACCGACAAGATTGGCACCGAAGGCTATGAGCTATTGGTGTAGACACCGAAATTGGGTCACATTCCCCTTGGTCCCCTCATGAAATAACCAGCTCAAACATACTCACCTACCCATGGGCCCCTTCCAGCCCACATCACTAATTAATTATAATTAATTTAATTAAATTAATATACCCATCGTCACAATATTTATTATCTTTGCTATCTTAATTTCTACCCCCATTTCCACCTCACCTAGACACCTCATCCAACCACTTCACCCTAGACCTATTCTTGGCATGTTTCCATAACTAACAATAACTAAGTCTTACTTGCCTTAATAAGCTAAGATTTGGTCTAACCCTAAAATCAATGCCTAAAATCTCTCTAACCACATTCCCACTCAATTAGAAGGGAAGCTTCCATTCTAATCCACGGGAACAAAACCAACTTGGCCTAAGAAATTAGAAAGATCTGCCCATTTTAGTAAACCTACAAAATCCCTCCTTAATCGACGCTGGTAAGACCTAAACTGACACCAGTCAAGACAAAACTGACATCGGTTACCATTTATTCACCTTAGCGACCTTGTTTGAAAGGTTGGAAAATTCTGAGATCAAGGAAGAGAAAGAGGAGCTGCATGCAAGTAGAACAAAGGTATTTTCATGCATCTAGGCATCCAGAACCATCATCCAGATAGATCTAGAAGCATTGCACCCACGGTAACATTCCAGGGAAGTACAGCCACGACACCAAACACCATTCCTCTGATCAACTTTCACCTCCATCCAACCATCGAACCTGCATCACAATAAGTATCTTGTTAACTAGCATTCTTCTATTTTCCTTCTAGTAGGCTATGTTACCTCTGTTATTAGTTTCTACTTGAACTCTCACTTCCCCGCTAGTTATCTCCATACAATTTTTATCATTCCTTCACCCACACCATAAAATTTCCCATACCTGACTGTTAGACATCTCTGAGTATTTCCAACACCTCTCCAGACCTACACCCACTCCTCACCATCTCCGAGTCAGTCTAAAAAAAATCCCTAAATCATGAACCCTATTGAGTTATTGAAAACCCACAGTAACCATCGTTGATCATCACTAAACCACCGTCGATCATACAAGACCGACACCGGTCTTTGTGTTTCATGCCCTACCCAAGAACAGGAAAAAAATTAACTCCTACCAATTGACCTAAAACAACCCAAAATCTAACCCTGACCAATCCTAGTACCTTGATAGTCACTTCATCCTTTATATCCAACTATAGCCTAGCCTATTGTGATTGGATTTGCTTATTGTACTTGAATGAGATACCTTAATCATATCAAATATAGTAGGACTTTACTTATTTTCCGCATTAATTTATTTTAAACAGTGGATTGACAGTCATCTAGGAAGTATCACACTTCTTGGAACCAGCCTACGCTAGGCAGTCCACTATCATATATATTTTAACTTCTCTTTTGTGGTCTTGTTTTCTATTACAGGTAGTTCGTCCTAGCCAAAAGGAATCTCTCACAATTAGCACTGGATCGAGAAGTTAGAACATGCACATCAACCTTCAACCAACCAATTTAATAGGTATTCCTCCTATCCCATAACCCTATCTGTTTCATCATTCAAAAGTGTAAAGAAAATGGTGAAACATTTTAGCACACCCGGTGGGACCCATCAAGGGTTCTATTACATTTCCTTCATTTCTAGGTGAAAGTTGTGTTTTTTTCCCTTTAAAAGACTTACATAGTAATTTTCTTCCCTAGTAATCCTCTCTTCTTGCTAATTTCTCTAAAATAAACATTTATCTTGGTGCATTTTAAAGGAATCATTCTTCTTTCTTGCTTTCTGCATTTAGTGAAAGAGCATACCCTCTCCTGTTCATCATTTGCTTAATCAAATGTAATCTTTTCGATTTGGGCTTAAAATTGGTTACATTACATTCTAATTTGCTTCATTTAGCTCACATTAAAATGAGGGCAGCCTATATGCAGGAAGTCATGCCCAGCTGATGGTTGACCCAAAGAGTCATAGAAAGCACATTCTCTCTCTCTCTCTCTCTCTACGTGTCTTACCAAACTGCACAAAATTGAAAGATTCACATCTTTCTTAAACAACATCTTACCTGGGAACACCTATCCATGATCACATGATCATATTGGTAGGTACTCCCCATCTTGTTTCCTCTGTCAAGTCATTATCTCAGAGAACATCCCGTCCCCACCATAACATACCTGAAACCTCTCCTTTTAGATATCCTTCTTCGTAGCAAGCCTTCCTCACCAAAAAAAATATATTCTAAATTCATGAGTTATTCTTCTAAATATAATAAGCTCAACACATTACAAATCACTTTTTAGGTTCATGTTTTTAGTGTTTGATTGATGTACATTTTGAGGTGTGAGGATAGGCTTCTCCATTTTTCCATTTTGTTGCCTTACACACTCCACAATCACAATTGGAGTATTTTGACTTCCTCTTAGTGTGTCAGGACTTCATTACATCATCTCAAGACTTTTGGGCTGATTATTTATCTCACCAAAATTCACAATAATCCATTTTTCTACATATTTCCAATTTTTACAGTAACTGCCATTGTTTTTTCTTAACTGGCATCAGTTTTATGTTCTTTTGGATTAAATTGCCTAAAGAGCCCTTATTTCATTATCTTTGCTACAACATACCTAAAACCTCTCCTTTTAGATATCCTTCTTCATAGCAAGCCTTCCTCACCAAAAAATAACATTCTAAATTCATGAGTTATTCTTCTAAATATAATAAGCTCAACACATTAAAAATCATTTTTTAGGTGCATGTTTTTAGTGTTTGATTGATGTACATTTTGAGGTGTGAGGATAGGATTCTCCATTTTTCCATTTTGTTGCCTTACACACTCCACAATCACAATTGGAGTATTTTGAATTCCTCTTAGTGTGTCAGGAATTCATTACATCATCTCAAGACTTCTGGTTGATTATTTATCTCACCAAAATTCACAATAATCCATTTTTCTACATATTTCCAATTTTTACAGTAACCGGCATTGGTTTTTCTTAACCGGCATCAATTTTCTATTCTTTTGGGTTAAATTGCCTAAAGAAACCTTATTTCATTATCTTTTCTATCAGAGTTCCTGTGACTCTCTGTACTCTCTCTGCTTTGATAAATAGTCATCATATAACTTGTTCATCTGGTCGTCACCAGTCTTTTCCTCATTTGATAAAATTGTTCATGTCTCACAGTAACCGACCTCGGTTACTCCTGAACCGACATCGGTCATCCTTAACTGGCGTCGGTTACCTTGTATTGAATATTAACTGATATATTACCCAAATCTACCTATAGAAACTTGTTTTCTTCATTCTCATTACTCCCTGTGTCATCTTCATGATACAATATCACCTGATATACATTCATTCACATGGTGTTGACTGAAAATAAAACTAATGCTCTTACATTTCACACAAGTTGTCAACCACTCCCACCTATTCCTTTACCAACCTCTATCCTATCACCCATGGATCCAACCCTACCTACCACCATTGCCACAGGTAACGAGGAATTTGCATGAATCCTTGATCATAATCCCCGTGGCCTTACAGTTCTACCTTTCCCACTCTTCCACCCGGGACTCCTCATGGCAGTTGATATATGGTATGCATGTATCCATCTCTCCTACCCTTATTCCCACTTCTGCATCAGCCCCTAATAATGTGGCATTACCTTCACCTGATTCACCCCCAGTGGTTTCACAGCTAGGACCCATACCTGTCATGACCGCTACAGTTGCATTATCATTTACACATGTAGTGTCAGTTGTCCTCTCATCGACCATCCAGAGCATAACCACGTCCATACCCATTGTCTCACAAATACCCATTGCAACACAACCACTCATGGTGTCAGTGACCCCTACTCCATCCCAAAAACACTACCCCCAATCGCTACTAGAGTCACTACGATCGTCCCGCCTACATACACATATTACCAACAGCCCCTATCCCATCTATCACCCATTCTAGATACATACCCTCTATATCGGTCCCCTATTATCAACCTCCCTATTTGGCATCACCATATAATGGAATGCCTCCCACATCATAGGTTCAATACCATCCCCCTTATTCCACAACAAGAACCCTTCCACCATAACCTACCAATGATCTCATCAAATTGATAATGGAAATTATGTAGACACTAGAAGCATCATTTTCTGGCTCACGTAATTCTCTCACCTATGATGAAATATGTAATGATACCATTCATCTTTCCATCCCTATTCACCCATACCCTGTACATTGGGAAATTCCAAAATTCAACCATTTCAATAGTAAAGAAGACCCATAGCAGTATTTCCACTCTTTCAAACATGGGTGTTACCTGATCACCCATGATGATGCTTTACTCCTACAAACCTTACCGATGTCCCTGACAGGACCAACATTAGGTTGGTATAGTAGGCTACCAAGACACTCCATCTACTCATTTAATCAAGTATCCCAAGCCTTCTTAGATCATTTCTCAATCAACATTGTTAAGAAGGTTACCATGACTGACCTTTATTCCATGTGACAGTACGACGATGAGTCTGTCGCTGACTTTTTCACTCACTGGTGCAGCCTAATTAACCAACTCACATTTCAGTTACCTCAAACTGAACTCATAGAGTTGTTTACTCGGGCTTGCGTAAGACACATCTCACCAACCCTGCAAGTGCATACCTTTTGCACTTTTAACGGGGCATTCACCATGGCACAAAAATTGGAAATTCATGCTATTGAAGAGAAGAAAATTTAACTTCATAACAAGAACATCGCGTTCAAATCAAATGATGCTTCTTCATCTTCAAAACACCAAAACAACTTGTAGACACCAAATTTGTGTCTTACGACACCTAGTGCCCCACATCTCATTTTGCAACCTAACCTCACCACCTAAACCTTACACAATTATTTATTAATTACCTTATAATTAATAAATCCACATCTCCAAACCTGCCACCTCATTTCGCCACCTCATCATGACCTAGCCCTAACCCTAAACTAACCTAATTAAGACCTATAACTTGGTCTACATCCACACCCATGACTAATTACTCCTCACCCACACCAAAACCAACCTAATAATGACTTGACCAAGCCCACAACTAATCCCTCGGGAGAAAAGGAGGGAAAGTTGGCTATTTTACTAAAAATAGCCCACTTTGACTTAACCGACATCGGTTCCTACTCGACCGCCGTCGGTTACGTAACCACCATCGGTTCCCTATAAATGACCTTCCCCAACCAAAAACAAGGGATCTGGAATTCATTTGAAGGATCCAAAATTCACTTGGCAGAGCAGAGACAAGTGAAGAAAAGAGAAGAGTTTACAGAGAAGGACATCGAGCCCAAGACTCCAACTGAGTAACCAGAGCCCAATGACACTCATCCAAGCATTGGGAGAGAAGATAGCTCACTTTTGATTGTTGGATCATCCCACCTGAGCCCTGCCTTCGTCATCACAGTCCTTGGACCTGTATCTTCATCAGGAACTAGTAAGTAGTGTCTTGTACGTTTTTAAATAACATTTCTTGAACTTCTGAATCACAGTAATTACAAGTTCACTCATAGATCTACTACCCGGTAGCCCCTGCATCTAACTGTCATTCCTCTACCCTTACATTGCCCCAAGAATAGCCCCCACACTCTCTGAGTCTTATCCATCACCCCATTGCCTATCCCTAATCATTTGCCAGCCTTATAAACACCATAGCCGCCTTATAACCAACCTTTATTAAAAGCCCCTAAATCACTGCCCCTACCAATATCGATTATCAGCAACTGATACCGGTTATACAGTGACCGGCATCGGTCACTGTGACTCAAACCAAAACCAGCCTTTCCTCTAGTGCTTTTTAACGAGGTAACTAAATTGTAATTTTGCAATAATTTCTTTGTTAGAATTTGTGTTAATTCGTATTAAGAGGGGAACTGACCACCTTCAAAAGGAAGTCCAATATTTCCTAGGCCCAAGGCAGTTCCCTCATTTATTGTCTAACTAAAATCCGGTGTTCTTGTATTCTTACTTGCAGGTAGTCCTTCCTAGACAAAAAGGAGTTCTTCGCAATCAATCTGATCTCTCTCTACGGTACGCGCGCACCCTCTCAACATTCAACAGGTATTCCTCCTAGCCCTAACCCTTATCTATTTCTCAAGAGAATGAAAGGATAGAAGCAACTCTATTCTAGGAATGGAAACATTCTGTGCGAAACATTTTGGCACGCCCGGTGGGACCCATTTCAAGTTTCTTTCTTTCTTGCTTGCTTTCATATAGGGAGCATACTTGCTGTTTGTTTTGGCTAAATATTCACAAAATATTTTGTCATTTTGGTAAAAGAAATTGTCTTGCTTTCACATTTTTGCATTAGTGAAAGTCATCTCCTTTGCTTCATCGAATATCATTTTCGATTTGGGTTTAAAACACGTGCATCACATTCTTGCTTGCTGTTTTCAATTCTAGTGAACATAGGTTAAGTAACAGGTCATACACGTGGGGGTGATATCCACGGTATTGACAAGAAATTAATCTTACTTTCACTGCACAACACATACCGAATCACATCATAATCGACACAACAGCTCAAACATCCCCCCTTTTTTCCGCGGTATTCCTCCGCCCGATTGAGGTAACCTTATAAGCCAAAACAAACTTAACATCTCCCTTAGGTCTTTTGTTTAGGATTGACATCATCTTGCGTCTAAGGCATAAGCCCACAATAATTAAAACTAATCCTAGGGTTAGTCTCTTGATTTGCCTGTGCATCTTGCTTGTTTTTAGTTCTGTTTCTCTGTCATACACTGTTTCAGTAATCACTTCAGAACAGTTTGGTAGGTATACTAAGCATTGTTAACCCCAAATCAGCAACTTCTTACAGCTTCTTACACCGGTCCTATTCTACCGAACATTGGTTAACTTACCGACGCCAGCTACATTCTGACCGACATCGATTACCTAACCGATATTGGTTACTGTCTTTCACAGTTCTCGACAAACCAGCAACCTACTAATTCCAACATTTTGTGGCTGTTTCTGTCCCTGATAGATTGAATCCCTGTTGTGTACTCTTGTCCATGGTTGTTATCACTCGGAAACAAGCTGCAGCCATGGTTTCACATGCCTGTTTCGTGCCTTTTCCTGAATCACCCCCCTTCACATCCTATGGGGAATCCTACGGACACTAGTGAGGTTCCCAAAATCCCTGTAGGAGATAAGGAATTTGTGAAATTTTTGGATGCTAATCCTAGCATTGTACAGTACTATTTGTCTCATACCCCTGACCGTACACCCGATGGTCAACTCCTTGTTGGTATGCCTATTAGTATAGCGGCTCACTTAGCTCCTTCCCCACATAATAACTCCACCTTACCCTCTTCATCCTTAGCTCCGCCTCCCGACTCAGTGACTTCGGAGGTTCATACGGCACAGATTGGCTTTCCTTTGGTTAATCTGGGGCCCCACATATCATTACCACCGGCTCATCCTACCTCGTCTCTCTCACAGACTACCCCTTTCATAACTTGCTCTCTGCCACCTATCCACACAAGCTTTCCTTCTCAAGCTCCGCCCACCTTTTCATTTCCACACACTTATCCGGTGGCTTCAACATCTTATATAGGACATCCTTATTCAGTCGCCTCAACATATTCGTCCTCAATACCTTATCAACATTTAACCCCACCATTGTCTAGTGGTGGCCCTTGGCCCAATCCTCCTACATTTACGACAACCAGCACCATCATCTCATCCAACCACTGATTTAATCAAACAAATGATGGACAAGATGTAAAATCTGGAGGCTTCTGTTTCAAGAAGCCGTAGCACCCTGACATACGAGAAAGTTTGTCGGGAGCCTATTCATCCTTCTGTCCCCCTTCATTCATATCCTCCTCAATGGGAATTACCAAAATTTACTTGTTTTAATAGTAAGGATGATCCTCAACAACACTTGCGATCATTTAGACATGCCTGCTATCTAATTGCTCATGACGATGCCTTACTACTCCACACCTTTCCCATGTCCTTATCAGGACCCGCCTTGGAGTGGTACAATGCTTTAACCCAGCACTAAATCTTCTCTTCTAACCAATTAGCCCAATCTTTCTTGGATCATTTCTCCATTAACATTGCCAAGAAAGTATCTATCACCGACCTCTATGCCATCCAAAAATTTGAAGACGAATCTATCACAGATTTCATTGGACGATGGCGGGACCTTATCAACCAACTTACTTATGCCTTGCCTCAGCCCAAACTTATCGAACTCTTTACGCAGGCCTGCGCTAAGCACATTTCTCCTACCCTCCAAATTCAAACTTTCCGCACCTTTTATGAGGCCATTTACTATGGCTCAGAAACTAGAGATTCGAGCCTTAGAGGAAGAGAAATTGCGGTTGCGCAACAAAAACCCTAATTTCTGAACCCAAGACTCCACCAACAAACCCAACACCACCAATTCTCATGCATCAACTACTTTGAAATCAAAAGGAGTTGTACATGTGGTGATGGTCAAATCCCAAGAACCATCTAATACCCCGCCAAAAACCACCTATAAGTATAAAGTCGAGCCCATCAATTACACTCCCTTGGGAGAAACTTATGGTGTCATTTTGGAAAAATTGCTCAAAGCAGGAGCTATCACCTAACCTCCTATTAAACCTCACTCCGGGTTTGATTCCACCCTGCGTTATACCTTCTTGGTACAAAGAAAATGACTTCTGTAACTTCCACTGCGTGAAGGGACACAGTCACGAAAACTGCAAGATGTTGAAAAACATAGTGCAGGAAATGGTTGATACAGGGGATATAACCCTCGATAATCCTAATGCCCCTGCTAACCAAAATTTGAAAATCTTCAACAAACCATTCCCAAACCACTCATCTAACAGTAACATAAACCAAGATATCTTAGCCGAGGAGAGTGTTCATGAAATCCATGCGGTCTTCGACTCCCAACCAAAAGCTCCTATCGAGGAAATTCTAAATCAAGCCTCTTCACTAACGTAGGGATCCGAACCCCCTCCACCCCCATCAAGACAAAACGATAACCTTACCATTCCTTTACCCATAAAGGAATTAACCACCCAGAGTTCTCTTCTCACAGATGAGCCTTCTTACACCACATCCCTGCAAGACTGTGAGTGGATGTTATCTAACTTATCTATTTCCCAAACATCTCCTTCTATCACTCTTGCTGTACAAGAGGAAGGCTCATCACTTTTTCTGTCATCCTTAGAAGAGACACCTCTCGAACCAACATCACCAAATTCTTTAATCATGATGGATCCTCTCAAACATGCCCTCCTACCTATTAGTTCTTCATCGCCTAAATATTTTCAGCGACCGGTTGACCTCTTAACGCCCATCAATACAGTGCCTCATTTACCCCCTGTATCACACCCACAGTGGACCGGAATCACAACCCACCTCTCTTCCATACAAAAGTTCCTATTCACACGTGAAGATTGTCATCCCTCAGAAGATAGACGAGTCCTATGGGAGCGTTTGAGTACACCATGCTCTACTCAAATGCAGATGACCGATCCAGACACCTCTACCATATACCCGAAGTGTTTACAAAAGCTCAAAATGCCTATGTCCTCATCCTCACCCCCCTCATCTCTACCAGATACCTCATCCACCTCTATTAACCTAACCAAACCTCCCCCTACGCTTGGGACTTCACCAATACCCAGCTTAACACACCCACCTAAACGCTTAGATTTATCCAAAAATAAAGTCGTCCATCCACCTAGGAGACAAACCCAATCTCCTCAAGTCCAATCTATGCATCTGTCACAACTAAAACCCTCGTCGTCACACCTACCTTCTATATTGGGACCTCACCCCTCCACCTTGCCTCAATACATCATACCTCCTATGTTTTCTTTAAAACGACCTGCGCCTTCTACAACCATACAGAGATCCATGGGTGTATCAACACCATCACCCCAAGTATCCTGTCCACCTATCAACCCTAAACAAACTCCATCATCAAAGGATTTTTTTGCTGTCACTCCTCTTTCTCCATGGTTTTTTTCTGCTACCACGTCATCTGACCAGCTAAACATAACTTCTGCACCGAAGAAGCCACGTTTAGTTAAATCCAATTATCAAAACCCCTTGTCTAAGCCACCACCCATACAAACCAACCATACCCAAACATTACCAAAACCCACCCAATCAATAGCCTCATCTTCCTCTGACTTTGACCCGCTCAAAGGATCTTACGCCAAGATCCTTGATATGTTGGTGGAGAATGCGACCATTTCCCTACCCCCACTTAGACCCTATGATCCATCTAAACCTCGACCTATAGGTTATGATGAGTCTAAAATATGCACTTACCACCGCACACCAGGACATGATGTAGAGGGATGCAAAGCTTTGAAAGCCATCCTTCTTCAGTCACCTCTCTTGGATAGAAAGGTTAAGAAAGACAACTTACGAAGGGAGAAACCTTTAGCTTCAATCCCCTCTCCTATACCGCCTGTCCTCACCTCACCAAGAAATATCATTGTTGCAACCCCACCTCTCGAAGACAATGACTGGTCCCTACCATCTTCCTCCTCTCGTGTTCATGAGATCAACATGATTAGCATTGCTACTCGAGGGCATAAAACCAATGGGAAAGCTAAAGAAAGCACACCTGTGGCCTCTCTTTCTCCGTCCGCCATCCCGATCGCACCACCACCTAAAGTGGTTATTTGTGGACCTGCCTACCCCATCTCTGATGGAGTGGCCCACCGTACCATGATCAAACAGCTTCACCAATCACCTGTAAAAATGACATTGTATGATCTCATTCAAACCTCTGAATCTCATCGACAAGCTCTCATTGAAATCCTTCAAGGGATAGAGGTCCTACCTAACGAAACCTTTCCCGTTGCCTCCATTTTAACACCCAATCACGTTGCTTCTCTCACCAAACAACCTATCTCCCCAACCACTTCTGTCTCTGTACAGCAAGCCGCTGCTGTTAGTTTCTCTGAAGATGAAATTGTTGACTTTGGTGCAGAAGATCCTGACCCTGCTCTTTTCATCTCAGCTTACGTCCGGGACATCTGAGTACGTCATGTTATGATTGACGGGGGCGCTAGCCTAAATATCATCTCTTCCAAAGCCTTCCAACAAATGAATATCCCTTCTAGTTGCATGTGTGCCAACCCCACCATGTTGCGTTCATTCAACGATGCTATTACTTCTACCTTAGGCACCGTGATCCTTAACATTCGTGTAGGGCCACGTACCTTACCCGAGCTCTTCTATGTCCTTGAGGGAGAATTCCAATACAACATGTTGTTAGGCCGCCCTTGGATCCGGGCTATGGGATGCGTTCCCTCCACCTTACATAGATGCATAAAATTTGAGTATGAGGGGAAGTCCTACACCGTAAAAGCTGATGCTCCCCCCCTTCAAAACCTGCAATATGTTATATCTCCCTAATGATGTGCTTGTACCAGTCAAGACACCCATTCATCCAACCCAACCATCTACTTCAACCACACCTCAACCATCCATCTCAACCGCACCTACACCTTTAACCAATGAAACCGCCACCGCAAATACCACTTCCTTTCCTGCAGACAACATCCCCACCTCAGATCCCTTAGTAGATGTTTTTCAATGCCTTACGCTGGGGGAGTATCACCTATATAACATTAGCACTTTCCATACCCCACAGGAGTACAGACAGTTACATGCGCATCCTACCTACGACCGTCATGTGGGGGAAGTAATCTCCTACGGACCACCTAATTGCCACACCAACCTAACATATGGGGGTGTCGATACATCCTCTGTCACCCCTGAACCTCCCCTTGGTGTGGTTCCCTTCCAATCTGATTTTCAATATCTAACTAATCATCGCTTTGCCCTCACCTTCTTGACGCGCTGTGCTTGGAAGGGCTTCGGTTTCAGTCTTTATGAACAAGGCCGACATACGATCATTCCTGTAACTACACGCAAACACAAAGATCGTTGTGGTCTTGGATTCTCTGAACCACCTACACCAAAGACACCGCATATCCATTGTATCCAGGAAGATGATGAAGTCACTCCTTCCGAACCATCATCACCCATTTTGCCATCGTCACCCATAGAGTCGATAGACCCTGAATCCATCCCTCCTAACTTTTTTTTTTCATAAACGCTATCTTCCTAGGTCCTCTCACTTATCAACACGATAATGAAGACCCATATTCTCTTCCCCTTCTGTATCCAGACATGATCAAAGAGGACTTTCCTTCAATTAATGTTGTTGAGTGCCAGGATGACGACTCCATTCTCACTTACCTTGGTGCGGATGACTCTTATATTCAACGTGCACCTTACCATCTGAAACTCAAACCATGTTGAATGAGTCAACTATAGAAATCAACATCCACACAGAGGACGATCCTCACATTGTGAAGATCAGACAATCTCTTAACACATCAGAACAAACTGCCTTCACTACCTTCCTCTGTGCCCGCAACCAAGCTTTCGCTTGGTCCTACGCTGACATGCCAGGAATTGATCCTGACATTGCTGTCCATAACATTACCCTGAAACCCGATTCCAAACCAGTTAAACAGAAACTAAGAAAAATGCATCCACGCATTGCCCTCTTGGTCAAAGAAGAGCTTCAACGACTCCTTTCTGTTTCCTTCATCTTACCTATTGACTATCCTCAATGTATTTCTAACATCGTACCTGTTACTAAAGCAATGGGGGGACTTCAGATATGTACGGATTTCCAGGACCTTAACCTCACTTGCCCAAAGGATGACTTCCCCCTACCAAGTATTGATCAACTTGTTGATCTCACTGCGGGCCATGAGATGCTTTCTCTCATGGATGGCTTCTCAGGATACAATCAAATTTTGGTAGCCCCAGCCGATCAACATAAAACCACCTTCATAACTCCTTGGGGAACCTTCTGCTATCATGTCATGCCGTTCGGCCTTAAGAATGCTGGTGCGACCTATCAGCGGGCTATGACTTACATTTTTCATGACATTATGCACACTATCCTTGAGGATTATGTCGATGATCTTCTTGGAAAATCTAAACATCGCAGTGAACATCTCGATGTTTTAACCATTATTTTCGATCGCCTGTTACAATACTTGTGTTCGTCTTCAACCAAAGAAATGTGTCTTTGGTGTCCTTTTGGGAAAACTCCTTGGTTTTATTGTCTCTTTGCGTGGCATCGAGGTCGATCCAGCTAAAGTCAAAGCTATCCTAGAAATGCCCCCACCCACTAACCTCAAACAATTGCGTAGTTTGCAGGGAAAAATCCAATCTATCCGGCATTTCATCTCACAACTCTCGGATCGATGTCAACCTTTCCATCATCTCCTTAAAAAGGACATTGTCTTTCAATGGAGCGAAGAGTGCCACCAAGCCTTTGAGGCTCTTAAAGCCTATCTCTTGCAGCCACCCGTGCTTATCCCACCTCAGGACGATCACCCTTTCTACCTTTACCTTTCCACCACCGACCATGTTGTAGGAGCCATGCTCGCACATCGTGACTCTGAGCATCGAGAACAAGCCGTTTATTACATAAGTCATACTCTGGTGGATTACGAGACTAGGTATACACATGCAGAAAAGTTGTGCCTAGCCCTATCATTCGTGGCCACCAAACTCCGACACTACCTCCTGAATCACAAAACTTTTGTCATCACCAACGTGGACCCCATTCATTATATGTACACCAAACCTCATCTAAACCAACGCATCGCTCGATGGCTTATGCTCCTCGCCGATCTTGACCTTGAGTTTGTACACTAAAAATCAATCAAAGGATCAAACTATCGTAGACCAACTCGCGAAAAGCCCCTTTACCTGGGGAAAAGTTTACTAATTTTACTTTCCCTGACGAACTCATTGCCACTCTTTCACTTAGTTAGGAGTCAGTATCCAATTACCCTCTTCTTTGATGGATCCAAATGCTAAGCATGGTAGAGGGGCTGGTGTTGTTCTCATTCCTCTGGAAGCTGAACCTATGCCTCTTTCATTCCGACTCGATTTCCCCTGTACTAGTAATATAGTGGAATACCAGGCCCTCTTCGCAACGTCTACCAGGTTGTGCTCGTCACTTGAGCAACCGAATCTATTAACAGTTTTTGGTGACTGGCTCACTGGTTGTCACTTCAAGTTCATGGGCATCTAAAAAAGAAAAAATGTAGAACTTCATTAAAGTACAAACATTACGTGGATTTTGGTGTTCCTCATTCAGCCTCCTCTATAACAGATATGGAAACCATTCCCCCTTCTAAAAATAAGTTGTTACGGACCTATGGACAACTTTGGTGCATCAAATTATGCTTCTCATCACCAGTATCCACATAGACATAGTGGTCAATCTGAATCCAACAAAACTCTTTGACCAAAATTACTCAGAAATTCGGATAGATTGTATGATAAATAATGTGGCTACTGATTCACAGGATACTTGGTATGCCTATTAGGCCATGATCGTACCATCAGATACATACCTAGAGAGGTAATGCCACCTCATTTTATTAGGTATATGGCAAACATGAGGCTATCCTAAAAGCTGCAGCTCTCGTAGATGGTCGTGATGAGGGGACTCCCTACAGAATAGTCTTTGAGTGGATAGACACTCACTTCGCATGTATGACCGTGTTGCCAAGAGTGGTTAGCCTAATTGCAGCCAACAAGTTCTTGACAGTAGCATGGACATCTTAAAGCTCTTGCCACGGGTCAAATGGATCCTTGGGCGCATCTAGTGCATACTTATTGATAAGTACTACTTAATGACGCTGCTACCTATGATTAAGGTTGGTGATCTATGTGTCAACAGAGAATGCCAACATTGAACCATACTAGAAAATAGCAAATGTGAGACAGTGTTGCACCAAATCTGGATTGGTCTTTATCACAATTTTACTCACACTTATTGGATGAGGAACTTACGTTTAGCTTCGCTTAATGGATAAACCTGAACCTGAATTTACACTTGCATATTCGGCCATTCTACTCATTGCGAACCAAATGATGATTATTGTATCACTTCATTATCGGCATACATTGTACTGTCATTTTGAGCTCATGTTACCACCTCATAGCCTGATAACAGATCATGGCATCTTTCAAAATATAAGTCAAGCACAATTACCTTTGATGACGGGTGTACTCTTGGTATCAGATAGCTTCTCCTCACCTTATATATCTGGTCACAAGACTTAAATGATATTCAAGGTGACATGTTCTAACAATTATGACACTGTATGTGATATTCTTGAGTCAAACTTCATTAACTAGATTGGATGGAAAATAGATCTGACCTCTAGGTTATACATAGAGGCTACTGCCCTTCGATAGGACAACTATGTGCAAATCCACTTCATACCTATTATAAATAGCCACCCCATGTTCCCCTGGGATAGCTGAGTACACAAAAGGCACATCTTGCCTACTCGAAATACAATAGACTGCTCCCTTGAATGACAATATGACAAAGTCAGCCTTTATCAGGATCTTCTCAGGCAATGATGATCTTCGTGACCTCAAGACGCGGTTATCCCAATTAGAGCTTCTTGACAGCGTCGTCTTATAGGCATGGATTGACCACCTTCAAAGTTGTATTCAAAAGCACTGGTTGAGTCATGGACTTGTCTTATGAATAGGTTTGTTCTTAGGTTGTTAGCATGGTTGACCTTATAACAATATTCTTACACCCCAACTCTACCAGCCACCTCTAATCATACATGTCATCAAAGCTAGACAAAACCAAACGTGGACATGAATGTATCTGATATATTGTGATTATGACAAATCTTTTCATAATATCGACTGGTCAAAGTTATGCATCAGGTACCTATGGATTTAGCTCATCCTACGTTAAATGTGGTTTTTGATAGCCTGAACTTCTAAATACAAGTACACTCTTTGGCTCTTTTTACTCAAATGGTTAGGGTAAAGAGTTGGCCAAGCTAACCTTACGACACGGTTCCCCACTGCCCTGGGTAAGTGAACTTTCACCTCACCTATAGGCCTACGGTAACAACAGGGACCCTACCAATATCAATATTTTTACCAACCAACAAAATTGTCTAACCACAACCCAAATTGCCTGAATTCACCTCTCCCTGGTCCTAAGGGAGAACTACATCGGTCTGAGGCCCCTCCTTGCTTTGTGCAATGGGCTATGTAGGCAAAACTTAGGAGACATGGGGTCTCCCAAGGTTAGCTCGACCATCCCCTACCATAACCTATCATGTGTTTGTAAATATAAATATTTTTTGTGTATTTCTATTTGATCAAATTCATCTTTATCCTTTTTCAAAAACAAAACATTCAAAACACAACCCATTATTATTATTATCATAACTCAAATCAACATACATGATTCAATTTTATTTAGATGTTACAACAAATACATCTTCTTTATCATCAACACGCAGGTCAGCATCCTTATTTATTCTTCTACCCCTATGAAATTCACTTAGACCCTTGCGCCTCATCCTGAACTAGATCATCGACGCCACTCGCCTGGCCTCTCCATCCTCAAAGGTGCCACTGCTATTGGTTCCTCCCACTGATCTTCCAATCTCTCCTGTAACATATGAATATGCCCTCTCACGTGGTGGAATCTTTCCTCTAGTCTCTCCACTCGTGACTGCGCAACCTCTAACAATCCCGTTGTCTCATTCACCCGCATTTGAAGCTGGTAAACTAAACCCTGCAGGTGATCTCTCTCTGTTGTAATCACAGCTATGTCTAGGATGATTGGACCTCTCACGTAAACCTCGCAGCTCTGCTACCCACCATAATCTATAAGCCTTTGTCCGCTCCTGCATCCATTACCTCTGCGATCGGCTGCTATCTCTTTTGGTCCTTCTGGAGGTGTCGGCTGGGGAGGTGAGAATGATGCCTCGGTGTTGATCCTCATGTATGGTCTACAAGCCATGGGTATATCCTGAACAAATCCAAATTGTCACCGCATGCGATCTAGAGGAATCCTCTCGTACTCACCTGGCCTGTGCCCCGTGATCCACCTCAATCGCTCTACACCCCTCAAATCCTCAGCTATGTTTTGTGTCACCATATAGTTTCCGTAAGGCCTCCAACAGATATCCGACAATCGTCACCATCTCCCACACCTGCCTATAATACTCGATGTCATCTGTCATGGCCTGGGATCTCACCTCTTGTTCGGTCTGGACCCATCGTCTGAATCCCAACCTCTGCACTCCTGTCTCTCTTTCCTGGATTGGTCAGCCTATTGGTCACACACACACAATGTGCTCATAGGCCCAACAATGTAATAAGTATGCACAATCTAGTGTCGTCCTGTGATTTCACCTGCAGGCCCATAAACCCCTGTATAGCTCCAACCAGATATGCGGGTGCCCATGTGAAAGTCACGCTCTTTTCTATCATTTCCCAAATAATACACATCAATGCTTTTGGAAATCTTCCCCCATCCGCCCTCGGTAATGCATAATACCCCACCGCTATCATTAATACCACTACCAACCTTGTTGCCTCAAGGTGTGCTGCATACATTATACCATAAGTGAATGTCAAACCTCGCTATGTCAAATCTCATGCAGCTGAACCAAATATTGTTGTTATCGCTCCCCGCACCGCACTAGGCCCCGCCTGATACACTGGTCTTCCTGTAATTGGGAGCCTCAAAATTCTAAACACATCTTCCAATGTCACTGTCATCTCCCCTGTTGGCAGATAGAAGGTATTCTTTTCTGGATTCCATCTCTCAATCAACGCCTGCAACATAGCATGATTGCATGTGATTCGTGAATAATAGCGGATTCCACTTAACCCCACACGGTTTATCAATGCCCATTCAGCTGGTGTTACATCCGCTCGGACTCGTGACAACAAAGCTGGCACACTATCATTCATCCTCAGCCCTGCCTCTGCCTGCATACATCAAAACAACACACAACCATTCAATAAATCAAATCCCCAAGTGTTTTTTCTCACATTCTAGAATTTCATACAGTAACCGATATCGGTTATAGATAACCGACCGATACTAGTTATTACCGATACCGGTTATCTCTAAATGATATCGGTCACTGTCAATCCTATACAGCCTGCTTGCAAACACAACTTATGATAATTATTTGCTCATTTACCCCTCTCTGTACCTACAAACATACCTGAAATCCCTGCTTACTTACCCCATAACACTCACCCCATCCCAAACCCTTACCTATCACCTTTTCTTTTTTATCTCTACCCACTTACCTTCTCTCATCCTATCCATAAAACATGCAAGAATTGAATTACAACCAAAAATTATACCTCTGGGGATGCAGCAGTTTGAGGTGGAACTTGTCTTCCCTCTCGTCTCTGCCCATTGGATGCTTCTCCTTGTTCAGCCATGTTCACCACCCTCTTCAATATAACTTGTCTTTCTACCTTCTTAATCTCAGCCCACAATCACTTTACCTGTCTCTTTCCTCCTTATCACTCAATTCTCCCATGTAATTACCTGTATCAGTCGTCAAACAGCGTCGCATTCTCGTATTTAACTTGTTGCATGCCTCTAAAAATAAGAACTTAAGTTGCCGCCCATGCTTTTCTATTTTTAGAAAAGCTCGTTTTAGCATAACCGATATCAGTTACCTAACTGGTATCGGTCATATAGCTACCGACGTCGGTTAGCTAACCGATATCGGTCATATGTCTCCTTTTGCTTAAACCTAGGATTTTCTTTATTTTTTGCAAATTTTTGGTGGCGCCCGCCTCTTTTTCCCTGCATAATGACATCGTTATCAATATTTGTCATCAGAATCCCATCAACACATATACATATCATCAAAATTTCATCAACATCATCTATATACATTAAATTTCAAAAACCATTGACAAAACACATGAGACATTTTAATACATACATCAACCCAATCATTATACACACCATGTGGATCAAAATCATCATCTATATATATCAATGTCAAAATATACAACTTGCCCTACATGGGGCCTCTGTGATCTAAAAAATACAAAACTGGCACGCAGGCCACTGTCTCTGTCAAAATCTCGACTCGGCTCGCAGGCCGGTCTCTCATGTCAAAAATATACTCGGCTCGCAGGCCGTATCAACTATACAAAATGTACTCGGCTCGCAGGCCGGTATATACAACAAAAATGAATAAATAAATCATATGTGGGCATGTAGGCCTCTATATACATACCCAGTTCACAGACTAGTGTCTATATCCAATATCAAAAACCCATCTCCACTCCCAGGATGTCTCAGCTCTCTCCACCACCCTTGGCCCCTCCCCCTGCTGGTCTCTGTGCTGGCTCTCCCCTCCTCCCTGTCACCGACCCACCGGCTGTGGTTGTGGCCCCCTGGGATCTCTGGCTCCGAGGATGTCTCAGCTCTGTGCGCTGCATATGGCTGATAGTCAGCCCTGGTACCATCGAGCACATCCTGATAGTACCGGGCCTCCACTCTCACCTCCATATAGCGGGCCCGTGCCACCATGGCTGCTGGGGCCGGTCCCTCGACTCCTAATAGTAGTGGCCCCTACCCTGCTGGTACACCCTGTGCCTGTGGTGGTACCTATACCTGCGCCTATGCCTGCGGCTGTAATGCCTGTGCCTGTGGCGGTGCCTGTGGCTGTACCGGTGCCTGCGGCTGTGCCTGAGCCTGTGCCTGGGCTAACTGCCCCTGTAGCACCCCAATCTGTGCCTGTGCAGCAGCAAGCTACCCTTGTAATAACTGCACCTGTCCTAAGAGCCGGTCCCTCTCCGCTATCACAGTCACCAAATCTAGCTGTGCGGGCTATGCTCTCATAGCTGCTCTCTGACCTGCCCACCAAACCAAAAAGGCACCTGTCACTCCGGCATCATCCACTATATCATCAGCCAGTCTCTCTGCTACCCAATCTGGGTCAACGGGCCTGCGGTGCAGGCAGTGGGGCCTCTACATCATCCCTCCGGTACTGTGGGAAGGGAGGTGGCTCATCCTGTCACAAGCCCAACTGCCATCGTACCCTCTCTAGGGGTATCCTCTCATACTCCCCAGGCCTCCGTCTAGCTATCCAGAAACTATACTGGATCCAGCGCATTTGTGCTCGGGCTCCTCCTCGGGGCTGATGGCCTCTGTAGGGCCTCCATATAATGTCCAGTGCGGTCAAGCCCTCTAACATATGACGGTAGTAGGCCACATCTCATCCTGCGAGCACCACTCGTGGCTGGCCCATGACCCCCAACCACCTCTGAAATCCATATCTATATACTATCTATGGCCCTGGCTACTGGGGCAGCCCTACTGGTCATATACAGATGATATGCTCGTACGCCCAACAGTGTAACAAAAATGTCGAGAAAATACCAAATCACCTCATACGGTGATAACCCCACAGCTCTCTGTATAGCTGCACCAGATACACTGGTGCCCAGGCATAGCATGTATGCTCCTCTACCATCTCGTGCAAAACTCCCATCAAAGCCCGTGGGAAGCGGCCTCCCTCTGAGTCAGGGAGGGTGAAGCAGGTGATACCAATCATCATCAACACGACAAGCCATGTCTCCTGTCGGTGTGCGCGATACATGTCGCCATAGGCAATGCTCGCGCTGTGATAGGTAATCAATGGGGCTGCATCCCGGAATACATGCAGGATGCTATCCATCATTGTCTCCGCATCCACCTGGAATAACTTCCTCACCTACAATCGGCAGTCTCAGGATGTGATACACATCCTCTAATGTAATCGTCATCTCTCCAGTAGGGAGATGGAAGACATTGGTTTCCGGATCCCATCTCTCGATGAGGGCAACCATCAGGCTATGGTCCCTATCCACAGGCCCTATACCGCCTGACTCCGCCGAGTCCAACCTCTCGCATGATGGCCCACTGCACTGCGGACACATGTGGCCGCATCCACCTCAATAGAGGGGGCATCCGATCCCACATCGTGAGCTACTGGCGTGCCTGCAAAAACAACCCACTTCATCAGGCCTACCCTTTACAATAACAACTACCTTAACTCTCTATACCCACTTACCCCACCCAACCACAACCCGACTCTACAACACACATCTACACCCACCTATCTTACCTTATACATCTACGATATCCCCCTTTACTTATCTCACACCCTACCAACCACCCCGATCTACTCTAGCCATCTAATTATACCCCCACCACTTTAGCACCTCCTACTTCATACCCAACACCTAATCTATCCTACCCGAACCAGCCCCCCAACAACCCCATTTCCCCCCACCCCAATCATGTTTCCTATCAACTCTACCCCCTCCCCCTTCACCCCCAAACAAACAAACAAACAACACGAAAAAATTCTAACAACAAAAAAAAACACAACTCCTACCCATGCTGACCTGGGTACCGGTCACCCTCAACCGCCATCGGTCCCCTCAAGTAAATTATATGTGCCGACGCCAGTCGACCTATGACCGACCACCAGTCTGTAACCAAACAATGTATACATACTATTTTCTCGTGACCGATGTCGGTCGCCTAGTGACCAACATCGGTCACTGTCCAATTGCGGGGCCGAACCCAAAACGGCCCGGCAAAACACCTTTTTACCTATTTCTACCCTATTTACCCACAAGAAAACCCCTAAAAACCTACCCACCCTACCATTTTAACCTAACTAGCCTACCTACCCACTCCATTTTACAAATTACTTCCATTCATTCATTATTTTATTAAAATTAAGATTCCTACCCAAAACCCACATCTAAGTTAAACTCATTAAATTCACATAGGTAGGAGTTCAGAGCCTACCGGTACGACTACACGTCATCGTGGTGGGATAGGTGGCGGTGGTCCAGCTGGTCCAGCACCTCCTGCTCCTCCTGGCTGTGCCATGGCTCCAAATCTCCTCAGTTGGGTCCTCAACCAATCAAACTATGCCTCCTGCTCGCTGGGGTCTACCAATCACTCACTCCTCCACTTAACTGGTGCCAACTCAGCCCACAAACTCAAAAAAATCACTTCACACCTCAGACAGCTAAAAATTGGTGCGCTCAAATTTCATAAAGTGACAATTACATGCCATATTTTTTCGTTTTATAGGTTTTGACCTATAACCGATACCGGTTATTTCGTGCCCTAGAATACTAGTATCGGTCTTCTAACCGATATCTGTCACACATAACCGATATCGGTCCACACATAACCGATATCGGTTACCAACTTCCTTCCCCTAACTCCCGCCCTTATCCCACCAATCTCCACTTTTTCTCCCGCATCACCTACCCCTGGCTTTGCTAACTAGCCTTATTTTGACTTCAATCGGCCCGACCCACGGCCTCAACCAACCATTTGGCCTGACCCAAGGCCGCAACCAACCAATCAGGCCTGACCTAAGGGCCGTAACCAACCATTTGGCCCGACCCAACGGCCGCAACCAACCATTTGGCCTGAACCAAGGCCGCAACCAACCATTAGACCCGACCCAAGGCCGCAACTAACCATTTGGCCCAACCCACGGCCGCAACCACCATTTGGCCCGACCCACGGCCACAACCAACCAATTTGGCCCGCCCCAAGACTGCAACCAACCATTAGGTCCGACCCAAGGCCACAACCACCCAATCAGGCCCGACCTAAGGCTGCAACCACCCAATCCGGCCCAACCCAAGGCCACACCCCCACCAATAAGACCCAACCCAAGGCCCTCACTCATCAATCAGGCCCGACCCAAGGCCGCACCAATTAAGTACCTCGCCCAAAAACCCGTAAATTACAATTTTATCCACCCATCATTTAACTTTTTGTTCAATCATGCTCACATGGTTCGTGTTTTAGCATGATTAGGATACTTGACTTGATCAGTCGACCAACTTTGCCAAGACCAAGACCGTGACGTTTATCTCAACCAAACCAACCATTTGGTACTGTCAAACATGCCTAAATGTTCCTGTACCTTACCTGTTATATCCCCTAGAGCTACTTCCCTATGCCTTGGATACCAAGATTATATCAACCTTGTTTGGATAAATTATCGACCTTTGCCTATGTATTGCTTGTTTGCTCTTCAAATCGTGTACCCCGGTCGCACTACTACATTTCAACGTGCGTCCACTTCCTTGCACTTCCCCCACCATCTTACCATCATCTCAACACTATTCACCCTTTATCAACTCTATCCTTGATTTCATGTTTGCCTCAATCTGTGATAGATTTGAGGGGGATTACCTATACCCCTTAACTGGGGAAATCACTTCTTATTAACTTGTCAGTGCAGCTTTACAAGACAAGCTACACGACAACAAGGGGCTAATATAGACACCAAATTTGTGTTTTACGACACCCTGTGTCCCGCATCTCATTTTGCAACCTAACCTCACCACCTAAACCTTGCACAATTATTTATTAATTACCTTATAATTAATAAATCCACATCTCCAAACCTGCCACCCTCATTTTGCCACCTCATCATGACCTAGCCCTAACCCTAAACTAACCTAATTAAGACCTATAACATGGTCTACATCCTCACCCATGACTAATTACTCCTCACCCGCACCAAAACCAACCTAATAATGACCTGACCAAGCCCAAAACTAATCCCTCGGGAGAAAAGGAGGGAAAGTTGGCTATTTTACTAAAACTAGCCCACTTTGACTTAACCGACATCGGTTCCTACTCGACCGCTGTCGGTTATGTAACTGCCATCGGTTCCCTGTAAATGACCTCCCCCAACCAAAAACAAAGGATCTGGAATTCATTTGAAGGATCCGAAATTCACTTGGTAGGGGTAGAGACAAGTGAAGAAAAGAGAAGAGTTTGTAGAGAAGGACATCGAGCCCAGGACTGTAACTAAGTAACCAGAGCCCAATGGACACTCATCCAAGCATTGGGAGAGAAAATAGCTGACTTTTCATTGTCATATCATCCCACCTGAGCCTTACCTTCGTCATCACAGTCCTTGGACCTGTATCTTCATCAAGAACTAGTAAGTAGTGTCTTGTACATTTTTAAATAACATTTCTTGAACTTCTGAATCACAGTAATTACAAGTTCACTCATAGATCTACTACCCGGTAGCCTCTTGCATCTAACTGTCATTCCTCTACCCTTACATTGCCCCAAGAACAGCCCTCACACTCTCTGAGTCTTATCCATCACCCCATCGCCTATCCCTAATCATTTGCCAACCTTATAAACACCATAGCCACCTTATAGCCAGCCTTTATTAAAAGCCCCTAAATCACTACACCTACCGATATCGGTTATCAGGAACTGGTACCGGTTATACAGTGACCGGCATCGGTCACTGTGACTCAAACCAAAACTAGCCTTTCCTCTAGTGCTTTTTAACGAGGTAACTAAATTGTAATTTTGCAATAATTTCTTTGTTAGAATTTGTGTTAATTTGTATTAAGAGGGGAACTGACCCCCTTCAAAAGGAAAGTCCAATATTTCCTGGGCCCCAAGGTATTTCCCTGATTTATTGTCTAACTAAAATCCGGTGGTCTTGTATTCTTACTTACAGGTAGTCCTTCCTAGACAAAAAGGAGTTTCTTCGTAATCGATCTGATCTCTCTCTACGGAACGCGGCGTACCCTCTCAACATTCAACAGGTATTCCTCCTAGCCTTAACCCTTATCTGTTTCTCAAGAGAATGAAAAGATAGAAGCAACTCTATTCTAGGAATGGAAACATTCTGTGTGAAACACAACTATTTAAAACCCAAAGGATCATCTAATGCTGTAGTTCTCAAAGTTGTCTCCCCTCATCAATCAAACCCATCCAAACCTCCTTCTAATCTCTCTTCCATCTAAGCTTTCCAATTCAGATGAGAGCAACAATAGTACACTTCCATAGGAGAATCTTATACTTCTATTTTATAAAAGCTTGTTAAGGTTGGTGCCATTACCCTTCCACCTATGAAACCACGTACTGGTTTTGACCCTGAGCACCCCATGCCCGCATGGTATAAGTAACATGACTTTTGCAACTATCATCATGTCAAAGGTCATAGCAATAATAACTGCATCACCTTCAAGAATATCGTCCAAGAAATGTTAGACAATGAAGATCTAGTCTTGGATAGCCCGAATGCACCCGCTAATCAAAACATACATATATTCAAGAAGTCATTCCCTAATCATGCCCCATCTTCCAACTAAGCCGGTGACACCTCAAACAATGATAGCAATGTCCACGAGGTCCACGCTATTTTCGATGACATACCAGTTTCTTCCTAATTTCCTCATGTTCCTTCTATAGATGAAATATTGGCCCGAGCTCCCCTACCTACACCAAAACCTATTTCATGTACTCCTCTACCCATAAAGGAACCCCCTTCATTTGCTCCTTCACTCGTGGAAGATCCTATAATCAGCATGTTGCCTTTGAACCCTCAAATTTCTAAGTAGTTTTCAGTGGCACCTCTCTTATTCATAGGAGATACATGTCCACCGTCTACACCATCACAAGAAGATTCCACCTTGTTTGGACCATCATCTCCTCTACCCATAGAGGATTATATAGGAATACCATTTCCTTTAGATGACCACTCACCATCGGACCTTCAAGAGCCTGTTGACCTGCTTTCATCTCTCTTACCCATAGAGTTTGAGGCTAGCTATTTCCCTGTGTCTCAAACACATTTAATGGGAATTACAACTCAATACACATTGGCCCCACTTACAACATCACCATTTTCATGCTTAGTAGATTGCCTAGACTATGTTGATATAGCCTTACTTTGGTGACGCCTTCTACTTCATGTTTTAACACAAATGTAGTTGTCACTCGCTGACACCTCCACTATCTATCCAAAAGTGTCTCAAGTGACCAAACCAAACACAACCAGGACTATTACAACACCTTCCACGTCACCACCCATGGCCCAACTCACACCTCTACCCATAACCCAACATACATCTACACCCAGACACCTACCCATGCCTATATCATCTCCCTTACCTAAACCTATCACTACCTTAGGGGTCATACCGACAGCTAGCCTTACTCACCCACCCATCAAATTAGATTTAACCACATCTTCCAAAACTAACACTAAAATTACCCCGGCCCCTAAAAAGAATATCCAACTTCCTAGGGCTCATACACTAACATCACCTACCATGCCATTATCACCTTCAACCCTTTTGTCCATCCTAGTACCTCACCCCTCAACCCTAGCCAAGTAACCCTCGTCCACCGGTAAACCAAGAACACAGTAACCCATTTCCTCATCACAGACCTCTAATATACCCAAGTACCCCACACAATTTCCTCCCTCACCCGTAACCTTATTACCACCCATACCTCCACTACCATCCATAACTTCTTCACTATCCATGACACTTTCTTCTCTTTCACTCGTGCCTTCTACCCAACCTACACCACCCACCTCCATAGCCCCTCAGTTACCCCCATGGGTAACCCATCCTCTTCCACCATCTAATTTTCCTTCCACATCTTGTACACCAGTGTCATTGTTGTCCAAAAAGGTGTAACCTAAATCTAAAAATCTGCTACCCTCTAATGAGGTAGTTAAACTAGCCAAATCTTCTACCATTAGCTATTATACCATGCTCGTACCCAATCAAATGCAACCAAGACCTAAGAACACTCTACGCACCAAACTAGTAAACCAAACCATTCCCCCTCCTATAAATCCTTTTCCTCCACAATCAGTTGTACCTGTACCCAAACCTTTTTCACCTCCCATTGTGATTGACTAGCAGGGTTATATGCCAAAATCTTAACCAATCTCCTCAAAACTTTTGTCATCACATTACCACCTCTTAGACCTTATGACCCACTCAAACCCAAACCAAAATGGTTTGATGAAACCAAAATTTGTGCCTGTCATCGTGTGCCAGGACACGATGTAGAGAACTATAAGGCTTTGAAAACTACCCTTGTCTAATTATGTCCTCCTGAAGAAAATTTTGACGATGATGATCTTCTTGATGAGGACCCAATTTCACCTTCACCAATTTCCACAAATCTTCTCCCATTACCTACTCAGCAACCAAAATCTCCACCCCACAACTCTTCGATCCACCCTCAAGATTTGAGATTAACATGGTTTGTATAACAGAGTTGGCCAAACCACTACCAAAATGCCAATTTTCCCTACTCATTTCACAAGGATCGTATCACCCACTAGGGTTTTGTCCCCCATATGGCTATACCTTCCATGAAACACCCTCTTCATTCACCTCCCCTCAGTTTAACATGATCAACATTATCACCCGTGCTCAGAAAGATAAGGGCAAGGAAAAAGCAACTGGCCCATTAACCAACCATGTACCCAACATTACATCCGCACCCATACCCAAAGTCACCATTCAAGGTCCTGAATATCCTATTTCCGATGGGTTCACGCATCACACAATGCTAAAACAAATACACTAATCCCCCCTCTAAATGTCTTTATATGACCTTGTCTAAATCTCAGAGTCACATTGTCAAGCCCTCGTGGAGGTCCTTCAATCTATTGAAGTTTTACCAAATGACCCCACACCCGTAGCCTCCATCATTACCCCTCACCATGTAGCCTCTCTCACTAGGTAATCACCTTCCTCTACACCTCCACCTACTTGCCAAGTGGTCAACCTCAACTTTTCAGATGAGGAGATCACTCTGTTCCAATCCAATGACCCTGACCCTACTCTTTTCATCTCTATTTTTATTGATAATATATGCATATGACATGTTATGATCAATGGTGGTGATAGCATTAACATCATCTCCTCCCATGCATATGACCAAATGCAGATACCTACCAATTTCATGCATGGTAACCTAGTTATGTTGCGCTCCTTCAATGATTCCATGACCTCTACCCTAGGTACCACTGTCCTCCATATCTATGTGGGTCCCTGCACTATCCTGAAACTTTTCTATGTCCTAGAAGGGGAGTTCTAGTATAATGTGTTGCTTTTCTGACATTGGATCAGTTCCATGGGTTGTGTCCCTTTGACTTTACATTGCTACCTCAAATTTCAACATGAGGGACATAATTACACCATCCCTACCAAACCATCACCTTTCAAGACCTGTAACATGCTATATTGGCCCAATGATGTGTTTGTATTGGTCAAGGCATCTGCCTCTATCACTACTTCACCTTCACCTATAAGCCCATCCACCAACACTGCCACTACCTCTGTTACATCTAACCTTGTTATTTTCACTGTAGCTATAGCCTCTACCACTGATGCACCTGTTTCCCCATCATCTAATGATCCATCTATCCATGCTACCCACATACCGACTACTGATCCATTAGAAGGTGTTTTCAATGCCTCATTCTTGGGGTATACTGCCTATACAATATCAACACCTTCCTCATCCCATAAGAGTATGGGAATATGTGTCAATATCCCAGCTACAACATCCATGTCAGTGATGTTTTTCCTTATGGCCCTCCCCACCTTCACACCAATCTAACGTATGAAGGACTTGATATTACCACCTATAAACCTGAACCTCCATCCCAAGCCCAACCATTTTCATCTGACCTACACTCCCTCACTAACCGCTACTTTTCTCACACTTTTCTCCACCAGTGCACATGGAAAGGATTTGACTTCAGCTTTTACGAATAGGGCCATCATACTATCATTTCATGTACCTCTCATAAACACAATGACTGTAGTGGAATTGGTTTTGATGCTTCACCCTCTAAGAAGGTTCGCATTGACCTCATCCAAGATGGGAAATCTTCCCCATCTCATTCACCCACATTACCATCTTCACCCACAGAGTCCATAGATCCTAAATATATTCCTCCTAATATTTTTTTCATAAACACCATTTTCCTAGGACCCCTGACCTATCAACGTGATGGTGAAGCTCCTTCCTCTCTCCCATTCCTGTATCCTGACATAATCGATAATGATACACCTTCTATTAATGTCATTCAATGTGAGGACAATGAATCCATTCTCACTTACTTTGGTGCGGAAGACTCTTATATTGATCAGTCGTTACCCTCTGAGACACAAACCATGTTGAAATAATTGACTATCGAAATCAACATTAACACTCAGGATGACCCGCACATTCTAAAGATTGGCCAATCCTTAAACGCTACTAAATAGGAAGCCTCCACCTCTTTCCTTCGAGACCATAGAAATGAATTTTCTTGGTCCTATGCCGATATGCCTAGTATTGACCCAAAAATCATGGTCCATAATATTGTAACCATCCCTGATGCCAAACCCATCAAACAAAAGCTGCGGAAAATACATCCTCGCATTGCTCTTCTAGTTAAAGAAGAGATTTGGTGCCTTCTCTTGGTTTCCTTCATTTTACCCATTGACTATACCCAATGGATTTCTAACATTGTTCCTATCATAAAGGTGATAGAGGGACTCCACATTTGTATGGACTTTCATGACCTCAACCTTGCTTGCCCCAAAGACAATTTCCCCCTACCAGGCATTGACCAACTGATGGATCTCACTGCTGGCCATGAAATGTTATTACTCATGGATGGTTTCACGGGCTACAATCAAATATTATTAGCTCCATAAGATCAACAAAAGACTACCTTCATCACCCCTTGGGGGACTTTCTACTATTGGGTCATGCCTTTTGGCCTAAAAAATGTTAGTGCTACATATCAGTGAGCCATGACTTACATCTTCCATGACATCATGCATTACATACTGGAATATTACGTAGATGATATTCTGGCCAAATCTAAATATCAAACCAAACACTTGTTCATCCTTAAAGTCATCTTTGATTGACTCATCAAGTATTTTGTGTGTCTTCAACCAAAGAAGTGCATCTTTGCGGTGCTTTCCGGAAAACTCCTAGATTTCATTGTCTCTTTGTGTGGCATAGAAGTCAATCGTACTAAATTCAAGGCCATTATGGAAATGCCTTCACCCACTAATCTCTATCAACTTCAAATCCTATAAGGAAAATTGCAATCCATTCATCATTTTATCTCACAACTTTATGATTGTTATCAACCATTCCATCATCTACTCAAGAAATACGTGTCCTTCAAATGGGATGATGAATGTCATAAATCCTTCATATCATTAAAGAAATATGTCTTTCAACCCCTAGTGCTCATTTCTCCTAAGGATTACCATCCCTTTTACCTATATATTTTCACCACTAACCATTCTCTAAGTGTCATGCTCGCTCATCGTGATGATCATTACAGAGAGCAAGTGGTTTATTACATAATTCGTACCCTTTTGGACTACGAAACTAGATATACCCATGCCAAAAAACTCTACTTAACCTTAGTTTTCATCGCCACCAAACTTTTCCATTACCTACTCAATCACAAAACCTTTTTCATTACTAATACTAACCCATTACACTATATGTATGCCAAACCCTATCAACATCAATGTGTCGCATGTTGGATTATGATTCTTTCCTTGACCTCGAGTTCATTCATCAAAATTCCATTAAGGGCCAGGCTATTTCCAACCAACTGGCCGATGCACCTATTTCTAGGGATCAACCATCTAACTTTGACTTCCCAGATGATTCTATAGCTACCCTTTCCCTGGATGAACCTACTTACCAAATGACACTCTTTTTCGATGGCTCCAAGTGTCAGTGTGGGGGTGGGCCTAGTGTTATCCTCATTCCCCTTGAGGGTGAACTTATTCCTCTGTCTTTCAATCTTGATTTTTATTATACAAAAAATATTGTAGAATATGAAGCACTCGTATTGGGTCTCCATGCTGCATATGCCTTATATGTTAAGACAATCAATATCTTTAGTCATTCTCAGTTGGTCATAAACAAAGTCAATGGTCTATACTAGTGTCATAATGAGATCCTTAAAAAGTATAAGTAGCACATAGACATAATTTTGACAACTTTTAACTGTTATACACTTCAAACCACCCCACGTTCTACCCATAAATTTGTGGATACCATGGCCTGCTTGGCTTCTCAGATACCTACCTCACCCGTTGACTCTAAAATATTTGTCACTATACAAAGGCTACAATCACCCTCTTATTTACCTAGGGAAGTATACTCCATTGGAACCATTACCCCTAACCCACGTGACCTTTGGTATAAGCAATATGCAGGCTATCTTTCCGTTTCCATTTTACCCACTGATCTCACTCGTAATGGACAACGTGCCTTTCTTAAAAGTGTCTCGTATTATGTCATCATGGGTGGTCTTCTTTATAAGTGTGGCTTTAACAACATTCTCTTACAATGCCTTACAAGTTTTGAAATTCCCTATACCATTAAGGAAGTCCATGATGGAATTTGTGAAGGTCACTTTAGTGGTTTAGTCGTCACAAAATGCATCCTTTGCCTAGGCTATTATTGGCCAAACCTAAACCGTGATTGTTGTGATTATGTCAAATGTTGCACGAAATTTTAGTAGCATGCTAATCTCTACCACACACCTAGTCATTCCTTACAGGTCACACGAGACCTTTGGCCTTTCTCTCAATGGGGTTTGGATCGTGTCGGTGAGATTAACCCCCATTCTTCACAATGCCACCAATGGAACATAACCGATACCAAATATTACACTAAATGGGTAGAGGCTATTCCCCTCATTTCTACAAAATCTAATAAAATATGTGAATTCATAAACCATCACATCATTTTTCATTTTGGTGTTCCTCACCGCCTCATCACTGATAATGGAAAAAAATTCAAAATTAAAACCCTATGCAAACTATGTGATGCTTTTGGCATCCAACTCAATTTATCATCACCTTATTATCCACAAACCAATGGTCAAGCTAAATCAACCAATAAAACCTGGAACAAAATTCTTATGAAGGTAGTTAATGATACTGGGAAAGATTTGCATACGCACATTCCTTTCGATTTGTTGGCTTATCATACTAGTATTCACATTTCGACTATTGTCACACCCTTTTCTCTGGTATACAGTACCAAGGATATCTTACCTCTTGAAGTCTAGATTCCATCTCTCTGAATCTCACTACAAGAAATGTTCAACGACGATGACTTTCACCAAGATCATTTGGCACAACTTGATTTATTAGATGAACGTCTTCTCAATGCTCTCGACCATCTCAAAATCTACCAAAAATTTATCAAACGTTCCTATGACAAACATGTTCATGAATGAATCTTTCAGGTTGGTGACCTCATCCTGAAGGAAAATCAACATGTAACCAAAGAAGAGAAAAGTAAACTATAACATTCCTATTTTAAAACTTTAGAAACAAGGGAATTTATTTTTTTTTAGTAATTTTCTCTATTCTAAATATGTAATTTAGAACACACATTCCAAAACAACCATTCTTATAATAGATAACCATATGTAGCTTGTAATGACTCGGTAAACTACCGATCTATTCATTTCATGACTCAGTGAACTACCAATCTATTCATGGTTAACACTAAGTATTAAATAATTTTTTGTATACTTGGTTCTCTTACCCCCAATCTGGGTATTGAGTGATCTACCTAAGGAACCTAACTAAATAGTTGTTACCAATATTCATTTGCATCACGATCTTTAGACTAGGTGACATAAGACAACGCAATCAGCAGCTTGCGATACTTTGGCCAAAGATTCTAACATACTGTTCATATTACTTATTCCTTGATGGCATACTCGTCAATCCAGAATACATCCTTCACCCCCACTCTATTGTTATCTAGAATGTCCTTTACTGACTTTCGTTAATCCTCTTACTCAAGGTTTAACCCTAGTTCTGGTTAACAACGTAGGTTATGATAGGAAGGAGCTCACAAAGACTTAGGATATATTGGCATACTGGGTCAACCTAAGTCAACTCCTGTGCCAAGGTACCCTGAATCCTAGAGGGCTACTTTGTATCATAACTACACTACTACCCAGTCCTGGAGAGAAACTAAGTTCAAGTCTAAAAGTGTGTAGATCTAGATGATCAATGCAGAAGGGTGTTGCCACATGTCAACTACAGAGATGTATCTTCGAGAAGATCCTAATCTTCTTGAAGGTACAGCCCTGCAGTCAGCGTGTGCTAGCATCCTACAGAACATCCTCATCAAGATATACATACACCTAGGAAATTATTAATGTATAATTAATTTGGATTCTTAAAGGAAGGTTTTTAGCAACCCTGCCTAAACTCTAATCCAACTCTCCCTAAGTCCTTTTCCAAATCAGGTGCCATTACACCCTGAAGAGCTTCCTTAACTTAAGATTATTTTGATGTTCATTAATTTTTGGCTTATCAAGCAACTACCAAGAAGAAAGGATAGAAACCTCTTAAGTTCCATTTAATGTGACTTAACCACTCATGAAAATGTAACAACCACCAAGGTTGTAACTTAGTAGTGTTTATTAAATGAAGTCTAATGATTATAAATCATATCTTCCTTCTTGACTACTTTTTCATAAGAGAGGAAGAGTCTTCCTCTTCGTGGTTAAGTTCTAGGGTTTAACACACCCTTTATGTCCTTTACAAATTTCATAGTTTTCATTATAATTTCATTACACGTTACCTTAATAATATGAGTTGTTTAGATAAGATCATTGAAATTCTGCAACTTATTTAGTTGTTTCAAAATTAGGGAATTAATCTAATTCTCTTTTTCCTACTTACCAAGAACACTCATTAAAACATATAAATAACATGAAGATTATCAACAGGATAGGAATCCATTTCTTTTACAAAAATACAAGATAATTTACATAAGCCATGCAAGTAAATTCTTAGTCTTCAATTCATTTTCAAAACGTATACATTTACAAATTATGCATTTCAGGCATACTGCATGACAATAGCCTTCATTCAAAAGAGAATAACTTTTCTTTTTCAATACATCATAAGAACAAATCAGAATTCTTCACAAGAATCAACTTAGATCAGCTAATGCATCATATAAGTTTTTACCTTCTTTTATCACTTACGAAGTCCATCTACAAAACTTGCTAGCACGGGTGAGTTCAATGAACTGAACATGATAAGCACTAAGCCTTAAAATGAAGTGCATTCCACTAATTGTTCCAATAAAAACAACCCTACTTTAATGAACAACTAGTATTTCATACTCCCTAAGCATAAGTATTATCAATAAAAGAAGAGCAATACTAAACCAAGATTAATGAAAAGAAGAACATAATATAATCTATAAAATTTGTCTTACAAATTAAAATATAATTGATCCTATCAATTATCTTTACCAACAACAAATCATAACATCCCATTGTTTCCAATCCTACCAAATATAATACAACACTTATCTTTACCATAAAATACAGGAGTGTTTACAGCATATTCTCTCTTGGATGTTTCATCTAACTTTCAAGTAAAGAAGGAGAAAGACCATACCCATTATGCCAAAGTACATAACATCAACAAGGTAGAAACAGGTGTATATCATGATTTAAATTGTTCCTTTAAAGGTCCTATACTTTAAAATTCAATATTTTAAGGTATTCATCAAACAAATCCAATTGAAAGAAATCCAAGAAGGAATGATGAATTAACTGTCAACAACAAGTTTGTAATTTATTTTTGCCAACCTATCTTTGATCTCTTTCTACTTCAATTTAGTCAAATGACAAGTATAAAAAAACTAATAAACATTGATTCCCTTTTCCAATAAGAATAAAAAATCAGGAGGTTCCAACCAATGGACTTAACCCAACTGCATTAGAAAAGGAGTCCTAACACAATATAATCCCAATCTATAATCATTTCTTTCAACTTAATAAAATAGTTTTACCTCCTCTCATACATACAGTTTAAGTTTATGCAATAGTTCCAGAGAAAGAGAACAAGATCAACATCAAGGAAAGAGAAAACTAAATGCTACCTTCCCTTTTAAATCTTCACATTATAATGCATGAATTCTACTTTCCATTACGAACATTGTAACAATGAAGCTCATACACAGTCCAAGGACAATAAAGCTTCACAGTGTATCTGTTAAAGACTTAACAATCTTTTATTGGACTAGAACATCCTGAAGAAAACATACTAACATTTTACTATCAAACAGTGGCGTTCCATCAATCCTTACCATTAATTTTCTCTTTTTAAACTTGATAATAAAACAGTGAAGTTCAAACATAGTCTGCAATAAATTTTGAATCGCAATTTATCTTTCAAGACTTAACATTCATTTATTGGACCCAACAAGAGGTAAGAAATCTGAGCAGATGCTAACACTCCAAAATTTCCAATAGTTCAGGCAAGGCAGAACTATCTCAACAATATGTCAACGCATCACTACAAGAATTATAGATTGGGTTTCCTAACAAATGACAAGATCAAAAACATCATATATATATAATATGTATTGTCCAAGACTCAAAATATAATTCCGGGCACAATGTAAAGCATAAACTCCCTCAAAGGATCAAGATCATTCAAATGCTTATAACTAAGTTTGGGTAACAACATGTTCCCTCCTTAGTTTATAAAATAATTAAAAGACTATAATATCAGAACCAACACATCGTTCAAGTTACCATTTCAATTAAAAACACCAAGTAACAAATTTTTTGTACAGTGTTGCATCACAATCACGAATTCATATATACACCAACATCATGATGCTAGACCGAGTACAATGAAATTGCTTATATACAGTTCAAAATAAGAAAAGAGCTTCCCTTCCCAATTAACATCCTATCAAACCCTATTTCATATAGAATGTAAGATTCTTAACAGAGTTCAGACCCGACGAAAACAAGACATGAAAGCTGGGTTCATAACGAACCTACAATAACAGTTTAATAATCATAAGGTCAATAGTTCACAAGCACCATGCCTTAAGTGGCTTTAATCAACATTCCAGTCTATCTAAGATAACAAACACAGGTTCCAAGTGCATGCGAGTTCTAAAAATAGTCAAGTTTGTCGCAAGAAGGAATACCAAAACCAAGCCTTATACGGGTTTATCCAGTGCATGCGAATTTCAACAACAGTCAAAGTTTTTGCAAGGTGAGATTCAAAAACCAGTCCATATACGGATTTATCCACAGTCCCATTTAACTAAGAAATCAAACGCAAGCATCATAGAACTGAGAATATCTGCTACAGTTCTCCTTACCAAAACAAGTTTCCAACAAAAGCTCAAACTTGCATACAAGACTAATAAGACTGGAGTTCCTTACCATCTTGAGATCTCAAAACGCAACGAGTTCACAGAACAATAATCTCAACAATACCAGTAGAACTCAGAGATCTTTTTAAAACTCATCCAATAATTCATTGTCAACAAAAGTGATTGAAACCAAACGATAATTTCCAACAATCGAAAAAGTTAACAGAGTTACCAACATTTTTCTCTTATGCATAGTTCCTTTGTGCAAAAGACAATACAACATAAGCTTCCAACAGAATCACGTATATCATGGATTCAAAACCCAAAAATTAAGTTTTACAAAACCCATCAATTAATTAACCAGGTAAAGCATGAAATGCACAAACTCATTAGAGCAAAGTTGTTTTAATGAAAACACTTAGACGAAAGCAAGAGATTTTAACAATTAGAGCCTATCATGCCTGATAGTGTCACTGTGAAATCGAAGAAGACCTCTAGTCAAACTCACTTCTTCTCCTCTTCTCCACGAAAGATCAAACAACTAGATACTTCTTCCACAATGCTTCTTATACATTCCACGAAACGAAAATAGAATTGAAACCTCAAAAATAGCCATGAAGTGCAGTTTACTCTGTTGGTTCAAAAAACTAGAACGCATGTAGAAATAAAATCAGAGAACATACAAAATGAAACAACCCAACAAAAATCTCCTGGCATGCCTACAAAAGTGGTTCGGGCTCAATAACCAAAAAAAATTAACCTCATTAATTCCAAATCTCCCGCATAATCCTCCTTGCCACCGCCTACCAAGTCTGGCAAGTGCCAAGTCCAAGTTAACATAAGTTTCCATTTTTTAGTGATACTACCACGTAAGCCTCTGCCAAACCAGCTAACCTATGCCAAAGGTGGTAGTCCATATGCATTAATAAACCTTATCAACATCATCATAAATGCCTTAGGAACCGTCGCCACTATACATTTGACCACTTAAGTCCCAATTCATATCCATTAGTTTAGGATAGGTTAGATTGCTTAGGTTAGATCTTAGGTAGAATTTAAATGTATACCTTAGGATATAACACTAAGAACTAACCCCCACCATGGCCTTAGCAATTAGGTTAGATAATTTCCACATAGGTAAATAATTCAAAGTGCCATAGTTTAAAACACTAGGTTAGGTTACAAATCAACAATTCAACCAATCAAGATAGAATAAGGAGTTTTAGGTTAGGATTAGAATTCTATCAAGTATCATAGCTTAGATAGAAATATATATGTATATTACCTAGCTTAGGATCCCATAGGTTAATCCTCAATAGGATCCTGGATATCTCTTATGCCATGAACAAGCTGCATTCCCATTTTATCAGCAATGATCTGTCATGGTCGATCTTCAAAGACCCAAGTAGAACAACCTATTGAATGGAAGTACGTTCACACAGAAATTAAAGAACTTGTAACAAAAAAGTTCAGTCCAACGTGTATCTTAACCCATGGAATGCCAATTTTACCATTCATTCAATAGAGAATATTTAAAACATTCCTTGGATCACTTAAATTGATCCAAGGATGAGTTAGATAAAAAGACAAGTTTACAACTCTTAAACCAGATTTCAAATTACCTACCAGAAGTGAAAAATGGATTCAAAGAAGTCATTCTAGTTCATTCAAAGGATCTGAAGAGAAGAAAATACGTATCCATATCAAGCATGATTTCTGATAATCATAAGAACATATCCTTATAAGGAAAATCACATATCAACACTTGAATGCAAAGGAGGAAAATAACAACAATCAAGGGTGTTACATAAATGGGGTAAATTTTCCCCTAATTGGATTGGACCCTATATTGTTACCCATGCCCATGGATCAGGTGCTTATTGTTTGTCTTCACTCGAAGGTAAACCTGAACTTGATCCCCTTAATGCCTTGCATCTTCAACCATTCTATTATTGATATCAAGTTCTATATCACTTTCTATCAGTTGATCGCTCATCCTTTGAATGTTGTTCACCTTTCATATTACCCATTTTTAGGATCCACGACTAAACAAGAATCATGTGATTACCCATCACCATTCTAACCTTGTCTTCAATATGAGTACAACGGCTCTACTCATAGCATGATTCTCATGGATAATTTTCATCTTCTCCTAGATGGAATCCCATGGTTGTTCTTCACTAAAAACCACCCCCTTTCATAGTTAACTTTTGTGTACTATGGTTTTATCATCTGAACAAAATCCTACCCTTCCTCTATAGTCTTTTCCATCACTTAAATGTCCAAAAGAAAAAAAGGGATACAACTCCTTGAGTCAAACTTCCAACAAAAGATGACTCCCTCAAAAGGGACATCTCTTCACTTTAATTCCATCGCTATAAATAGACTACTCCCTTGAAGGACAGCTATATCATAGTTAATTTCACAAATTCAATAAAAATATCCAAAAGCTTCCCGTATCTAGCAGCCTCACAAAGACCTCAAGGAGATAATATACTCATCCTGTATAGAATTCCCGCATCGATCAATCTATTAAAAAAAACAAATGAAAAAAAAGATGAAATTTTCGTCATGGACTTGCCTATTTTTTGATCTTGGGTTTCTTGTTCTGAAAGATATGCTTTTTTACACTAAGTTATGCTAAACCACCCATTTTCACTTCCTTTCCTTTTTAGCCTAATTTCCTCGTTACTCAAGGGAATTTCTGCAAATGCGACACTTTGTGATTATGCAACTTTCTTCACCCTTAGACTGTTTCATTATGCAACACCTTTAGGGTCTTACGTTCATAATCCCCTCTTAGGTATGGTTGACTCATTAGGGTTCCTATCAATTAAGCGGCTCTTTTACCACCTCTTACCATTCATCTTCCTCATTACTTATTGATTATCCTATACAAGACCAGATTATTGACACGTATATTTAAAAACCACTCAACCATGTCTGTGACCTAAACTCAACCATGCATGTGACCTACACTCAACCATGTCTATGACCTACATTTACCAATGCCTAACACTTACCAACCCATTCTTCTATTTCATTCTAATCTTTCCTAGCTTATGGGAAAACTACATCGGAACTATGTAGGCAGCACTCCGAGGACTTGGGGCCCTTGGAGGTTAGCTTGGCCACCCTTTACCCTAACCAATTCCCCCCCACTTTTTCCCTTTTCTATTCACATTCTACCCTAGTTAGTTTCCATTCTATATCAATATCTTGACATTAACCCTAATAAGCATCAACTCATACACATTTTTATTACATCATCAACTTATCCATTTATCATTTTCACATTTCCATTATGGAACAAATTGGGAAATTAAAAACCATACCCAGTATATACATCAACATTTATCTCTCATATTACCAAAAAATTAGACATTAAAACAACCTAACTCAACCAAACTCAACCATGCCTACATCAACCTGAGTCTATCATGCATAACTCAACCTAACTCAACCATGCCTACATCAACCTAACTCCACCATGCCTAAACCAACCTGAATCCACCATACCTAAATAGACCTAACTCCACCATGCCTAAACAAGGTCTGACTCCACCATGCCTACATGACCTTGACTCTATCATGCCTAATCCACTTTATTTCCACCTATATAGATATAGAAATGAAAATTAAAACAAGTACACCATCCATACTATAAATACCATCATCTATAAATAAGAAAGTCTGTGTACACGTACATGTGAACATAGTGCAGACACTAAAATTAGGTCACACTCCCCCTTCGTCCCTCGACATATAAGCCCCCCTTTATTACATTTACCTAGCCATGGACCCCTTCACCCCACTAATATTAATTTAATTAATTTAACTAAATTAATGCTTTATCCTCACTATATTTATTATTTAAATATCTTATTTAAATAATATCTAACATACAGTTCACTTAGACACCTCACCAAGCTAACTCAACCTAAGACCTATTCTTAGCAAGTTACCATAACTAACTAAGACTTACCCAAACCCTAAAAATCAATGCTTACATTCCCTATAACCATATTCTTGCATGCTCACAAGAGGCTCCGAGTCTAATCCGCGGGATAATGACATGAGATCTGAGGAAATCAGGAGGATCTCCCTAAGTTTAGTAAACCTAGGAAATCCCACCTTGACCGATGTTGGTTACCCCTAACCATCACTGGTTAAGCCAGACCGCCATCAGTTACCCCTTTTTAACCCAAAACAACCTTATTCTCAAGGTTGGAACTTGGAACTTAGAAGTTGGAAGAAAGAAAGTTGACGAACAAGAACAAATCTCAGAGAGATAACACATCTTCAGAGAGCCAATTCTAGCAAGAACTCACACCCAAGGAAGGAGATTGAGGATCTTCTCCTGCACAGCCATCCCAGCCACGATCTGATCTATCTAAGAAAGAGGAGTGTGCATGAAGCCCATGCAAAATATTTTCTTTAGTTGGTGATCACTTGCAGCCTTCAAACCCATCATAAACACCTCCATCCTTCACACATAGACCTTCAGGAATGAAATCCAAGTAAGTACAACATCATACTTTCCTGGTTATTTCATTTCATCATTATTTTATCATCCTTTGTTTATCTTGCTCCCTATTGACCTTCTCCAACATTTTCACCTTTGTAGACCCATCAAAACCTCACAAAAGCCTACTCTAATCACCCATTACCTCGTCCCGACCAACAAAAATCATTTGTATAATCAGAAAGGAGACCAAAACCATGTTCTGTGAGATTTTTAGATCTCACATTAATCGGCGCTTGTTATACCTAACTATGGTCAATAACCCCTGACCGACGCTGGTCTCTGTGTTTTCCTACATAGTCTTAAACAGAGACCTACCCACAAATTTTACCTCACCCTCACTCACTTGTGACCTACCTGAGACCTTTATCAAACCTGTAGAGACCCAGAACCTACCACTTGACCTTGGATTCTATTCTAGCTTAGCCTATTAGATTAGATCTTTTTCTTATTGTGTTTTAAGTGAGGTACCTAAATCATTTTAAAATAATAGTAGGATTTACTTTGTTTATAGCATTAATTTTTTTAGAATAGTGGATTGATAGCCATCTAGGAAATACCATGCTTCCTGTATCTAGCTCACACTAGGTAGATCACTACCCATATTGTTTAACTCTTTCTGGTGGTCTTGTTTTCATTACAATTAGTTCCTCCTAGCCAAAAGGAAGCTCCCATGGGCAGCTGTGGATTCAGAAGTCATACATGTGCAACAACCCATGAACTGACATTTGAACAGGTATTCCTCCTACACCTGTTACCCTATCTGTTTCATCAACAATTCAAAGAAACAATCTAAGAAAAAGGTGAAACACATAGATACAAATAATAATAAAAATATCTCAAAATCTCTCATATACAACCTCACCATCTTCGGCATGCAGGCTGGTATATGATCAAAAATAACAAAAAATATCATATATAACCTCATCATATTTAGCAAACAGGCTAGTATACATATCAAAAATGTGTCAAAAACATGGATACACTAATCATAAATGATGACTAATCATCACACCACCTGATATCTATCCCTATCTCATCATTCTCCTCTATCTCCCCTCCAGTGGGGAACCCTACCAACCTCTCGCCACCTCACCTCGATATATCCCCTGATGGTCCCTCGCTAGGAGCTAGCCTCTGTGCACTAGTAGTCTCACCTTGATCCTATCCCAGGGATCATTGGCCCCCTGTACTCTCTACAATATGGGTATGAGACCTAGTCCTCTCACTCGAGGCCTGTTATGCTCTATACTCCCCATAGGATAGAAATTCTATCCCTACGGCCATCAGTTGATCCTGATAATACCTCACATCACCTAAGGCATCCCTTAATCTTCCTATAGGTACTATATGTGGTGGTACCATCGGCCTTGGCCTTTGTACCTATCTCTCGAGACCCTGTCCCGCTGGTACCTGTAAAGAGGGACCCTATCCCTGTGCCTGTGCCTATCCTGAGGGATCCTGTCCCATCCCTGCCTATATCTGGGCCTGAAGGGCCATAACCTACACCTGTGTAGTGGAAAACTGGCCCTATAAACCTATAATTTGTGCCTTTAGGGTGGCCACCTATACCCCATCCCCATCTCCACCCTGTGCGCGTACCTTTCCCTACGCTACCTGGGCTTGTAAACTGGCCACCTATGCCTACAAAATAGAAACATGTACCTTTGAGCCTACCAACTTCCCCTACACTATCCCTAACTGTGTAATCAGGGTAGCCACCTACCCCTGTAGGGAATCCCTCTACACTGTGATGGTGGCTAAATTTGGTTGTCACGGCCTTGGAGGTACTGCTTGTAAATGTGTGGTCCACCACTGCATGTATCTATCAGTCACCCCGGCATCATCAATCCACTCATCTATCACCTACTCCTCCTGTCATGTTAGCACTGTCATCTGTGGTAGAGGCAGAGGCCTCTCCACGTCATCCCTCCTATACTATGGGAAGGGTGGCAGGATATCCTGAAGTAGCCCAAACTGTCATCTAACCCTCTCTATGGGTATCATCTTGTGCTCTCCTGCACATCACCCCTCTGTCCATCAGAGTATTTTTAGCTCCTGTAGCTCCTCTACCATCTGCCCATATGATGGAAAACCCACATAGGGCCTCCAAATTATGTCCATGTCAGACAACCCCTCTAGCAATCACCTATAATAGGCTACATCATGTGTAGCTCTAGCAGCTTGGTGCTCCCCAATCGCAAGCACCCATCGCTTGAAGCCCACCCAAAAAATACCCAGCTCAAATGCATCATCCTGAGGCATACCAACTAGATGCACACACATAACATGCTCATATGCCCAATAATGAAGTAGGAAAGTACAACACAAGCTAAACCTGTATAGCCTCCCATAAGCCTATAGCTCTCTGTATAACTATACCATGAATGTGGACACCCATGCAAAATGGGTCTTATCCTCCACCATGTCATGAAGAACCCCCATCAATCATGGGAATCTCCCACCCTCTGCATCTGGTAGTGAAAAGTAGCAAACTGCCTTCATCAGTAACACTACTACCCATACCTCATAGTGGCGCTATCAAACCTCAACTCTTCCAGCCCCTAGCCAAACACAGTCAGCATCAAATCCTCATATGCCTCTGAGGAGATAGAATACACATCCATCCCCACTATCCGTAGCCATAGGATCATGTACACATCCTCCAGGGTGATTGTAATCTCACCTGCCGGTAGATGGAAGGTATTGATCATTAAGTCCCATCTGTCGATGAGAGCGACCATCAAAATTAGCTCCTGGACTACGTGTCGGTAGTGTCTCACCTCAATCAGACCAACCTTTGTAACATGGCACTAATCATCACCTGTCGCACTCCCTCGTACCTCCACGAGTAAGGGAGGTACCCTATCTCACATCCATAGCTGGTCCTTGGCCTGCATTCAACCAATCACACACATTATTAAAACTTGATTTTACCCAACATAGGCCTTCAACCCCTCCCTTCTTCCTGGCCCCTCACCCGCTATCTATTTTACACTTTTTACCCTAACCACTTTCCCTTTACCCTTCCTAGAGCTTTATCCCTTCCACCCTAACCAACACAGATTACTCCTAGCCATAACTGGTCCATTCTAACTGGCATCGGTCACCTACTACTTGATTGATGCTAGCCGTATACTACCGATGTCAGCCATACCTTGACCAGCATTGGTCACTGTTACCATGCCCAAACCCAAAACCCCAATTTCCTTTACCTAATTTCTTTCCCATTTTCCCTATCAACCTACCCACACCTCACCTAACTCCCTCCCCAACCCTCTTCCCCCTACCTCTGACCTTTCCCACCCCCTCTTTCATTCATTTAACCAAAAATTTCAATTATTTTAACTTCCCTACCTCTACCCCTCTACATTTCCTTCTTCCTATCTCCAATAACAATGAAAGGATAAGATATTACCTCATCTCAATGTCACCTCCATGGTGGCACATCTGGCTGCTGTGCTTGTGGTCCACCTGAACCCTCTCCTGCATTTGCCATGTCTCAATCCACCTCCAACCTCTCTACCAATGACCTCCCTCTACCTAATCTCAGGGACTCATCTACCTGGCTCTCCTCTCCAACCGGATCTCTCCACCTCAGCTCGGAACAGCATCATGTACTTTCCTCTTACCAAGGCAAAAAATTCTCATGCTCTTGTCATTTTCACAAAATCCAAAACGTACAAATGAATTCGTATTATACATATTTTTCATTTTTATATACTCACATTGATCTGACTGGCGTTGGTTATATCTAGACAGACATCGGTCCTGTGCCCTAGCACATCGTAGTCAGTTATACCTAAACTGACATCAGTCATGTGCCCTAGCAACCCATGTTTGGTTTACCTAGACCATCCCCAGTTCAGTATGAATGATATGTGTAGACACCAAATTTGGGTCTTACGACGCCCTATACCCCGTATCTCGTCCCACAACCTAACCCTACCTCACCACCTAAACCTTACACACTTAATTATTTATTAATTACCTTATAATTAATAAATCCACATCTCCAACCCTGCCACCTCACCTCGCCACCTCACTATGACCTAGCCCTAACCCTAAACTAACCTAATTAAGACCTATGACTTGGTCCAGACCCACACCCATGACTCATCACCCCTCACCCACATCAAAACGAACCTAATAATGACTTGACCAAGCTTACAACTGATCCCTCGGGAGAAAAGGAGGGAAAGTTGGCTATTTTAGTAAAAATAGCCAACTTTGACCTAACCGACATCGGTCCCTACTCGACCAGCGTCGGTTACATAACCGCCATCAGTTCCCTATAAATGACCTCCCCCAACCAAAATGAGGGGATCCTGAATTCATTTTCAAGAGAGAGACAAGTGAAGGAGAGAGAAGAGTTTGCAAAGAGGAGTATCAAGCCCAAGACTATAACTGAGCAACTAGAGCATTGTCACACCCATCCAAACATTGGGAGAATCGGAGGATAGCTTCATCAGATCACTTCTAATTGTTGGATCATCCCAACTAAGCATTACCTTCGCCACTGCATTCTTTGGACCTGCATCCACATCAGAAACTAGTAATTAGTCTCTTTTATCACCTTGTATGCTTCTAGGCACTACTTTGTGAACTTTTAATTCATAGGGATTATAAGCTCACTCCTGGATCTACTACCTGGCAACAACCTGCACCTAACCTTCAGTCATCCATCTATACATTGCCCCAAAGATAGCTCTCTCACCCTCTGAGTCTTCTCATATATCACCCTACTACTCCCCTCAACCATCTACCAACCTTCCAAACCTCATAACCACCTTATACCAAACTCCATTTAAAAATCCCTAAATCATTACCCCTACTGATATTGGTTATTCCCTACTGGTACTAGTTTTATAACCAAGATCGGTTATCCAGTGACGACATCGGTCACTGTGACTTATACCAAAACCAACCTTTCACCTATTCACCTCAAAACAATCTCATGTCTAGCTTGGTCTATCCCTGTAATTTGATCTAAACATATCAATAACCAGTGACCAAACAAAGAGCATGACATTCTATTATTGGTAGTTTAGTCTCTATTGCTTTTAGTAATGAGATACCTAAATTGTGAGTTCACAATAGCTTCTTTATTATCATTTGCATCAATTTGTATTAAAAGGGAACTGACCACCTTAGAAAGGAAATCTAATATTTCCTGGGCCCAAGGGAGTTCCCTCACTTATTGTCTAACTAAAATATGGTGGTCTTACATTCTTATTTACAAGTAGTCCTTCCTAGACAAAAAGGATCTCTTCACAATCGATCTGATCTCTCTACGGTATGCGCACACCTTCCCAACACTCAACAGGTATTCCTCCTAACCCTAACCCCTATCTATTTCTCAAGAGAATGAAAGGATAGAATTAACTCTATCCTGGAACAAAATTCTATGTGAAACAATATGAGTTACCTGTCAATACCCTTTCCCCATTTTTTACCAAAATTTACCCTTCCCCACCACCGTCTGACCTTACCAACCCTTATCACAACATACCTCCAAGCCTACATTACCTATCCCTATCCTTAATTGTGTTTAGGGACTTGTTATTTTACCCATACCTCGGCCCTACCCATGTCGTGATCTAGCTACCTGGACCCAGAACATTGTTAGTGACCTATGAACTCATGTGCTTGTTATACCTTGTGACACTATTACCCGTGTTGTTTGACCTAATAACCTTACCTTGCCTATTGTCATGTTGTTTATCCTGACCTAACTTTTGGGTGTACTAGAACATACCTAAATGTTCCTACATCTAACCCATGTTGTGTTTCCACACCATATCATATGCCTTGGATACCAGAATCACTTCAACCTTATTCGGATAAACCTCTCGACATTGGAAAATGTATAGTTTGTAAGCTCTTCAACCTGGAGTCTTGTCACAGTTTATAAACTGTGTGTGCATTTGACTACTACTACCTTTGACCCTTGCCCATTTACCTGTTTTCCTATTTTTGACCTCTACCCTTTCCCATAGCCGCCCACATCTACACTCCTTTTCACAGCATCCATCTTTTATCAAACCACTCACCACTTCCATCTTCCACCTCACCAGTTCCTAGTTTGAGGGGGGTCACCTTTACCCACACATGGGGCATCCACTTCTTATTTTTGTTAGCATCGCTTACCATAATACAAGCTATGTGAAGAAAATGGGAAAATGTAAACACCTAAATTTGGTTACATTCCCCTTAGCCCCTAATCGGAAAACCATCTTAAACATGGGCACCTAACCATGGCCCCCTTTTATCACTCCCACATTAATAATTAATTTAATTATTTTAATTAGATTAAATACCCATCCTCACAATATCCATTATTTTATTACCTTAATTGACCTAATTTCCACCTCACCTAGACACCTCATCCATTGTGATATTTGTGATCCCTCTTACCCCAATTTGATGAAACGATATGTGATGATTAGCTTAGCATTCATGTATTATGTATACTTAGATTTTTATTTATATGATGTATAAATGATGTTACATGTGGTGATATTGATGGAAAGATGATGTGATAACAAAACAATGCACATGCAACAGGAAAACACAATCAAATTCTAACAACGAACACAATGAATCAACACAACAATGTACTATTATACACTAGCATGCAAAAACACACTTAAATATTCACAAGTAAGAATAAATCTAACCTAATCAAGAAAATATGAATCCTAACAAATTATGTCTAAACAACAAACTATACAAATGTACAAACATGAAGCAACTATACAAGCAAACAAGAAAAAACAAGAAACAAGCTAAAAGAAGTAGATTAAAGTAAATGTTTTTGTAAGATTGTTTTGTGAAACAATTTTCTATTGTTTTGATTTTTGTGAAACAATTTTTTATTGTTTTGATTTTTGTGAAATAATTTTCTATTGTTTTGATTTTTGTGAAACAATTTTCTGTTGTTTTGATTTTTGTGAAACAATTTTCTATTATTCTGATTTTCTAACATTTTTGAATGTTTTTGTGTTTTTCTAACATATTTTAATTTTTTTGCATTTTTCTAACATATTTGAATGTTTTTGCATTTTTCTAACATATTCTAAAGCTATGTAGAGGAAACCAAGAAAGAGTGGATACCCCAACATTAGACGGGGAATATACAAGGGCTAGTGCCACGTGCTTAAAAATAGGAAGGTGAAGTCGCAAAAGTACCGCAAACATGAGATGGGGAATAGAAAAACACCATCGCTTCACAAACAAACAAAAGGAGAAAAAATTGGATCAAGGCTTGACAAGACCTGGCTCACAGGGAAGCTCGGATGTAGATGCGGAACTAGCCCTAGCCTAAGTAAAAGTATCCTCCAGATGCAAGATGCTTGTGAACAACGAATCCTCCCAAGGCGCTGGAAATTAGATTTCACCTAAGGACTTATCCAAAGTGCCAAAATTGAATAGTTTTCACTTATGGATGACCTGTTTTCTCTTTTTCTTTTTCTCCTATTTTAATTTTTTTTTTCTATTTTGATCATTTTTACATTGTTTTTGGTTTTCTTTTCTAGATTTTCATGTGCCACGTTTAAGCATAAAACCACTTAAGGTGCATGGCATTCATGGGCTCGTGGAGCTCATCACCATTGGGGTGGGTAATTTTTTATGCTCCTGTGCCATACTTGGCCACGATGACATAAGGTCCTAACCAATGCGGTTTGGACTTTCCTTTCTTCTCTCTTTCCACCCTTGTGTTGAACTGATTTTCTTTCATGACCAAATCATTAACCTCAAACTAACGAGGTAAGATTCTTTTTTGGTAATTGTGAGAAACTCTATTTTGATACACTTTAAGATGATTTAGGGCACGGATGCACTTCTCATCCAGAATTTCCAACTCTGCCAGTCTAACCACTATGTAATCTACATCTTTGTCTAGATAATCCCTAAGAGAGATTCGTAGGGAAGGAAGCTCGATTTCTAACAAGATGATAGATTTCATTCCAAATACTAGGGAATATGGTGTTGCACCAGTAGGAGTGCGAATAGAGGTCTTGTAAGCCCAAAGAGCTAGGTGAATTTGTAAATGCTAGTTGTGACATGTCTTACTTATCATCTTTTCCATGATTCAAACCAAAGTCTTGTTAGTGGCCTCGGCCTTGTCCATTGCCTTGGGGGTAATATGGTGTAGACCACTTTAATCTTATTTAAAACAGATGACATATATATTTCACGGTCTTATTCTTGAATGATTTTCCGTTGTCATTAACTATGGATGCAGGATTGCCATATCGGTAAATAAGATGATTCATGATGAAATTTGAGATCTGAGCACCCATTACATAGGTCAAAGGGATAGCTTTCACCCACTTGGTAAAATATTTAGTAGATGTAACGATGTGGGTATAGCCAGCAGATGAAGTAGGGGTAAGCTTCCCTATTAAATCAAGTCCCCATTTGGAAAATGGCCATGGGGTCGTGATGGGTTGCAACGGTTGTGACGGGGCATGGATGACATTTCCATACTTCTGATAGGGTACACACTTCTGCACATAGTTACAACAGTTAGTTTCCATGGTAGGTCAATAGTAGCCTACTCTCAATAATTTCTTGGCTAGAACCATCCCGTTTGTGTGGGCTCCACACACCCCTTCATGCACTTCTTTAATCACTTGGACTGAATCTATATTATCAAGACAACAAGCAACACCCATCATAGCCACAATGATAGATCACATACCTTCTAAGAGGGTATAGCGGATATCTGGTGGATAAGGCTTATTATTTGGCATGGGAGATGTAAGATTGAACATGTTTTCTTAAGGTAAGTGAAATGGGAATCATACCATGGGAATTGGCCCAACCAACTCACCATCGTAGATAGGATTTTGACATGTCATATGTAGGCTGGCGTGATTTTCAACAAAGAAAGGAAAATCATTACTTTCTGTGAAATGTTTAGTGTAGAACCTACATTTTCCATAGCATCTACATATCTGTTATGTGCTCTTATAATTTGTTCAAATGTGATATTCACCAATACTCTTTCCAATTTTTACCAGCTTCTTATAAGGGATGAGCTTATCATCCTTGATTTCTACTCATCATTGTGCTTGTTTTAGTGATTAGTGTGAGTCACCACTATTTTACTGGAGGATTTGCATTTGTAACAGCTTCGGCCAACAATGAGCCCTCATACTCTTTAATATTATTTCATTGTAAGGAAAGCCAAGGTGAACGCGTTAGGTCTGGGGTTACCAAAAGGATTAATTATACCACACCTACCCCTTAACCATGTAAAAGTAAAATATCCCTCAAAAGTGTACCTACCACATGTTAGATTCCTCACTGTATAGTCATGAATATCTGGTACAAATCCAGATTTAATTAGGTTTTGTTCCTTGTAAAGGTGCTTTCAGCTAGCGATCTGTAAGTACCTATCCCTTGACCGAATTTTGGTGCATAAACTTCGTGTTCAAATTTTCTCAATATAATGATCCAATTACGCCATTCTACATTGGTGAGGAACGGTTTAGAACAGGGTATTTGAGCGGGTCACTTTTGAATATAAGCTTGGTTATATATTTAATATTTAATGGTGAAGTTTGTGAAAGGTACAAACAACAACCAAATAAGCTTTTTTTTCGATTAAGGCTATGTTGAGATCATAAAGAGATAGAGTATGATGGAGATGTATACTACTTTTTCTTTGCGGTCGAGGTCATACTGGGTGATCAACGCACCAATAAACTTGAGGTAAAAAAATTATAGTCTAAGAGCGGCTCACCAGGAGTTGGGTCATGAGGGACAGTGGATTACCGCCATTATTGCTTAGTAGGGAAATGCCTGTGTTGCTTGGTCCCTAGATAAGGGAAAACCAAACCTTTTTTAGTAGATGAGTGAAGGAATGACATTTGATCGACAAGGTTGGGATATGGTGGCGACTAGCTTTGTATCTTTCCCTCCAAGCGTGCGTAGCTTAATGTTTTAGGAAGAGGCATTTACGTAATACCAGTCCTTATGCAGGTCTACTCAATCCCTCTTTGTGATATAATGAAAAAATAAAAATCCCTGATAGGCATGCCAAGACATGTTTTATTGTGTTCAACAGACTTTGTACTCCCTCGCAGCATTTTGAAGATACGCGTAAAATAGCAGGGGTCTTCCACTTGTCTTTAATTTCCTGAGGATATATCCCATAGTCTTCAATCATATCAGGATCATATCATTAAAAATCCCCATCATTTCCTTTGCTAGGTATCTCATACATTTTTAGTCAAATTGCATCACCTAGAACAAAAAGTACCCTAGGTTTTGTGATTTTGTCTGTGTTTGATCTTTGTCGACTAATCTTGATCTAATTGTACCTGAGAATCCATCCTATAGATAGCATTTCATATCCTACAGTTTGAATCAAGTAATCATATCAATATTAGCAATTGGACAATCACCTTTTTTGGCAATGCCTTATTTTTTTGCTCTAACATCTGGTACATAATTCTAATCCCACAGGTGTCTTCTGTACAGGGAGATGTTGGTATCCATTCAGAGTAATCAATGGGTGGAAGGAATCTTTTCATTGAAAATCTTCTAACTCTTCAGTAATAGAAGAATCACCATTGGGTGAATCTTTAGAGAGTTTTTATGATGGGCTTTGGGGGTCTCAATTGTCTTCACCTGTCTTTTCTTTTCAAACTACCCGCCTTATCAGACCCTACTACCTAGGTCTGTTTTGTGTCCCTCTTACTCAGCTTGGCTTATCCTTATAGGACCATTGAAAACAATGATAAACGTTGAACACGATCTATATAATCCCACAGAGCATGGGGTGAATGGTTGTATGTTCACCGTGACTGAGAGAAACCACACTCCCAACTTTGACTATTATTCAAGTCATTTTTGTGCCCATGTTTACATCCAATAGTCTCTGCTACCATAAAACTTTGTGAAATCCTCCATAGCATAGGATGGGGAGGAGGTGGATCTTCTTCAAGGATGTCTTCCATGAGATAGATTTTCATCCTGCGGCAGGTCACTTTTATTGTCCTTTGATATTGTACATGTTTATCTACCACGCGCCTCACAGAGGGTTGGTTGTCATTATGTGACTTGGACTTTGACTTTTACCAAGGGCTTTTCATTAGACATTTTCTCTCTCGTTCTTTAAATTTGTAGACTATGAAGGTTAGCTTCCTCTCTCCAAAGTAGGCATAGGTATCTAAGTCAATATGAAAAACACTTTTTGTGATCTCCAATGGGGATTGTATCCCGAATGCCCATGAATTCTACAATTGCTTCATCATTTTCAAATAAATCTAGTGGCACATGAATTTTTGGTCCCATTCACAAGGCAAGGGTAGACAGGTCAATTTTATGTTCAGTAGGGGTTACAGTGAGGATAGTGGTATTCATGAATAGGTTCGTGGAGGAAAGATCCTCGTATTGGCTACATTGGGAATCTGTGTCATTGTCTAAATAGTCAGAGCTATCTTCACACTCATAACATGTGGCATCTTGATATTGGGGTGTGACCCATAGGGCCAAATTTCGATGTCATACCTTTCTATCCTAAAATGTGGGAGAGGAACTGGTTCTCATTGTCCTTGCTCATTACTTCTGCATCCTAGACCTTTGTAGCCCATGGAATACATCATTCGGCTATATTTCTCATACTCAGGGGTTTGGTAGCAAGTTGGTTGAGTATCTTTTGAGACCCAAGTCATAGGTGGATCCAACAATTTCTCTTCAGCCAATAATCCTCCAAGTCAAAATGACCCAATAGTTTACTCGTCTCTAGCCCATCTGAAATGATAGTTGGGTCGACCTCTAGTTTTAGGTGACAATGAGAGGTCCTAAAACTAAAGGGCTTGTTGCACATATACTCTCCATAACCATATTATAGAACCTTCATCTCTCATTAATCAAAAGGGTAAGTTGATGCAAAGGCACCATGGGTGCAAGAACTGAGGGAATCTAAATCTACTCGAGACTCCATGGCTTCGAATCGAAGATGAACATCTATATCAACACAGGGACACGTATAGGCACCCTTACACGCAAAACTATTGAGAGCTCTACAGTGAGTGAAGGGATTTGGATCTCCTTGTATCATTACAGTGTGTCCCTCATGTTTTAGTTTGATTTATTGATTGAATGTGGATGGCACAGCCTGCATGGCATGAATCCATGGTCGACCTAGAAGCATATTTTATTGGAGTTCCAATTCTAGGACATAAAACATCGTGTGATGACAAGTGGGTCCAACTTCCATTAATAATGTGATTGTGCTAGATGACTCTCTTTCCATGTTGTTGTAAGTGGTTATGGTAATGATGTGGGACTTGAGGTCTTCTTCAATATGTCCCAGTTTCTTAACTAATTTCAATGTGTATATATTCAATCTTGATATGTTGTCCACAAGCACCCATTTTATCTTTTGGCGGGTAACAAATACCTCAATATACAAGGGGAGATTATGCGTTGGATTTTCAATAGGGATCTCCCTATGATTAAAGGAAATGTGCTTAGTCACTACAATGTTTGCTACCACATCCTGAAGAAGTGCAGGATCTACTTCTAGTGGCACTCCTTACCCTTGAAGAGTTTGGTACAAAATTTCCTTATGTACATTGGATATTTTAAGAAGATCTAAGATCAAAATATTTGCAGATGTCTTCTCAATTTGTTCTAAGAGGTTGTACCTACCATTTTGTGGGGTTGATGGAGAGGGTTTAGGAATCATGAGGTGGGCACACCTTATTATTGTAGCGCAATCCTTTCCCTTGATTTGAATGGTGTTCACATGGTCACTAGGGGAGGGGATACATCCAATGAGTGAATCATAATGATTATTTTATTTCTTGGTATATAAATAATTCATTGTTTTTATAACTTTGGGAGACTCTCACATCATCTGGCTTTGGCTTCTCTGACTTACCTTGTTTAGGAATGCTTCTTTATATATCCCCATCTTTCATTAGGTGTCTAAGTTTTTCAAGGTTGTCCACTTCTATCTCCCCATTGTCGATGAGGTGTTGGATGTACTGAAAAGTTGTAGACATTTGTTTGTTTTGTGTCCTTTGACATGATGTAATTCACAATAGTCATGTTATTTGTACCATGGATGGCTTTGGGGCATTGTCATCAAAGGGTTGTGTCATGGGATAATTTACCATGTGGCTGCATCTAATTGTTTTCATATGACCAAAAAAGGTTCGTTGAGAGGAGTGAACATTATCTACATTTAGGTGTGGTTGAATAGGTCCTTTGGTCAATTTAAATAAATATTTGACTGCTTGAACTATTTGCACACGTTTGGAATCTATGACTCCGTCTACCACCACATTTTTTTTTTTTAATATTTTCAATTTTCCATAGGTTTAACACTTTGGTTATCTTTAGAGTCCTATTAGGAGTTCCTTTGGCAATAAGGGCTTTCTTCTATTTGATAACCCTTCTCAATACCTCGCTGAAAGTGTGAACACAATGCATTTGAAGGTGGAAAGTGATGCTAGAGATTGGGCACAAAGTACTCACAGTTATTTTTCAAGGAATGTACAAGGGAAGCGATTGGCTATCCCTCTCCATCTTTGTAGGAATCTAGGAAATGTTTCGTTGAGGAATTGTTTCGTGCCAAACAAGTCTAACCATGGGTTGTCTGTTAGAGTAGGTGTTTACCTTAGCTCATGTTCACCTAGGTACTTTATTTACCTTATTGTATTTATCTTCACCCACTTAGTGTGTGGATATTTATTTTTATTTATTTATATAGTAAGGGATAGTATCTAGTTGTTAGGTGTAGTTTCTTTCCTTTATCTATGGTATTGACTAGATCCTTCATGTCTAGTTCTCTCCTAATCTATGGTCTTGACTAGTTCTTTGATGACTAGTTATTCCTGATTATGGCTTGATCAAAGACCTTGACTGATTCTTAGATTGTTATCCTTGCCTATATAAGCAAGCCCATTCTCATTGTATTTCATTGAGTTCCATAATAATATATGATTAGTGTTACTCATTTGTTTGCAAAGGTTTTGTGTAAAGTTATTCTAGTAATTGATTTCCATCTTTGATCGTGGTGTTTTGATTGCAATCTGTGTTCTTGGCTTGGTATGATTTTGGTTAGCATTCCTTTTATGGTATCAGAGCAAGATATTGCTATTGACATCCATTTGTAAGTTTCACTTTGCAACATTTTTTTTCTATATTCATATATTATGAATTTTTCCGTATTTTGTTGATGTGTGCATTTTTATACAAAATAAAGTATTCCATTAGATCCGGAAGGTGGCAAAACCCTAAGATCAACACTTGTTTTTTCCGTGTTCTTTCCATTGGAAATATTTATTTTGAGAATTGTACTATAATTATAAAGTGTCATATTGTAACACGCACTCATTATAAAGTGCCAAAATCTGGGGGGGCTCTTGGTGCATTACTTGGGGGTCTTGTTTCATTGCTTGGTTCTTGCATTTCTTTTGGTCATTTTTTGAGGATGGAATCTTTATCTACTTCTGCATTAGATCATGTTGAGCTATTAACAACACATGATTACCACACATGGAAACCATAGATTGGAAACAATAATTAAGCAGAAAGGATTATGGGATTTAGACTTCTTCAGAACAACCATTGTTAACTAGAGAATATGAGAATTTTCAGTACCAGTGTAAATTTGATGAGTGTATGGGTTTGATAGGAACTTATGTAAGTGACATTCTTTTGTTTCATTTGGAAAAATGTGACTCTCCTTTCAAAATATGGGAGAAATTGGAGGATTTATTTAGTAAGGTGGATCATATGAGAGCCATGCAACTTGAAATTGAGATCACCTCTCTTAATCCTAAATATTTTCCAACAATTATATACTATCTTACCAAGTTCAAGCATTTTTTGACACAGTTGAAGGGGAGTGGAAGAGATAAGAAAGATGAAGAGTGTGTTTACTTGATTCTATCCAAGTTGAGAGGACCATTTCAAATATTTTCTTCTACCTTTTTCTCTAGCATGGATGCCTTAGGTGACACATTTAAAATTCCTAACTTAGAAACATTTTTTGAAATACTTACTAGGGAAGAATCCAAATTGTCTCACCTTGAGTCTTCCATCTCTCAAAAGGCATTAGTTGCATCTAATCCTAAGGGCAAGGGAAAACCAAACAGTAAAACCAAATCCACCCCTTCTCCATCTCAAAATGCTCCTAAACCCAAAGAAAACAACTCAAAACCCAAGGATTTTTCTAAATCCAAGAATAAGTCTAGTCGTTCATGCTCTTTTTGTGGGGGTAGTAATTATGAAGAACATAGGTGTTATAAGCGAATGCAAGCCTTAGAGGATGCAGTCAAGAAACACAATTTATATCTCTACTCCACCTCCTTCTAATTAGCATGGCAAAGAACTTAATGTTGTTGGGAGATCTCAGTCACCATTTGCAGACAGTTGGGTTATAGATTATGGTGCTTCTCATCACATGACTTCTTCTAAGGAGTCTTTTGTTTCTCTAGGTTTGAGTTCTACTTCCAAAATTAAGGTTGGAGATTCTTCCTTTCTTTCTGTTAAAGGAAAAGGTGATATACAACTTGATGGTGGAAGTATCTAAGATGCACTATATGTTCCTAACATCACTACAAATTTGCTTTCTGTGTATCAAATTTATCATTTTGGTCAAGGGAAAATAGTGACTTTTACACCACATGGGGCAGAAGTATGAACTTTGTTGGAGCCAAATTCACTTGTTGCTCAGGGTATTTTTTATCATAGTTCTAGACTATATCATTTTGAGGGTTTTGATGACACTTCCTCTATAGGGACAGGATTGGTTTCTCATGCAGATTCAGAGACTAAGCTTTGGCATGAAAGATTTAGACATCTCAAATTACTGATATTTGAAGGAGTTGAGCACTCATGGTATGGTAAATGGTCTTCCTAGAGTTTCTAGTCTTGAGGGAGTTTTCTCTGGATATGCATTAGGGAAACAACACCAAGATCCATTTCCTAAGAATTTGTCTAAGAGAGTTTCTTCACCACTTGAGCTTGTGCATAGTGACTTGATGGTTTTTCCTACCCCCTCTTTCAATGGAGCTAAGTATGCACTTATGTTTATTGATAATTTCTCGATGTGTACTTGGGTTTATTTTCTCAAGTACAAAAGTGATGTTTTTTCACACTTAAAATTCTTCAAGGATTTGGTCGAGAAACAATCTTCTAGTTGCATAAAGAACCTTCATACTTATAATGGGGGGGAGTACTTCAACGATGAGTTTTCTAAATTTTTGGCAACTCAAGGCATTATTCACCAGCATTATGTTCCTCATACTCCACAACAGAATGGCTTAGCAAAAAGGAAGAATAGAACTTTGAAGGAAATGGCTAATTGTATGATGCATTCTATAGATTTACCTCCTATCTACTGGGCAGAAGCAATTAATTATGCTAACTACATTCAAATTCACACACCTCATAGAGCACTTGAGCATTTAACTCCAGAGGAAGCTTGGTCCAACACTAAGCCAGATGTCTCATTTTTTTGAGTCTTTGGGAGTCATGCTTGGGCCTTTGTGCCAAAGAAGAAAAGGAAAGCTTTGGATAAGAAGAGAAAACCCTTGATATTTATAGGGTATTGTGAGGACATGAGAGCTTATCAACTTGTAGATTCTGATACCCATGAGGTTCTTTTTTGAACACATGCTCAGTTTGATGAGCACTTCACTCCTCATGATTTTTCATCTTCTTCTATTTCTCCTTCTTCTTCATCTCATCTTGAGGATCCTTTCTTTGAGGAGGTTGATAAGGGGATTATAGATGTCGTTGAGGATCCTATTCCCACTGATGTTGTCACTATGCCTAAGTGGGCTCGTACTACAATTTCTAAGGTAGCACCTTTCATAGAGGATCTTCCACCCACTAGGCATCATCACACACATTCTACATGTTTCTAGACTTTTGTGTCAGGTAGTTTCTGAGGATCCACAGTCTTTTTTAAAGGCTCATGGGATACAGGAGTGGGATGATGTGATGGCAGCTGAGTATTATTCTTTGATGAAGAATCATACTTGGGATTTGGTATCTCTTCCTAAAGGAAGAAAGATGGTAAGGTGTAAGTGGGTATACCAAACCAAATATGTAGCTGATGGGTCCATTGACAAGTATAAGGCTCATCTTGTTGCAAAGGGTTTTTCACAAGTTGAAGGTATTGATTACTCTGAGACTTTTACACCCGTTGCCAAGATGGATTCTGTATGCACCTTGTACTTGCTATTGCTACATCACAGGGGTGGCCCGTATACCAGATGGATGTGAAGAGTGCCTTCTTACATGGATACCTACAAGAGGAAATATACATGGAGCAGCCAGCTGGATTTGTTCAGGATTCTTCTCTTGTTTGTAGGCTCCGAAGGTCTCTCTATGGTCTCAAACAAGCCCCTCGGGCTTGGTATGAGAAGATGGATTCTTTTCTTCTATTTACTAGTTTTTTTGTTGCCACTCTGATCATACAATGTATCTACATCATGTTGGTGAGGGTATTGTGATACTTGTCTTGTATGTTGATGATCTATTACTTATTGGCAGCTATTCTTCCCACATTTAGACTATTCAGAGGTCTCTTTCTACACAGTTTGACATGACAGATCTTGGGTTATTGCATTATTTCCTTGGATTACAGATTTCTCAGACAGATTCAAGGATTCATTTGAGTCAGCAAAAGTACACCCATGATCTTCTTCTGTGCTTTGATATGGCTGATTGCAAGCCAAGTCCATCTCCTTTTCAAGTCTGAGGTTACTCTTACTTCCACATGTACCACACCACTTTGTGATCCTACATTGTATAGGAAGTTGATTGGGAGTCTCATGTACTTGACCCATACTCACCCTCATATTTTATATGCAGTATGGCTTGTATCTTGGTTTGCACATTCTCCTCATAGTAGTCACTAGCAGGCTGCTAAAAGGATTTTGCACTATTTGCAGGGCACTTCCCACTTTGGCCTCCACTACACTAGGGGTTCTACTCAGTTGGTTGGGTATACAGATTCAGATTGGGAAAGTTCTATTGATGATAGACGTTCCACTTCTAGCTATATTTTTTGTCTTGGTTCTTCTCCAGTTTGCTTGGGCATGCAAAAAGCAACAGGATATTGCACTTTCATCTTCATAAGGCAAAGTACAGGGCCAGTAGTTACAGTGAGTCAGTAGATTCTTTGGCTTTGCCAGTTATTGACAGAGTTTGGATTCCCATAGGATTCACCAACTGTACTTTGGTGTGACAACCAAAGTGCAATTCACATTTCTCACAACCTAGTTGAGCACCAGCGGACCAAGCATATTGAGATACACATCCACTTCATTCGTCAGCACATTCAAGATGGAGTTCTTTTCTTGGAGTACATTCTGACTCAGCAGCAGGTTGCGGGCATCTTTATGAAGCCTTTTGCATCACCTCACTACCTTGAGTTGCGTGGAATGTCTTGGGGTTTCAGAAGTTGTTCTTGGGGGTGTTTTTGAGAACATCTTCTTCTTCTTCTTCTTCTTCTTTCTCTTTCCTTCTAGCAGGATTCTTTCCTTCTTTTGGTTCGAGATTTCTTCATGGATATATTGTACATGAGTCCCTCATCAGGCCTTGTTGTCGGGACTCATACTGTGGACATGCCACTTCTATTTTTGGCCCCTAGCTTCACTTGAGGGGGGGTGTTAGAGTAGGTATTTACCTTAGCTCATGTTCACCTAGGTACTTTATTTACCTTTATTGTATTTATCTTCACCCACTTATGTGTGTGGATATTTCTTTTTATTTATTTAGATATTAGGGGATATTATCTAGTTGTTAGGTATAGTTCTTTCCTTGATCTATATGGTATTGACTAGATCCTTCATGTCTAGTTCTCTCCTAAATCTATGGTCTTGACTAGTTCTTTGATGACTAGTTATTTCCTTGATTTATGGCTTGATCTACGACCTTGACTAGTTCTTAGATTGTTATTCCTTGCCTATATAAGCAAGGCCCATTCTCATTGTATTTCATTGAGTTCCATAATAATATATGATATTGTTGCTCATTTGTTTGCAAAGGTTTTGTGTAAAGTTATTCTGGTGAATTTCTTTCATCTTATTGATCATGGTGTTTGATTAGCATCTGTGTTCTTGGCTTGGTACGATCTAGTTATCATTCCTTTTAATGTCACTTTCTATATTGTATGAGAAGTGTCATACAAATATTTGTGACAATTCAAGCCATGTAAAATATAGACCCCCGAGGTAAGCAAGTAAACCATTCTAAGGCTTGGTCCCCCTAGACTTTTTACAAGAAAGAGTCGTATGAGGTAGTTGTCACTGTAGGCCACTTCATGGCATGTCATATAAAAATATTTTACATGGTCTTGTGGGTCACCCTTCCCTCTGTATTTTTTGAATTTTGGCATGTCAAACTTTGTAGGGAAAGGTTGAAGTGTAATAGTTTTTTTCAAATGGATAGGGATATAGCTCTTCATATTTATATTTTCTGTTATTTCCCATAGTTCTTTCTTGGAGGCTTATAATATGTTTCCCTCATGGATTGCATTTCTTGAGTGAGTAATTGTTCTTTGGAGGGAGAAGTATGCATATATACATCATGATTCTCCATATTGTCTTCTCCTTGATTTTCCCTATGAAGTTCACTGATTTTGACCTTAGGCATTGTCTTTTGGACATTGCATTGTTTGTTTCTTTTCTTACATGAGAAGTTAAAAAGGCTAATTGTCAACTAAGGTTGCTAATTTGTTTCTAAATAGTGACCTCTTATTCCAAAGGTTCCTCTTTTTCTTCATATTGTGGAGGTGGTTCAACATGTTCATGTTCAATTCTGACTTTACTTGGTACTTTAAAGAAAGGTATTATATATCCCACTACATTATTGTTTCCCTGGTCCGTTAGAGGTAGAAGCATGTCCATGTGTTAAAATATCATTCATGTTGATAAGAGTCGCTCCTCGTCATTAGCATCATTTATAGGTGGGATTGTTTCTTATTCAATAGTCATTTTGGCTCCCAATTCTACAACTCGTGCCAGCACCCTATCCTTGTTTCTAAAAAGGAATGCTCATCTAAAAAGGTGGGGTAAAAAGTCAAATTCCACATGTGGGGATTCCAACTCGTCACCACTATGATCTATCATTTCTTATACCTCTTTTTCCACAGAAAATAAAGGCCCAAGATCATGGCCAATAAAAGGGTTTGATCCTTGTTTGTTTGAGGCTTCCCAAGTTTACACTTGTTGTGCTTCTAATGTTTTCTTTTTGAGCCCTAATCATGTTTTAGGAGCCATGATGTGTAACAGTTTCACTAAGTTATCTTGTGAATGTGTTTAAATATTTTTTATCAAACCTAAGTGAAATTCAAAAATAATGCCAAGAATATGAATGAGTATAAATGCTAAAGTACCGATGTGATAAAGTGATAATTCAATAGTGACACTGATGTTTAGTACCAAGCCTATCAATCGAATGAAGTACTTCCTAGGTTTTTTTCAAAAATGTAGTAGGTATTGTAAGATAATTAACAAGATGTCCCTACTTATGTCGAGTTCAAATACATGAACAAGGCATAAGTAATAATGAGAAGTTAATGCGACCTCCTAATAAGGTATACTAGAAGCAAATCCAAATTCAATTAATACCTATATCCCAAAAAGTGTTAGTTATGATTTGAGTGACACAACAATGTCACCAATGGTATGATAACCAAACTTTGCGAGAATATGTCAGGTAAAGATAGTAAGATGGGTAATCATATAGCACATACATAGTAGATCAACACCTAGTACCTTTCAAAATCGAGGTAGTAATGTAATAAAAATAAAATCTTAGAGTATAACTAAAAATTGTTAAATGTGTATAACGTAGCCTTACAATATAGATATTTAGGTCAAGTTTACAAGAAACAAGACGTAAATATCAAAAATTGTAGTGATACGATATAAACAAGGTAACCTTTCCAAAGAAGTTCAAGATGATGAACCACACCTAACCATGATGATGATCCTGATGTGGGTATCAAAATTACAAAGGCTACCAATGATATGAATACGTCTTTACACACTTTATATCTTTAACTTACCCAGGCGACAAACATGGATGGGCATAAACAGACAAAAAAGTGGCAAAAATAATCTATTGATAATGCAAAGGTAGTCACTTTTCTTTTGATGAACAAAGTGTCAAAAGAATGTGAAGGAAGTAGATCAAAATGGGGATGAAAATTTTTGGCTTTACTTCGGTAGAGTTTTGTCCTCGCCTTAAGGCAAGTGAAAAACTAATAAAAATTAACGCTTCCCACGTTTCATGATGAATGATAGCTCACAACTCAAAACTATTTTTAAATGGTCAAAGTGGGTTGCTGGCCAAAGATATCTTTCTAGGTGGCTCTCTCAACTAGGTGTTACAAATTTGTCTTAAGTGAGCTCGATTTACATAAAAAGTCACAATGACTAATTTAGGAGTATCTTGGATTTACTTTACCCCCTTCAAGCATAGTAGTCAAGTATTGCATCTACGTGTACTATCACTGGGGTTGCCATATGGATAACTAGTAATGCTAACTCACAAGGAACAACTAGTCAAGTAGGTTGTGTGGAGCACTTTCCATTTCGTCCAAAAGGTTCCCTCTTATGTGGACACTTTGGGGTTCCTAGGACCACCCCCATTTTTTGAGGTCTTATACCAAAGGGGTTATGTCCTAGTTTTAAGCATACGGGACATACCCTTATACCTACCTGCAAATACAGTGTTTTGAATGTGGTTTTATTTTTATCCTGAACACCTTTTGGCAACCTACACGGAAACTGTATTAGTAGTTTGATTTTGTTTTGACTCCACATTTCTTTGACAAGAGTGTGTTTTGGTTGTGCACAACGAGTTAGTGGTTTTCCATAAAAATAATAAACATAATTTCTAATTCTCTCGTCCAAGGACGCAAGAGAAGAGCATTGCCAAAGACATTCTCAACATTTTCAAAGTGGACCTATGAATCATTTCTGATTTCCTAAAGGATTCATATGTGACCTTACTCTTATAAGTAAGCATGCAAAGCACTATCTAGTCTAGCAGCCTGTTACCCATACGTTATCACCGAATCACACTCCTGTGTTTATACAAGTGTACCTACTATCTCCAACCTGACTTGCTAAGACTAGAGTACAGCATGATTCTTGTGCCACAATCTACTCTTTTCTAAGGGATTAGGGAGAGAGAATACATAAAATGAAATCCTACACTAAAGCGGTGATTCACTCAGAAAAGGAGGGTGTGAGAGTAGTCTCCAAATGCGTGAAATACATTGCACATGATGACAGTTCTCCATAATCTAGAAAAATGCATTCACAACGATATTCCAAGCATTTAATTACAAGAACATAATAATAGACCATATTTAAAGGGGCAAAAAGAAGTTCACAGCATGCCTGATATTTTATTGCTACATGATATGCACAATTCAATATACAGGTTCCTGGATCCCCATGCAAGGAGTCCACTACACCTGCATCAATGGCTTCACAAAGCAAAATTGACAGAGCTTTGCTATTGTGAGCTCAAACTCCAATTTCTAGAAAAGATGAGAAGAGAGAGGGGGAAGAAATGAAAATCCTGAAATCTATCCTTCAACCACCATTAAATGGAGTAAAATTATTATATATTACTTGCAAAAGGCTCCCCATCCCATGTGCTGCAGCGCATGCCTCTTAACACTCCCAACCACCAAATTGAACCCAGCCACGTTTTCTAAAAAATATTATCAAATCTAGAATTTCTTGATTTAATTGGGCTAAAATGCAAAAGTTATGGCCTTCTTGCGAGAGCTATTTTGGGTCTCCCTCATTTTATTCGGAGCTGATTGGCCGTTTGAAGTTTCACGGGTTGTTGACTTTTATTCTTTGTCCGTCAGCTCTTTCAAGATTGTGTTTTGGATCCCTGCACAAAACTTTGTTAGTGAATTCCCATAAGGAAATCACATTCCAGACTTGTAATTGAAGACACGTGGCGATATTGGCGGCTCTTCTCAAGCTTTGTGTCCCAAGGTACTTTTCTTATTCAGACAATTAAGTCCCCTGTTTCAGCTGAATCATTCGCTGTCCTCCGCCTTTTGTCCCAACATCCCAACAAATATCTCCGAAGCGCCACTGAATTTTACCAAATGCCAATCTGCATAAAATAGACTTAGATTCATTTTTTCCCTCTTTCGGCCGATTCACCGTCCCAATTTAACTCTGTGCACCGCCTGGTGGCTTTTGTACCATTCGACATTCACCAACTGTTTCACAGAGTGCCTAAAGACCTTAGCCGATTTTCTTCATTTTTTGATTCCCAGCTTGTTTTTTTGCAATTTTTTCACCTTTTCTAACTCGTTGGGTTTTCTTTTCGGATGGGAGAGTTAAAAATAAGCACGAGGGGGGCCCAAAAAACATGATTTTAAGGCCTCAAATCAATCTACTGTGCTCGGGACTGAATAATTTGATGCATGTTATCAAAATTACCTTGAGGGGTGAATTTTGGATAACAATTATATAAACGTATAAAGAATTTAGCACTTTAACACACAAGATTTGAGAAAATGGGAATGTGTAGGACAATTCAAACTGAAGCACCTTCGTGTCAGTTTAGGCATGTACACATAGGTTTGGGTGGTTGCGCCACTTTGTGTTATTCAGGTTCACAGTGCACCTACACCACCCGAGAGGTGTCTACGCTAGTATTATGGTATGTGCACTAGGGTAGACAAAAGAGGTATGGAATTTTGACAGTGTTCCTGCACCACCCAAGAGGTTCCTGCGCCAGGGCTAGGGTATGTGTGTCAGCTAGCCAAAAAAGGTAAAAAACTCTGAAAATGTGTAACATTCTCATTTTAATACTTTAGAACAAGGGAAAAAAAAATTGATTAAAGTTCTCTTGTTCTAAATACATAATTTAGAACACACATATCATAACAATCATTCTTATAACAGATAACCATATGCAGTTGTAATGACTCGGTGTACTACCGATCTATTCATTCCATGACTCAGTGAACTACTGATCTATTCATGCATAACTAGAGATTGAATTCTTCAACTGAACACTTCATTTTCGTGGTTCTCTTCCCAATTCTGGGTTCTAAGTGCTCTGTCTGAGGAACCTATCTGAACAATTGTTACTATTATTCATCGGCATCATGATCCTTAGACTAGGTGACATAAGACAACGCAATCAGCAGCTTGCGATACTTTGGCCAAAGGTTTGAAACATACTGTTCGTATTACTTATTCCTTGACGACATACTTGTCAATCTAGAATACGTCCTTCACCCCACTCTAATGTTATATAGAACATCTTATACTAACCATGTCAGTTCCCTTGTCCCAAGTTTTCACTCTGGATCGGATTAAAATCATAATTCACGTTATAAAGATGCTCTTGAAGGCCTAGGGGCAAGTTGACATACTGGGTCAACCACTGTTAACCCTGTGTGTTAAGGTACCCAGAGTCTCTAAGGGCTACCTCATAACCTGTCTATGGTCCTAACCAAACCCAGAGGGAAATCTTGATCGAGTCTCAAGTGTGTAAATCTTAACGATCGATGCAGAAGGGTGTTGCCATATGTCATCTGCATTGTTATATCCTCGAGAAGACCCTAATCTTCTTGAAGGTACAACCTTGCAGTTGACATGTGTCAACATCCTATGAAACATCTTTGGAAAGATGTACATACCTCCAAGAATTTACTTATGTCAAGTTATATTTGGATTAGAGGTCCACCTTATTAGGTAGCCTTCCCCAACCCTAAGTTCAACACTCTTTGAGTTACCTTTTGTAATTAGGTTCGGTTTCACAAAAGGGTTTTAATTATATTTAATATTGTTTCTAGGTTGTCGGTTGGTACCTAACAACCTTGTATTCACATAATAGGACAATAACCATTTAAGCTTTCCCCATTAGGAAAATAACTAATCCAACAAGGGTATGTAACAACCTTATAGACTGAAACATATTAGACTTAATACCATTAAGTCATTGTGGTTTAAAACCATCTATATATTACTTTTGAATTAGAGCATTATGAGAGTATTAAAATTTTATTCCAGTTATAGTTACATTTTAGGGCATAGTTCACTCTTAACTTTCCCTAATAATGTAGTGGTCTTATTTACAATTTAACCACAATCATAAGATATAAGAATTACTAACCAGAAATATGTAGTATTCAGCCATATAATTAACTAAGGCTTACTTAGGGAATCCATCTGGACTCCATTACATAGAACAATAAGAATGCACATTCATTCATATAGGTAATAGGAAGATCAATCCAACAAATAAGTAACACAATCCACATAAGTAATATCTCTCCATTTCGTTCATTTCCAAATCTATACAATTACAATCTATGCACTTCGGAAAACTTTAAGACAATAGCCTTCAATAAAAGAAGTAAATTTCTTCCATATTACAATTTGGAAAACAAGTTAGAATTCTTCATAAGAACTAGATTAAAACATTCATTGCATCATATCATATTTTGTCTACCTTTACCACTTACGATGACCATCTGTAAAAATTGCTAGCATGGGTCAGTTCAGTGAACTGAGCATGATAAGCACTAATCCTTAAAACAATTGCATTCCACTAATTGTTTTCATTAAACAATCATGTTTAAATGACATCGATTCCATCAAATCCCAAATCATGATTCACACTATTTTTCTTTCTACCCATTATAATACGACTCTATATCATAACTCAAGTTACAGTTACAATTTCAACTTTAACCTATTTCGGATGATTCATCTTATACAAGAAAATAAGAAGGAACAATCTAAATCTTAAGTACCTAGCTATCCGAAAACCGAGAACAATAGAAATTCATGTTTTTAATCAACTCCTAATTAAAAACTTAACCATTCTAAAGTACACATCCAACAAGTTCATATACAAGCAATTTGTGCAAAGGAATGGATTACTACAACTTGCAAGTCCTCCTAACAAACTGCACATAACCTTATTATACTAATTATCAGTAAATGATAGGTATGCAAGAAATAGCTACTGGATTACCCCTTTTTTTTCTTTGCAAGGAGATAACAGTTGTGTTCTCAATAAGACCTAACACAGCTACAAAACGAAAGGAGTCTTCCAAGATAAGATCTCACCACTTACTATTTCTCTACACTTACTTTTTAACAATCACTGTCATCCCATAACCTTACTACAGAGTTCCTTATAGGATTCTAAAGAAGAGAACACTATTATCCCAAATGAGAATATAAACACTTTCATATTTTGAAACCCTTTAACAATTTTCCCTTCTCAACTTAGAGGAAGAAAACAGAGAAGATTTAAACTCTATTGTAATCAAGTTTGGAACTAATTAACTTCCAAAAAGTAATATACATCTCAAGTTCCATCAAGGAAGGAAAAGATGAGTAATCCAAACATCTAAGTTTAATCAATAACACAAGTCAGGTAGAGTCACCTTCAAAGTTTGCCAATGGATCCCTACGGTTTATGACTATAAATTAAACAACAGTTAATAATAGTTTCTTTACATAAAACGTTATAAACGGTAAAAACTCATACCATAACCCTGATCTAAAACAACAGTTTACATCTCATCCACCACTTGATCTAATTGAGTTTAAGGTCTAAAATATGGTAACTTCCCATTGCCATCCTTTGTCAATGGATCAAACTGAATCATTCCAATCGTCACACTATTAGGTTGATACATAATTTCAGGACACCAAACCAAAAATGCATGTACATAATTAATAATTGAATTCTAAATACAAACTCAGCAATGCCCCAAAAGTCACCCTACTCATACCATAGTAGTGATTAGTGCTGTATCTGTCCAAAATAAATAGATCATTCAGTTGCATATAGAACATTTCAACCTAAATTTCAACTACAAAAGGGGAATGCATTAGCTGAACGTAGATAAACTTATCGACATTGAAGTCGTTGTTTTTCTTCCAAAGTAGAATTTCTGACATTGTGTAATGTGGCCCAAAGAGTTAGATTTCACAGTCACCTCTGGGTAAAATAAAACACAGTCTTATCTCAACCACACATTAAACATAATTTATATTAAGGAAGATACAAGATTAACCATGAATTTTCCAAGAAACACAGAGCTTATCCAAATACATTTCCTCTATATCATAACCATGTTCCTAATACCCTTGTTTAATCACAAATCAATAGTTTAAACCATGTACTTCCATACTCACAGAACTTGCAATCATAAGAACATTCAAACCCCTTCGAAATAGAAAAGTACATGCTTAAACTTCATACAACATTTCTAGCTCATGGTAACTAAAATAGTCAAGTCTCACTAGGAATATAATAACATTCTAACCACAAAATTTATTACCCATTTCCTTGAACATGGAATGGTAATAGCCCAGAGTTCTTACAGAGAAGTAAACATTCAGTTGATCCAATCTTACACGAAACATCAAATAATTACCACGGTGTTTTTAAACACATAATCATTTAGTACACATCAATTCATGGAGCAAGTTATTAATCAAATACATCAGTCACATAAAGAAAACTTACAACACCTCCAAATAGCATAGCAAAACTCCATATTTGATTCACAGCATGGGAACAAGAATAATGAAGCAAGTTTCATCCAGGATCCAAAAATTCTCATTCTTACAGATGCTGCCACGTGAGACTCTTCTTAATAAATTAGCCTCCGCTAACCCTGGCATCACTCCCTGTCCTTCATCCTTATCTTTGCCTTAAATTCCACGGAAATCACCACCCAATACTTACGACCCTCCTTAGGTCCCCTTTCACAACATTATTTTAGGATAGGTTAGTGACTTAGGTTAGACTTAGTCTTAATGTCATAGGATATAACCTTAGTCACCCACCTTAGTGTTAGGTTTAGGTAACCCTTAGGAGTATCAAGAACAGAGTTTGGGGACTAGGTTAGATTAACTAACCTTGCAACATTAGGTTATAGTTTAGGTTAAAAACTAATAACCTTACTGATTTTAGTCTAGGTCCTTTTTGATGCTATGATGACTGAAACCATATTCTGATTGCAATGATCAGCTAGAGTTAACCTCCGGAATCCAACAAAACTATTCTCTACGGACATATATTTCTTTTATATGAAGGATTTTTTAAAAGAACTTGAACATTCAAAGTTCAGTCAGACTTAGTAACTCACAAAATGTTAGTACAAATTTGTTCATCCTGCATAAAATTAAAACATTCCTTGGATCAATACAACTGATCCAAGGTTGAGTCATAATGGTGGATAAATCCACAATCTTCAAGAATTCATATTGTACTCATATGTGAAGGATGAAAGAAAAAGATTCCAAGCATATTCTGGTTAAATCAACGATCTTAAGAGTAGAAAAGACATAACCAAATCAAGCATGACTTCTCGAAAACAAAGGAACATGTCCTCATAAAGGAGATATCACATATCAACACTTCAATGCTCAAGAGGAAAGTAACAACAGTTAGGGTCTTACAAAGTGTGCCTACGCCACCCGAGAGGTGCCTGCGCTAGGGTTATGGTATGTGTGCCATGATAGCCAAACAAAGATACAAAACTCTGACAATGTGCCTACACCACCCTAGAGATTCATGCACCAAGGTTAAGGTATGTCCGCCATCCTGAGAGGTTTTCTAGCTGCAATGAAGGTACAATATAAAAAAAGTGTCTACACCAAGTTTGATGTGCCTACGCCAGGTTTAGTGTGCCTATACCAGGTTTAATGTGCCTGCACCAGGTTTACTGTGCCTGTGCCCCTCCTATAGTAAAAATATGGCCCAAAGACACCAAAAATCTCACAACACTTCAAATTTTAGTAAGTTAGCTTGAAATTGACAACAACCCATTAGAATGATAGCTCTAAATGAGAACCTACACATATAATACTAGGAAAATCCTAAGAAATTGAACATTATTTGCCATATGTGTATATCAAAGGTTATCCAAAAACAATAGAATTCAAGCTAGAATGTTAAGGGACTAAGGATCTGTCCCACCAGGCATGCCAAATGTGTGCATGGTTTAATTCTACAAAGTTAAGAAAGTTAGAACTAACACCTAGTAGTCCTATAACCAAACTAATTCAAATTCAATGCGCCATCATGGTTAGAGCTTAAGAAAAACTAATCTACTAATATCCTTACATTAGAACATGAACAAATATTCAAACTAACATGTTAATCCATTAATCTCTATCTCTATTGAATGCTAAAAATGAAATGAACCTACTTAGATCCTTAGCAATCAAAGGTTTGATTATATGTTTGAATCCCAAGTTTTTCAAGAATGGAGTCTTGTCAATCCATGGCTATAAGTTCATTTGACATATCCCTATATGAATTCAAAACTTGGATGGATGAATATAAGAAATGAAAGTAGCTAGCTTCTCCAATGAATAATCCTCCAAGATTACAAATGGCTATAGTTTATTTGCTATTGCTCACTTTTTTTCTCAAGGAATAGGTGTAAGTGTAAAGGTAGGAGGAGGGATCTTTATATATCCCAATGGTTAGAGGAATATCTACATCCCTTTGTATGTGGGATAATAGAGATGTTGAATTAGTTGTGGGTACTGGGGTTTAGAAAGGGTTGAGTTAACTTTAGGAGAGTTTAATTTGTCTTTTAGTGACTCATGTGGATAAAGGGGGTTTATTAATTAACTAAAGTGATTAATTAATAGGTGTGCAAGCTTATAAAATATTTTTAGAGGAATATTAGCATGATTTAGACTATAGAAGGGAATTAAATCAACTAAATAATGATTTATTGGTTTAATGAAAGGGGAAGCTAATTAATTAATAACAATTAATTAGTTTAGATAGAAGGAAGGATTAATTAATGGAAGGTCATTAATTAGGGTATTTGTTGAATAGAAGACTTAATTAATTAACATAATGTAATTAGTTAATGATGATCGGAGAGAATATGAGCATTATTGACGATATGTCACCAATTTGTGGGAAAGGGGATAATTAGCACAATTTAAGTATTTAAATTGTTTAGGCTAAATTATAGGTGTCTATAGTAGTAATACGTAGTTGTATTTCCCTTCGTAGGAGTAGTTTTAGCAATATAAATAGGTAGAGGAAGTCAGCCTTCTCCAGAGGTCTGTCTCAAATGCAATTCCCACAACTTGGAGACAATCCCACGTTGCCTCAAAGCCCCAATTCATCCTGATCTAAGACGGGGTGCAATTTTGAGCTCCAACAATAAGGTCAGACTTACAAAAGAAGATCAATTTAGTCAATGCTTTTGATAAATGAAATTAAAATTTAACGTAGTAAATGTGGAAAATAGAAATGTGTATTGAAAAACAAGTGAATCAAGGATAAAATACACCTTAATGTCATTAGAAAAAATATATAATTATTCTTATTTGTTGTTTATTTTAGAGAAGGTTGGAATGGTACTGAGGATTTAGGTGTCCTATCACCAAACCAAGGATTTAAGAATTATGTCACTATATTGAAGATTTAAGCATCATGTTTGATGATCAACAGAACACTTGACAGAAATCCCACAAGATGTCTGGGAGGGAAATTTGGTCATATTCAAAGGTGTAAATGGATAGGGAGAACACACACGCAAAGTAGGAGTTCATCTTTCGAGACTTAGCCATTTTCAACTCATGAATGTGTATTTTTAGAGATGGCATGAGGAGCACATAAAAAAAAAGAGACGTTCATGCCACGCACTGGCTATTTTTGGAGGACTAGCTACGAAACACTTTGCATGGACACAATCCAGAAATAGATCTACTATTGTCAGTTAACTACCAGTAGTCTATTGTTAACACACTTGCATGTGTGGCTAGTTTTGTAACGGCGCGTGGCTAATAATAGCATGAGACCTATTTTTGGGAACTGATAAGTGGTGAAGGGAAAGTATCCACCCCTATAAGTATGTAGTAAATTGTGTAATAGAGAGATCAACATATACAGAAATATATAGTGAGATTATGTTGCTAATTTGTTACATGGCATACTATTGATATTATAATGAGTCTTTTGTATACTTATGATAGTTAATATAATGAAGGATATTGGTTGAATCTAGGTGTTAGTTGTGTGTGTATCTGAATCTAGTATGTTTTTTATCTCATCATGGTTAATACTTAATTTTTCTCTCCCTTAGGTATAGATCTGGTATGCTCTGTAGAATGATGTGTTAGTAATGGAACTATATGTGTTTAGTCTTCATCATGCTAGCTTCACATTTAAATTTATCAAAAACGCATCAAGCGTGCTTATGATAAGTGAATTCATGAGTGTACCTTTAAAATTGGTGATCTTGTCCTCAAGGAAAATCAACATGTAACCAAACTAGAAAAGAGCAAACGTGGAAAATTTTCTCCTAATTGGATTGGGCCTTACATTATCACTCACACTTACGGATCAGGTACTTATCGTTTAGCTTCACTTAATGGTAAACTTGAGCCTGAAGCCCTTAATGTCTTGCATCTCCAACTATTCTACTGTTGAATTTAGTGTTACATCACTTCTTATCTACCTTGCGCAGATGTCCCTTGAGCTCATTTACCACCTCATACACCTTTTTTCATGCATCTCAAAGTAAAAGCAAACCCACGTGGTTTGATCATCACCTCCTCTTAAAGATGCCTTCTCCTTTTTAGTCTGGTCCATGACTTAAAAGTATCAAAATAAAAAGTTCTCAATTATACAATTCTGGGATATTCTTGAGTCAAAATTCCTGCAAAACTAGATGCTTCATGCCAAACAAACATCTAGACCTCTAAGCTATAAACTAGATTGATCCCTCGAAGGACAGCTATGTGCAACGCCACATCTACTACTATAAGTAGACTGCTCCCTCGAAGAATATCTATACAAAGTCAGCCTCTATCAGAAGCTTCTCGCATTGATCAGCTTCGTGAAGACCTCAAGAACAACAAAATGCATATCCCATATAGACTTCCCGCATCAATCAGTCTATATCCAAAACAATAAAATTAGTATTCAAAAGCACTTTTGAGTCATGGACTTCGTATATTTTGGTTTGGTTCTCTTCCGTCGGAATAATCACCTTATAACAAGTTCTCTGCACCCCAGCTATACCTTCCACCTCACCTCACCATTCTTCAAAATAACAAAACTCAAGGGACGTGCGTATATCTGATATATTGTGATTATACAACTCTTTTCACCTATCGACTTCTTTCCTATGCAAGGTACCTAGATTCAAGCTCATCCTACGATAATGCATGGTTTGTTTAGCTCTTTCCAACTATGGGATACTTTTTCCTCTTTTACCTGAATCTAAGATTATGTTTTGACCTTAATTATAGACACAGTTTCCTATGCTTGGGTAAGCTAACCCTCACTTCACCTATACGAGGGAACACCAACAACATTACTCTACCAACATCAAAATTTTACCAACCAACAAATTGCCTAACCACAACCAAATTGCCTGAATTCACCTCTCTCTGGTCCTAAGGGAGAACTACATCGGTCTGAGGCCCCTCCTTGTTTTGTGTAATGGGCTATGTAGGCAGCACTTAGGAGACATGGGGTCTCCCAAGGTTAGCTTGACCATCCCCTACCATAACCTATCATGTGTTGTGTTTTCTTTATAAAATAATAATAATAATAATAATAATAAAATTAAAAAAATATTTTCGCGTATTTTTATTGATAACACTCACCTTGATCCTTTATCAATTCAAACATTCAAAACACAAATATTCTTATAATTATCACAAACTCAAATCAACATATATATTCTATTTTATTTAGATGTTAAACAAATACATCTTCTCTATCATCGACGTGCCAGTCAGAAATCCTTATTTATTCTTCTACCCCTATGTATGAAACTCACTTAGCCTCGCACCTCATCCCGAACTAGGTAGTGATGGTGATCATTGACGCCGCTCACCTTGCCTCTCCATACTCAAAGGTACCACTCCTATTGGTTCCTCCCACTGATCCACCAATCTCTCCTGTAACATATGAATATGCCCTCTCGCATGGAGGACTCTTGCCTCTAGTCTCTCCACTCGAGACTGCGATGCCTCTAATAATCTCGTGGTCTCGTTCACCTGTGTTTGAAGCTAGTGAACTAAGCCCTGCAGGTGATCTATCTCCGCGGTAATCACATCTATGTCAGGATGATTGGCCCTCTCATGTGTACTTTGTAGCTCTGCTCCCCACCATAATCTATAAGACTCTATCACTCCTGCATCCATTACCCTACAATCAGCTGCTATCTCTTATAGTCCTTCTGGAAGAGTTGGCCGTGGAGGTGAGAATGGTGCCTCGGGGGTCGATCCTTCTGTATGGTCTATGATCCATTGGTATATCCTGAACAAATCCAAATTATCATCACATGCGATCTAGAGGAATCCTCTCATACTCCCTTGGCCTGTTTCCTGCGATCCACCTCACTCTCTCTACACCCCTTAAATCCTCAACTATGTTTTCCGTCACCATGTAGTTCCCGTAAGGCCTCCAATGGATATCCATAATCTTCATCGTCTCTAACTTCTACCTATAATACTTGGCATTAAATGTCACGGTCTCAACTCTTACCTCTTGCTCTGTCTGAACCCATTGCCTGAATCCCAACCTTTGCACTCATGTCTCTCCTGCTTAGATTGGTCAGCCTATTAGTCGCACACACACAATGTGCTCATAGGCCCAACAATGTAATAAGTATGCACAATATAGTGTAGTCCTGTGATTTCTCCTGCATGCCCATAAACCCCTGTATAGCTCTACCAGATATGCGGGTGCCCATGCAAAGGTAACACTACCTTCTATCATCTCATGAATAATACACATCAATGATTTTAGAAATCTTCCCTCGTCCCCTCTAGCTAATGCATAATACCCCACCACGATCATTAATACCATGGCCAACCTTATTACCTCAGGGTGTGTCGCAAACATTATACCATAAGTAAATGTCACGCCTCGCTATGTCAAATCTCGTTCAACTGGACCAAATAATGCCATTATCGCTGTTAGCGCTACGTTAGGCCCTACCTGACACACTGGTCTTCCTATAATTGGAAGTCTCAAAATTTGAAACACGTCTTCTAACATCACTATCATTTCCCCTATTGGCAGATGGAAGCTATATTATTTTCTGGATTCCATCTCTCAATCAGCGCCTGCAACATAGCATGATTGCTTGCGATTTGAGAATAATAGCGGATTCTACTTAACCCCACACGGTTTATTAATGCCCACTCCACTAGTGTTACATCCGCTTGGACCCATGACAACAAAGCTGGTACCCTATCATTCATCATCAACCTTGCCTCTGCCTCCACACATCAAACCAACGAACAACAAACAGCAAATGAATCCCCAAGTGTTTTTTATTAGAATCTGTAGCTTTACCCAGTAACCAATATCAGTTAGGTCCTAAACCGATATTGGTCACTGTCAATACAATCCATCCTACTCAAAAACACCACCTATGATAACATATTTGATGGTTTACCCCTCTCTGTACTTACAAACATATCTAAAACACCTTATTACCTACCCTATAACACTCACCCCATCTCAAACCCTTGCCTATCACCTTTCTACCCACTTACCTTACCACATCCTATTTATAAGCATGCAAAATCTCATTCCAACTAAAAATTATACCTCTTAGGATGAAAAAGCTTGAGGTGGAACCTGTCTTCTCTCTCCTCTCTACCCAATGGACGCTTCTCCTTGTTCAGCCATGTTCAACAGACTCTTCACTATAACTTGCCTTTACACCTTTTTCATCTAAGCCTGCAATCACTTTACCTATCTCTTTCCTCCTTATCACTCAATTCTCCCATGTAACTACCCTATATGGATGTCAACAGCCTCACATCCTCATATTTAACATGTTGCATGACTCTAAAAATAAGAATTTAAGTTGCCTCCCAAGCTTTTCTAGTTTTAGAAAAGCTGGTTTTAACATAACCAATGTCGGTTACCTAACCGGTATTGGTCAGATAGTGACCGATATCAGTTAACCTGTCTCCTTTTCCTTATACCTAGGCCTTTTCTTTGTTTTTTTCAAATTTTTGGTGGTGCCCACCTCTTTTCCTTGCATAACGACATCATTATCAACATCCATCATCATAATACCATCAACATTTCAAACACATATGCATATCATCAAAACATCATCAACGTCATCTATATACATCAAATTCTAATACCATTGACAAAAAACATGAAACATTATAATATATGCATCAAATCAATAATTATACACACCATATGGATCAAAATCATCATCTATATATCATCAAATCAATGTCAAAATATACAAATTACCCTGCATGGGGCCTCTGTGATCCCAAATACAAAGTCAGCATGCAGGCTGCTATCTCCGTCAAACTCTCGACTCAGCTCACAGGCCAGTCTCTCATGTCAAAAATATACTTGACTCGCATGCCGGTATCAACTATACAAAATGTACTCGGCTCACAAGCCAGTATATACAACAAAAATGAATACATAAATCCTATGGGGACACGCAGGCCTCTATATGCACACTTGGTTAGCAGACAAGTGTCTCTATCAAAAAAATCAGCTATCCAACTCAACCAAAAAACATCTCCACTCCTGGGGCAACTCAGCTCTCTCCCCCTCCCTCAGCTCATCCCTTAGCTGGCCCCTATGCCGGATCTCACCTCCTACCCATCACTGACCCACCGGCTGTGGCTGCGGCCTCCAGTGACCTGTGACTCCAGGAAGTCTCGGCTCTATGAGCCACATATGGCTGATAATCTACATTGGTACCATCTATTATTTCCTGATAGTAATAGGCCTCCACTCTCACCTCCATGTACTGGGCACGTGCCACCATGGCTGGTGGGGCTAGTCCCCCAGCTCCTAATAGAAGTGGGCATTTCCCTACCTGTACACCCTGACCCTTAAACCTGTACCTATGTTGGCGGTGGAGCTGCCAACGGAGCTTGAATAGGGACCTGAGGTTGTGCTATGTACTTGTGCCTGGGCTAACTGCCCCTGTAACACCCCAATCTATTCCTTTGTAGCTACAGGCTGCCCCTGTAGTAACTACACCTGACCCAAGAGATGGTCTCTCTCCACTGTCACAGCTACCAAATCTAGTTGTGCTGGCTATGCTCTCATGGCCACCCTTTGCCCTACCCACCAAACCAAAAACGAGTCTGTAACCCCAACGTCATCCACTATGTCATCTGCCGGTCTCTCTGCTACCCAGACTGGGTCAAATGGCTATGGTACAGGTAATGGTGCCTCTACATCCTCTCTCTAATACTATGGGAAGGGAGGTGGCTCATCCTATTGTAGCCCCAGCTGTCATCGTACCCTCTCTAGAGGAATCCTCTCATACTCCTCGAGTCTCCGTCTAGCTATCAAGAAGATGTACTGGATCCATCGCAGCTGTGCTCGGGCTCCTCCATGGGGCTGATGGCCTTTGTATGGCCTCCATATAATATCTAATACAGTCAGGCCCTCTAACATATGCCTATAATAAGTGACATCCCGCCCTGTGATAACTGCTCGTGGCTGGCCCACGATCCCCAACCACCTCTAAAACCCATATCTATAGACTTCCTATGGCCCTGGCTGCTGGGGCAACCCTACTGGTCATATACACACGATATGCTCGTAGGACCAGTAGTGTAACAAGAATGTCAAACATATACCGAATCATCTCATATGGCGATAGCCCCAGAGCTCTCTGTATAGCTGCACTAGATACACTAGTGCCCATGCGCAGCAGGTGTGCTCCTCCACCATCTCATGTAACACTCCCATCAGAGCATGTGGGAAGTGGCCTCCCTCTGAGTCAGGGAGGGAAAAGTAGGTGATACCGATCATCATCAGCACGGCAAGCCGTGTCTCCTGTCAATGAACGCGATACATATCGCTGTAGCAGATGCTCGCAATATTATACGTAATCAATGGGATTACATCCCTGAATACCTACAGGATGCTATCCATCATTGTCTCAACATCCACCTAGAACACCTCCTCACCTATGATTGGCAGTCTCAGGATGCGATACACATCCTCTAGGGTGACTGTCATCTCTCTAGTAGGAAGATGAAAGGCATTGGTTACCAGATCACATCTCTCGATGAGGGAAACCATTAGGCTGTGGTCCCTATCCACAGCCCTATACCTCTAGACTCCGCTGAGTCCAACCTCCCGCATAACTGCCCACTGTGATGCGGTCACATGTGGCTGCATCTGCTCCAGTAGAGGCGGCATCCAATCTCACATGGTCAACTGCTGGCATGCTTGCAAAAACAACCCACTCCGTCAGGCCTACCCTTCACAAAAAAACTACCTTAACCCTCTATACTCACTCACCCACCCAATCACAAGCCAACTCTATAAACACATCTACACCCACCTATCTTACCCTATACATCTATAAATCTTTTCCCCCCCTTCAACCCTATAATCTATCCTACCCGCCCAAAACAAACACCCAACAAAAAAAATTTACAACGCAAACCTCCTACCAATGGTTGACCAGTATCAGTCACCCTTGACCGCCATCGGTCCCCCACCCACAGTCTATGTCCCAAATTTTATGAACTGACATCGGTCGACACATGACCGATGTCGGTCTCTGTACCTGCTAATCTACACAATTACACTGTGACTGATACTGGTCGACTAGTGACCGACATCGGTCACTGTGGGATTTTGGGGCCGGACCAAAAATGGCCCCCAAACCCCCTTTTTTTTCTATTTTTCCCAATTTACCCAACACAATTGCCTAAAAACTTACCCACCCTGACGTTTTGGCCTACCTAAAATATCTACCTAATCCATTTTACTGTTTACCTTCATTTCTTCATTATTTTATCAAATTTTGGATTCCTACCCCAATACCCAAATCCCAGCTAAATTCATAAAATTGACAAATATATGGATTCAGAGCCTACCGGTACGACTACACGTCGTCGTGGTGGGATAGGTCGTGGTGGTCCAACTCATCCAACACCTCCTGCTCCTCCAGCCTGGGCCATCGCTCCAAATCTCCTCAACAGAGTCATCAACCAATCAAATTCTACCTCCCGATCTCTAGGGCCTACCAATAACTCACTCACCCACTCAACTAGCACCAACTCGGCCTACACACTCGACACAATCAATTCAAAATTCAACAAGAACAATTTTGGTGCTCAAATTCACAATGTTAAAATGACATGCCGTTTTTTTATTTTTATAGGTTTTTTGACCTCTAACCGATATCAGTTAGAGTGCACCCTAGATAACCGATATTGGTCTTCTAACTGATATCGGTCACCTCTAACCAATATCGGTTACCTGTCTTATCCACCAATCTCTATTTTTCACCACCTCGCTTACCCCCGGCTTGGCAAAATAGCCTTATTTTGAATTCATCGGCCCGACCCAAGGCCACAACCAACCAACTAGCCCAACCCAAGGCCGCAACCAACTAACTGGCCTGACCTAAGGCCACACCCAACCAATCGGCCCAACCCAAGGCTATAATCAATCAATCAGCCCGACCCAAGGCTGTAACCAACCCATCGGCCCGACCCAAGGCCGCACCCAACCAATCGGACCGATCAAAGGCTGTAACCAACCAATCAAACTAACCCAAGGCTACAACCAAGCCAATCGGCCCGACCCAAGGCCATACCCAACCAATCAGCCCGACCCAAGGCCACAACCAACCAATCAGACCAACCCAAAGTAGCAACCAACCCAATCAACCCAACCCAAGGCCACACCAATTAAATACCTCGATCAAGGCTCGTAAATTACAATTCTATCCACCCATCCTGTAGTTTTTTGTTCAATCGAGCTCACCCGTTCATGTTTTAGCATGCCTAGGATACTTGAATTGATCAGCCGACCAGCTTTGCCACCTCACTATGACCTAGCCCTAACCCTAAACTAACCTAAGTAAGACCTATGACTTGGTCTAGACCCACACCCATGACTCATCACCCCTCACCCACATCAAAACGAACCTAATGATGACTTGACCAAGCCCACAACTGATCCCTTAGGAGAAAAGGAGGGAAAGTTGGCTATTTTAGTAAAAATAGCCAACTTTGACCTAACCGACATCGGTCCCTACTCAACTATCGTTGGTTACGTAACCGCCATCGGTTCCCTATAAATGACCTCCCCCAACCAAAATGAGGGGATCCTGAATTCATTTGCAAGAGAGAGACAAGTCAAGGAGAGAGAAGAGTTTGCAAAGAGGAGTATCGAGCCCAAGACTATAACTGAGAAACTAGAACATTGTCACACTCATCCAAACATTGGGAGAATCGTAGGATAGCTTCATCACATCACTTCCGATAGCTGGATCATCCCAACTAAGACTTGCCTTCGCCACTACATTCTTTAGACATGCATCCACATAAGAAACTAGTAAGTAGTCTCTTTTATCACCTTGTATGCTTCTAAGCACTACTTTGTGAACTTTTAATTCATAGGGATTATAAGCTCACTCCTGGATCTACTACCTGATAACACCTGCACCTAACCTTCGGTCATCCATCTCTATATTGCCCCAAAGATAGCTCTCTCACCCTCTGAGTCTTCTCTATCAACCTACTACTCCCCTCAACCATCTACCAACCTTCCAAACCTCATAACCACCTTATACCAACCTCCATTTAAAAATCCCTAAATCACTACCCCTACCGATATCAGTTATTCCCTACCGGTACCGGTTTTATAACCGCGATCGGTTATCCAGTGACGACATCGGTCACTGTGACTTATACCAAAACCAACCTTTCACCTATTCACCTTAAAACAATCTCATGTCCAACCTGGTCTATCCCTGTAACTTGATCTGAACATATGAATAACCAGTGACCAAACAAACAGCATGACATTCTATTATTGGTAGTTTAGTCTCTATTGCTTTTAGTAACAAGATACCTAAATCATGAGTTCGCAATAGCTTCTTTATTATCATTTGCATTAATTTGTATTAAAAGGGAACTGACCACCTTCGAAAGGAATTCTAATATTCTTGGGCCCGAGGCAGTTCCCTCACTTATTGTCTAACTAAAATATGGTGGTCTTACATTCTTATTTATAGGTAGTCCTTCCCAGACAAAAAGGATGTCTTCACAATCGATTTGATCTCTCTACAGTATGCGCACACCTTCCCAACACTCAACAGGTATTCCTCCTAACCCTAATCCCTATCTGTTTCTCAAGAGAATGAAAGGATAGAATTAACTCTATTCTGGAACAAAATTCTATATGAAACAATATGAGTTACCTGTCAATACCCTTTCCCCATTTTGGACAAAAATTTACCCTTCCCCACCGCCATTTGACCTTACCTACCCTTATCGCAACATACCTCCAAGCCTACATTACCTATCCCTATCCTTAATTGTGTTTAAGGACTTGTTATTTTACCCATACCTCGGCCCTACCCATGTCGTGATCTAGCTACCTGGACCCAGAACATTGTTAGTGACCTATGAACTCATGTGCTCATTATACCTTGTGACACTATTACCTGTGTTGTTTGACATAATAACCTTACCTTGCCTATTGTCATGTTGTTTATCCTGACCTAGCTTTTGGTGTACTGGAACATACCTAAATTTTCCTACATCTGACCCACGTTGTGTTTCCACACCATATCATATGCCTTGGATACCAGAATTACTTCAACCTTGTTCGGATAAACCTCTCGACATTGGACAATGTATAGTTTGCAATCTCTTCAACCTGGAGTCGTGTCGCAGTTTATAAACTGTGTTTGCATTTGACTGCTACTACCTTTGACCCTTTCCCATTTACTTGTTTGCCTATTTTTGACCTCTACCCTTTCCCATAGCCGCCCACATCTACGCTCCTTTTCACAGCATCCATCTTTTATCAAACCACTCGCCACTTCCATCTTCCACCTCACCAGTTCCTAGTTTGAGGGGGGTCACCTTTACCCACACATGGGGCATCCACTTCTTATTTTTGTTAGCATCGCTTACCAATACAAGCTACGTGAAAAAAATGGGAAAATGTAGACACCTAAATTTGGTTACATTCCCCTTAGCCCCTAATCAGATAACCAACTTAAACATGGGCACCTAACCATGGCCCCCTTTCACCCCACATTAATAATTAATTTAATTATTTTAACTAGATTAAATACGCATCCTCACAATATCCATTATTTTATTACCTTAATTGACCTAATTTCCACCTCACGTAGACACCTCATCCATTGTGATATTTGTGATCCCTCTTACCCCCATTTGATGATACGATATGTGATGATTAGCTTAGCATTCATGTATGATGTATACTTAGATTTTTATTTATATGATGTATAGATGATGTTACATGTGGTGATATTGATGGAAATATGATGATGTGATAACAAAACAATGCACATGTAATAGGAAAACATAATCAAAATCTAACAACGAACACAATGAATCAACACAACAATGTACTATTATACACCAGCATGCAAAAACACAATTCAATATTCACAAGTAAGAATAAATCTAACCTAATCAAGAAAAGACGAATCCTAACAAAGTATGTCTAAGCAACAAACTATACAAATGTACAAACATGAAGCAACTATACAAGCAAACAAGAAAAAACAAGAAACAAGCTAAAAGAAGTAGATTAAAGTAAATGTTTTTGTAAGATTGTTTTGTGAAACAATTTTCTATTGTTTTGATTTTTGTGAAACAATTTTCTGTTGTTTTGATTTTTGTGAAACAATTTTCTATTGTTTTGATTTTCTAACAATTTTGAATGTTTTTGTGTTTTTATAACATATTTAAATGTTTGTGTTTTTATAACATATTTGAAATTTTTTGCATTTTTCTAACATATTTGAATGTTTTTGCATTTTTCTAACATATTCTAAAGCTATGTAGAGGTAACCAAGAAAGAGTGGATGCCCTAGCATTAGACGGGGAATATACAAGGACTAGTGCCACGAGCTTAAAATAGGAAGGTGAAGTCACAGAAGTACCCCCAACATGAGATGGGGAATATAAAAACACCATCCCTTCATAGAAAAACAAAAGGAGAAAAAATTGGATCAAGGCTTGACAAGACCTGGCTCACAGGGAAGCTCGGATGTAGATGCGGACTAGCCCTAGGCTAAGTAAAAGTATCCTCCAGATGCAAGATGATTTTGAACAACGAATCCTCCCAGGTGCTGGAAATTGGATTTCACCCAAGGACTTATCCAAAGTGCCAAAATTGCATAGTTTTCACTTATGGATGACCTGTTTTCTCTTTTTCTTTTTCTATTTTGATCATTCTTACATTTTTTTTGGTTTGCTTTTTTGATTTTCATGTGCCATGTTTAAGCATAGAACCGCTTAAGGTGCATGGCATTCATGGGCTCGTGGAGCTCATCACCATTGGGGTGGGTAAGTTTTTATGCTCATATGCCATACTTGGCCACGATGACATAAGGTCCTAACCAATGCGGTTTGGACTTTCCTTTCTTATCTCTTTCCACCCTTGTGTTGAACTGATTTTCTTTCATGACCAAATCACCAACCTCAAACTGATGAGGTAAGATTCTTTTTTTGTAATTGTGAGAAACTTCCATACTTCTGACAAAGTACACACTTCTGCACATAGTTACAGTAGTTAGTTTCCATGGTAGGCCAATAGTAGCCTACTCTTAATAATTTCTTAGCTAGAACCATCCCATTTGTTTGGGCTCCACACACCCCTTCATGCACTTCTTTAATCACTTGGACTGAATCTATATTATCAAGACAACATAACAGACTCCCATCATAGCCACAATGATAGATCATACCTTCTAAGAGGGTATAGTGGGATATCTGGTGGATAAGGCTTTATTTATTGGTATGGGAGATGTCAATATGGAACGTGTTGTCTTTAAGGTAAGTGAAGATGGGATCATACCATGGGGAATTGGGACCAACAACATCACAAGCTAGATAGGATTTTGACATGTCATATGTAGGCTGGCGTAGTTTTTCAACCAAGAAAGGAAAATCATTACTTTCTAGTGCAATGTGTAGCATAGAACCTACATTTTCCATAGCATCTACAGATCTGCTATGTGCTCTTATAATTTGTTCAAATGTGATATTCATAAGATACTCTTTCAAAGTTTTGACCAGCTTCTTATAAGGGATGAGCTTATCATCCTTGACTTTATACTCATCATTGACTTGTTTGATGATTAAGTGTGAGTCACCAACTATTTTAACATGATGGATTTGCCATTTGATAGCAAGCTTCGTCCCAGCAATAAGCACCTCATACTCTATAATATTATTCGTGTAAGGAAAACCAAGGTGAAAAGCGTGAGGTATGGGGTTACCAAAAGGATTAATTAGTACCACACCTACCCCTTAACCATGAAAAGTAAAATATCCATCAAAGTGTACCTACCACATGATAGATTCCTCAATGTATAGTAATGAAGTATCTGGAAAATCCAGATTTATAGGTTTTGTTCCTTGTAAAGGTGCTTCAGCTAGCTAATCAGTAAGTACCTATCCCTTGACCAAATTTTGGTGCATAAACTCGGTGTCAAATTTTCTCAATAGAATGATCCAATTAGCCATTCTACTTATGAGGACGGGTTTAGACATTAGGTATTTGAGCGGGTCAACTTTTGATATAAGCTTGGTTATAATATTTAATAGGTAATGGATAAATTTTTGAAAGGTAAAAACAACAACCAAATAAGATTTTTCGATTTAAGGATAGTTGAGATCATAAGAGATGAGAGTACGGTGGAGATAGTATACTACTTTTTCTTTACGGTCGAGGTCATACTGGGCGATCAACGCACCAATAGAAAATTGAGTAGCAGAAATATATAGCAAGAGCGGCTCACCGGGAGTTGAGGGCATGAGGAGAGGTGGATTAGCCAATTATTTCTTAAGTAGGGAAAATGCCTGATGTTGCTCCGATCCCTAGATAAAGGAAACATCCTTTTTTAGCAGATGAGTGAAGGAATGACATTTGTCGACAAGTTCGGAGATGAAGTGGTGAATAGCTTGTATCTTTCCCTGCAAGTTGCGTAGTTGCTTAATGTTTTTAGGAAGAGGCATTTTAGTAATAACAGTAACTTTAGTAGGGTCTACCTCAATCCCTCTTTGTGATATAATGAAAACGATAAAAATTCCTGATAGCATGACAAAGACACATTTATTTGGGTTCAAATGGACTTTTTACTCTCGCAGGATTTCGAAGATACGCCACAAAATAGCAAGGTGGTCTTCCCTTGTCTTGGATTTCCTAAGGATATCATCCACATAGTCTTCCATGATATCATGGATCATATCATTAAAAATCACCATCATTGCCCTTTGATAGGTATCTCCTACATTTTTAAGGTCAAATGGCATTACCTGATAACAAAAAGTACCCTGGGAGTTGTGAATTTTGTCTTGTGTTGATCTTTGTTGACTGTCTTCATCTAATTGTAGCCTAAGAATCCATCCATAATAGATAGTGTTTCATATCCTACAGTTGAATCAGTAAACATATCAATATTAGGCAATGGAAAATCATCCTTTGGGCATGCCTTATTTTTGTCTTTGAAATCGGTAAAATTTTTGATCCCAACAGGTTTCTTTTGTACAGGGATGATGTTGGATATCCATTCAGAGTAATCAATGGGTTGAATGAATCTTTTCGTGAGCAATCTTTCTAACTCTTCCTTAACTAGAAGAGTCACCCTTGGGTGCATCTTTCTGATATTTTTCTTGATGGGCTTGGCATCTTCATGTAAAACTAAGTTATGCACTACCTAGGTTGGGTCCAAGCTTGGCATATCCTTATAGAAACATGTGAACACATATATAAATTCCCACAATAGCATGGTGAATGTTTTATGTTCCCATGCTGAGAGCAAAGCTACCAACTTGACTATTTTCAGGTCATCTTTAGTTCCAATGTTTACATCGATAGTCTCTTCTACCAATAACTTTGAAAAATCCTCCATATGCATAGGATTGGGAGGAATGTTGAGATCTTCGTCCAAGGATGTCTCCATGAGATTTTCATCCTTGGCATGGTCACTTTTATTGTCTTTTGATTTTATACATGTTTGTCTACCAGTGCCTCAAAGAGGTTTTCATTACGTGACTTGGACTTTGACTTTTACCAAGGCTTTTCATTAGAACGTTTTCTCTCTTTTTCTTAAATTTTGTAGACTATAAAGCTAAGCTTCCTCTCCAAAGTAGGCGTAGGTATCTAAGTCAATGTAAAAACACTTTTTGTGATCTGAAATGGGGATTGTATCCCGAATGCCCATGAATTCTGCAATTGCTTCATCATTTTCAAATAAATCTAGTGGCACATGAAATTTTTGGTCCCATTCAACAAGGCAAGGGTAGACAAGGTCAATTTTAGGTTCAGTAGGGGTTACAGTTAGGATAGTGGTATTCATGAATAGGTTTGTGGAGGAAAGATCCTCGTATTGGCTACATTGGGAATCTATGTCATTGTCTAAATAGTCAAAGCTATCTTCACACTCAGAACATGTGGCATCTTGATCATTGGGGTGTGACCCATAGGGCCAAATTTTGATGTCATACCTTTCTATCCTAAAATATGGGAGAGGAACTGGTTCTCGTTGTCCTTGCTCATTACTTTTGCATCCTAGACCTTTGTAGCCCATGGAATACATCATTCGGCTAGATTTCTCATACTCAGGGGTTTGGTAGCAAGTTGGTTGAGTATCTTTTGAGACCCAAGTCATAGGTGGATCCAACAATTTCTCTTCATCCAATAATCCTCCAAGTAAAAATGACCCAATAGTTTGCTCGTCTCTAGCCCATCTGAAATGATAGTTGGGTCGACCTCTAGTTTTAGGTGACAATGAGAGGTCTGAAAATAAAAGGGCTTGTTGCACATTATACTCTCCACAACCATATTCTAGAACCTTCATCTCTCATTAATCAAAAGGGGAAGTTGATGCAAAGGCACCATGGGTGCAAGAACTGAGGGAATCTAAATCTACTCGAGACTCGATGGCTTCGGATTGAAGAGGAACATCTATATCAGCACAGGGACACGTATAGGCACCCTTACATGCAAAACTATTGAGAGCTCTGCAGTGAGCGAAGGGATTTGGATCTCCTTGTATCATTACAGTGTGTCCCTCATGTTTCAGTTTGATTTATTGATGGAACGTGGATGGCACAGCCTGCATGGCATGAATCCATGGTTGACCTAGAAGCATATTTTATGGGAGTTCCAAGTCCAGGACATAAAACATTGTGTGATGACAAGTGGGTCCAACTTCCATCGGTAATTTGATTGTGCCAGATGACTCTCTTTCCGTGTTTTTGTAAGTGGTTATGGTAATGATGTGGGACTCGAGGTCTTCTTTGATAGGTCCCAGTTTCTTAACTAATTTCAATGTGTATATATTCAATCTTGATATGTTTTCCACAAGCACCCATTTTATCTTTTGGCAGGTAACGAATACCTCAATATACAAGGGGAGATTATGCGTTGGATTTTTAATAGGGATCTCCCTATGATTAAAGGAAATGTGCTTAGTCACTACAATTTTTGCTACCACATCCTGAAGAAGTGTAGGATCTACTTCTAGTGGCACTCCTTACCCTTGAAGAGTTTGCTACAAAATTTCCTTATGTACATTAGATATTTTAAGAAGATCTAAGATCAAAATATTTGCAGATGTCTTCTCAATTTGTTCTAAGAGGTTATACCTACCATTTTGTGGGGTTGACGAAGAGGGTTCGGGAATCATGAGGCGGGAACACCTTATTATTGTAGCGCAATCCTTTCCCTTGATTTGAATGGTGTTCACATGGTCACTAGGGGAGGGGATACATCCAATTAGTGAATCATAATGATTATTTTATTTCTTGGTATATAGATAATTCATTGTTTTATAACTTTGGGATGACTCTCCTCAATCTAGCTTTGGCTCCTCTGACTTACCTTGTTTAGGGAATGCTTCTTTATATATCCCCATCTTTTCATTCAGTGTCTAAGTTTTTTCACGGTTGTCCACTTCTATCTCCCCACTGTCGATGAGGTTTTGGATTTTGTTTTTTTTGTGTCCTTTGACATGATGTAATTCACAATAGTCATGTTATTTGTACCATGATGGCTTTGGGGCATTGTCATCAAAGGGTTGTGTCATGGGATAATTTACCATGTGAGCTGCATCCAATTGTTTCAATATGACCAAAAAAGGTTTGTTAAGAGGAGTGAACATTCTACATTTAGGTGGTGGTTGAATAGGTCCTTTGGTCCATTTAAAATATTGACTGCTTTGAACTATTTGCACACGTTTGGAATCTATGATTCCGTCTACCACCACATTTTTGTTTTTTTTTTAATATTTTAGAATTTTCCATAGGTTTAATTCTTTGGTTATCTTTAGAGTCCTATTTAGTAGTTCCTTTGGCAATAAGGGCTTTCTCTATTTGAATACCCTTCTCAATAACCTCCTCAAAAGTGTGAACACAATGCATTTGAAGGTGGAAAGCGATGTCTAGAGATTGGGCACAAAGATACTCACAAGTTATTTTTCAAGGAATGTACAGGGGAAGTGATTGGCTATCCCTCTTTATCTTTGTAGGAATCTAGAAAATGTTTCATTGAGGAATTGTTTAGTGCCAAACAAGTCTACCATGGGTATGTCTATTAGAGTAGGTATTTACCTTAGCTCATGTTCACCTAGGTACTTTATTTACCTTTATTGTATTTATCCTCACCCACTTATGTGTGTGGATATTTATTTTTATTTATTTAGATATTAAGGGATATTATCTAGTTGTTAGGTGTAGTTCTTTCCTTGATCTATGGTATTGACTAGATCCTTCATGTATAGTTCTCTCCTAAATCTATGGTCTTGACTAGTTCTTTGATGACTAGTTATTTCCTTGATTTATGGCTTGATCAAAGACCTTGACTGGTTCTTAGATTGTTATTCCTTGCCTATATAAGCAAGGCCCATTCTCATTGTATTTCATTAAGTTCCATAATAATATATGATAGTGCTGCTCATTTGTTTGCAAAGGTTTTGTGTAAAGTTATTCTGGTAAATTTCTTTCATCTTATTGATCATGGTGTTTGATTAGCATCTGTGTTCTTGGCTTGGTATGATCTGGTTATCATTCCTTTTATGGTATCAGAGCAAGAGATTTCTGTTGACATCCATTTGTAATTCTCACTTTGCAACATTTTTTTCTATATTCATATATTATGAATTTGTTAGTATTTTGTTGTTGCATGTGTTTTTATGCAAACTAGATTCTTCCATTAGATTTGGAAGGTGGTAAAACCCTAAGATCAATTGTAAACTTGACTATTTCTAGAGGCAGTCATTTTTTCAAGTTTTTTTGTTGTTGCTGAGGTACGTGCTGGTCTGATTTGGAATCCGTGGAAGAAAACCAAGAAAAAAAAATTATGGGTTTTTCACTTTTGTGTTGCTATTTTTTTGGTTAGCATGAAGCAGACCTTTTCTTGAGGGACATTTTTTTACCATTTTGGTATTTTGAGAATTGCACTATAACTACAAAGTTTCGTATTGTAACACGCACTCATTATAAAGTGCCAAAATCTGGGGAGCTCTTGTTGCATTGCTTAGTTCTTCCATTTCTTTTGGTGTTTTTTTTAGGATGGCATCTACTTCTATATTAGATCATGTTGAGCCATTAACAACACATAATTACCACACATGGAAAAAATAATTAAGCAGAAAGGATTATGGGCTTTAACTTCTAATGAACAACCAGTGCTCACTAGAGAATCTGAGAAATTTCAGTACCAGTGCAAATTTGATGAGTGTATGGGTTTGATAGGAACTTATATAAGTGATAGTATTTTATTTTATTTGGAAAAGTGTGACTCTCCTTTCAAAATATGGGAGAAATTGGAGGATTTATTTGGTAAGGTGGATCATATGAGAGCCATGCAACTTAAAATTGAGATCACCTCTCTTAATTCTGAAGATTTTCCAACAATTATAGACTATCTTACCAAGTTCAAGCATTTGTTGACACAATTGAAGGGGAATGGAAGAGATAAGAAAGATGAAGAGTGTGTTTACTTGATTCTATCCAAGTTGAGAGGACCATTCCAAATTTTTGCTTCTACCTTTTTCTCTAGCATGGATGCCTTAGGTGACCCCTTCAAAATGCCTAACATAGAAACATTTTGTGAAAGACTTACTAGGAAAGAATTCAAATTATCTCACCTTGAGTCTTCCACCTCTCAAAAGGCATTAGTTGCATCTAATCCTAAGGGCAAGGGAAAACCAAACAGTAAAACCAAATCCACACCTTCTCCATCTCAAAATGCTCCTAAACCCAAAGAAAACAACTCAAAAACCCAAAGAGTCTTTTAAATCCAAGAATAAGTCTAGTCATTCATGCTCTTTTTGTGGGGGTAGTAATCATGAAGAAAATAGGTGTTATAAGTGAATGCAAGCTTTAGAGGATGCAATCAAGAAACAAAAAATTTCTATCTCCACTCCACCTCCTTCTAATCAGCATGGAAAAACACTTAATGTTGTTAGAAGATCTCAATCACCACTTGCAGACAATTGGGTTATAGATTCTGGTGCTTCTCATCACATGACTTCTTCCAAGGAGTCTTTTGTTTCTCTAGGTTTGATTTCTACTTCTAAAATTGAAGTTGGAGATTCTTCCTTTCTTTCTGTTGAGGGAAAAGGTGATATACAACTTGATGGTGGCAATATCCAAGATGCACTATATGTTCCTAACATCACCTCAAATTTGCTTTCTGTATATCAAATTTGTCATTCTGGTAAAGGGAAAACAATGACTTTTACACCACATGGGGCAGAAGTAAGAAATTTGTTGGAGCCTTATTCACTTGTTACTCAGGGTATTGTTGATCATAGTTCAAGACTATATAATTTTGAGGGTTTTAATGACACTTCTTCTATAGGGACATGATTGGTTTCTCATTCAGATTCAGAGAGTAAGCTTTGGCATGAAATATTTGGACATCTCAATTACATATATTTAAAGGAGTTGAGCACTCATGGTATGGTAGATGGTCTTTTAGAGTTTCTTGTCTTGAGGGAGTTTGTCATGGTTGTGCATTAGGGAAACAACACCAAGATCCTTTTCCTAAGAATTTGTCTAAAGAGAGCTTCTTCACCACTTGAGCTTGTGCACAGTGACTTGATGGTTTTTCCTACCCCATCTTTCAATGGAGCTAAGTATGCACTTACATTTATTGATAATTTCTTGAGGTGTACTTGGGTTTATTTTCTCAAGTACAAAAGTGATGTTTTTTCACACTTCAAAGTCTTCAAGACTTTTGTCGAGAAATAATCTTCTAGTAGCATAAAGAACCTTCACACTCATAATGGGGGGGAGTACTTCAACAATGAGTTTTCTAAATTTTTGGCAACTCAAGGCATTATTCACCAGCATTATGTTCCTCATACTCCATAACATAATGGATTAACAGAAAGGAGGAATATAACTTTGAAGGAAATGGCTAATTATATGATGCATTCTAGAGATAGACCTCCTATCTATTGGGTAAAAGTAGTTAATTGTGATAACTATATTTAGAATCGCACACCGCATAGAGCACTTGAGCATTTGACTCCAGAGGAAGCTTGGTCCAACACTAAGCCAAAGATATACCTCCTATCTATTGGGTAAAAGTAGTTAATTGTGCTAACTATATTTAGAATCGCACACCGCATAGAGCACTTGAGCATTTGACTCCAGAGGAAGCTTGGTCCAACACTAAGCCAGACGTCTCATTTTTTCGAGTCTTTGGGAGCCATGCTTGGGCATTTTTGCCAAAGAAGAAAAGGAAAGCTTTTCATAAGAAGAGTAAACCCTTGATCTTTGTAGGGTATTGTGAGGACATGAGAGCTTATCATCTTTTAGATCCTTATACACATGATGTTCATTTTTGAACACATGTTCAGTTTGATGAGCGTTTCACTCCTCATGATTCTTCATCTTCTTCCATTCCTTCTTCTTCTTCATCTCATCTTGAGGATCCTTTCTTTGAGGAGATTGATGAGGAGGTTATATATGTCATTGAGGATCTTATTCCCACTGATGTTGTCAATATGCCTAAGCGGGCTCATACTATAGTTTCTGAGGTAGCACCTTTCATAGAGGATCTTCCACCCACTAGACATCATCTTGCACATTCTACAGGTCCTAGAATTTTGTGTCAGGCAATTTCTGAGGATCCGCAGTCTTTTTCAAAGGCTCATGGTATACCAGAGTGTGATGATGCGATAGCAGCTGAGTATTCTTCTTTGATGAAGAATCATACTTGGGATTTGGCATTTCTTCCTAAAGGAAGAAATATGGTTAGGTGTAAGTGGATATACCGAACCAAATACACAGTTGATGGGTCCATTGACAAGTATAAGGGTCATCTTGTTGCAAAGGGTTTTTCACGAGTTGAAGGTATTGATTACTCTGAGACTTTTGCACCCGTTGCCAAGATGGATTTTGTACACCTTGTACTTGTTATTTTTGCATCACAGGGGTGGCCCGTATACCAGATCGATGTGAAGAGTGCCTTCTTACATGGAGATCTACAAGAGGAAATATATATGGAGTAGCTGGCTGGATTTGTTTAGGATTCTTCTCTTATTTTTCAGCTCCGAAGGCCTCTCTACAGTCTCAAACAAGCCTCTCGGGCTTGGTATGAGAAGATGGATTCTTTTCTTCTATCTACTAGTTTTGTTCATTGCCACTCCAATCATACAATGTATCTCTAACATGTCAGTGAGGATATTTTGATACTTGTTTTGTATGTCGATGATTTGTTACTTACTGATAGCTCTTCTTCCCACATTCAGAGTATTCAGAGGGCTTTTTCTACATAGTTTGACATGACAAATCTTGGGCTATTGCATTATTTCCTTGGTTTACAGATTTCTCAGACAGATTCAGGGATTCATTTGAGTCAGCAAAAGTACACCCATGATCTTCTTAGGTGCTTTGATATGGCTGATTGCAAGCCAAGTCATCTCCTTTTCAGTCTGGAGTTACTCTTACATCCACATGTACCACACCATTTTGTGATCCTACATTGTATAGGAAGTTGTTTGGGAGTCTCATGTACTTAACCCATACTCACCCTGATATTTCATTTACAGTAGGGCTTGTATCTGGGTTTGCACATTCTCCTCATAGTAGTCACTGGCAGGCTGCTAAAAGGATTTTGCGTTATTTGCATGGCACTTCCCACTTTGGCCTACACTACACTAGGGGCTCTACTTAGTTGGTTGGGTATACAGATTCAGATTGGGTAGGTTCTATTGATGATAGGCATTCCACTTCTGGCTATCTTTTCTGTCTTGGTTCTTCTCCAGTTGCTTGGGCATGTAAAAAGCAATAGGATATTGCACTTTCATCTTCAGAGGTAGAGTATAGGGCAGAAGTTACAACGAGTCAGCAAATTCTTTGGCTTCGCTAGTTATTGATAGAGTTCAGATTCCCACAGGATTCACTACAAGTACTTTGGTGTGACAACCAAAGTGCAATTCACATTTCTCACAACCTAGTTGAGCACCAGCGGACCAAGCATATTGAGATACACATCCACTTCATTCATCGTCACATTTAGGATGGATTTCTTTGCTTGGAGTACATTCTGATTCAACAGTAGGTTGTAGACATATTTACGAAGCCTTTTGCATCACCTCGCTACCTTGAGTTGCGTGGAATGCTTGGGGTTTCATAAGTTGTTCTTGGGGGGTGTTCATGAGAACATCTTCCTTCTTCTTCTTCTTCTTTCTCTTTCCTTCTTTTGGTTCAAGATTTCTTCATGGATATATTGTACATGAGTACCTCATCAGGCCTAGTTTCTGGGACTCATACTGTGGACATGCCACTTCTATTTTGGCCCCTAGCTTCACTTGAGGGGGGTGTTAGAGTAGGTATTTACCTTAGCTCATGTTCACCTAGGTACATTATTGTATTTATTCTCACCCACTTATGTGTGTGGATATTTCTTTTTATTTATTTAGATATTAGGAGATATTATCTAGTTGTTAGGTATAGTTATTTCCTTTATCTATGGTATTGACTAGTTCTTTCCTAGATCGATGGTATTGAATAGATCCTTAATGTCTAGTTCTTTCATAAATCTATGAACTTAACTAGTTCTTTCATGACTAGTTCTTTCCATGATTTATGGCTTGATCTACGACCTTGACTGGTTCTTAGATTGTTATTCCTTGGCTATATAAGCAAGGCCCATTCTCATTGTATTTCATTGAGTTCCATAATAATATATGTTATTGTTGTTCATTTGTTTGCAAAGGTTTATGTAAAATTATTCTGGTGAATTACTTTCATCTTATTGATTGTGATGTTTGATTAGCATCTGTGTTCTTGTCTTGGCATGATCTGGTTATCGTTTCTTTTAGAACTACCTCATAGACTTCCCTTACATGTTTTTAGACTATGTGTGCCTACTTACAAACACAAAAAACTTTACTACCTTATGCAAAATTGTGGTTTTTCCTATGTATTACTACTAATCGGGTTGCTTCTACTACTCCAACTGCCAAGGTTGATTAAAATCGGTGAACGGTGGGGGTGGAATTATCAGTGTAGACTTAGATCTTTGAAGAAGTATATGTGGTAGAATGACGCTTTATGTGTTCTTCATTGCTCACATAATTGGTAGAATAACCTCTAGGTCTTACTTGTATGTATTCCAATCTATAAAGGATTCATTTATTGACCCATAGTAAATCTGCAATTGCGCTAATGCATGCATAACTTCATACATTTGATCTTCCTTGGATTGCTAGGTAACTTGGTCACGAATCGAAATAATGGCCTAAATATCCTGAATGAGTGTCTCCATCTGATCACTCATTCATTGTGCTTGAACCCCAACAAAATTATTCATTTCCACATTATTTTTCCATTATTGTAATTATTCATTGACATTATCCTTAGCTTGCAATGATGCCTACAAAGCCTTTTCAAGCTCTTAGTATTGTGCCTCTGTCAACATTTGAGTATGCAATTTTTCCCCACTTCAATGTCATTCTTATTCTCTCAAATCACATCTTGTAAGTGTGTATTCCACTCAAGGAGCTCAAAGGTTAGATGATTCTCTTGAACTTCATCCTTATTGAGCATTGGGCTATATTCTTTGAGTATCATTATTGCTTCCTTTACTTCCTACTTGGAATTCACTACTTGTGTTCTTAGACTTTTTAGCCGCTTCATTGTCATTCCAATTTTCCATCATCTTTTCAATGAGAAGAATTATCTATATTACTTTTCTCATGACTTGGTAGCCTATGGTGTATGTGACTAACTCGGGACAATGTTATCCAACATATGACCTCAAAATATATAGTGTATTCTCCAAGTTCTCCTTCTGTTGGGCCATCTATAGTACGAATACTCTAATGTTGGTTTGCAATGTGTGTACTCCTTATATTTGTGTTTGTAATGGAAATTTCTACAAATCTACTTTCATTGTGTTGACTGTGGATTAGGAGGTTGTAGTCAGATCACTTGTCTGAGTGATTTGTGAGAGTACATAGAAATATGGGATGAAGGTAGAATCAACTTACATTTTTGTGTTAGTTTCAGTGATTAGTCTATCTATCCAACTGCTTGTGCATCCCCCTTGTCTTCTTTTTCTTCCTCTGTTGGTGTTATACTAATTGTCTTGGTCGTTGATTTTTCATGTGCTTCCTTAGCCTTCAAAATTTTTTTTTCTTCTTTTTCTCTCGTATCTTCCTCTTTCTTTCCTCTTTCTTCTTCTTTTATTTTACTTTCTTATGCTTCCTTTTGTTTCTCCTATGTTTTTACCTTAGCTCGTGCTTCATCTTCTTCTCTTTGTTTTTCCTCTCTCTTATTCTTTTCTTCTTCTTCTTTCTTATTTTTCATGTTCATGGAATTTTTTGATTTAGCCTACATAATCTTTGTCTTTTGTTTCTCTTCTTCATGCACTTTGTGTACTCTCTCTTTCTGACTTGTCTTTGTTGTTATGTATCTTGTTATTTTCACAACTTCTCTTTTTCTGCCTTTGTTTCGTGTATTATTGTTCAGTTATGTCCTGTATTTATTGTATAGTTGTTGGCGTTTGTTTCTCCACTAGATGCGTACTGGTTTATATGATGACTTCTTGTTCTTGTATCGCATGTTTACTTAGCATTTATATTATGCCAATTTCACATGGGTATGCCAACTTCATGTAAAGATAAAGTACGAGAAGGTGTGCGCGATGCTTGAGTTACAACTTTAAGGATGATTCCTTTAATCCTTTTTCTCTCCAAGACTTCTCGTCTCTTTTGGATTGTTTAGTCCCTATCATCGATGGGATTTTCTTGCACCTGATGTGCAATTGTCTTCTATTTTTGTATATACTCTTGTGTAAGAAAGGCTCTTCTATGTATTATGATACCCCCTCTTAAGATATCTGGTTCTTTAACTACAAGCATTGACACTGCTCTGAAAGGACTTGTTTTAGTCCTTTTATTCTTAGGTGAAAAACTACGAACTCTTCCTCCAATGTGGCTACATCTAGCCCCTGGTCTTTTAGACCCTTGATTACGTTTTACACCAGTTGCTCTTGTGTCACATCCTGGTCTTTTCACGTTTTCACACTGTGTCACATCCTCTCACCTCATGAGAGAATTTGACATAGGAGGGAGTACGGCCTTATCTTCTTGCCTTATACTTTTTTTACAACATGTTCCATTACAATAGCCCTCTAAGTGTACCATTCCATATCCTCAAGAAGATACATTTAGGTTCCCATTTCCATAATTAAAATTACATGTGTTCTCTCTTTTTCAATTTGCATTTGCTGAAAATATAGAATAGAAAACCATATGGCTAATATGGAGTCTATTTTTACCCTTGGTGATTATCTTCGTGTTGGCGCAATGATCGATTGCTTAATATTTTCTGTTTAGCCTCCCTTGATGACTCTTCTCCTTCAAAATGCACTATAGTTTGAGTTTTCTCATATTCTCCCATCTATAGTTCTCCCATCACTAGTTGCTCTACTCCTTATACGCATAATGGTCAGACACTTGTTGGGATCATATCATGTTATCTGCTCAGTTAATCCTTGGTTGGGATCATATCATGTTATCTGCTCAGTTAATCCTTGGTTATTCAGTATTGATGAAAAATGACAATGGATTTGGATGTTTTGCATTGGTGATCTCAGATCATAGTATGACCCCATCATGTAATAGTGTGATATTGGAATACAAGGTTGTATAAGTTATTACCTCCCTCAGTATGTCAAGGTTTGCACTGAGCTTTTCTCTAATTTTCAGCATCTAGTTATCCAATAATTATGTGTCTTCAAAAGTTATGTATGGATTTTCTTAAATGAATTGCAAAAACCTCTCATGTGGGAATTCCTTGTTTTCTAATTCTATTATGCCTTCGGGGGCCTTCTAGTGTGTGAAAAAAAACAAGATGACTAACCATTGGTACTAAAAATTGTAGCTCCTTCCTATGGAATATTTTTTGCATTTGTGTTGAGTTCATGTGTGAAAAATTCAGGCCAGTTAAACTTTGTATCATCATCCAAAATTCTTGTGATAATGTCCACAACTCAGAGGGATGATTGCTTATTTCCTTAGTCACCTACCAATATCATTTAGCTATGATCTCTATATAAATCTAACTGCTTGATTTGTAATGGCCCCTAATAGAATGCCTCTACCTTTGTGCAAATTATCATAGATAGACATAATTGTTGGATTTATATGAGGTCTATTGATTTTGTATGGATGATAGATAGACCCTGATTTGGGAGACATGTAGCTTGGGAAACTATGGTTGTATTTATGGGAATGATGTCCCACATAGAGAACTAAATGAAATCATCATGGTATCTACATGAGATTGGGATGGTCTCCTAGGTAATGAATTGTTATGATATTTTCCTTTTTGGATGAATGAAACGATCTGTCCAATGTTGTGATTTTGGATTCAATGATTGTTTGTATACATTCGTTCCTTGATTCTTAATATTCAATGGAATATTTGAGAAGTGATTAGGACTATTCTGTAACAATGATAGAGTTACATATTTGTAGTCATTTTGTATTACAAAGGCATAGTCTGAATCATGTTTACTTGTTTGGATTATTGATATCATTTAAACAGGGTGTTTAATGAAAACAATTGATGGATTGCAATTGTTTTAAAAGTTAGTGCTTATCATGCTCATGTTCATCGAACTGACTCATGTTGACTATTTTTGCAGATGGTTGCCGTAAGTGGTAAAAGCAATGCAGATCTGACAGGATGATCAGATTATTTAATGTTTATAATGAATTACAGCTTGATTTTATAAATGTACTATATGTGGAAAGAGGTTTCTTTTCCGTTAAGCATTGTATCAAGTATGTTGTTTGCATAAATGTAATTGTATAAATTTTGAAAGAAATGGAAATAAGTGCTTGATACTTATGTGTTGTATTCTATTTCTGATAGTTGACCTTCTACGGTTTATATACCAGAGTGGCAATGTTATCTTTGTTTAATTTGGATGTTTTTGTGATTGACAATGAAAGATTACAAGAAAATGTGGTTGAATCATATGAGTGTTAGCAGATCTTATTGTTCTAGCGAAAGCAATATTGGATTTAAATAATTGTCTTTCTAGAAGTTAGGTTAAAAATGAGCCTAAGGAGAACACTAAACAAGCTGGATTAAATTACTAATCCCTAGTCTTGATTATGACAGGACAACACTTAATTGGATTCTTAATCATTTATATCCTTATACTAATAAGTATGATATAATTTCAGTTAAGAGAACTGATATAAATCAAATGGAGTTCAGATGGCAATCTCAAGTAAAGATTATGAGATATTGTCCATTCGGTTGTTTTAGAATCCGGTTGTATTCTAAGACTCCTTGATGAAGAGCCTTGACCTTAATACCTCTAACCATGTAATGGGCTTTATAGAGAAGGTCGTCTTAAGACAAGAATCCAGGGATCGGGAAAGCTAACCTTAGGGAAAATGTCTTGGGGGGGAAAAAAGTAATTTAAACTCAAGTGCTTAATGCTGGTTATTAAGTAGCATCTTTCGAGTGGATTTAAAGGTGACGACACAAGTCAACTGTCAAAAAGGTTTACCTCAAGAAATTAGGAGCTTTTTTCAGATACAACAAGGAGGTGACTTATGGCGCACCCTTTGCATTGATCGCTAAGATTTTTACAACTTAAGTTTTCGAACGCGTTATCAGGGGTCCGATTAAGAACGTGGTCATGTTATAAGGCTGGCCCCCCCTAAAAAGGCAAAAATTCGGGGGATCATGACACACTGGTTGAACTGCAAGGTTGAACAGTATGTCACCCATAATCCCTACCCTCACTGCATCCATATAACCTTATCACCTTGTTCATCTGCTGCCTGCCGATGACTCAGTTGTGAAAGGAAGGACTGCAGTAGTCAGTATAATAAGACATTCTTATAACATAAGAATGGGGTGAAGGCGTATTCCATATTGACGAGTATTTCCGTTAAGGAATACGAGACATAAACGTATGTTTTCAATCTGGCCAAAGTAGCGCGCAAGCGTTAATTGCGTTGTCCTAATTTTCACCTATCAAGGGATGAGCTGCCGATGAATAATATAAGATTATTTCAGTTAGGTTCCTTGGACAGAGCATATTCTGAATCCCAGAGTAGGAAGAGACCGTCAAGAGTAAATTGTTATTAAAAACACCAACCTTTTTTACGCATGAATAGATCTGTAATTCAACCGAGTCATGGAATGAATAGATGTCGGAAGTAATCCAAGTCATTACAAGTCCTGCAATTGTTGTTCTGTTTTATGAATGTTTTTAGTTGATTTGTGAGTTTAATTATGTATTTTAGAACAGGATTCAATATCACAAAAAAAAAAAAATTCACTTGTTCTAAGGTATAAATGGGGATGTTACATCTTGGTGCATCATAGCTGAGTTTCAAGCTCTTTGACCTATTGAGTCCATAATCTGATAAAAACCGAATTTTCTTGTAACATAAGATGGTTAAAACAAGGGGGAACGTTGCCGAATAAAGCTCCACCTGAAGGAGGAGCGCACAACCCAGAAAATTGAATGAGATTCCTTGCTGCCCTGTTGGACACAAGAATAGTTTAGCTGTAACTTGGAACATCAAGTGATGGGAAATGAGGAGGATGAAGAAGCTGATAATAATAATCAGCCACCTCCTGAGGACAACCCCAAGATGGGTGTTGATGTTAATGCTGTGAATGCACCTATCCAACTAGAAAACAAAAAGGCCAGATTGGCAGCAGAACTCACTAATGATATAAAAAGGATAAGTCCACCTAAGTATGATGGCACCACATTAGGAGATGGAGCTGAGAAATGGCTCAGTGAAATGGAGAAGTACTTTGCAATAAGGAACTTTTCAGAGGAAACCAAAGCTATTTGGGGAGCCTATCAGCTTTCCCACAAAGCATCTTCATGGTGGGATAGCCGTAAAGCTGAACTAAACATTGATGAGACCAATATTACTTGGGATCAATTTAAAGGCTATTTTAGGCAACGTTGGCTGCCTACAAATTTTCTATGATCAGAAAATGACAGAATTTCAGAACTTAGCTCAAGGGAAGCTAACTGTAACTGAATTCTGGGAGCGGTTTACAAAACTCCTTAAGTATGTACCCGCAGTATCAGACTGAAGAAAAGTTCAGAATACGGAAATTCATCATGGGATTGAATCCCGTGATAGGGGGAGAGGTCGATGTTCACAGTCTAACCACTATGGAAGGAGTTGTTGAAAATGGCCATTAGGCAAGAACAGAAATTAAAGGCTATTTCTGCTCATAAGGAGGAAGTGTGGAAGAAGACTGCAAACCCTTCTTCAACCTCTCTTGCACCCAGAAAAGGACCGTGGAAAAAGTTTAGAAACAAGAGTAAGTTTCCAGGGGGATAACAATAAGAAAGCAATAGTAAATAAGCCTGCTGGAAATGTAAGGGATAATTTTGTTAAAAATTATAACAATGGGCAAGAAGCCCTATGGAGGACAGCGTGACAATTACAAAACTGGAGGCAACTTTGAGCCTAAAAAGGGACCTGTAGGAGGCTGCTACAATTTTGGTAAAGATCACTACGCAAATCAGTGCCCTTTGAAGAAGGATGATCGTAATCAACAGCATAAGATACATGCTACAGTAGCGGACAAGCAAGCTGAAAAGCAAGTGACACCTATAGAAGTTCCGGGTAAGTTATTCGGCATACCTGTCACTATTCTTTTTGATACGGGAGCTACTAGAATGTTTTATTTCTAATAAACTTGCTTCTCAACTTAAAATAAAAGCTGGAAAAATGGATAAATCTTGGACTGTAGAGTATGGTAATAACTCTGTTCATACAGTGAGTGAGTGTCTTTTTGGGGCAGTCCCTTGACTTACCTAACTTTTCCACGGAAGTTGATCTCTATGTTGCACCTTTGGGATCCTATGACATTGTCATCGAGGTGTCAATTGGTTAGCTGACCATAAAGCAAAGGTAGATTGCTATGAAAAGAACAAAAAATGTTTAGATGATCAGCTGGAATCAGCAGAGATTCAAGGTGTGAAACGAGAAATTTCAGTTAGAAGATTGTCAGCTATGTAGCTTAAAAAGGCTAAAAATAAAGGATGTACCCTTTATGCGGTAAAGATATCTAAATCTTCAGAAGAAGATGATGATTTAATGAAACAGTTCCCTCTTTTACAAGGTTTCAGGGATATTTTTCCTAAGGAATTACCAGGGTTACCACCCAAAAGAGAATTTGACTTTACCATTGAAATCAAGCCTGGAACGGATACCTATTTCCAAAGTGCCTTATCGGATGACCACTACTGAGTTAGTCAAGCTTAAGGCACAGTTACAAGAGCTTTTGTCTAAAGGATTGATTAGACCAAGTGTTTCACCTTGGGGAGCGCCTGTGATATTTGTGAAAAAGAAGGATGGAACACTAAGGATGTGTATTGATTATCAGATGTTGAACAAAGCAACAGTCCAGAACTGATATCCACTTCCTAGGATCGACGATCTGTTTGATCAGATGCATGGAGCAGCAGTTTATTCTAAGATAGACCTTCGATCTGGTTATCATCAGTTAAGGATTAAAGAAGAAGACATTCATACAATAGCTTTCCGAACAAGGTACAGACATTATGAATTCACAATTCTACCCTTCGGGTTAACTAATGCACCTGCAGCCTTTATGAATTTAATGAACAATATTTTTCAAGAATACCTGGACAAGTTTGTACTTGTATTCTTGGACGATATTCTCATTTATTCTAAAAGCGTTGAGGAGCACAATGAGCATTTGAAGATAGTTTTGGGAATTTTGAGAAAGAGGAAGTTGTATGGTAAGTTATCCAAATGTTCTTTCTTTGATTCAGAAGTTCACTATTTGGGTCATGTCATAAGTAAAGAAGGAATTGCTGTAGATCCTTCAAAAATAGTGGCAATAACTGAATGGCCTGCGCCAAAGAATGTACATGAAGTAAGAAGCTTCATGGGTCTTGCTGGTTACTATAGAAAATTTGTAAAGGATTTTTCTAAAATAGCTGCACCAATAACTTCTTTACAAAAGAAGGATAAGAAATTCATATGGAATGACAAGTGCGAAGCGGCTTTCAAAAGTCTGAAAGACCAGTTGACTTCTACACCTATATTAGCTGTACCAGACCCTAATGGGAATTTTACTGTTGTAACGGATGCTTCTAGGGAAGGCCTTGGAGGTGTTTTGCTACAAAATGATCAAGTCATTGCTTATGAAAGTAGAAAACTTAAGATACATGAGCTGAATTATGCCCCTCATGATTTGGAACTTGCTGCCATTGTTCATGCACTTCAAGTCTGGAGACACTACTTACTTGGGAAACCTTTTGAGTTGAAAACTGATCACTTGGGACTGAAATATATTTTTACTCAGCCCAATCTGAATGCCAGACAGAGAAGGTGGTTAGAATTTTTATCACAATATGACTTTGATATAAGCTATATCAAAGGGAAGGAGAATAGAGTAGCTGATGCTCTAAGTCGTAGGAGGCACATTTCTGCTCTTATAACATTAAGAACTCAGTTTAAAGACGAGGTAAAAAGTGCCTCAGAATCAGATGCATACTTTCAGCAAGTAAAAGCAGCGCTTGCTGCAGAACCTAAGGATATAAGGTATAAAGGTTTTCATTTTGATAATGAAGGAATCTTGCGTTATGAAAACAGGGTATATGTACCTATGCTGAATGAATTGAGAAAGAAGTTGTTAGTTGAATTTCATAATTCACCTTTCTCTGGACACCCAGGTATCACAAAAATGCTAGCTGATTTGAAACAGCAATACTTTTGGAAAGGTATGAAAAAGGATGTGATTAATTTTGTGACTCATTGTCTGGAATGTCAGCGGGTGAAGGCAGAACATATGCACCCTGCTGGACTGCTATATCCTCATAGCATACCGCAGTACAAATGGCAAGTAATAACCATGGATTTTGTACAAGGACTACCCATGTCCAGGAATAAACATGATGTTATCCTGGTAGTTGTAGATAAACTGACTAAGGTAGCTCATTTCATCGCTGGAAATCTAAAGGATGATTCACCAGTGCTAGCCAAAAGATTCGTGCACGAAATTTTCAGATTGCATGGTGTACCAGAATTGATTATATCTGACAGAGATCCTAGAATGACGTCAAGGTTTTGGCAAATGCTTAATACAGCTCTTGGAACAAAACTAAACTTCAGTTCTGCATATCATCCGGAAACGGATGGACAAACTGAAAGAGTAAATCAAGTGTTGGAGGACATGTTGCGGATGTATTGCATGGATCAACAGTATAAATGGGAAGAGTATCTTCCATTAGTTGAGTTCGCATACAACAACACTTATCATTCATCTCTTAAGATGGCACCATTTGAAGCACTTTATGGAAGAAAGTGCAGAACTCCTGTTAGTTGGGACAGTGTTGAGGATAGAGTGGTAATTGGACCAGAGATTCTCACAGAAATGGAACAGCAAGTTAAGCTGATTCGTGAATGATTAAAGGAAGCAGCGGATAGACAGAAGAGCTATGCTGACCTTAAGCGGGTTGATAAAAGGTTTGAGCTTGGGTGATAAGGTTTTCCTTCGTGTTAAACCCAGAAAGAGTTCTATAACTTTTGGCAAGGCTGCCAAGTTGTCACCTCGATTTGTGGGACCTTTCGAAATTGTCGAAATAATCAATCCTGTAGCTTATCGTTTAGCATTGCCACCTGCTTTATCTCGCATGCATGATGTTTTCCATATTTCTTTGCTTAAGAAATACGTTTCAGATCTGTCACATGTTTTAAATTGGAATTCCTTGCAGGTCCAAGACCCAGGAATAATCGTGGTTAAACCCACACGAGTGCTGGAAACTCGCCAATTGCATTTAAGAAATCGTGATATACAGCAATGTAAGGTCCAGTGGGACCAGTTTTAGCGAAGAAAGTGCAACTTGGGAAAATCTGGAAGAGATGAAAATTGCTTTTCCTTCTCTTTTTCAACAGAATGAAATCTGTTGACAAAACATACTTTTATGAACTGATTGTTTTTAAGTATTTATGAAAGCCAGATGAAGGCAGACTTTATTCAGGTTGAATAAAATGTGTTGTGACATTGATTTTTGGAACTATTCAAATATGAAATAGGCACATTATTTGTGTACTGATAAATTGATTGACCTGAAGGTTAATTTAAATATGTAATTCATCGGGACGATGAATCTTTTTAGGAGGGAAGCATGTAACACCCTGAACTGTTGTTACTTTCTCCTGAGCATACAAGTGTTGATATGTGATTTCTTGTATAAGGATGTGTTCCTCGATTTAGAAATCATGCTTGATATGTACTGTATTGTCTTTGCAGATTGCAGATCTTGACTGAGTCAGAATGTGATTAGACTCTTTTATCTATTTCATTTTGTATCTGAGTTTAATCTGATCTCGGAATAAATTATAGAGTTATCCATCTATAAGATCTAGTCTTGGATCAGTGGAATTGATCCAAGTAATGCTTTAAGTTTGTTCATGATGAATTAAAATCACAGACCTTGAACAGGTTGCAAGGTTTAGCAGCATTGAATAAGCTAGTCAGGAGTATGACTCAGGCTGATCAAGTGAAATGGATTGGTTCCCGATATCGAAGAATATCTGGAAGGTCTCGATCGTGGACCAGGTAATAATTCGGTTACATACGATTCTGCAGCAGAACAGGAGCTAACCCTGTTCAAGAAGGTATGATATAGGTCTTTTCTGAGTGTACAGAATGTAGACCTAACTGGAATTATTAAATGATTAGTAACCTAAGACTAAACCTAACCTAGGGGTTAGATTAGTGTCAATCTAACCTAGACCTAGGCTATGTGTTAATGTCCTAAGTTAGTATCTATGTTATGGAAGTTAGATTAGGTATTAACCTAAATTCTAACCTAAGATACTAACCTAACTATGAGCAAGAATGTAAAGGGGCCTATGGAGGGGTGCGAACCATGGGCGGCATTTTCTATGACATTTAATGCATGGGATAAGGATGAAGGACAGGTTTTGGTGGAGGTTTTAGCAACAGCTAAACTAAGCCGACGTGGCAGTTCGCCAAAACTGGAAATGGACTTGGGATTTTGTTTGACTATCGCCAATTCTGGCGGTCGGTGGAAGTGGAATTTTAGAGGGAAAGTTGGTTTAATTGCATTCAATATTCTCGGTAGTCGAGCTCGGAACTCGCGAGAAGGCATGCAAACAGGAAGTTTGTTGGTTTGTTTGGCTTGTCGCGATTTTCGGGTTTCTCTCTGCCTGTTCACTGGTTCTTCGCACCAGTCTTCTTTGTGTTGCATGGCAAGTATGAGATTATCTAGCTCTTTTCTCTGGCAAGGAGAATATATATGCCATGGAGATAGCAAAATTTTGTTGGTCGCTCTAACTTGGAAAAGGAAAAGGAAGTCTGAGCTCTTCCAGTGGTCTGCTTCGGAAATTTGAGCAAAAATCCAGGCATGTTAGGCCCTAACCTTTAAAAATCTTGCTGTCTTTCAAGTGATTTCATTAGAACAACTCTGTTCAAATGTTTTGAGAAAATAGATGATTTTCTATGGAGGTCTTGTTTGATTTTTGGTACTGTATCTCTTCTGGTTCGATTTTTCAATTTCCCCTTGATGGGTGTTTATTAAATTCGAATTGTGGCTCTATTTCTTTGTGTATTCATTCTGGCTTAAATATGTGATATATATATATATATATATATATATATATAAAGTATGAATGCTCGGCCTGTTCGGCGAGAGCCCATAGAATATACCTGTGTTAGGTATAGGCCACTGTTATGTTGTCGATTTTTGGTCTCCGTTTCTTGTTGTGGAAACTGTATGAAGGGATACTGATGGATATTGTATGATTGATCAGTTATATTGATCCTTTGGAAGCTCTGTCGTGGTTTTTGGTGACAGTGGCTAATGATACTTTTTGGGTTTCGTTTTGTCTTCTAATTTGTTTGGGAACAGGTAACTATTGTGTTACCATAGTCTTTACGACCCAGTGGAAGTTGTTTTCCTTGTTATTGTGGTAACAGGGTTTAACCGTTAACTGTATACAATATTGAGATATTTATATTTTATTTGAACGACTCAGTGGAGTCCTCTGAATGAGTCGTATATTACTATCCACTGCTGAGAATATAGATTCATCCTTGAGTTTTGTTAAATGAATTTCGTGGAAGTCTTGTAGAGGTAACAGGTCTTTTGACCTCTGTTATTTGTAATAAATAATGGATATAGACTCCCTGGGTATGCATTTGCATTTCTTTTGTGTAAGCTGTTCGAGAGTTTTGACGAGGCTCAGTTGAATTCCTTGCTATGAAATGGGTATTTGATTTGCTTACACTTGATTTGTTCTGAATGCTTGCCATAGATGGCATAGAAGGATTCATCAACTAATTTTATCTTACACTGTTGTTGGGTTCCTCGGTTATGGGTATAAACCCGTTAACAGTATGCAATGTGTATATATAGATTTATAATTGTTGTAACCTGAACGACTCTGAGGAGTCGATTGAATGATTTATATTTATATTTGAACCACTTTTCAGGTTGAATATAATTGAATGATGGTAATTGTTGTGCCAGCGACTTAAGGGAATAACATGTATTTCGATCTTTGTTATTTTGATAAGATTCCTTCGCGTCGCAGGGATTTTGTGATACAGATTCTTTAGGTGTATATTTACGTCTTCAATCTGTGCAAATTTGTGTAAAAGATTGGCAAGGGTACAGTCGGATTTCTTGTTTTGAATTCAGTAATCAGATTTGCTTGCCTGATTTTTATAAAGCTCCGTTGATGGGCTCAGATGGAATCGTATGCAACTATTTGACTTATTACTGTTGTTCGGATTTATATGAACTCTTGGAAGGTATCCTGTATTGTTTGAACCTTATTGAATCTGATTTTTTTGGGACACTGTCGTTTTGTCACTGTTCCTTGAGTATGAATGATTATCTTGTATCCTGGCTCTGTTGAAGTGAGTCGTGAATACCATACTTAGGTTTGAATGCGCCCTGGTGAGAATAGATATGCTATGTTCCTTTCCGTTTACTTCAGTCCGATTGAGACTGAGCATGTTTCAGAATTACTGTGTGGTCGTCTTGGCATAGTCTTTAGGAAACCTCAAATTGCTTAATGCAATGAAGTCTGTTGTTTACAGCGTTATGCTAAAAGTTCCTTGATTTCAACTTGTGTCGAAAAGCCATACTGTGTATAAAAGGAACTAGTATTGGGCTTAAGGTTGATATATGGGATTGTTGATGTGTTAGCTGCTGTACAGGAGTTTTGCTGTGTTTTATTTCTTGATTTAAAATAGTGATTCTTCCTGTGGCTTGTCGGACTTGTTCGTATACATACTGGATGAATGTTTTCCATAAGTGGAGACGGTACAGTAGTGAACTTGTGTGAAAGGAAGTATGAATGATATGTTTCTTTCTCTTCAGTTATTTAATATTTGTTGATATCTGTCTAATAGTGGGAATTGTTTTGTAACATATTGGTAGAATCACGAATTGTTATGATATTTTCCTTTTTGGATGAATGAAACGATCTGTCCAATGTTGTGATTTTGGATTCAATGATTGTTTGTGTACATTCGTTCCTTGATTCTTAATATTCGATGAAATATTTGAGAAGTGTTTAGGACTATTCTGTAACGATGATAAAGTTACATATTTGTAGTCATTTTGGATTACAAAGGCATAGTCTGAATCATGTTTACTTGTTTGGATTATTGATTTCATTTAAACAGGGTGTTTAATGAAAACAATTGATGGATTGCAATTGTTTTAAAAGTTAGTGCTTATCATGCTCAGTTCATCGAACTGACTCATGTTGACTATTTTTGCAGATGGTTGCCGTAAGTGGTAAAAGCAATGCAGATCTGACAGGATGATCAGATTATTTAATTGTTTATAATGAATTACAGCTTGATTTTATAAATGTACTATATGTGGAAAGAGGTTTCTTTTCCGTTAAGCATTGTATCAAGTATGTTGTTTGCATAAAATGTAATTGTATAGTTCTGAAAGGAATGGAAATAAGTATTTGATACTTGTGTTGTATTCTTACTCTGATAGTTGACCTTTTTCGGCTTATATACCTGAGTGGCAAGGTTATCTTTGTGTAATTTGGATGCTTTTGTGATTGAAAATGAAAGCTTACAAGATAAGCAGTTGAATTCATATGAGTGTTTAGCAGATCTTATTGTTCTAGCAAAAGCAATTTTTAATTTAAACAATTGTCTTTCTAAAAGATATGTTAAAATGAACCTAAGCAAAACGCTAAACAAATTGAATTAAATTACTGATCCCTAGTCTTGAATATGACAGGACAACACTTATATGGATTCTTAATCATTTACATCCTTATACTAATAATTATGATAGAAATTCAGTTAAGAGAACTGATATAATCAAATGGAGTTCAGATGGAAATCTCATGTGAAGGTTATGAGATATTGTCCAATTCTTTTGTTTTAGAATCAGGTTTATTCTAATGACTTCTTGATAAGAGCTTGACCTTAATACCTCTACCATGTAATGGGCTTTTTAGAGGAAGGTCGTCTTAAGATGAAGAATCCAGGGATCGGGAAAGGCTAACCTTAGGGAAAAGTCTTTAAAGTAATTTAAACTCAAGTGCGTAACACATGTTATTAAGTAGATCTTTTCGAGGCGGATTTAAAGGTTGACGACACAAGTCAACTGTAGGGTTGTACCTCCGAGAAGATTAGGATCTTCTCGAAGATCCAACAATGCAGGTGACTTATGGTGACACCCTTTGCATTGATCGCTAAGATTTACACTTAGTTTTTCGAACGAGTTACTCAAGGTCCGATTAAGAATGTGGTCATGTTATAAGGCTGCCTAGGAGATTCGGGGTATCATGACACACTGGTTGAACTGCAAGGTTGAACCAATATGTCACCATATCCCTAATCCTCGTGGGCATCCATATAACATTATCACCTTGTTAATCTACCTCTGAGTGATTCAGTTGTGAAAGGAAGGACTGACAGTAGTCAGTATAAGACATTCTATATAACATAAGAATGGGGGTGAAGGGCGTATTCCAGATTGACGAGTATGCCGTTAAGGAATACGAGACATAAACAATATGTTTCAAATCTTTGGCCAAAGTATCGCAAGCTGCTGATTGCGTTGTCCTAATTCACCTAGTCTAAGGGATGAGATGCCGATGAATAATAGTAACGATTATTCAGTTAGGTTCCTTGGACAGAGCATTCTGAATCCCAGAGTAGGGAAGAGAACTGCAAGAGTAAAGTGTTATCTAAAAACACCAACTCTTTTTACTCATGAATAGATCGGTAGATTACCGAGTCATGGAATGAATAGATCGAAAGTAATCCGAGTCATTACAGCTGCATATGGTTGTCTGTTATATGAACGGTTATTTGATTTGTGAGTTCTAAATTATGTATTTAGAACCAGGATGTAATTATCAAAAATAAAATAAAAAATTCACTTGTTCTGAGGTATAAAATGGGGATGAGAAGTGTCATACAAATATTTGTGACAATTCAAGCCATGTAAATATAGACCCCCGAGGTAAGCAAGTAAACCATTCTAAGGCTTGGCCCCCTACAGTTTTTGGAAAGAGTCGTGTGAGGTAGTTTTCACTGTATGCCACTTCATGGCATGTCATATAAAAATATTTTACATGGTCTTGTGGGTCACCCTTCCCTCTGTATTTTTTGAATTTCGGCATGTCAAACTTTGTAGGGAAAGGTTGAAGTGTAATAGTTTTTTTCAAATGGATAGGGATATAGCTCTTCATATTTATATTTTATGTTATTTCCCATAGTTCTCTCTTGGAGGCTTATAAGTGTTGCCCTCATGGATTGCATTTCTTGAGTGAATAATTGTTCTTTGGTGGGAGAAGTAGGCATATATACATCATGATGATCCATATTGTCTTCTCCTTGATTTTCCCTATGAAGTTCACTGATTTTGACCTTAGGCTTTGTCTTTTGGACATTCTTGTTTGTTTCTTTTCTTACATGAGAAGTTAAAAAGGCTAATTGTCAACTAAGGTTGCTAATTTGTTTCTGAATAGTGACCTCTTATTCCAAAGGTTCCTCTTTTTCTTCATATTGTGGAGGTGGTTCAACATGTTCATGTTCAATTCTGACTTTACTTGGTAGTTTAAAGAAAGGTATTATATATCCCACTACATTATTGTTTCCCATGTTAGAGGTAGAAGCATGTCCATGTGTTAAAATATCATCCATGTTGATAACAGGTCGCTCCTCGTCGTTAGCATCATTTATAGGTGGGATTGTTTCTTATTCAATAGTCATTTTGGCTCCCAATTCTACAACTCGTGCCAGCACCCGATCCTTGTTTCTAAAAAGGAATTCATCTAAAAAGGTGGGGTCGAAGTCAAATTCCGCATGTGGGGATTCCAACTCGTCACCACTATGATCTATCATTTCTTATACCTCTTTTTCCACAGAAAATAAAGGCCCAAGATCATGGCCAATAAAAGGGTTTGATCCTTGTTTGTTTGAGGCTTCCCAAGTTTACACTTGTTGTGCTTCTAATGTTTTCTTTTTTAGCCCTAATCATGTTTTAGGAGCCATGATGTGTAATAGTTTCACTAAGTTATCTTGTGAATGTGTTTAAATATTTTTTATCAAACCTAAGTGAAATTCAAAAATAATGCCAAGAATATGAATGAGTATAAATGCTAAAGTACCGATGTGATAATGTGATAATTCAATAGTGACATGATGTTTAGTACCAAGCCTATCAATCGAATGAAGTACTTCCTAGGTTTTTTTCAAAAATGTAGTAGGTATTGTAAGATAATTAACAAGATGTCCCTACTTATGTCGAGTTCAAATACATGAACAAGGCGTAAGTAATAATGAGAAGTTAATGCAACCTCCTAATAAGGTATACTAGAAGCAAATCCAAATTTAATTAATACCTATATCCCAAAAAGTGTTAGTTATGATTGTGAGTGACACAACAATGTCACCAACATATGTAACACGTAGCACCTTTCAAAATCGAGGTAGTAATGTAATAAAACTAAAATCTTAGAGTATAACTAAAAATTGTTAAATGTGTATAACGTAGCCTTACAATATAGATATTTAGGTCAAGTTTACAAGAAACAAGACGTAAATATCAAAAATTGTAGTGATACGATATAAACAAGGTAACCTTTCCAAGGAAGTTCAAGATGATGAACCACACCTAACCATGATGATGATCCTGACGTGGGTATCAAAATTACAAAGGCTACCAATGATATGAATATGTCTTTACACACTTTATTTGTTTAACTTACCCAGGCACAAACATGGATGGGCATAAACAGACAAAAAAGTGGCAAAAATAATCTATTGATAATGCAAAGGTAGTCACTTTTCTTTTGATGAACAAAGTGTCAAAAGAATGTGAAGGAAGTAGATCAAAATGGGGATGAAAATTTTTGGCTTTACTTCGGTAGAGTTTTGCCTCACCTTAAGGTAAGTGAAAAACTAATAAAAATTAACGCTTCCCACGTTTCATGATGAATGATGGCTCACAACTCAAAACTATTTTTAAATGGTCAAAGTGGGCTGCTGGCCAAAGATATCTTCCTAGGTGGCTCTCTCAACTAGGTGTTACAAATTTGTCTTAAGCGAGCTCGATTTACATAAAAAGTCACAATGACTAATTTAGGAGTATCTCGGATTTACTTTACCCCCTTCAAGCATAGTAGTCAAGTATTGCATCTACGTGTACTATCACTGGGGTTGCCATATGGATAACTAGTAATGCTAACTCACAAGGAACAACTAGTCAAGTAGGTTGTGTGGAGCACTTTCCATTTCGTCCAAAAGGTTCCCTCTTATGTGGACTACTTTGGGGTTCCTAGGACCACCCACATTGTTGTAGGTTAAGTTATTGCCAAAGGGGTTATGTCCTAGTTCTAAGCGGACGAGACGTACCCTTATCTGAACCTGCAAATATAGTGTTTTGAATGTGGTTTTCTTTTTATCTTGTTTAATTTTGATGTGGTTTACTTGAACACCTTTTGGAAACCTACACGAAAACTATATTAGTAGTTTGATTATGTTTTGACTCCGCATTTCTTTGACAAGATTGTGTTTTGGTTCTGCACAACGGGTTAGTGGTTTTCCATAAAAATAATAAACATAATTTCTAATTCTCAAGATCGTCCAAGGACGCAAGAGAAGAGCATACGTGACATTTTTTAGAATCCATGAATTTTACCAAATGGAAAATAATTAATTCAAAACACACCAATTTAACTCATTTCTACTCAATCAGGACATTCTCAACATTTTCAAAGTGTAAAAAGACCTAAGAATCATTTTTGATTCCCAAGATCACCCTAAAGGATGTGAGGGAAGAGCATATGTGACCTTACTCTTATAAGTAAGCATGCAAAGCCTATCTAGTCTAGAAAAATCATGTAAACATACCCTACAGAATTAGGAATTAATTATATAAAATGTATAAAGAAGTTAGCACTTTAACACACAAGATTTAAGAAAATGGGAATGTGCAGGACAATTCAAACAGAAGCACCTTCGCGTCATTTTAGGCATGTACACGTAGGTTTGGGTGGTTGCGCCACTCTATGTTATTCAGGTTCACAGTGCACCTGTACCACCCGAGAGGTGTCTGTGCTAGTATTATGGTATGTGCGCTAGGGTAGACAAAAGAGGTACAAAATTTTGATAGTGTTCCTGCACCACCCGAGAGGTTCCTACGCTAGGGCTAGGGTATGTGTGTCGGGTAGCCAAAAAAAGGTAAAAAACTCCGAAAGTGTGTAACATTCTCATTTTAATACTTTAGAACAAGGGGAAAAAAAATTGATTAAAGTTCTCTTGTTCTAAATACATAATTTAGAACACATGTATCATAACAATCATTCTTATAACAGATAACCATATATAGTTGTAATGAATCGGTGTACCACCGATCTATTCATTCCATGACTCAGTGAACTACTGATCTATTCATTCATAACTAGAGATTGAATTCTTCAACTGAACACTTCATTTTCGTGGTTCTCTTCCCTATTCTGGGTTCTGAGTGCTCTATCCAAGGAACCTATCTAAAAAATTGTTATTATTATTCATCGGCATCATGATCCTTAGACTAGGTGACATAGGACAATGCAATCAGAAGCTTGCAATACTTTGGCCAAAGGTTTGAAACATATTGTTCGTATTACTTATTCCTTGATGGCATACTCGTCAATCCAGAATACGTCCTTCACCCCACTCTAATGTTATATAGAATGCCTTATACTGACCATGTCAGTCCCCTTGTCCCAAGTTTTCACTCTGGATTGGATTAAAATCATAATTCACGTTATAAAGATGCTCTTTAAGACCTAGGGGCAAGTTGACATACTGGGTCAACCACTGTTAACCCTGTGTGTCAAGGTACCCAGAGACTCTAAGGGCTACCTCATAACCTATCTATGGTCCTAACCAAACCCAGAGGGAAATCTTGATCGAGTCTCAGGTGTGTAAATCTTAATGATCGATGCAAAAGGGTGTTGCCATATGTCATCTGCATTGTTGTATCCTCGAGAAGACCCTAATCTTCTTGAAGGTACAACCTTGCAATTGACATGTGTCAAAATCCTATGAAACAACCTTGGAAAGATGTACATACCTCCAAGAATTTACTTATGTCAAGTTATATTTGGATTATAGGTCCACCTTATTAGGTAGCCTTCCCCAACCCTAAGTTCAACACTCTTTGAGTTACCTTTTGTAATTAGGTTCAATTTCACAAAAGGGTTTTAATTATATTTAATAGTGTTCCTAGGTTGCCGGTTGGTACCTAACAACCTTGTATTCACATAATAGGACAATAACCATTTAAGTTTTCCCCATTAGGAAAATAACTAATCTAGTAAGGGTATGTAACAACCTTATAGATTGAAACATATCAAACTTAATACCATTAAGTCATTGTGGTTTAAAACCATCTATATATTACTTTTTAATCAGAGAATTATGAGAGTATTAAAATTTTATTCCAGTTATAGTTACATTTTAGGGCATAGTTCACTCTCACCCCCTTAGGGTAAATTTTGATAACATGCATCAGAAGATTCAAATCCCAAGCAAATTGATTGATTCAGAGCAAAATCAGGTTTCTAGGGTCCCTTCAGGTATTTTTCTAACTCCCCTGGCCGAAGAAACAGGGAGCAAGCTCTGAGAAAATGCAAAAAAGTTGCAGAAAGGCAAATAGGTTGACCCAGGAAAAAGTGTGAAAATTGGCTAAGTCCTACTCAAGGGAGCAATTGGGACATTTGGGACGTCAAGGCGCGGATCGGCCGAAAAGCCTCCAGGCGGCCCAAATTGCATTTGGGACAATCGGGCCAGAAGTACGCGGAGGACGCGAAAAGCCGATCCGGCCGAAGGAGGAAGAAAAATTGGCTAGGCGTTGCTCGGGACGTTTGGGACAAAAAGACCCGAACCGGCCGAATCGGCCGAAATGAGCACAGGCAGTCAAAAGTGATTGGGACATCTGGGCCAAAAGGCTCGAACCGGCCGAACCGGCCGAAAAGAGTCAAGTCAGTCCGAAGCAAAGCGAGACAAGCGGGCCAAAAATGGACGCGAACCGGCCGAACCGGCCGAAATGAGCACAAAGGGCCCAAAATCAAATGGGACATCTGGGACAAATGGAGGCGAAGTACGCGAAGGAGCCGAAGGAGCCGAGGACCAATCAGAAACTGCCACGTGTCCTCACAGGAGAAAAAGTCAAAAGGTCAAAGGGGCGAGTTATCGAGCGCTGAACCGAACCAATGAAATGGCGCCACGTGTCCAAGTTTAAGGGGCCCACAAGCAATTTCAAAAGGAAAGCCCGCGAAAGACGGAGGACAGAGAATTGCTCGTCCAATCAGCACGTGCCACGTGTCGTCCAGACGGTGAAGAGCGGGAAAACATTTTAAAATCTGTCTTGGTCTGCTCCGTGCCCTAAATCTTCAGATCGCCATATCTTTTGATCCAGAGCTCAGATTTCCACGTTCTTTATATCAACGGAAAGCTCATGAAATTCTCTACATGATTCTGGGGTTAATATCGAGTTTTGGTGCAGTTTGGAGAGAGAAAATCAAGAAACGGCTCTGACGCGTGATACAACAGAAGTGACGCTTCAACAACCAGCTTTAATGCAGCAGACAGCCCGCCGTTTTGCCAGGATCCGCCGCTTATACCATAATGAGATGATTTAAAATACGACCTGGGGGTGGTTGGAGTAGATCTGACTTTCCTCTTTCTTCCTTCTCTCATTCTTCCTATATATTGTAAGGAGTGGCAAAATAAAACCAGGTTGTTCATTCTTTCTGCTCTGCCCTCCCTTCTTTTCTTCTCTAGGGTTGAAAATGGAGTTCGAACCTCCTCCCTACTCTGTAATGGCGTTTTTTGCCTTTTACTAATGGAATGATGTTCTGTGCAAACTTCTGAAGCAACAAAACGTGTTTTGTGATGCATCTGTCCATCCTTTCTCGTTTTTGCTTGTTTTCTTCTTGCCTCTCTTCATTGCAGGTATCTGTGCATGTTTGAACGTTCACTGCAGATCTGGAGCTGTGTTCATGGAGTTTTGGGACACTTTCTGTGTGAAATCTATCCTTGGGCCTGTGATGCATCTGTCCATCCTTCCCATTGCTCACCTCTCTTTGTCCCATGGCAGTTTTGATAGATGTTCAACATTCTCCTTCTCTGGTGTATCACCGTTTTAGTGTAGGCTTTTGCTGTTTTTCCCTTCTCTCTCTCTCTCTGTCTCCTTGGCATGGTTAGATTAGGATTAGATTAGCTTGCCTGCACTGGAATAGCTTGTGGCAGGTAGTTTAGGAGCAGGAACCAGCCTTCTCTGGAGATTCCTCTCTCGGTTTTACAAGTCCCACGCTTGGAGAGAGGTTTCCATGTTGTGCAATCACACTGGATGCCTGAACATCAACCTAGAAGCCTGATGTGCGTCCAGGGGTGCTGTGATTTTGCACTAACAGTTTTGGCACGCCCGGTGGGACCTTAGAGGTCTTTCACTTCATCTTTTGCAGGTTGATGTGTTCCTGTGAAGATTTCAGCCTTTGGAGGCACTTGCAAACACATCTGGCGACTCCATCTGATCAGCAACCCATTTCTCTGAGCTTGCAGACCCGTTTCCATACATTTTCATCCATCCTTCTTTACACCTCTTTCATTCTTTTCCATTCCATGAAGTTGTGCAATCATGACTTCATTTCCATCATGGATTTCACATCAACAACAGCAGTATTTTCCAATTCCAACATGTTTTACAAATCCAAATCCAGATCAGCATGCATACTCATATGAACAGCAGTGCCAAAGTCAGTTTGGCTATGGAGCTTTCCAAGAGCAAGGGTGTGCATACAATGAAGACCATCAGATCCAAGATGCTGATCTGTTGGAGAAAATCCAAAAGATGGAGGAGGGGATGGTGCAGTCCAGGGCTCAGGCACAGATGAGAGCATTTGGAATCGGTTGTGAAGCACCCTGTCCATGGGTGGGACCTTTTCCAAGTCATTACAGCCCTCAGGAGAAGCTTGACTTCATGATTGCAACGCTGCCTTTGCTTGCAAAGTGGATTGAAGAAATAGAAGTGTATGAGAGAAGTATTCAGCAACCTTGTCAACAGGTAAACACACCATCTCATGCCTTTTCTTTTCCTCTTTCCCAATCTGTTTCAGTTCAGCAGTGTCAAGTTTCAAACTCTCCATCTGCTGTCCCAAATGTTGAATCCATTTCTCCATCCCCTAGTCTTCCACCCCATCTCGATTCTTCTTTCCTTTTCCCTTCCAAACAGTCATCCCCTCCACAAGAGCTAACAGAAATACCCCCTCCTCCAAAGAAACAAGAGTTTCTACCTCCTCCACCACCACAAAAAAATGTAAAATCAATCGAGTTTCAACCCATTCCTCCTTTTGCATTCCCAATTCCATGTGGGAAAGAAGAAATTGAAAAAATCAGTCATCAAGGAAAACAAGAGGAAGAGCCAAACAGAAAAGAAATGACAGACAGCTTGAAGGTTTGGGCTGCCAAATTTGGGATGACAAAGATCCCCTTGATGGTCAAGCCTACAGAAGAAGCTAGGGTTGGAGAACAAATGGTGGTCAGGACTGATTTTGTTGTACAATCAGCAGAAGAAGAAGATCTTGCAGCCCCAACTTGTCCTCTAGAGCAGCAGATTAAAGAGTTTGACTTGACAAACTTCATGCTGGAGGAGGATTTCAATCAAGAGCAAGATTGCCTTCAAACATTGGAGGAAGGAGAAGCTGCTCCAAATCCAAAAGAAGAGGAGCACAATCTAGCTGTGGAGGAGAAAAACGCAGATCCAAGGGCTTTGAGCACAAAGCAGGTTACAGAAGAACCTTCAGTTCTTCTTTCCACTTCATCTCTCTCAAGTTCTAGCACTGAAAAGGAGTTTGATCTCTCAAACTCAATATTGGAGAGTGAAGGAAACCATGGTGGTCAAGTTGCAGATCAAGAGGACACCATGGAGGAAGTTGAACACGAGCAGCAGGACAGCAATGAGGCAGTTTACCTGTCAGATTTGGAGGACTATTTTGATGGAGAAGAGCCGGTTGAGTTTTCACCATTCTCTCTTTCATCATCCACATTCCAAACACAAGAGTCTGCTGCCATGAAGGAGAGCTTTCATTTGCAGCAGCCTGCATCTTACAACAGCCCTTTGGAATCAAGATTGGAAGATTCTAATCTTCCCTGTTCTTCATTGGAGGAAGAGAAAGGACAGAAGGATTCCACCATTTCTTCCACACCATCCATTCAAGGTCTACAAGAAGACTCCATTCTTGGAGTTAAAAATCACAGCAATGGGCATACTCAACGGATCAGACCTTGCCCAATCAGGTATTTGGCTTCATTGGAGCCAAAGGAGAAGCCACAACCAGTCATGCTTGCTTCTGAGCATGAGGATGAGCTACAAAGTACCAAGGATCAGCTGCCATACCTCTCCAATCCAAATGCAGAGCAACTAAAAGAGGTATTGGATTTATTTTCAGTTGATACCTTGATGATTTGGATAGAAGACCAGCTTCTTGTTGATTTTCCATCCATCCAAACAGCCATGATCAGTGCCAAATCAGTTGCATGGCTGCCAATTTTGAAGAAAGGGAGCTATTTTGCACAACCAGTTGCAGGGTTTGTTTAGCTTTCCTTTGCTTCCAGCTAGAGTAGAGTAGGTAGATTTGCTTTCAGCAGAAGAAGTGCTTGTGCACACTCTGCATGTTCCATTTGGGGCATGTATGATTTTCAGTTTTGTACATAGTTTTGGTGTTGCTGGTTTTGCTCTTGCACAGTTCTTTTCAGTGGTTTTTGGTGAGAACAACTCCATGTCCGATGGGTTTCCAAGTGGCTCAGAGGGGAGGTTTTCAAAGTTCAGATCAGTTGCAGGTTGCAACTTATGACTCCATGCCCAATGGATTGCTTCAGGCAACTAGTCTTTTCATCTAGCAGGCAGATGACCCTGCTGAGTCGCCAAATTGTTATCCAAAATTCACCCCCTTAGGGTAAATTTTGATAACATGCATCAGAAGATTCAAATCCCAAGCAAATTGATTGATTCAGAGCAAAATCAGGTTTCTAGGGTCCCTTCAGGTATTTTTCTAACTCCCCTGGCCGAAGAAACAGGGAGCAAGCTCTGAGAAAATGCAAAAAAGTTGCAGAAAGGCAAATAGGTTGACCCAGGAAAAAGTGTGAAAATTGGCTAAGTCCTACTCAAGGGAGCAATTGGGACATTTGGGACGTCAAGGCGCGGATCGGCCGAAAAGCCTCCAGGCGGCCCAAATTGCATTTGGGACAATCGGGCCAGAAGTACGCGGAGGACGCGAAAAGCCGATCCGGCCGAAGGAGGAAGAAAAATTGGCTAGGCGTTGCTCGGGACGTTTGGGACAAAAAGACCCGAACCGGCCGGAATCGGCCGAAATGAGCACAGGCAGTCAAAAGCGATTGGGACATCTGGGCCGCAAAGGCTCGAACCGGCCGAACCGGCCGAAAAGAGTCAAGTCAGTCCGAAGCAAAGCGAGACAAGTGGGCCAAAAATGCCCGAAATGGCCGAACCGGCCGAAATGAGCACAAAGGGCCCAAAATCAAATGGGACATCTGGGACAAATGGAGGCGAAGTACGCGAAGGAGCCGAAGGAGCCGAGGACCAATCAGAAACTGCCACGTGTCCTCACAGGAGAAAAAGTCAAAAGGTCAAAGGGGCGAGTTATCGAGCGCTGAACCGAACCAATGAAATGGCGCCACGTGTCCAAGTTTAAGGGGCCCACAAGCAATTTCAAAAGGAAAGCCCGCGAAAGACGGAGGACAGAGAATTGCTCGTCCAATCAGCACGTGCCACGTGTCGTCCAGACGGTGAAGAGCGGGAAAACATTTTAAAATCTGTCTTGGTCTGCTCCGTGCCCTAAATCTTCAGATCGCCATATCTTTTGATCCAGAGCTCAGATTTCCACGTTCTTTATATCAACGGAAAGCTCATGAAATTCTCTACATGATTCTGGGGTTAATATCGAGTTTTGGTGCAGTTTGGAGAGAGAAAATCAAGAAACGGCTCTGACGCGTGATACAACAGAAGTGACGCTTCAACAACCAGCTTTAATGCAGCAGACAGCCCGCCGTTTTGCCAGGATCCGCCGCTTATACCATAATGAGATGATTTAAAATACGACCTGGGGGTGGTTGGAGTAGATCTGACTTTCCTCTTTCTTCCTTCTCTCATTCTTCCTATATATTGTAAGGAGTGGCAAAATAAAACCAGGTTGTTCATTCTTTCTGCTCTGCCCTCCCTTCTTTTCTTCTCTAGGGTTGAAAATGGAGTTCGAACCTCCTCCCTACTCTGTAATGGCGTTTTTTGCCTTTTACTAATGGAATGATGTTCTGTGCAAACTTCTGGAGCAACAAAACGTGTTTTGTGATGCATCTGTCCATCCTTCCTCGTTTTTGCTTGTTCTCTTCTTGCCTCTCTTCATTGCAGGTATTCTGTGCATGTTTGAATGTTCATTGCAGGTCTGGAGCTGTGTTCATGGAGTTTTGGGACATTTTCTGTGTGAAATCTATCCTTGGGCCTGTGATGCATCTGTCCATCCTTCCCATTGCTCACCTCTCTTTGTCCCATGGCAGTTTTGATAGATGTTCAACATTCTCCTTCTCTGGTGTATCACCGTTTTAGTGTAGGCTTTTGCTGTTTTTCCTTTCTCTCTCTCTCTCTGTCTCCTTGGCATGGTTAGATTAGGATTAGATTAGCTTGCCTGCACTTGAATAGCTTGTGGCAGGTAGTTTAGGAGCAGGAACCAGCCTTCTCTGGAGATTCCTCTCTCGGTTTTACAAGTCCCACGCTTGGAGAGAGGTTTCCATGTTGTGCAATCACACTGGATGCCTGAACATCAACCTAGAAGCCTGATGTGCGTCCATCATATCATATTTTTCTGCCTTTACCACTTACGATGACCATCTGTAAAAATTGCTAGCACAAGTCAGTTCAGTGAACTGATCATGAAAAGCACTAATCCTTAAAACAATTACATTCCACTAATTGTTGTCATTAAACAATCCTGTTTAAATGACATCGATTCCATCAAATCCCAAATCATGATTCACACTATTTTTCTTTTCTAACCCATTATAATACGACTCTATATCATAACTCAAGTTACAGTTACAATTTCAACTTTAATCTATTTCGGATGATTCATCTTATACAAGAAAATAAGAAGGAACAATCTAAATCTTAAGTACCTAGCTATCCGAAAACCGAGAACAGTAGAAATTCATGTTTTTAATCAACTCCTAATTAAAAAACTTAACCATTTTAAAGTATACATCCAACAAGTTCATATACAAGCAATTTGTGCAAAGGAATGGATTACTACAACTTGCAAGTCCTCCTAACAAACTGCACATAACCTTATTATACTAATTATCAGTAAATGATAGGTATGCAAGAAATAGCTACTGGGATTACCCCTTTTTTTTCTTTGCAAGGAGATAACAGTTGTGTTCTCAATAGACCTAACACAGCTACAAAACGAAAGAGTCTTCCAAGATAAGATCTCACCACTTACTATTTCTCTACACTTACTTTTTAACAATCATGTCATCCCATAACCTTACTACAAGAGTTCCTTATAGGATTCTAAAGAAGAGACACTATATATCCCAAATGAGAATAAACACTTTCATATTTTGAAACCCTTTAAAAATTTCCCTTCTCAACTTAGAGGAAGAAAAACAGAGAAGATTTAAACTCTATTGTAATCAAGTTTGGAACTAATTAACTTCCAAAAAGTAATATACATCTCAAGTTCCATCAAGGAGGGAGGAAAGATGAGTAATCCAAACATCTAAGTTAATCAATAACACAAGTCAGGTAGAGTCACCTTCAAGTTTGCCAATGGATCCCTACAGGTTTATGACTATAAATTAAACAACAGTTAATAACAGTTTCTTTACATAAAACTTATAACGGTAAAAACTCAGACCATAACCCTGATCTAAAAAAACAGTCTACATCTCATCCACCACTTGATCCAATTGAGTTTAAGGTCTAAAATATGGTAACTTCCCATTGCCATCCTTTGTCAATGGATCGAACTGAATCATTCCAATCGTCACACTATTAGGTTGATACATAATTTCAGGACACCAAACCAAAAATGCATGTACAGAATTAATAATTGAATTCTAAATACAAACTCAGCAATGCCCCAAAAGTCACCTACTCATACCATAGTAGTGATTAGTGCTCTATCTGTCCAAAATAAATAGATCATTCAGTTGCATATATAGAACATTTCAACCCAAATTTCAACTACAAAAGGGATGCATTAGCTGAACGTAGATCAACTTATCGACATTGAAGTCGTCGTTTTTCTTCAAAGTAGAATTTCTGACATTGTGTAATGTGGCCCAAAGAGTTAGATTTCACAGTCACCTCTGGGTAAAATAAAACACATCTTATCTCAACCACACATTAAACATAATTTATATTAAGGCAGATCCAAGATTAACCATGAATTTTTCCAAGAAACACAGAGCTTATCCAAATACATTTCCTCTATATCATAACCATGTTCCTAATACCCTTGTTTAATCACAAATCAATAGTTAAACCATGTACTTCCATACTCACAGAACCTGCAATCATAAGAACATTCAAACCCCTTCGAAATAGAAAAGTACATGCTTAAACTTCATACAACATTTCTAGCTCATGTAACTAAAATAGTCAAGTCTCACTGAATATAATAACATTCTAACCACAAAATTTATTACCCATTTCCTTGAACATGGAATGGTAATAGCCAGAGTTCTTACAGAGAAGCAAACATTCAATGATCCAATCTTACATGAAACATCAAATAATTACCATGGTGTTTTCAAAACACATAATCATTAGTACGCATCCTTTCATGGAGCCAGTTCTTAATCAAATACATCAGTCAGATAAGAAAAATTACAACACCTTCATTCACCAGCATAGCAAAACTCCATATTTTCTTCACAACATGGGAACAAGAATAATGAAGCAAGTTTCATCCAGGATCCAAAAATTCCCATTCTTACAGATGCATGGCCACATGAGACCTCTTCTTAATAAATTAGCCTTCGCTAACCCTGGCATCACTCCCTGTCCTTCATCCTTATATTTTCCTAAAATTCCATGGAAATCACCACCAAAGACTTGCGACCCTCCCTAGGTCCCCTTTCACAACATTATTTTAGGATAGGTGTAGTGACTTAGGTTTAGACTTAGTCTTAATGTCATAGGATATAACCTTAGTCACCCACCTTAGTGTTAGGTTTAGATAACCCTTAGGAGTATTAAGAATAGAGTTTGTGGGACTAGGTTAGATTAACTAACCTTGCAACATTAGGTTATAGTTTAGGTTAAAAACTAATAACCTTACTGATTCTAGTTCTAGGTCCTTTCTGATGCTATGATGACTGAAACCAGAATTCTGATTGCAATGATCAGCCAGAGTTAACCTCTTGGAATCCAACAAAATTATTCTTTACAGACATATATTTCTTTTATACGAAGGAGTTTTTTAAAAGAACTTGAACATTCAAAGTTCAGTCAGACTAGTAACTCGTACTCAAAATGCTTTAATACAATTAGAGTTCATGAGCACTCTACATCAAATTGTTAAACATTTCTTGGATCAATGCAATTGATCCAAGGTTGAGTCTAATGGTGGATAAATCCAACAATCTCAAGAATTCATTCGTACTCATATGTGAAGGATGAAAGAAAAAGAGTCTCAGCATATTCCGATTAAATCAAAGATCTTAGAGCAGAAGGGTCAGAAATAACCAAAATGCAAGCATGACTTCCCGAAAACAAAAGAACATGTCCTCATGAAAGGGGATATCACATATCAACACTTGAATGCTCAGGAGAAAGTACAAAAGTTTCAGGGTGTTACATAAGTGTGCCTACACCACCCGAGAGGTGCCTGTGTAGGGTTATGGTATGTGCGCCATGGTAGCCAAACAGAGATACAAAACCCGACAATGTGCCTACACCACCCCAGAGATTCATGCACCATGGTTAAGGTATGTGTGCATACCTGATGGTTTTACAGCTGCAAGTGAAGGTACAATATAACAAAGTGTCTACACCAATTAATGTGCCTATGCAAGGTTTATGTGCCTATACCAGGTTTAATGGGTGCCTGTCACCAGGTTTACTAGTGCCTATGCCCCTCCTCTATAGTAAAAAATACGGCCAAAGACACCAAAAATCTCACAAACACTCAATTGGTTTTAGTAAGTTAGCTTGAAATTGACAACAACCCATGGAATGATAGCTCTAAATGAGAACCTACACATGTAATACTAGAAAATCCTAAGAAATTGAACATTATTTTCCATATTGTATATCAAAGGTTATCCAAAAATAATAGAATTCAAGCTAGAATTTTTAAGGGGACTAAGGATCTGTTCCACCAGGCACATGCCAAATGTGTGCATGGTTTAATTCTGCAAAGTTAAGAAAGTTAAACTAACACCTAGTAGTCCTAAAAAAACCAAACTAATTCACCAAATTCAATGTGCCATCATGGTTAAAGCTTAAGAAAAACTAATCTAACTAACATCCTTACATTAGAACATGAACAAATATTCAAACTAACATGTTAATCCATTAATCTTTATCTCTATTGAATGCTAAAAATGAAATGAACCTACTTAGATCCTTAGCAATCAAAGGTTTGATTATATGTTTGAATCCCAACTTTTTCAAGAATGGAGTCTTGTCAATCCATGGCTACAAGTCCATTTGACATATCACAAAGCATATGAATTCAAAAACTTGGATGGATGAATATAAGAAATGAAAGTAGCTAGCTTCTCCAATGAAGAATGCTCCAAGATTACAAATGGCTATAGCTTATTTTCTATTGCTCACGTTTTTTTTTCATCAAGGAATAGGTGTAAGTGTAAAGGTAAGGAGGAGGTGATCTTTAACGAAATATATCCCGATGGTTAAAGGAATATCTCTCCATCCCTTTGTATGTGGGATAATAGAGATTTTGAATTAGTTGTGGGTACTGGGGTTTAGAAAGGGTTGAGTTAAACTTTAGGACGGGTCCAATTTTTGAGCTCCAATAATAAGGTCAGACTTACAAAAGAAGATAAATGTAGTCAATGCTTTTGGATAAATGAAATTAAAATTTAACGTAGTAAATGTGAAAATAGCATCAAAATGTGTATTGAAAAAACAAGGGCATCAAGGATAAAATACACCTTAATGTCACGCGCGAGAAAAAATATATAATTATTCTTATTTGTTGTGTTTTTAGAGAAGGTTGGAATGGTACTGAGGATTTAGGTGTCCTATCGCCAAACCAGGATTTAAGAATTATGTCACTATATTGAAGATTAAGCATCATGTTTGATGATCAAAGAACATTCCACTTGATAGAAATCCCACAAGATGTCTGGGAGGGAAATTTTGTCATATTCAAATGGTGCAAATGGATAGGGAGAACACACACGGAAAGTAAAAGTAGGAGTTCATCTTTCGAGACTTAGCCATTTTCGCTCATGAATGTAATTTTTAGAGATGGCCTGAGGAGCACATAAAAAAAGAGAGACGTGAATGCCACGCATTGGCTATTTTTGGAGGATTAGCTACGAAGAACTTTGCATGGACACAATCCAGAAACATATCTACTATTGTCAGTTAACTACCAATAGTCTAATATGTTAGCACACTTGCATGTGTGGCTATTTTTGTAACGATGCGTGGCTAATAATAGCATGAGACCTATTTTGGGAACTGATAAGTGTGAAGGGAAAGTATCCACCCCTATAGTATGGTAGTAAATTGTGTAATAAAGAGATCGACATATACAGAAAGATTAGTGAGATTATGTTGCTAATTTGTTATATGCATACTATTGATATTATAATGAGTATTTTGTATACTTATGATAGTTAATATAATGAAGGATATGGTTGAATTAGGTGTTAGTTCTGTGTGTATCTGAATCTAGTATGTTTTTGATCTCATCATGGTTAATACTTAATTCTTCTCTCCCTTAGTATAGATCTGGTATGCTCTGTAGAATGATGTGTAGTAATGGAACTATATGTGTTTAGTCTTCATCATTCTAGCTTCGCATTTAAATTTATCAAAAGCACATCAAGTGTGCTTATGATAAGTGGACTTCATGAGCGTACCTTTAAGGTTGGTGATCTTGTCCTCAAAGAGAATCAACATGTAACCAAACTAGAAAATAGAAAACATGGCAAATTTACTCCCAATTGGATTGGGCCTTACATTATCACCCACACTTATGGATCAGGAACTTATCATTTAGCTTCGCTTAATGGTAAACTTGAGCCTTGAAGCCCCTTAACGTCTTGCATCTTTGACCATTCTACTGTTGAATTTAGTGTTATATCACTTCTTATCTACCTTGCGCTCCTCCCTTGAGCCCATTTTACCACTTGCATACACCTTTGTTTCCTACATCTCAAAATCAAATCAAGCTCACATGGAATGATTATCACCTCCCCTTAAAAGATGCCTTCCCCTTTTTAGACTGGTCCATGACTTCAAAGTATCACAATGACACAGTTCTTAATTAAACACTTATGGGATTTTCTTGAGTCAAACTTCCTACAAAACTAGATGCTTTATGCCCAACAAACATCTAGACCTCGAAGCTTATACACTAGATTGATCCCTCGAAGGACAGCTATATGCCAAACTATTGCTGCTATTATATATAGACTACTCCCCCGAAGGACAGCTATACACAAATGCCACATCTGCTACTATAAAGTAGACTGCTCCCTTGAAGGATAGATATACAAAGTTAGCCTTTATCAGAAGCTTTCTCGTATTGATCAGCGTCGGTGAAGACCTCAAGAGTACAAAAAATACATATCCCTTTTAGACTTCCCGCATCAATCAGTCTATATCCAAGAACAATAAAATCCACATTCAAAAGCACTATTGAGTCATGGACTTGTCTATCTAGGTTTGGTTCTCTTTCGTCAGAATAATCACCTTGTAACAAGCTCTCTAGCACCATCGCCCATATCCTTCCACCTCACCTCACCATTCTATCAAAGCAACAGAACTCAAGGGAGCGTGACGTATACCCGATATCTTATGATTATACCACTCTTTTCACCTATCAACTTCTCGTCTATGCAAGGGTACCTAGGGGTTCAAACTTCATTCTATGTTATTATGTGGTTTGTTTTGGCTCTTCTCCAACTACGGGGACACTTTTGCCATCTTTTTACCTCGACTCTATGATTGTGTGTTAACCTTAATCAGGACACGGATCCCTACCACTTGGGTAGGCTAACCTTTTGCTTCACCTATCACCTATACCAACATCGCCAATTCCTTACCAACACCAACAACATTACCCTACCAATATCAATATTTTTACCAACCAACAAATTTCCTAACCACAACCTAAATTGCCTGAATTCACCTCTCCCTGGTTCTAATGGAGAACTACATTGGTCTGAGGCCCCTTCCTTGCTTTTGTGTAAAGGGCTATGTAGGTAGCACTAAGGAGACATGGGGTCTCCCAAGGTTAGCTCGACCATCCCCTACCATAACCGATCATGTGTTGTGTTTTCTTTATAAAATAATAATACATAATAATAATAAATAAGTAAATATTTCACGTATTTTTATCGCCAACATTCATCGTTGATCATTTATCAATTCAAACATTCAAAACACATTCACAACGCGACCCTTCTTATTATTATCACAAACTCAAATTAACATACATATTCTTAGTTATTTAGATGTTAAATAAATACATCTTCTCTATCATCGACATCGCCAGGTCGGCATCCTTATATTATTCTTAGACTCCTATGAAATTCACTTAGATCCTTGCGCCTCCTCCTGAATCTGGTGGTAATCATGATTTTCAACACCCCTCACTTGGCCTTTCCATCCTCAAAGGTAGCCACTGCTATTGGTTCCTACCACTGAATCCAGCCAATCCTCTCCTTTAACATATGAATCTTCCCTCCTCGCGTGGAGGAATCTTACCTCTAATCTCTCCACTCGAGACTACGAACGCCTCTAATAATCCTCGTGGTCCCATTCACCTATGTTTGAAGCTAGTGAATTAAACCCTGCAGATCGGTCTCTCTCCATGGTAATCATAACTATGTCGGGATGATCGGCCCTCTCGTGTAGTACTTTCATAGCTTTTCTGCCCACCATAATTCTATAAGACTCTGTCCCCTCCTACATCCATTACATTGCGATCAGCTGCTATCTCCTCTGGTCCTTCTGGAAGAGTTGTCCGTGGAGGTGAGAATGGTGCCTCGGTGTCGATCCCTTTTGTATGGTCTATGATCCATGGGTATATCCTGAACAAATCAAAATTATCATCACACGCGATCTAGAGGAATCCTCTCGTACTCCCTTGGCCTATGTCCTACGATCCACCTCACTCTCTCTACACCCCTTAAATTCTCGGCTATGTTTTCCATCACCATGTAGTTCCCATAAGGCCTCCAATGGATATCCACAATCTTCATCGTCTCTAACTTCTGCCTATAATACTTGGCATTATCTATCACAGTTCTCAGCTCTTACCTCTTGCTCTGTCTGGACCCATTTCCTGAATCCCAACCTTTGCCCTCCTGTCCCTCCTGCCTGGATTGGTCAGCCTATTGGTCACACACACACAATGTTCTCATAGGCCCAACAATGTAATAAGTATGCACAATCCATTGTAGTCCTATGATTTCACCTGCATGCCCATAAACCGCTGTATAGGTCCGCCAGATATGTGGGTGCCCATGCGAAAGTAACGCTACCTTATATCATCTCTCGAATAATACACATCAATGATTTTAGAAATCTCCCCCAGTCCGCTCTAGGTAATGCATAATACCCCACCACTATCATTAATACCATGGCCAACCTTGTTGCCTCAGGGTGTGCCGCAAACATTATACCATAAGTAAATGTCAAGCCTCGCTGTGCCAAATCTCGTTTGGCTGGACCAAATACTTCCGTTATCGCTGTCCACGCCACGTTAGGCCCTGCCTGACACACTGGTCTTCCTATAATTGGAAGTCTCAAAATTCGAAACACATCTTCTAACGTCACTATCATTTCCCCTGTTGGCAGATGGAAGCTATTCTTTTTTGGATTCCATCTCTCAATCAGCACCTGCAACATAGCATGATAGCATGTGATTTGTGAATAATAGCGGATTCTACTTAACCCCACACGGTTTATTAATGCCCACTCCGCTAGTGTTACATCTGCTTGGACATGTGACAAAAAATGCTGGTACCCTATCATTCATCATCAACCTTGCCTCTGCCTACACACATCAAACCAACGAACAACAAACAGCAAATGAATCCCCAAGTGTTTTTATTAGAATCTAAAACTTTACACAGTAACCAATATCGGTTACCTAACCGATATTGGGTAGGCCTAAACTTATATCGGTCACTGTCAATACTATCCATCCTGCTCGAAAACACCACCTATGATAACTTTTTTAATGGTTTACCCCTCTCCGTACTTACAAACATATCTAAAACACCTTATTACCTACCCTATAACACTCACCTCATCCCAAACCCTTGCCTATCACCTTTCTACCCACTTACCTTACCACATCCTATCTATAAGCATGAAAAATCTCATTCCAACCAAAACTTATACCTCTTAGGATGCAACAGCTTGAGGTGGAACCTTGTCTTCTCTCTCCTCTCTGCCCACTGGACGCTTCTCCTTGTTCAACCATGTTCACCAGACTCTTCACTATAACTTGCCTTTACACCTTCTTCATCCAATCCCACGATCACTTTACCTGTCTCTTTCCTCATTATCACTCAATTCTCCCATGCAACTACCCTATATGGACGTCAAAAGCCTCGCATCCTCGTATTTAACATGTTGCATGACTCTAAAAATAAGAATTTAAGTTTCCTCCCAAGCTTTTTGATTTTTAGAAAAACTAGTTTTAGCATAACCAATGTCGGTTACCTAATCCGGTATTGGTCAGATAGCGACCGATATCGGTCAACCTGTCTCCTTTTGCTTATACCTAGGCCTTTTCTTTGTTTTTTACAAATTTTTGGCGGCGCCCGCCTCTTTTCCCTGCATAACGACATCATTATCAACATCCATCATCATAATACCATCAACATTTCAAACACATATGCATATCATCAAAACATCATCAACGTCATCTATATACATCAAATTCCAATACCATTGACAAAACACATGAAACATTATAATGTATGCATCAAATCAACAATTATACACACCATATGGATCAAACTCATCATCTATATATCATCAAATCAATGTCAAAATATACAAAATTACCCTGCATGGGGCCTCTGTGATCCCAAATACAAAGTCAACACACAGGCCACTGTCTCTGTCAAACTCTCGACTCAGCTTGCAGGGCCGGTCTCTCATCTCAAAAATATACTCATCTCGCAGGCCGGTATCAACTATACAAAATGTACTCGGCTCACAGGCTAGGTATATACAACAAAAATGAATACATAAATCCTATGAGCGGCCCACGCAGGCCTCTATATGCACACTTGGTTCATAGAGCAGTGTCTCTATCAAAAAATCAACTATCCAACTCAACCAAAAGCATATCCGCTCCTGGGGCAACTCAACTCTCTCCCCCTCCCTTGGCTCATCTCCTAGCTGGCCCATGCTCTAGATCTCACCTCTTTTTTACCCGTCACTGACCCACCAGCTGCGGCTTCAGCCCCCTGTGACCTGTGACTCAAGGAAAGTCTCAACTTTATGAGCCACATATGGCTGATAATCTACACTTCTGGTACCATCTAGTATGTCCTGATAGTAATAGGCCTCCACTCTCGCCTCCATGTACTGACAAAGCCCGTACCACCATGGCTGGTGGGGCTGGTCCCCCAGCTCCTAATAGAAGTGGGCATTGCCCTACTTATACACCCTGACCCTGAACCTATACCTATGGTGGCGGTGGAGCTACCATCAGATCCTGAACAGGGACCTGAGGTTGTGCCTTCATACTTGCCTGTGCCTGTGCCTATGCCTGTGCCTATACCTATGCCTGGGCTAACTACCCTTGTAACACCCATGATCTGTTCCTATGCAGCTGTAAGCTGCCCTATGTACATAACTACACCTGACCCAAGAGACGGTCCCTCTCCGCTGTCACAGCTGCCAAATCTAGTTGTGTTGGTTGTGCTCTCATGGCTACCCTCTACCCTGCCCACCAAACCAAAAATGACACCTGTAACCCCGGCGTTGTCCACTATGTCATCTGCCGGTCTTTCTACTACCCAGACTGGGTCAAATGGCTATGTGGTACAGGTAGTGGTGCCTCTACATCCTCTCTCTGATACTGTGGGTAAGGGAGGTGGCTCATCCTGTTGTAGCAATCCAACTGTCGTCATACCAACTCTCTAGAAGAATCCTCTCGTACTCCCGGGTCTCTGTCCAGCTATCCAGAAGATGTTACTAGATCCATCACAGCTGTGCTCGGGCTCCTCCATGGGGCTGATGGCCTTTGTATGGCCTCCATATAATATCTAATGTAGTCAGGGCCCTCTAACATATGCCTATAATAAGTGACATCCCGCCCTGTGATAACTCACTCGTGGCTGGCCCACGATCCCTAACCACCTATAAAACCCATATCTATAGACTTCCTGTGGCCCTGGCTGCTGAGGCAACCCTACTGGTCACATACACACGATATGCTCGTAGGCCCAGCAGTGTAACAAGAATGTCGAACATATACCGAATCACCTCATATGGCGATAGCCCCAGAGCTCTTTGTATAGCTGCACCAAATACACTAGTGCCCATGCGTAGCAGTGTGTGCTCCTCCACCATCTCATGTAACACTCCCATCAGAGCACGTGGGAAGCGGCCTCTCTCTGAGTCAGGGAGGGCAAAGTAGGTGATACCGATCATCATCAGCATGGCAAGCCGTGTCTCCTGTCGATGAACACGATACATATCACCATAGCAGATGCTTGCACTATTATACATAATCAATGGGGCTGCATCCCTAAATACTTGTAGGATACTAACCATCATTGTCTCAGCATCCACCTGGAACACCTCCTCACCTTTGATCGGCAGTCTCAGGATGTGATACACATCCTCTAGGGTGACTGTCATCTCTCTAGTAGGGAGATGAAAGGCATTGGTTGCCAGATCACATCTCTCGATGAGGACAACCATTAGGCTATGGTCCCTATCCACAACCCTATACCTCTGGACTCTGATGAGTCCTTGCACCTCCCGCATAACTTCCCACTGTGCTGCGGTCACATGTGGCCGCATCCGCTCCATTAGAGGCAGCATCCAATCTCACCATGGTCAATTGTTGGCATGCCTGCAAAAACAACCCACTCCATCATGCCTACCCTTCACAAAACAACTACCTTAACCCTCTATACTCACTCACCCACCCAATCACAACCTAACTCTATAAACACATCTACACCCACCTATCTTACCCTATACATCTATAAATATTTCTCCCCCCTTCAACCCTATAATCTATCCTACCCACCCAATACAAACACCCAACAAAAACAAGTTTTACAACCCTACCTCCTACCCATGGTGACCTGGTATCGGTCACCCTCGACCGCCATCGGTCCCCCCACCCATAGTCTATGTCCCAAATTTTATGAACCGACGTCGGTCGACACATGACTGACACTGGTCTCTATACCTGCAAAATAATCTACACAATTACACTGTGACTGATGCTGGTCGACTAGTGACCGACATCGGTCACTGTAGGATTTTGGGGCCGGACCAAAAATGGTCCCCAAACCCCCTTTTATTTTTCTATTTTCCGAATTTACCCAACACAATTACCTAAAAACTTACCCACCCTGACGTTTTGGCCTTCCTAACATATTTACCTAATCCATTTTACTGTTTACCTTCATTTCTTCATTATTTTATCAAATTTTGGATTCCTACCCTAATACCTAAATCCCAGCTAAATTCATAAAATTGAAAAATATATGGATTCAGAGCCTACCGGTATGACTACACGATCATTGTGGTGGGATAGGTGGTGGTGGTCCAGCTCATCTAGCACCTCCTGCTCCTCCAGCCTGGGTCATCGCTCTAAATCTCCTCAGCAGAGTCCTCAACCAATCAAATTCTACCTCCCGATCTCTAGGGCCTCCTTGTACCAATAACTCACTCACCCACTCAACTAGCACCAACTCGGCCTACACACTCGACACAATCAATTCAAAATTCAACAAGAACAATTTTGGCGCTCAAATTCACAATCGTGAAAATGACATGCCACATTTTTCTTTTTATAGGTTTTTTGACCTCTAACCGATATCGGTTTAGAGCGCGCCCTAGATAACCGATATCAGTCTTCTAACTGATATCGGTCACCCCTAACCGATATCGGTTACCTGTCTTATCCACCAATCTCTATTTTTCACCACCTTGCTTACCCCTGCTTGGGGGCTATATAGCCTTATTTTGAATTCATCGGCTAGACACCTAAGGCTTGCAACCAACCAACTGGCCCAACCCAAGGCCGCAACCAACCAACTGGCCCGACCTAAGGCCGTACCCAACCAATCGACCCAATAATAAGGCTGTAATCAATCAATCCACGATCTCCAAGGCCGCTGCCAACCCATCGGCCCAACCCCGCCACCTCATTCCCATGACCAAGTCCCTAACCCTAGGCCGCAACCAACCAATCAAACCGACCCAAGGCTAGTAACCAACCAATCAGACCGACCCAAGGCCACAACCAACCCAATCGGCCTGACCCAAGGCCACCCCAACCAATCGGCCCGACCCAAAGGCCACAACCAACCAATCAGACCGACCCAAGGCCGCAACCAACCGGCAATCGGCCCCAACCCAAGGCCGCACTAATTAAATACCTTTACCAAGGCTCACAAATTAGGATTCTATCCACCCATCCTATAGTTGTTTGTTCAATCGAGCTCACTCGTTCGTGTTTTAGCATGCATAGAGATACTTGAATTGATCAGCTGACCAGCTTTTCCTAGACCGGGGGGGGGGGGGGGGGGGGGGGAGACCGTGATGTTTATCTCAACCAAACCAACCATTTGGTACTACCGAACATGCCTAAACATTTCGGTACCTTACCTGTTATATCCCCTAGAGCTACTTCATATGCCTTGGATACCATTTTATATCAACCTCATTTGCATAAACTATCGACCTTTGCCTATGAATTGCTTGTTTGCTCTTCAAATCATGTACCCGGGTCACACTACTACATTTCAGCATGCGTCAGCTTCCTTGAACTTACCCCACCATCTTACCATCATCTCATCATCATTCACCCTTTATCAACCCTATCCCTGATTTCACATCGCCTCAATCTGTGATAGATTTGAGGGGAAATTACCTATACCCTTAACTTGGGTAACCACTTCTTATTATTGTCACTGTAGCTTTATAAGATAAGCTACATGATAACAAGGGGAAAATGTAGACACCCAAATTTTGGTCTTCCCTACGACGCCTTGTACCCTGTATCTCGTCCCATAACCTAACCCTACCTCACCACCTAAACCTTACACACTTAATTATTTATTAATTACCTTATAATTAATAAATCCTCATCTCCAACCCTGCCACCTCACCTGTGCCACCTCACTATGACCTAGCCCTAACCCTAAACTAACCTACATTAAGACCTATGACTTGGTCCCAGACCCACACCCTTGACTCGTCACCCCTCACCCGCTATTGAGATACCTAAATCGTGAGTTCACAATAGCTTCTTTATTATCATTTGCATCAATTTGTATTAAAAGGGAACTGACCACCTTCGAAAGGAAGTCTAATATTTCCTGGGCCCAAGGCAGTTCCCTCACTTATTGTCTAACTAAAATCTAGTGGTCTTGCATTCTTATTTACATGTAGTCCTTCCCAGACAAAAAGGAGCTCTTCACAATCAGTCTAATCTCTCTACGGTACGCGCACACCTTCCCAACACTCAACAGGTATTCCTCCTAACCCTAACCCTTATCTGTTTCTCAAGAGAATGAAAGGATAGAATTAACTCTATTCTGGAACAAAATTTTGTGTGAAACATTTTGGCACACCCGGTGGGACCCTTCTCGGGTTTCTTTCTTTCTTACTTGTTTTCATATAGGAAGCACACTTGCTGGTTTTTTTTTCTTCTAAATATTCACAAAATATTTTGTCATTTTGGTAAAAGAATTTGTCTTTCTTTCACATCTTTGCATTAGTGAAAGTCATCTTCTTAATCTCTTCTCTTTCTTTGCTTCATCGAATATCATTTTCGATTTGGGTTTAAAACACGTGCATCACATTCTTGCTTGTTGTTTTTCAATTCTAGTGAACGTAGATTAAGTAACAGGTTGTAGACATGGGGGTGATATCCACGGTATTGACAAGAAATTAATCTTACTCTCACTGCACAACACATACCAAATCACATCATAATCTACACAACATCTCAAACATCCCCCCTTCCCATGGTATTCCTCCACCCGATTGAGGTAGCCTTACAAGCCAAAACAAACTTGACATCTCCCTTAGGTCTTTTTTGTTAGGATTGACATCATCTTGTGTCTAAGGCATAAGCCCAAAGTGATTAAAACTAATCCTAGGGTTAGTCTCTTGAGTTGCTTGTGTATCTTGCTTATTTTGTTTTCTTTCAGTTCTATTTTCTCGGTTATACCCTATCTCAGTGATCACTTCAGATAGTTTGGTGGATGTACTAAGCCTTGTTATCCCCTAAACTAGCAGCCTCTTACATTCCTCTCTTTTCCTTCATAGTGATCGACACGGGTACATCTTCTACCGACATTGGTTACACTAACCGACGCCGGATACCGTCTGACCGACATCGGTTACCAGACCGATATCAGTTATTGTGTTTCACAGTTCCTGACAAACCAACAACCTATCAATTCTAACATTTTGTTGTTATTTATATTCCTAATTGACTAATTCCCTGCTGTATCCTCTTGTCCATGGTTGTTACCACCCAGAAACAAGCCGCATTCCATGGTTTCACATGCGTTGGTGCATGTCTTTTCCTAAGTCACCACCTTCGCATCCTATGGGGAATCCTACGGACACCAAAAATTTTCCCAGGATCTCTGTAGGAGATCTGGATTTTGCTAAATTTTTGGATGCTAATCTTGGTGCCGTATAGTATTATTTTTCTCATACCCCTGACCATACACCCGATGGTCGGCTCCTCTTTGGTATACCTATTAGTATAGCCGCTCACTTAGCTCCTTCCCCACCTAATAACTCCACCTCACTGTCTTCATCCTTAGCCCCGTCTCCCAGCTCAGTGGCTTCGGTGGTTCATACTGCACCAATTGGCCTTCCTTTGGTTAATCTGGGGCCCTACATATCACTACTATCTACTGCCCCTACCTCGTCTCTCCCGCAGATTTCCTCTTTCATAACTCACTCTCTACCATCTATCCACACGAGCTTTCCCTCTCAGTCTCTGCCCACCTTTTAATTTCCGCAGACTGCATCCGGTGGCCTCAACATCTTATATAGGACACCCTTATTCAGCCGCCCTAACACATTCATCATCGATTACCTTATCAAAATTCAACCCTACCCATTTTCTAGTAGCGGCTCTTGGCCCAATCCTCCTTCGTTTACGACGACAACACCATCATCTAACCCAACCAATGATTTAATCAAAAAGATGATGGACAAGATGCAAAATCCTTGAGGCTTCTGTTTCAGGAAGCCGTAACACCCTGACATATGAGCAAGTTTGTCAGGAGCCTATTCATCCTTTTGTCCCCCTTCATACATATCCTCCTCAATGGGAATTACCAAAATTTACTCGCTTTAGTAGTAAGGAGGACCCTCAACAACACTCGCAATTTTTTAGACATTCCTGCTATCTGATTGCTCATGACATGATGCCTTACTACTCCGTACCTTCCCCATGTCCTTATCAGGACCTGCCTTGGAGTGGTACAGTGCTTTAGCCCAGTGTTTCACTCGAAATGTTTCATTCCTTTTAGAAACAGATAAGGTTAGGGCTAGGAGGAATACCTGTTGAACGTCGAGATGGTGTGCGCGTACCGTAGAGAAAGATCAGGTTGACTGCGAAGAACTCCTTTTTGTCTTGGAAGGACTACCTGCAAATAAGAACACAAGACCACACGATTTTGATTAGACAATAAATGAGGGAACTGCCTTGGGCCCAGGAAATATAAAACTTCCTTTCGAAGGTGGTCAGTTCCCCTGCTAATATGAATTAACACAAAAGACTGTAAGATATCAATTAAATTGCTTCGTTGAACTGGGTAGGGGAAAGGCTGGTTTTTGGTTATAGTCAGGATAACCGATACCGGTTACTGATAACCGATATCGGTATGGTCTAAGATCTGAAGGTTGGTTGTTTTGTGGGGTGGTTGTGTTGTTTGTAAGGCTGTATATAGGTGATATTAGGAAATAAGGTGATGAGAGGTAGATGAATGATAGTTAGATGCAATAGCACGCTGGGTAGTGGATCTAGGAATGGATTTGTGAGGATTGTGCTTCAAAAAGTCTAAGAAATGTTATTAAAGAGGACATGCAAGATGTAACTTACTGGTTATTGACGAAGATGCAAGTCCAAGAACTCTGATGACAAAGGCAGAACTCTAGGTAGGATGGCTGGACAAATAGAAGATGAAATATCTCCCTCCCGATGATCAGCTGAGTATTGAGAACTCTGGCTGTTCTGTTGCAGTTTTGGGCTTGATCTCCTTTTGCTGCAACTCTTCTGGTTTCTCCACTCGTCTCTGCCCTCGGTCAAGTGAAGATCTGGACTCTCTTGATCACTCCCAAATGATCTCTGTTGATTCAAAAATCCTTCGACCCTGATCCAAAATGAAATTCCGATCCTTTGTTTTTGGTTTGGGGAGACCATTTACAGGGAACCGATGGCGGTTACGTAACCGACGGCGGTCGAGTAGGAACCGGCATCGGTAAGGAAAAAGTAGGCTATTTTTAGTAAAATAGCCCACCTTCCCTGCTTTTCTCCCGAGAGATTAGTTGCGGGCTTGGTCAAGTGACTAGAAGGTCGGTTTTGGGTGCGAGAAAGGGGTCCTTAGTCATGGGTGTAGATGTGGACCAAGTTATAGGTCTTAATTAGGTTAGTTTAGGGTTAGGGCTAGGTCATGATGAGGTGGCAAAATGAGGTGGCAGGTAAGGTGATGTGGATTTATCAATTACAAGGTAATTAACAAATAATTGTGTAAGGTTTAGGTGATGAGGTTAGATTGCAAGATGAGATGCGGGTCACAAAGGGGTCGTAAGACACAAATTTGGTGTCTACATTAGCCCCTTATTGTCGTGTAGCTTGTTTTGTAAAGCTGCACGGACAATAATATGAAGTGGTTTCCCCTGTTAAGGGTATAGGTAATCCCCCTCAAATCTATCACAGATTGAGTGAACGGGAAATCAGGGATAGGGTTGATAAAGGGTAAATGGTGTAGAGGGGATGGTAAGGTGGTGGGGTAGGTCCAAGGAAGCAGACGCATGTTGAAATGCAATAGTACGACTAGGGTACATGATTTGACGAGCAAACCAGCAATGCATAGGCAAAGGTCGATAGTTTATCCAAACAAGGGTGATATAATCCTGGTATCCAAGGCATAGGAAGTAGCTCCAGGGTATATAACAGGTAAGGTACAGGAACGTTTAGGCATGTTCGGCAGTACCAAATGGCTGGTTTGGTTGAGATAAACGTCACGGTCTAGGTCTGGGCAAAGTTGGTCGACAGATCAAGTCAAGGACCCTAATTATGCTAAAACACGAACAGGTGAGCTCGATTGGACAAAAAACTACAGGATGGGTGGATAAGAGTGTATGTTGGTGATGTTGGGTAAGGTATGGAAGTGGTACGGCCTTGGGTCGGGCCAAATGGTTGGGTTGTGGCCTTGGGTCAGGCCGGATGGGTAGGGTGAGGCCTTGGGTCGGGCCAAATGGGTAGGGTGAGGCCTTGGGTCGGGCCGGATGGTTAGGGTTGCGGCCTTGGGTCGGGCCAGATTGGTTAGGGTTGCGGCCTTGGGTCGGGCCAAATGGGTAAGGTGCGGCCTTGGGTTGGGCCGGATTAGTTAGGGTTGAGGCCTTGGGTCGGGCCAAATGGGTAAGGTGAGGCCTTGGGTCGGGCCGGATGGTTAGGGTTGAGGCCTTGGGTCGGGCCGGATGGGTAAGGTTGAGGCCTTGGGTCGGGTCGGGCCGGATGGTTAGGGTTGCGACCTTGGGTCGGGCCAAATGGTTAAGGTTGCGGCCTTGGGTCGGGCCGGATTAGTTGGTTGAGGCCTTGGGTCGGGCCAAATGGTTGGGTCGGGGCCGAATTAGTTGGTTGAAGGCCTTGGGTCGGGCCGGAGTAGTTGGTTGAGGCCTTGGGTCGGGCCAAATGGTTGGTTGCGGCCTTGGGTCGGGCCGGAGTAGTTGGTTGCGGCCTTGGGTCAGGCCGGATGAAGTCAAAAATGGCTAAAGAGCAATGGAGCGTATAGGTGATGTGGTAAATAGGCAATGTGGTGGGAAAGAGAAAGTAGTGAATAAGGGCAAAAAGTTGGGTGAAAAAGGAAGAAACCGATATCGGTTATCTATAACCGGTACCGGTTAGATAACCGACGCCGGTTCCTTAGGGCACGCTTTGACCGGTATCGGTTCGATGTGAAAAACCTATAAAAAGAAAAATACGGCCGGTCATTGTCACTTGTCTAATTTGAAAATCAATTTGAGTTGTCTGACGTGGAGAGTGGAGATTGGAGCATTTGGTGCGTGAGGTGGCGTTATTTGACTGGAGGAGTGAGTTGTTAGCGGGCCCGAGTGAGGAGGAGGCAGTAGGTGATTGGTTGAGGACCCAGAAGAGGACATTTGGAGCCATGGCACAGCCAGGAGGAGCAGGAGGAGCTGGACCAGCTGGACCACCACCACCCATCCCACCACGACGACGTGTCGTCATACCGGTAGGTTCGAAACCCCTTATTGTGTTTATTTGATGTTATTATGTTAAATGTGGGGTTTGGGTAGGAATTTACATTTTTTAGGAAATAAGTAGAAAATGGAAATAATTTGAAAAAGGGAGAGGGTAGATAGGCTAAATAGGCTAAGGCGGCTAGGTGGGTAGGTTTTTAGGGTGTTTGGGTGGGTATGTTGGTAGAAAATTGGAAAAAGGTAGGTTGGGGGCCGCGCGGGGGTTCGGCTCCGGGGGAAAAAAAACAGCGACCGATGTCGGTTGCTAAGCGACCGGCATCGGTCGCCAATTTTAGGGGCTAGGTTCTGTGTGGTTGACCGGCGTCGGTCGTATATCGGCTGGCGTCGGTTGTTGTGTTTGTTTTGTTTTTTTGTTTGTTTTTTGTTTGTTTTTGTTTTGTTTTGTTTGTTTTGGTTTGTTTTTGTTTTGTTTGTTTTGGTTTTGTTTTTTGTTTTGGTTTGTTTTTGTTTTGTTTTTGTTTTTTTTGTTTTGTTTGTTTTGGTTTGTTTGTTTTTTTGTTTTGGTTTGTTTTTGTTTTGTTTGTGTTTGTTGTTGGTTTGTTTTTTTGTTTTTGTTTGTTTTTTTTTGTTTTGTTTGTTTTGTTTGTTTTTGTTTTGTTTTGTGTTTGTGTGGTTGGGGTATTGGTTGCGGGGTTTCGGTGTGGGTGTGAAGAGGGAGGGGGATAGTGGAGAAGAGGGGTGGGTAGAGGGGTGGGTTTAGAGAGTCGGGGTGTGGTCGGGGGGATAAAAGGGGGTATAGGTAGATATCGTGATAAAGAGTAGGGCTAATGTAGTGGGTGGGTTTTGCAGGCACGTCAGCAGCTGACGATGTGGGACAGGATGCCCCCGCTGTTGGTGCGGATGTGACCACATGTGTCCGCAGCGCATTGGGCTATCATGCGCGAGGTGGGACTCGGCGGAGTCCAGCGATATAGAGCGATCGATAGAGATCATAGCTTGATGGTTGCCCTCATCGAGAGATGGGATCCGGCAACCAATGTGTTCCATCTCCCGACTGGGGAGATGACTATCACATTGGAGGATGTGTATCGCATCCTTCGACTATCGATCGAGGGAGAGGCAGTCTTCCAGGTAGATTCTGAGACGGCCATGGACAGCATCCTACAGGTTTTTGGAGATGCAGCCGCGCTACTTACCTATCACAGCGCGAGTATCGGGTATGGTGATATGTACCGTGCGCACTGACATGAGACACGGCTTGCCGTGCTGATGATGATCGGGATCACCTGCTTCACCCTCCCAGACTCAGAGGGAGGCCGCTTTCCACGTGCATTGATGGGGGTGCTGCTTGAGATGGTGGAGGAGCACACCTGTTACGCTTGGGCACCAGTATACCTGGTGCAGTTATACAGGGAGCTATGGGGCTATCACCGGATGAGGCGATTTGGGATTTGCTCTACATTTTTACTTCACTGTTGGGCATATGAGCACATCATATGCATCAGACCAGTAGGGTTACCTCAGCAGCCAGGGCCACAGGTCATATACAGATACGGCTTTGGGGCAGCCACGAGCAGCAGGTGGTTGGGGGTCGTGGGGCAGCCACGAGCAGTGCTTGCAGAGCAGGATGTCACCTATTATAGACATTTGTTAGAGGGCCTGACAGCGGTAGATATTGTATAGAGACCTTACAGAGGTCATCACCCTCGCAGAGGAGCCCGCTTACAGTTGCGCCTAATCCAGTACACATTCTGGATAGTAGGACGGAGGCCGGGAGAGTACGAGAGGATACCCCTAGAGAGGGTACGCAGGCAGATGGGGCTGTGACAGGACGAGCCACCTCCCTTCCCTCAGTATAGGAGGGATGATGTAGAGGCCCCACTGCCTGCACCACAGCCCTTGGACCCAGATTGGGTTGCTGAGAGGCCAGCAGGTGATGGTGTAGATGATGCTGGGTGTACGGGGGCATTCATGGTTTGGTGGGCTGGTCAGAGAGCAGCTAGGATAGCACCGCCGGCACAGCCAGACTTGGCTGCAGTGATAGCAGAGTGAGATCAGCTCAGGGGCCAGGTGCAGCTATTACAGGGGCAGTTGGCTACTGCACAGGCACAGATAGGTGTCCTACAGGGGCAGCTAGCCCAGGCTCAGGTACAGGCACAGGCACAGGCACCACCCAGTAGCGGTACAGCCACAGCCCCAGGCACAGGTACAGATACCACCACCAGCAGCGGCACAGCCACAGCCCCAGGCACAGGTACAGATACCACCACTAGGCACAGCCACAGCCCCAGGCACAGGGGGGTACTGGCAGTAGGAGTCCGGGGACCAGCCCCAGTACCTACGGTGGCACGGGACAGATATATGGAGGCGAGAGCGGAGGCCCGGTACTATCAAGATGTTCTTGATGGTACCGGAGCTGAGTATCAGCCATATGCAGCTTACACCGAGCAGAGACCTCCCATAGTCAGAGATCGCAGGGAGGTGCAGCCACAGCCGGTGTGTCTGTTACAGGCAGGAGGCGAGAGGCACCACAGGGACCAGCAGGCAGACAGTGCAGAGGGCGGTGGGGAGAGCTGAGGGATCCCTGCATTATTTTTGTATATTGGACATGGGCACCGGTCTGCGCACCGGTTGTGTGGATAGAGGCCTGCGTGCCTACATTTATTCATTTATTGATTCATTATAGACCGGCCTGCGAGCCGAGTACGGGTTGTACAGTTGATACCGGCCTGCGAGCCGAGTATATTTTTGATATGAGGGACCGGCCTACGAGCCGAGTCGAGATGTTTGATAGTTATTGCGGCCTGCGTGCCGGCTTTGTTGGATGATGAGATCACAGAGGCCCCGATGCAGGGCACATTGTATATTTGAAACTTGTATATATATATAGAGATGATGTTTTGATCCACATGTAGTGTTTAAAATGTTTTTAAGTATTTCGTCAATGGTTTGTGATATAGAATGTATGATGAGTTTAATTGACATGTTGATATATGGATGATGTTGATGTCTTTTGCACGTATATATGGATGACATGTTATATGATGAAATGTTGCATGTTTTGGTGCTGGTTTTGGGACATTGTTATATATGTATCTGATGAGTTGGATCCAAATGATGTATAGATAGATAGTTTTTTGTTTTGTTTTGGTATCCTTAGTTGATGGCTTGTTTGTTTTTGTAAAATAGATGATGTTAATGAAATTGTAATGATATGTGTGGTGGATGGACAAATATGGATAATGGTGATGAGATGCAGGAAAAGAGGCGGGCGCGACAAAAATTAGGTAAAAAATGAAGAAAAGAACCATGTTTCAAAAAGGCAGGTGTGTAACCGATATCGGTTAGGGAACCGATGTCGGTAGCTGATAGACCGATATCGGTCACATAACCGATACCGGTTATTTAGGGATGAGCTTTTCTAAAAATAGAAAAGCTAGGGTGGCAACTTAAGTTCTAATTTTGAGAGCCATGCAAGAAGTTAAATACGCGAACGCGACACTTTTTGACGACTGGGACAGGTATTTGAATGAGAGATTTGAGTGATAAGGAGAAAAGAGACAGGGTATTGCATGAGAGATTTAGGTGATAAGAAAAGAGACAGGGAAAGTGAATGCGATCTGAGATTCAGACGGTAGAAAGGTGAATTTGAAAAGAGTGGTGATCATGACAGAACGAGGAGAAGCATCCAGCAGGCAGGGACGAGAGGGAAGACAAGTGCCACCGCAAGCTGCTGCAACCCAAGAGGTAAACGTTTTGGTTGTGATTTGATTTTTGCATGTTTTGTGAATAGGAGGAGGGAGATTAAGTGGGTAGATATGAGAAAGAAAACATGATAGCAAGGGTTATAGATGAGGTGAGTGTTACGGGGTAGGTAATCAGGGGTTTCAGGTATGTTTGTATGTACAGAGAGGAATAAACGAGCAATTTATTGTCGTAGGTGGTGTGTTTAGGCAAGGCTATATGTAAGGTGACAGTGACCGATAGTGGTTAGGGATAACCGGTATCGGTTACTCAACCAGTACCGGTTAGCTATAAACGATACCGGTTAATGTAGGAATTTCCAGAATGTGAGAAAAACCCTTAGGGATTTGATGGATTGAATGGTTGTTTGTTGTTTTGATGTATGCAGGCCGAGGCAGGGTTGAGGATGAATGATAGTGTGCCAGCGCTGTTGTCACGAATCCGAGCGGATGTAACACCAGCTGAATGGACATTGATAAATCGTTTGGGGTTAAGTGGAATCCGCTATTATTCACGAATCGCACGTAACCATGCTATGTTGCAGGCGTTGATTGAAAGATGGAATCCTAGAGACAGAATACGTTCTATCTGCCAACAGGGGAGATGACAGTAACATTGGAAGATGTGTTCCGTATTTTGAGACTCCCGATTATAGGAACACCAGTATATCAGGAAATGCCTAGCGTGGGGCGGGCAGCGATAACAGCAGTATTTGGTCCATACGCACGAGATTTGACACAGCGAGGTTTGACATTTACGTATGGCATAATGTATGCAGCACACCCTAAGGAGACAAGGTTAGCAGTGATATTAATGATAGCGGTAGGGTATTATGCATTACCGAGGGTGGAAGGGGGAAGATTTCCAAAGGCATTGATGTGTGTTATTTGGGAGATGATAGAAAGGAACGTGACTTTTGCATGGGCACCTGCATATTTGGCGGAGCTATACAGGGGTTTATGGGCTTGTAGGTGAAATCACAGGACTACATTGGATGGTTCATACTTATTACACTGTTGGGCCTATGAGCACATTGTGTGTGTGCGACCAATAGGCCGACCCATCCAGTCAGGAGAGACCGGAGTACAGAGGTTGGGGTTCAGACGATGGGTCCAGACAGAACAAGAGGCAAGATCCCAGGCTGTGACGGGTGACATTGAGTATTATAGGCAGGTATGGGAGAGGGCGATGATTGCGGATATCTGTTGGAGGCCTTACGGGAACTATATGGTAACAGAGAACATAGCTGAGGAGTTGAGGGGTGTAGAGCGATTGAGGTGGATCGCGGGGCACAGGCCAGGTGAGTATGAGAGGATTCCTATAGATCACGTGCGGCGACAATTTGGATTGGTGCAAGACATACCGCAGGCTTATAGACCATATATGAGGATCGACACAGAGGCAACATTCTCACCTCCCCGGCCAACACCTCCAGAAGGTCCTGAAGAAGTAGCAGCCGATCGCAGGGTAATGGATGTAGGAACGACAGAGGCCTATAGATTATGGTGGGTAGCAGAACTGCGAGGTGTACGTGATCATCCTGACATAGCTAGGATTACAGCAGAGAGAGATCGTCTGCAGAGTTTAGTGCAGCAGCTCCAAACGCAAGTGAATGAGACAAGAGGATTGTTAGTGGTTGCGGAGTCACGAGCACAGGGACTAGAGGCTGGATTCCTCCATGCGAGGGAGCGTATTCATATGTTACAGGAGAGATTAGCAGATCAGTGGGCTGGGTACCAATAGCCGTGGTACCGTTGAGGACAGAGAGGCCTGGTGAGAGGCGTCGTCGATCACGATCATCCCCTAGTTCGGGATGAGGCGTGAGGGTCTAAGTAAATGTTAGCAAGGTATAAGAATAAATAAGGATGCCGACTTGCGTGTCGATGATAGAGAAGATGTATGTGTTTAACATCTAAATAAAGACTGAATATGTATGTTGATTTGAGTTATGATAATAATAAGAATGTTTGTGTTTTGATTTTCGGTGTTTTGAAAAAAGGATAAAGAGGAATGTGATGAAATAGAAATACACAAAAAATGTTTATATTTACTACACATGATAGGTTATGGTAGGGGATGGTCGAGCTAACCTTGGGAGACCCCATGTCTCCGAAGTGCTACCTACATAGCCCATTGCACAAAGCAAGGAGGGGCCTCAGACCGATGTAGTTCTCCCTTAGGATCAGGGAGAGGCGAATTCAGGCAATTTGGTACGGTTTAGGCAATTGGTTGGTTGGTAAAAATATTGATATTAATATTGGTAAGGTAAGGTTGTTGGTGTTGGTAATGAATTGGTGATGTTGTAAAAGGTATAAGGGAAGCGAAAGTTAGCCTACCCAAGTCGAGGGGAACCATGTCCTGATTAAGATCAACACACAATCCTAGATGCAAGGCAAAGCGGAAAGAGTGTTCCGTAGGTGAAAAGAGCTAAACAAACCACACAACATAGAATGAGCCTGAAGCCCTAGGTACCGATGCATAGACGAGAAATCAATAGGTGAAAAGAGTTGTATGATCACAACATATCGAGCGTACGTTACGTCCCTTGAGTTGAAACAAATGGTGAGGTGAGGTGGATGATATAGTTGAGGTACAGAGAACTTGTGACAGAGTGAGTGTTCTGACGAAAGAGAACCTACCCTAAATAGACAAGTCCATGACCCAAAAAGTTCTTTTGAATGAGGCTTTTATTTTACTGAATATAGACTGATCGATGCGGGAAGTCTACAAGGGATATTGATTGTGCTATTCTTGAGGTCTTCACAAAGCTGATCCATGCGAGAAGCTTCTGATAAAGGCTGATTGTGTATAGCTGTCCTTCGAGGGAGTAGTCTATTTATAGTAGCAGATATGATTTTAGTGCATAGCTGTCCTTCGGGGGAGCAGTCTATATATAATAGCAGCAATAATTTGGCATATAGCTGTCCTTCGAGGGAGCAGTCTATATATAATTTAGATAGCTAGATGTTCTTTTGGCGTGAAGCATCTAGTTTGGTAGGAAGTTTGACTCAAGAAAATCCCATAAGAAGGTGTTATTTTAAGACTTTAAAGTCATGGACTAGACAAAAAAGGGGAAGACATTGTTGAGGGGAGGTGAGAAGTGAACTTCATTTTATTTGGAGATGTAGGAAACAAAGTGTATGTAGCGGTAAAATGAGCTCAAGGGATGAGCAATAGGTAGATAAGAAGTGATATAACACTAAATTCAATAGTAGAATGGTCGAAGATGGAAGGCATTAAGGGGTTCAAGGCTTAGGTTTACTATTAAGCGAAGCTAAACGATAAGTTCCTGATCCATAAGTGTGAGTGATTAAATAAGGCCCGATCCAATTGGGAGCAAATTTTCCACGTTTGCTCTTTTCTAGTTTGGTTACATGTTGATTCTCTTTGAGGACAAGATCACCAACCTTAAAGGTACGCTCGTGAAGTCACTTATCATAAGCACGCTTGATGCGTTTTTGATAGATTTGAAGGTGATCAAGAGCTGTAAGACGACGTTCGTCAAGAAGCTCCAATTGGGCTAACCACTCTTGGTGTAGACACCAAATTCGTGTCTTACGACCCCTTGTGACCCGCATCCCATTTCGTAACCTAACCTCATTACCTAAACCTTACAAAATTATTTATTAATTACCTTGTAATTGATAAATCCCCATCACCTCACCTACCACCTCATTTTGACACCCCATCATGACCTAGCCCTAATCCTAAACTAACCTAATTAAGACCTAAAACTTGGTCTATACCTACACCCATGACTAATGACCCCTTTCTCGCACCCAAAACTGACCTTCTAGTCACTTGACCAAGCCCGCAACTAATCTCTCGGGAGAAAAGCAGGGAAGGTGGGCTATTTTACTAAAACTAGCCTACTTTTTCCTTACCGATGCCGGTTCCTACTCGACCGCCATCGGTTACGTAACCACCTTCGGTTCCCTGTAAATGGCCTCCCCAAACCAAAAACAAAGGATCGGAATTTATTTTTTTTGGGATCAGAGAAAAGGATTCTTTGAATCAAGAAAGAGCATCAGGAGCGATCGAGAAAACCCTGATCTTTACTTGACTGAGCAGAGACAAGTGAAGAGACAAAGAGAGTTAGCAGCAAGGGAGAGAAAGCCCAGGACTGCAACTAGATACCAGAGCCCTGTGATACTCAGCTGATTTGATCTGCTGTGTGCCAGACCATCCTACCTCAGTTCTGCCTTTTCCATCAGAACTCTTGGACTTGCATCTCCGTGAATAATCAGTAAGCTACTTCTTGCATGTACTCTTTAATAACATTTCTTCAACTTTTTGAATCATAAGTCCTCACAAATCGATTCTTGGATCCACTACCCAACGTGTCATTGCATCTAACTGTCATTCATCTAGATCTCATCACCCTATTTCCTAATATTACCTATATACAGCCCTACAAATAACACAACTACCAAATAACACTACCACCCCACAAAACCTTCAGATCCTAGACTCTACCGATATCGGTCATCAGTAACCGCCATCGGTTATCAGTAACCGCCATCGATTATACTGACTATAACCAATAACCAGCCTTTCCCCTACCCAGTTCAACAAAGGAATTTAATTTATATCTTATAGTCTTTTGTGTTAATTCATATTAGCAAGGGAACTGACCACCTTCGAAAGGAAGTTTTATATTTCCTAGGTCCAAGGCAGTTTCCTCATTTATTGTCTAATTAAAATCTTGTGGTCTTGTGTTCTTATTTGTAGGTAGTCCTTCCAAGACAAAAAGGATTTCTTCACAGTTAGCCTGATCTTTCTCTACGGTACGCGCACATCATCTCGATATTCTACAGGTATTCCTCCTAGCCCCAACCCTTATCTGTTTCTAAAAGGAACGAAACATTCCGAGTGAAACACAAGGAAGGGCCTCAGACCGATGTAGTTCTCCCTTAGGATCAGGGAGAGGTGAATTCAGGCAATTTGGTACGGTTTAGGAAATTGGTTGGTTGGTAAAAATATTGATATTAATATTGGTAAGGTAAGGTTGTTGGTGTTGGTAATGAATTGGTGATGTTGTAAAAGGTATAAGGGAAGTGAAAGTTAGCCTACCCAAGTCGAGGGGAACCATGTCCTGATTAAGATCAACACACAATCCTAGATGCGAGGAAAAGCAGAAAGAGTGTTCCGTAGGTGAAAAGAGCTAAACAAACCACACAACATAGAACGAGCCTGAAGCCCTAGGTACCGATGCATAGACGAGAAATCAATAGGTGAAAAGAGTTGTATGATCACAACATATCGAGCGTACGTTTACATCCCTTGAGTTGAAACAAATGGTGAGGTGAGGTGGATGATATAGCTGAGGTACAGAGAACTTGTTACAAAGTGAGTGTTCTGACGAAAGAGAACCTACCCTAAATAGACAAGTCCCATGACCCAAAAAGTTCTTTTGAATGAGGATTTTATTTTACTGAATATAGACTGATCGATGCAGGAAGTCTACAAGGGATATTGATTGTGCTATTCTTGAGGTCTTCACAAAGCTGATCCATGCGAGAAGCTTCTGATAAAGGCTGACTGTGTATAGCTGTCCTTCGAGGGAGTAGTCTATTTATAGTAGCAGATATGATTTTAGTGCATAGCTGTCCTTCTGGGGAGCAGTCTATATATAATAGCAGCAATAATTTGGCATATAGCTGTCCTTCGAGGGAGCAGTCTATATATAATTTAGATAGCTAGATGTTCGTTTTGGCGTGAAGCATCTAGTTTGGTAGGAAGTTTGACTCAAGAAAATCCCATAAGAAGGTGTTATTTTAAGACTTTGAAGTCATGGAATAGACTAAAAAGGGGAAGACATTGTTGAGGGGAGGTGAAAAGTGAGCTTGATTTTATTTGGAGATGTAGGAAACAAAGTGTATGTAGCGGTAAAATGAGCTCAAGGGACAAGCAGTAGGTAGATAAGAAGTGATATAACACTAAATTCAACAGTAGAATGGTCGAAGATGCAAGGCATTAAGGGGTTCAGGCTCAGGTTTACCATTAAGCGAAGCTAAATGATAAGTGCCTGATCCATAAGTGTGAGTGATTATATAAGGCCCGATCTAATTAGGAGCAAATTTTCCACGTTTTCTCTCTTTTCTAGTTTGGTTACATGTTGATTCTCTTTGAGGAAAAGATCACCAACCTTAAAGGTATGCTCATGAAGTCGCTTATCATAAGCACGCTTGATACGTTTTTGGTAGATTTGAAGGTGATCGAGAGCTGTAAGATGACGTTTGTCAAGAAGCTCCAATTGGGCTAACTGCTCTTGGCGGAAATCATCGTTGGTGAGAATATCCTGAAGAGATATTTTGAGGGAGGGTATTTGTATTTCGAGAGGCAAGATATCCTCGGTACCATATACCAAAGAAAAAGGTGTAGCATTAGTAGAGTTACGAATGCTAGTACGATAAGCCCAAAGGGCAAAGGGGATGTGATCGTGCCAATTTCTTCCAGACTCATTGACAACTTTCATGAGGATTTTGGTTAGGGTTTTATTAGAGGATTCGGCCTGTCCATTTGCTTGTGGATAGTAGGGTGATGAGAAGCTAAGTTTAATACCAAAGTTGTCACAAAGGTCTTGCAATAACTTATTTTTGAAAGATTTTCCATTATCTGTTATCAGGCGATGAGGAACACCAAAACGACAGATAATGTGGTGGTTAATGAACTCTACAATTTTTTCTTTTTTGGTTGAAATGAGTGGAATAGCCTCCACCCATTTTGTGTAATATTCGGTTGCTGTGATAATCCATCGGTGACATTGCGAAGAGGACGGGTGAATCTCACCAATAAGGTCTAAACCCCATTGTGAGAAAGGCCAAAGATCTCAAGTGACCTGTAGGGGGTGGCTAGGAGTATGTTGAAGGTTGGTGTGTTGTTGACACATAACACAACGCTTAACATATTCGTAGCAATCGTTATTGAGGATAGGCCAATAATAACCAAGGTGAAGGATTCATTTGGCCACGGCAAGGCCACTAAAATGTCCGCCACAGATACCGTCATGGACTTGTTGGATGGTATGGGTGACATCCGCGCTGGTGAGACATCGAAGGAGGATGCCATCAAAGCCACGTTTATAAAGGAGTCCCCCCATAACTACATAACGAGGATAGAATATTGTAATAGGTGATTAAAAATAATGGTTAAAACATCAAGATGTTCACTACGATGTTTAGATTTGCCAAGAAGATCGTCGACGTAATCTTCAAGGATAGTGTGCATAATGTCATGAAAAATGTAGGTCATAGCCCACTGATAGGTTGCACCAGCATTCTTAAGGCCAAATGGCATTACACGGTAATAGAAGGTTCCCCAAGGAGTTATGAAGGCAGTTTTATGTTGATCGGCGGGGGCAACCAAAATTTGGTTATATCCCAAGAAACCATCCATGAGAGAGAGCATCTCATGGCTTGCATTGAGATCTACAAGTTGTTCAATGCTAGGAAGGGGGAAGTCATCCTTAGGGAAAGCGAGGTTAAGATCCCAGAAATTCGTGCATATCCGAAGTCCCCCCGTCGCTTTAGTGACAGGTACGATGTTAGAAATCCATTGAGGATAGTCAATAGGCAGAATGAAAGAAACAGAAAGGAGTCATTGAAGCTCCTCTTTGACCAAGAGAGCAATGCGTGGATGCATTTTTCTCAATTTCTGTTTAATTGGCTTGGAATCAGGGTTTAGAGTGATGTTAATGGACGGCAATGGTAGGATCAATTCCTGGCATGTCCGCGTAGGACCAAGCGAAAGCTTGGTTGCGGGTACGGAGAAAGGTAGTAAAGGTGGCTTGTTCTGATGTGTTAAGGGATTGTCCGATCTTCACAATGTGAGGATCCTCCTCCGTGTGGATGTTGATTTCTATAGTCGATTCATTCAACATGGTTTGAGTTTCAGACGGTAAGGTGAGTTGAATATAGGAGTCGTCCGCCCCAAGGTAAGTGAGGATGGAGTCGTCATCCTGGCACTCAACAACATTAATCGAAGGTGAATCTTCTTCGATCATGTCTGGATACAGAAGGGGTCAGAAGAGGGGTCCTCATTATCGCGTTGATAATTGAGAGGACCTAGGAAGATAGCATTTATGAAAAAAAAAGTTAGGAGGGATAGATTCGGGATCTATTGACTCTGTGGGTGACGAAGGAAAAATGGGTGATGATGGTTTGGTAGGGGTGACATCGTTGTCTTCTAGAAGACAACTAACACGAGGTTCCTCCTGTGTAGGTGTTTCAGGAAAACCGAGACCACTGCGATCATTGTGTTTGCGTGTAGTCACGGGAATGAGTGTATGTCGGCCTTGTTCATAAAGACCAAAACCAAAGCCTTTCTAAGCACAGCGAGTCAAGAAGGTGAGGGCAAAATGACGATTTTTCAAGTATTGAAAATCAGATTGGAAGGGAACCACACCAAGAGGGGGTTCAGGGGTAATGGAGGATGCGTCAACACCCCCATACGTTAGGTTGGTGCGGCAATGTGGTGGTCTGTAAGATATTACTTCCCCCACACGACGGTCATAGGTAGGATGTGCATGTACCTATCCGTATTCCTGTGGGGTATGGAAAGAACTAACGTTATATAGGTGATACTCCCCCAGTGTAAGGCGTTGAAAAACATCTACTAAGGGGTCTGCGGTTGGGATGTTAGCTGCGGGAAGGGAAGTGGTTTTTGCGACGGTGGTTTCGTCAGTTGAAGGCGTAGGTGCGGTTGAGGTGGATGGTTGAGGTACATTTGAAGAGGATGGTTGGGTTGAATGTATGGGTGTCTTGATTGGTATAAGCACATCGTTAGGGCGGTATAACATATTACAGGTTTTAAAGGGGGGAGGATCAGCTTTTACGGTGTAGGACTTCCCCTTGTACTCAAATTTTATGCATCTATGTAATGTTGAGGGAACGCATCCCATAGCCCGGATCCAAGGGCGACCTAGTAATATGTTATATTGGAACTCTCCTTCAAGGACATAGAAGAGTTTGGGTAAAGTACGTGGTCCTACCCGAATGTTGAGGATCACAGTGCCTAAGGTAGAGGTAATAGCGTCATTGAATGACCACAACATGATGGGATTGGCACACATGTAGCTAGAGGGGATATTCATTTGTTGGAAGGCTTTTGAAGAGATGATGTTTAGGCTAGCACCCCCGTCAATCATAACACGACGTACCCGAATGTCCCGGATGTAAGCTGAGATGAAAAGGGTAGGGTCAGGATCTTCTGTACCAAAGTCAACAATTTCATCTTCAGAGAAACTGACTGCCGTAGCTTGTTGTTGTACAAAATTGGTTGGGGAAGTGGGTTGTTTGGTCAGAGAAGCAACGTGATTGGGTGTTAGAATGGAGGCAACAGGCAGGGTTTCATTAGGTAAGACCTCGATCCCTTGAAGAATTTCAACGAGAGCTTGTCGATGGGATTCAGAAGTCTGAATGAGATCATATAGTGTCATTTTTACGGGCGATTGGTGAAGCTGTTTGATCATGGCTCGATGGGAAACTCCATTAGAGACGGGGTAAGCGGGTCCACGAATAACCACTTTGGGTGGTGGTGCAATCGGGATGTTGGATGGAGAAAGAGAGGACGCATGTGTGCTTTCTTTTGCTTTCTCGTTGTTTTTCTGTGCTCGAGTAGCAATACTAATCATATTAATCTCGTAGACCGGAGATGAAAAAGATGGTTGGGATAAATCATGGTCTTCAAGAGGTGGGGTTGTAATAATGATAGATCTTGGTGAGGCGGGGATAGATGGTATAGTAGAGGGAATTGAAGCTAAAGGTCTCTCCCTTCGTAAGTTGTCTTTCTTAACCTTTGTATCTGGGAGAGGTGACTGACGAAGAATGGTTTTTAAAGGTTTGCATCTCTCCACATCATGTCCTAGTGTGCGGTGATAGGCACAGATTTTAGACTCATCATAACCTATAGGTCCAGGTTTAGATGGGTCATAAGGTCTAAGTGGGGGTAGGGAAATGTTCGCATTCTCCACCAACATAGCAAGGATTTTGGCGTAAGATCCTTTGAGTGGGTCAAAATCGGAGGAGGATGAGGGTATTGGTTTTGCGGGTTTTGGTAATGTTTGGGCGTGGTTGGTTCGTACGGGTGGTGGTTTAGTCGAGGGGTGTTGATACATGGTTTTCACTAAATGTGGTTTCTTTGGCGCATAAGCTATATTCAGCTGGTTAGATGATGAGGCTACAGATGATGTGGTAGCGGGAAATAACCACAGAGAAAGGGGAGTGATAGAAAATAAATCCTTTGATGATGGAGTTCGTTTAGGGTTGATGGGTGGACAGGATATGTGGGGTGACAATGTTGATATACCCTTTGATCTCTGTATAGGTGCAGAAGGCGTAGGTCATTTTGAAGAAAATGCAGGAGGTATGATATATTGATGCAAGGTGGAGGGATGAGGTCCCAATATGGAAGGTAGGTGTGACGATGATGGTTTTGATTGTGATAGAGGTGCGGATTGAGTTTGTCTCCTAGGTGGCGGGGCGGCTTTATTTTTGGATAAATCAAGTCGCTTAGGCGGGTGCGTTAGACTGGGCATTGGTGAGGTCCCAAGTGTAGGGGAAGATTTGGTTAGGTTAATAGAGGTGGATAGGCTACTTGGTATAGATACGGGGGATGAGACTGAGGACATAGGCATTTTGAGTTTCTGTAAACACTTAGGATACATGGTAGAGGTGTCCGGATCGGTCACCTGCATTTGAGTAGAATAGGGGGTACTCAAACATTCCCATAGGACTCGTCTATCTTTTGGAGAATGAAAATCTTTAGGCATGAATTGTAAATTTGGTACGGAAGAAAGACGGGTTGTGATTCCAGTCCACTATGGGTGTGATACAGGGGGTAGATGAGGTACTGTATCAATAGATATTAAGAGGTCGACCGGTTGTTGAAAATATTTAGGCGATGAAGGACTAATAGGCAGGAGGGCATGTTTGAGAGGGTCTGTTATGGTTAAAGAATTTGGTGATGTTGGTGCAAGAGATTTCTCGTCTAAGGATGTCAAAAGGAGTGGTGAGCCTTCCTCTTGTGCAGCAAGAGCGGTAGAAGGGGACATTTGGGAAATAGATAGATTAGATAACATCCATTCGCAGTCTTGTAGGGATGTGGTGTAAGCAAACTCATTGATGAGAAGAGAAGTCTGGGCAGTTAACTCTTTTATGGGTAAAGGAATGATTTCACTTTGGCTTGATGGTGGTGAAGGAGGTTCGGACTCCTGTGTTAGTGGAGAGGCTTGATTCAAAATTTTCTCGATAGAGGCTTTTGGCTGGGAGTCGAAGACTACATGGATCTCATGAACACTCTCCTCGGCTAAGATATCCTGGTTTACGTTACTGTTGGATGAGTGATTTGGGAATGGTTTGTTGAAGATTTTCAAATTTCGGTTGGCAGGGGCATTAGGATTATCGAGGGTTATATCACCTGCATCAACCATTTCCTGCACTATGTTTTTCAACATTTTGCAGTTTTCATGACTATGTCCTTTTACGCGGTGAAAGTTATAGAAGTCATTTTCTTTGTACCAGGAAGGTATAGCGTGGGTAGAATCATACCCGGAGTGAGGTTTAACAGGAGGTAAGGTAATGGCTCCTGCTTTGAGCAATTTTTCCAATATCACACCATATGTTTCTCCCAAGGGAGTGTAGTTGATGGGTTCTGCTTTATACTTATAAGTGGTTTTTGGCGGGGTATTAGATGGTGGTTGGGATTTGAACATCACCGCGTGCATGGCCACTTTTGATTTCGAAGCGGTCGATGGGTGAGGATTGGTGGTGTTAGGTTTGTTGGTGGAATCTGGAGTTCAGAAATTGGGGTTTTTGTTGCGCAACCCGCAATTTCTCTTCTTCTAAGGCTCGAATTTCTAGTTTCCGAGCCATGGTAAAGGCCTCATCAAATGTGTGGAAAGTTTGAATTTGAAGAGTAGGAGAAATGTGCTTAGCACATGCCCACGTAAAAAGTTCGATAAGTTCAACCTGAGGCAAGGAATATATAAGTTGGTTGATAAGGCCCCGCCATCATCCAATGAAATCTGTGATAGATTCGTCTTCGAATTGTCGGATGGCATAAAGGTCAATGATAGATACTTTCTTGGCAATGTTAATGGAGAAATGATCCAAGAAAGATTGGGCTAGTTGGTTAAAAGAGAAGATTGAGTGCTGGGTTAAAGCACTGTACCACTCCAAGGTGGGTCCTGATAAGGACATGGGAAAGGTGCGGAGTAACAAGGCATCATCATGAGCAATCAAATAACAAGCATGTCTAAATGATCGCAAGTGTTGTTGAGGGTCCTATTTACTGTTATCCAAGAAGACGAAGAAGTCACCCCTTCCAAACCATCATCACCCATTTTGTCATCTTCGCCCACAGAGTCGATAGACCCGGAATCTATCCCTCCTAACTTTTTTTTTTCGTGAATGTTATCTTCCTAGGTCCTCTCACTTATCAACATGATGGTGAAGACCCATCTTCTCTTCCCCTTTTGTATCCAGACATGATCGAAGAAGACTCACCTTTGATTAATATTTTGGAGTGCCAGGATGATGACTCCATCATCACCTACCTTGGTGTAAATGACTCTTATATTCAACGCGCCTTACCATCTGAAACCCAAACCATGTTGAATGATTCAACTATATAAATCAACATCCACACAGAGGATGATCCTCACATTGTAAAGATTAGACAATCTCTCAACACATCAGAACAAGCCACCTTCACTACCTTCCTCTGTGCCCGCAATCAAGCTTTCAATTGGTCCTACACCGACATGCCAGGAATCGATCCTGACATTGCTGTCCATAACATCACTCTAAAACCATACTCCAAATCAGTTAAACAGAAACTGAGAAAAATGCATCCACGCATTGCCCTCTTAGTTAAAAAAGAGCTTCAACGACTCCTTTCTGTTTCTTTCATCTTACCTATTGACTATCCGCAATGGATTTCTAATGTCGTAACTGTCACTAAAGTGACAGGGGGACTTCGGATATGTACGGATTTATGAGATCTTAACCTTGCTTTCCCAAAGGATGACTTCCCCCTACCTAGCATTGATCAACTTGTTGATCTCACTACGGGCCATGAGATGCTTTCTCTCATGGATGGTTTCTCATGATATAATCAAATTTTAGTAGCCTCGGCCAATCAACATAAAACCACCTTCATTACCCCTGGGGGGACCTTCTGCTATCGTGTCATGTCGTTTGGCCTTAAGAATGCTAGTGCGACTTATCATTGGGCTATGACTTACATTTTTCATGACATTATGTACACTATCCTTGAATATTATGTCGATGATCTTCTTGGAAAATCCAAACATCACAGTGAACATCTCGATGTTTTAACCATTATTTTCGATCACCTATTACAATACTATGTTCGTCTTCAACCAAAGAAATGTGTCTTTAGTGCATCCTTTCAGGAAAAGTCCTTGGTTTTATCGTCTCTTTACGTCGCATTGAGGTCAACCCAGTTAAATTCAAAGTTATCTTAGAAATGCCCCCACCCCCTAACCTAAAGAAATTGCGTAGTTTGCAGGGAAAACTCCAATCTATCTAGTGTTTCATCTCACAACTCTTGAGATCGATGTCAACCTTTCCATCATCTCCTTAAAAATTACATTGTCTTTCAATGGAGCGCGGAGTGCCACCAAGCCTTTTAGGCTCTTAAAGCTTATCTCTTTTAGCCACCCATGCTTATCCCACCTTAGGACGATCTCCCTTTCTACCTTTACCTTTCTTGCCACTGACCATGTTGTAGGAGCCATGCTCACACATCGTGACTCCGAGCATCGAGAACAAGTATTTTATTACATAATCCATACTCTTGTGGATTACGAAAGTAGGTATACACACGTCGAAAAGTTGTGCCTAGCCCTATCATTCATGGCCACCAAACTCCTGACATTACCTCCTGAATCACAAAACTTTTTTCATCACTAACGCTGACCCCATACATTATATGTACGCCAAACCTCATCTAAACTAATACATCACCTGATGGCTTATGCTCCTTGGTGACCTCGACTTTGAGTTCGTACACCAGAAATCAGTCAAAGTACAGAACTATCGCAGACCAACTTACAAAATCCCCTTTACCTGGGGAACAATTTACCAATTTTACTTTCCCTAATGAACTCATCGTAACTCTTTTGCTCAGTGATGCGTGTTATCTAATGACCCTCTTCTTTCGATGGATCTAAATGCCAGTGTGGTGGAAGGGGTGGGCGTTTGTTCTCATTCCTCTTGAAGGTGAACCTATGCCTCTTTCATTTATGCTCGATTTCCCCTGCACTAACAATACAACGGAAGATGAGGCCCTTGTTTTGGGTCTCCACATTGCGTTACACTTAGGTGTGAAGTCTATTAACATTTTCAGTGACTCTCAATTGATAGTAAATCAAGTTACTGGCATCTACCAATGTAAAAATGAGGAACTTCAAAAGTACAAACATTACGTAGATTCACTTTTGACCTTATTTACCCATTATACTATCCAAACCGTTCCATGCTCAACTAATAAATTTGCAGAATACTATGGCTTGCTTGGCCTCAAAAATTCCTACATCACCAACTGAATCTGACATATTTGTCTTGGTCTAACAACTCTTTGCCCCATCTTACTTAGTCCTGGATGTTTGTATGGTAAATAATGTATCTACTAACTCGTAGGATACCTGGTATCACCAATTTCGTGACTACCTTACCACCTCTGTTCTCCCACCTGACCTTAGTAGTAATGGAAAACACACTTTTCTTAAAGGTGTTTCTTGTTATGTCGTTATGGGGGGACTCCTCTATAAATGTGGCTTTGATGGTATCCTCCTTTGATGTCTAACAGGCAGCTAAAGTCACTCATACCATCCAACAAGTCCATGACGGAATTTGTGGTGGGCACTTTAGTGGCTTTGCCATGGCCAAGTGGATCCTTCACCTAGGATATTATTGGCCTACTCTTAATAAAAACTACTGTGAATATGTTAAGCACTGTGTTATGTGTCAACAACATGCCAACCTTCAACATACTCTCAGCCACCCGCTACAGGTCGCACGAGATCTTTGGCCTTTCTCACAATGGGATTTAGACCTTATTGGTGAGATTCATCCGCCTTCTTCACAATGTCACTGTTGGATCATCATGGCAACCGAATATTACACTAAATGGGTGGAGATCATTCCACTCATTTCAACCAAAAAGGAGAAAATTGTTGAATTCATCAATCATCACATTATTTGCCATTGTTCCAGTATTCCTCATCGCTTGATAACTGATAATGGAAAATCTTTCAAAAATAAGCTGTTACAAGCCTTTTATGACAACTTTGGTATCAAAATTAGCTTCTCGTCACCTTACTATCCACAAGAAAATGGTTAAGCTGATTCTTCTAACAAAACCTTAACCAAAATTCTCATGAAAGTCATTAATGATTCTAGGAAAAATTGACATGATCACATCCCCTTTGCCTCTTGGGATTATCATACCAGCATTCGTACTTCCACTAATGCCACACCATTCTCTCTGGTGTATGGGTACCGAGGTTTTCTTGCCTCTCAAAATATAAATCCCTTCCCTCAGAATATCTCTCTAGGATATTCTCACCAATGCTGACTTCCACCAAGAGCAGTTAGCCCAATTGGAGCTTCTTGACGAGCATCGTCTTACCACTCTTGACCACCTTCAAATTTATCAAAAACGCATCAAGCGTGCTTATGATAAGTGAATTCATGAGCATACCTTTAAAATTGGTGATCTTTTCCTCAAAGAGAATCAACATGTAACCAAACTAGAAAAGAGAAAACATGGAAAAGTTTGCTCCTAATTGGATTGGGCCTTACATTATCACTCACACTTATGGATCAGGTAATTATCATTTAGCTTCGCTTAATGGTAAACCTAAGCCTGAAACCCTTAATTCCTTACATCTTCTGACTACTCTACTATTGAATTTAGTGTTTACATCACTTCTTATCTACCTTGCACTCGTCCCTTGAGCTCATTTACCACCTCATACACCTTTTTTCCATGCATCTCAAAGTAAAATCAAACCCACATAGTTTGATCATCACCTCCTTTTAAAGATGCCTTCTCCTTTTTAGTCTAGTCCATGACTTAAAAGTATCAAAATAACAAGTTCTCAATTATACAATTCTGGGATATTCTTGAGTCAAACTTCCTACAAAACTAGATGCTTCATGCCAAATAGACATCTAGACCTCTAAGCTATAAACTAGACTGCTCCCTCGAAGGACAACTATGTGTAATGCCACATCTATTACTATAAGTAGACTGTTCCCTTAAAGAACATCTATATAAATTTAGCCTATATCAGAAGCTTCTCACATTGATCAGCTTTGTGAAGACCTCAAGAACAACAAAATGTATATCCCATATAGACTTCCCCCATCGATCAGTCTATATCCAGAAACAATAAAAATCAGTATTCAAAAGCACTTTTGAGTCATGGACTTGTCTATTTTGGTTTAGTTCTCTTCTTTTAGAATAATCATCTTATAACAAGTTCTCTGCGCCCCAGCTATACCATCCACCTCACCTCACCATTATTCAAAATAACAAAACTCAAGGGACGTGTGTACATCCAATATATTGTGATTATACAACTCTTTTCACCTATCGACTTCTTTCCTATGCAAGGTACCTAGGTATTCAAGCTCATCCTATGATAAAACATGGTTTGTTTAGCTCTTTCCAACTATGGGACACTTTTTGCCTCTTTTACCTGAATCTACGATTATGTGTTGACCTTAATTAGGACACGGTTTCCTATGCTTGGGTAAGCTAACCCTCACTTCACCTATACCCACACCAACACCAACAACATTACTCTACCAACATCAAACTTTTACCAAATAACAAATTGCCTAACCACAACCAAATTTCCTGAATTCACCTCTCCCTGGTCTTAAGGGAGAACTACATCGGTCTAAGGCCCCTCCTTGTTTTGTGCAATGGGATATGGTAGGCAGCACTTAGGAGACATGAGGTCTCCCAAGGTTAGCTCGACCATCCCCTACCATAACCTATCATGTGTTGTGTTTTCTTTATAAAAAAATAAATAAATAAATAAATAAATAATAATAATAATAATAATAATAATAAATAAATAAATATTTTCACGTATTTTTATTGATAACACTCACCTTGATCCTTTATCAATCCAAACATTCAAAACATAAATATTTTTATAATTATCACAAACTCAAATCAACATACATATTTTGTTTTATTTAGATGTTAAACAAATACATCTTCTCTATCATTGACGCGCGGTCGAGAATCCTTATTTATTCTTCTACCCCTATGTATGAAACTCACTTAGACCCCCATGCCTCGTCCTGAACCAGGTAGTGATGGTGATCATCGACGCCGCTCACCTAGCCTCTCCATACTCAAAGGTACCACTGCTATTGGTTCCTCCCACTGATCCACCAATCTCTCCTGTAACATACGAATATGCCCTCTCGTCGTGGAGGACTCTTGCCTCTAGTCTCTCCACTCGAGACTGCGAAGCCTCTAACAATCCCATGGTCTCGTTCACCTGTGTTTGAAGCTGGTGAACTAAACCCTGCAGGCGGTCTCTCTCCACTGGTAATCACAGCTATGTCAGGATGATCGGCCCTCTCGTGTGTACTTCACAACTCTGCTCCCCACCATAATCTATAAGACTCTGTCACTCCTGCATCCATTACCCTGCGATCGGCTACTATCTCTTCTGGTCCTTCTAGAAGAGTTGGCCGTGGAGGTGAGAATGGTGCCTCGGTGTCGATCCTTCTATATGGTCTATGATCCATGGGTATATCCTGAAAAAATCCAAATTGTCGTCACACGCGATCTAGAGGAATCCTCTCGTACTCCCCTAGCCTATGTCCTGCGATCCACCTCACTCGCTCTACACCCCTCAAATCCTCGGCTATGTTCGCCGTCACCATGTAGTTCCCGTAAGGCCTCCAATAGATATCCACAATCATCATCATCTCTAACTTTTACCTATAATACTCGGCGTTATCTGTCACAGTCTCGGCTCTTGCCTCTTGCTCTGTCTAGACCCATCGCCTAAATCCCAACCTCTGCACTCCTGTCTCTCCTTCCTGGATTGGTCGGCCTATTGGTCGCACACACACAATGTGCTCATAGGCCCAACAATGTAATAAGTATGCACAATCCAGTGTAGTCCTGTGATTTCACCTGCATGCCCATAAACCCCTGTATAGCTCCACCAGATATGCGGGTGTCCATGCGAAAGTAATGCTACCTTCTATCATCTCACGAATAATACACATCAATGATTTTGGAAATCTTCCCCCATCCACTCTAGGTAATGCATAATACCCCACCGCTATCATTAATACCACGACCAACCTTGTTGCCTCAGGGTGTGCGCAAACATTATACCATAAGTAAATGTCACAGCCTTGCTGTGTCAAATCTCGTGCAGCTGGACCAAATACTAGCCGTTATCGCTGCCACGCGCTGCGTTAGGCCCTGCCTGATACACTGGTCTTCCTGTAATTGGAAGTCTCAAAATTTGAAACACATCTTCTAACGTCACTATCATTTCCCCTATTGGCAGATGGAAGGTATTCTTTTCTAGATTCCATCTCTCAATCACCACCTGCAACATAGCATGATTGCGTGCGATTCGTGAATAATAGCGGATTCCGCTTAACCCCACACGGTTTATTAATGCCCGCTCCACTGGTGTTACATCTGCTCGGACCCGTGACAACAAAGCTGGTACCCTATCATTCATCATCAACCTTGCCTCTGCCTGCACACATCAAACCAACGAACAACAAACAACAAATGAATTCCCAAGTGTTTTTTATCAGAATCTACAACTTTACACAGTAACCGATATCGATTACCTAACAGATACTGGTTAGGCCTAAACCGATATCGGTCACTTTCAATACTATCCATCCTGCTCAAAAACACCACCTATGATAACTTATTCACTGGTTTACCCCTCTCTGTACTTACAAAACATATCTAAAACACCTTATTACCTACCCTATAACACTCACCCCATCCCAAACCCTTGTCTATCACCTTTCTACCCACTTACCTTACCACATCCTATTTATAAGCATGCAAAATCTCATTCCAACCAAAACTTATACCTCTTGGGATGCAGCAGCTTGAGGTGGAACCTGTCTTCTCTCTCCTCTCTGCCCACTGGACGCTTCTCCTTGTTTAGCCATGTTCACCAGACTCTTCACTATAACTTGCCTTTACACCTTCTTAATCCAAGCCCACGATCACTTTACCTATCTCTTTCCTCCTTATCACTCAATTCTCCCATGAAACTACCATGTATGGACGTCAACAGCCTCGCATCCTCATATTTAACATGTTGCATGACTCTAAAAATAAGAATTTAAGTTGCCTCCCAAGCTTTTCTATTTTTAGAAAAGCTCATTTTAACATAACCGATGTCAGTTACCTAACCGGTATGGGTCAGATAGCGACCAACATCGGTTAGCTAACCGATATCGGTCAACCTGTCTCCTTTTGCTTATACCTAGGCCTTTTCTTTGTTTTTTGCAAATTTTTGGTTGGCGCCCGCCTCTTTTCCCTGCATAATGACATCATTATCAACATCCATCATCATAATACCATCAACATTTCAACACATATGCATATCATCAAAACATCATCAACGTCATCTATATACATCAAATTCCAATACCATTGACAAAACACATGAAACATTATAATATATGCATCAAATCAACAATTATACACACCATATGGATCAAACTCATCATCTATATATCATCAAATCAATGTCAAAATATACAAATTACCCTGCATGGGGCCTCTATGATCCCAAATACAAAGTCAGCACGCAGGCCGTTGTCTCTGTCAAACTCTCGACTCGGCTCGCAGGCTGGTCTCTCATGTCAAAAATATACTCAGCTCGCAGGCCGGTATCAACTATACAAAATGTACTCGGCTCACAGGCCGGTATATACAACAAAAATGAATACATAAATCCTATGTGGGCACGCAGGCCTCTATATGCACACTTGGTTCGCAGACCAGTGTCTCTATCAAAAAAATCAACTATCCAACTCAACCAAAAACATCTCCGCTCCTGGGGCAACTCAGCTCTCTCCCCCTCCCTCGGCTCGTCCCTCAGCTGGCCCCTGTGCCAGATCTCGCCTCCTACCCATCACTGACCCACTGGCTGTGGCTGCGGCCCCCTGTGACTTGTGACTCTAGGAAGTCTCGGCTCTATGAGCCGCATATGGCTGATAATCTACACCGGTGCCATCTAGTACGTCCTAATAGTAATGGGCCTCCATTCTCGCCTCCATGTACCGGGGCCCATGCCACCATGGCTGGTGGGGCTAGTCCCCCGGCTCCTAATAGAAGTAGGCCCTGCCCTGCCTGTACACCCTGACCCTGAATCTGTACCTGTGGTGGAGGTGGAGCTACCATCAAAGCCTGAACATAGAAACCTGAGGCATGTGCCTATGCCTATACCTGTGCCTGGGCTAACTGCCCCTGTAACACCCCAATCTGTACCTGTGTAGCCGCAAGCTACCCCTGTAGTAACTGCACCTGACCCAAGAGATGGTCCCTCTCTGCTGTCACAGCTGCCAAATCTGGTTGTGCTGGCTGTGCTCTCATGGCCACCCTCTGCCCTACCCACCAAACCAAAAATGAGCCTATAAGGCCTGCGTCGTCCACTGTGTCATCTACCGGTCTCTCTGCTACCCAGACTGGGTCAAATGGTTGCGGTATAGGTAGTAGTGCCTCTACATCCTCCCTCTGATACTGTGGGAAGGGAGGTGGCTCATCCTACTGTAGTCCCAGCTGTTGTCGTACCCTCTCTAAAGGAATCCTCTCATACTCGCCGGGTCTCCATCTAGCTATCTAGAAGATGTACTGGATCCATCGCAGCTGTGCTCGGGCTCCTCCATGGGGCTGATGGCCTCTGTATGGCCTCCATATAATATCTAATGCAGTCAGGCCCTCTAACATATGCCTGTAATAAGTGACATCCCACCCTGCAATAACTGCTCGTGGCTGGCCCACAACCCCCAACCACCTCTGAAACCCATATCTATAGACTGCCTATGGCCCTGGCTGCTAGGGTAACCTTACTGGTCGTATACACATGATATGCTCGTAGGCCCAGCAGTGTAACAAGAATGTCGAACATATACCGAATCGCCTCATACGGCGATAGCCCCAGAGCTCTCTATATAGCTACACCAGATACACTGGTGCCCATGCGTAGCAGGTGTGCTCCTCCACCATCTCATGTAACACTCCCATCAGAGCCCGTGGGAAGCGGCCTCCCTCTGAGTCAGGGAGGGCAAAGTAGGTGATACCGATCATCATCAGCATGGCAAGCTGTGTCTCCTCTTAATGAGCGCGATACATATCGCCGTAGTAGATGCTTGCACTATGATACGTAATCAATGGGGCTGCATCCCCAAATACCTGCAGGATGCTATCCATCGCTATCTCAGCATCCACCTGGAACACCTCCTCACTTATGATCAGTAGTCTCAGGATGCGATACACATCCTCTAGGGTGACTGTCATCTCTCCAGTAGGGAGATGAAAGGCATTGGTTACCGGATCCCATCTCTCGATGAGGGAAACCATCAGGTTGTGGTCCCTATCCACAGCCCTATACCTCTGGACTCCACTGAGTCCAACCTCCCACATAACTACCCACTGCGCTGCGGTCACATGTGGCCACATCCACTCCAGTAGAGGTGGCATATGATCTCGAATGGTCAACTACTGGCGTGCCTGCAAAAACAACCCACTCCGTCAGGCCTACCCTTCACAAAACAACTACCTTAACCCTCTATACTCACTCACCCACCCAATCACAACCCAACTCTATAAACACATCTACACCCACCTATCTTACCCTATACATCTATAAATCTTTTTTCTTCCCTATATATCTATAAATCCTTCTCCCCCCTCAACCCTATAATCTATCCTACCCGCCCAAAACAAACACCCAACAAAAACAATTTTACAACCCTACCTCCTACCCATGGCGACCGGTATCGGTCACCCTCGACCGCCATCGGTCCCCCACCCGCAGTCTATGTCCCAAATTTTATAAACCGACGTCAGTCGACACATGACCAACGCTAGTCTTTGTACCTACTAATCTACACAATTACACTATGACCGATGCCGGTCGACTAGTGACTGACATCAGTCACTATGGGATTTCGGGGCCGGACCAAAAATGGCCCCAAAACCCCCTTTTTTTCTATTTTTCCCAATTTACCTAACATAATTTCCTAAAAACTTACCCACCCTGACGTTTTGGCCTACCTAACATATCTACCCAATCTATTTTACTGTTTACCTTCATTTCTTCATTATTTTATCAAATTTTGGATTCCTACCCCAATACCCAAATCCCAGCTAAATTCATAAAATTGACAGATATAGGGATTCAGAGCCTACCGGTATGACTACACGTCATCATGGTGGGATAGGTGGTGGTGGTCCAGCTCCTCCAGCACCTCCTGCTCCTCCAACCTGGGCCATCGCTCCAAATCTCCTTAGCAGAGTCCTCAACCAATCAAATTTTGCCTCCCAATCTCTGGGGGCCTACCAATAACTCACTCACCCACTCAACTAGTGCCAACTCGGCCTACACACTTGACACAATCAATTAAAAATTCAACAAGAACAATTTTGGTGCTCAAATTCACAATGTGAAAATGACATGCCGCTTTTTTATTTTTATAGGTTTTTTGACCTCTAACCGATATCGGTTAGGGTGCGCCCTAGATAACCGATAATCGATATCGGTCACCCCTAACCAATATTGGTTACCTGTCTTATCCACCAATCTCCATTTTTCACCACCTCGCTTACCCCCGGCTTGGCTAAATAGCCTTATTTTGAATTCATCGGCCCGACCCAAGGCCGCAACCAACCAATTGGCTCGACCGAAGGCCGCAACCAATCAATCAGCCCAACCCAAGGCCGTAACCACTCTGGCCCAACCCAAGGCCGCAACCAACCAACCAGCCCAACCCAAGGCCGACCAATCAACTGGCCCGATTGACCCAAGGCTGCAACCAATCAATCGGCCCGACCCAAGGCCGCAACCAACCAATCATCTCGACCCACGGGCAACCAACCAATCGGCCTGACCTAAGGCCGCCCGACCCAAGGCCCAACCAATCGGCCTGACCTAAGGCCGCAACCAATCTATCGGCCCGACCCAAGGCCGCAACCAATCAATCGGCCCAACCCAAGGCCGCAACCAACCAATCAGCCTGACCTAAGGACCCAAGGCCTGCAACCAACCCAATCGGCCCGACCCAAGGCCGCAACCAACCAACCCTAGACCTAAGGCCGCACCCAACCCAATCGGCCTGACCCAACCGTAACCAATCAATCGACCCGACCCAAGGCCGTAACCAACCAATCAGACTGACCCAAGGCCGCCCAACCCAATCGGCCGCACCAATTAAATACCTCGACCGAGGCTCACAAATTATGATTCTATCCACCCATCCTGTAGTTGTTTGTTTAATCGAGCTCACCCGTTCGTGTTTTAGCATGCCTAGGATACTTGAATTGATCAGCCGACCAGCTTTGCCTAGACCGAGACCGTGACATTTATCTCAACCAAACCAACCATTTGGTACTGTCCGAACATGCCTAAACATTCCGGTACCTTACCCGTTATATCCCCTAGAGCTACTTCCTATGCCTTGGATACCAAGATTATATCAACCTTGTTTGGATAAACTATCGACCTTTGCCTATGAATTGCTTGTTTTCTCTTCAAATCATGTACCCTGGTCGCACTACTAGCATTTCAACGTGCGTCGGCTTCCTTGAACTTACCCCACCATCTTACCATCATCTCATCATCATTCACCCTTTATCAACCCTATCCCTGATTTCATGTCGCCTCAATCTGTGATAGATTTGAGGGGGATTACCTATACCCTTAACTAGGGCAACCACTTCTTATTATTGTCAGTGCATCTTTACAAGACAAGCTACACGACAACAAGGGGAAAATGTAGACACCAAATTTGGGTCTTACGATGCCCTGTACCCTGTATCTCGTCCCACAACCTAACCCTACCTCACCACCTAAACCTTACACACTTAATTATTTATTAATTACCTTATAATTAATAAATCCACATCTCCAACCCTTCCACCTCACCTCGCCACCTCACTATGACCTAGCCCTAACCCTAAACTAACCTAATTAAGACCTATGACTTGGTCCAGACCCACACCCATGACTCATCACCCCTCACCCACATCAAAATGAACCTAATAATGACTTGACCAAGCCCACAACTGATCCCTCGATGAGAAAAGGAGGGAAAGTTGGCTATTTTACTAAAAATAGCCAACTTTGACCTAACCGACATCGGTCCCTACTCGACTGGCGTCGGTTACGTAACCACCATTGGTTCCCTGTAAATGACCTCCCCCAACCAAAATGATGGGATCCTGGAATTCATTTGCAAGAGAGAGACAAGTGAAGGAGAGAGAAGAGTTTGCAAAGAGGAGTATCGAGCCCAAGACTGTAACTGAGCAACTAGAGCATTGTCACACTCATCCAAACATTGGGAGAGATCGGAGGATAGCTTCATCAGATCACTTCCGATTGCTGGATCATCCCAACTGAGCCTTGCCTTTGCCACTACATTCTTTGGACCTACATCCACATTAGAAACTAGTAAGTAGTCTCTTTTATCACCTTGTATGCTTCTAGACACTACTTTGTGAACTTTTAATTCATAGGGATTATAAGCTCACTCCTGGATCTACTACCCAGCAACAACCTGCACCTAACCTTTGGTCATCCATCTCTATATTGCCCCAAAGACAGCTCTCTCACTCTCTGAGTCTTCTCTATCACCCTACTACTCCCCTCAACCATCTACAAACCTTCCAAACCTCATAACCACCTTACACCAACCTCCATTTAAAAATCCCTAAATCACTGCCCCTACCGATATCGGTTATTCCCTACCAGTACCGGTTTTATAACCGATGATCGGTTATCCAGTGACCGGCATCGGTCACTGTGACTTATAGCAAAACCTACCTTTCACCTATTCACCTCAAAACAATCTCATTTCTAGCCTGGTCTATCCCTGTAACTTGATTTGAACATATCAATAAATAGTGACCAAACAAATAGCATGACATTCTATTATTGGTAGTTTAGTCTCTATTGATTTTAATAACGAGATACCTAAATTGTGAGTTCACAATAGCTTCTTTATTATCATTTGCATCAATTTGTATTAAAAGGGAACTGACCACCTTCGAAAGGAATTCTAATATTTCCTGGGCCCAAGCCAGTTCCCTCACTTATTGTCTAACTAAAATATGGTGCTCTTGCATTCTTATTTACAGGTAGTCTTTCCCAGACCAAAAGGATCTCTTCACAATCGATATGATCTCTCTACGGTATACGCACACCTTCCCAACACTCAATAGGTATTCCTCCTAACCCTAACCCCTATCTATTTCTCAAGAGAATGAAAGGATAGAATTAACTCTATTCTGGAACAAAATTTTGTGTGAAACAATATGAGTTACCTGTCATACTCTTGTTAATACCCTTTCCCCTTTTTTGACCAAAATTTACCCTTCCCCACCACCGTTTGACCTTACCTACCCTTATTGCAACATACCTCCAAGCCTACATTACCTATCCCTATCCTTAATTGTGTTTAGGGACTTGTTATTTTACCCATACCTCGGCCCTACCCATGCCGTGATCTAGCTACCTAGACCCATAACATTGTTAGTGACCTATGAACTCATGTGCTCGTTATACCTTGTGACACTGTTACCTGTGTTGTTTGACCTAATAACCTTACCTTGCCTATTGTCATGTTGTTTATCCTGACCTAACTTTTGGTGTACTGGAACATACCTAAATGTTCCTACATCTGACCTACATTGTGTTTCCACACCATATCATATGCCTTGGATACCAGAATCACTTCAACCTTGTTCGAATAAACCTCTCGACCTTGGCAAATGTATAGTTTGCAAGCTCTTCAACCTAGAGTTGTGTCGTAGTTTATAAAGTGTGTGTGCATTTGACTGCTAATACCTTTGACCCTTTCCCATTTACTTATTTGCCTATTTTTGACCTCTACCCTTTCCCACAGCTGCCCACATCTACGCTCCTTTTCACAGCATCCACCACTTCCATCTTCTATCAAACCACTCACCACTTCCATCTTCCACCTCACCAGTTCCTGGTTTGAGGGGGGTCACCTTTACCCACACATGGGGCATCCACTTCTTATTTTTGTTAGTATCACTTACCAATACAAGCTACGTGAAAAAAATGGGAAAATGTAGACACCTAAATTTGGTTACATTCCCCTTAGCCCCTAATCGGATAACCAACTTAAACATGGGCACCTAACCATGGCCCCCTTTCACCCCACATTAATAATTAATTTAATTATTTTAATTAGATTAAATACCCATCCTCACAATATCCATTATTTTATTACCTTAATTGACCTAATTTCCACCTCACCTAGACACCTCATCCATTGTGATATTTGTGATCCCTCTTACCCCCATTTGATGATACGATATGTGATGATTAGCTTAGCATTCATGTATGATGTATAGACGATGTTACATGTGGTGATATTGATAGAAATATGATGATGTGATAACAAAACAATGCACATGCAACAAGAAAACACAATCAAATTCTAACAACGAACACAATGAATCAACACAACAATTTACTATTATACACCAGCATGCAAAAACACACTTCAATATTCACAAGTAATAATAAATCTAACCTAATCAAGAAAAGATGAATCCTAACAAAGTATGTCTAAACAAAAAACTATACAAATGTACAAACATGAAGCAACTATACAAGCAAACAAGAAAAAACAAGAAGCAAGCTAAAAGAAGTAGATTAAAGTAAATGTTTTTGTAAGATTGTTTTGTGAAACAATTTTCTATTGTTTTGATTTTTATCAAACAATTTTTTATTGTTTTGATTTTTAAGAAACAATTTTCTATTGTTTTGATTTTTGTGAAATAATTTTCTATTGCTTTGATTTTTGTGAAACAATTTTCTGTTGTTTTGATTTTTGTGAAACAATTTTCTATTTGTTCTAATTTTCTAACATTTTTGAATGTTTTTGTGTTTTTATAGCATATTTAAATGTTTGTGTTTTTCTAACATATTTGAATTTTTTTGCATTTTTTCTAACATATTCGAATTTTTTTGCATTTTTCTAACATATTTGAATTTTTTTGCATTTTTCTAACATATTCTAAAGCTATGCAGAGGTAACCAAGAAAGAGTGGAGCCCCAGCGTTAGACGGGGAATATACAAGGGCTAGTGCCACGTGCTTAAAAATAGGAAGGTGAAGACGCAGAAGTACCCCCAACGTGAGATGGGGAATAGAAAAACACCATCCCTTCATAGACAAACAAAAGGAGAAAAAATTGGATCAAGGCTTGACAAGACCTGGCTCATAGGGAAGCTCGGATGTAGATGCGGAACTAGCCCTAGGCTAAGTAAAAGTATCCTCCAGATGCAAGATGCTTGTGAACAACGAATCCTCCAAAGGTGCTGGAAATCGGATTTCACCCAAGGACTTATCCAAAGTGCCAAAATTGCATAGTTTTCACTTATGGATGACCTGTTTTCTCTTTTTCTTTTTCTCCTATTTTAATTTTTTTTTCTATTTTGATAATTTTTACATTGTTTTTGGTTTGCTTTTCTGATTTTCATGCACCATGTTTAAGCATAGAATCGCTTAAGGTGCATGGCATTCATGGGCTTGTGGAGCTCATCACCATTGGGGTGGGTAATTTTTTATGCTCCTGTGCCATACTTGGCCACGATGACATAAGGTCCTAACCAATGCGGTTTGGACTTTCCTTTCTTCTCTCTTTCCGCCCTTGTGTTGAACTGATTTTCTTTCATGACCAAATCACCAACCTCAAACTGATGAGGTATGATTCTTTTTTTGTAATTGTGAGAAACTCTGTTTTGATACACTTTAAGATGATTTAGGGCACGGATGCACTTCTCATCCAGAATTTCCAACTCTACCAGTGTAACCACTCTGTAATCTACATCCTTGTCTAGATAATCCCTAAGAGAGATTCGTAGGGAAGGAAGCTCGATTTCTAACAAGATGATAGATTTCATTCCAAATACTAGGGAATATGGTGTTGCACCAGTAGGAGTGTGAATAGAGATCCTGTAAGCCCAAAGAGCTGGGTGAATTTGCAAATGCAAGTTGTGACCTGTCTTACTTATCATCTTTTTCATGATTCAAACCAAAGTCTTGTTAGTGGCCTCAGCCTATCCATTTCCTTGGGGGTAATATGGTGTAGACCACTTTAATCTTATTTAAAACTGATGACAGATATATTTCACGGTCTTATTCTTGAATGATTTTCCGTTGTCATTAACTATGGATGCAGGAATTCCATACCGGTAAATAAGATGATTCATGATGAACTTTGAGATCTGAGCACCCATTACATAGGTCAAAGGGATAGCTTTCACCCACTTGGTAAAATATTTAGTAGCTGTAACGATGTGGGTACGGCCATTAGATGAAGTAGGGGTAAGCTTCCCTATTAAATCAAGTCCCCATTTGGAAAATGGCCATGGGGTCGTGATGGGTTGCAACGGTTGTGACGGGGCATGGATGACATTTCCATACTTCTGACAAAGTACACACTTCTGCACATAGTTACAACAATTAGTTTCCATGGTAGGCCAATAGTAGCCTACTCTTAATAATTTCTTGGCTAGAACCATCCCATTTGTTTGGGCTCCACACACCCCTTCATGCGCTTCTTTAATCACTTGGACTGAATCTATATTATCAAGACAACATAACAGACTCCCATCATAGCCACAATGATAGATCGTACCTTCTAAGAGGGTATAGTGGGATATCTAGTGGATAAGGCTTTATTTATTGGTATGGGAGATGTCAAGATGGAACGTGTTGTCTTTAAGGTAAGTGAAGATGGGATCATACCATGGGGAATTGGGACCAACAACATCACAAGCTAGATAGGATTTTGACATGTCATATGTAGGCTAGCGTAGATTTTCAACCAAGAAAGGAAAATCATTACTTTCTAGTGCAATGTGTAGCATAGAACCTACATTTTCCATAGCATCTACAGATCTGTTATGTGCTCTTAGAATTTGTTCAAACATGATATTCACAAAATACTCTTTCAAAGTTTTGACCAGCTTCTTGTAAGGGATGAGCTTATCATCCTTGACTTTGTACTCATCATTGACTTGTTTGATGATTAAGTGTGAGTCACCAACTATTTTAACATGATGGATTTCCTATTTGATAGCAAGCTTCATCCCAGCGATGAGCACCTCATACTCTGTAATGTTATTCGTGCAAGGAAAACCAAGGTGAAAAGCGTGAGGTATGGGGTTGCCAAAAGGATTAATTAGTACCACACCTACCCCTGAACCATGAAAAGTAAAATATCCATCAAATTGTACCTACCACATGATAGATTCCTCAATGTATAGTAATGAAGTATCTGGAAAATCTAGATTTATAGGTTTTGTTGCTTGTAAAGGTGCTTTGGCTAGCTAATCAGTAAGTACCTATCCCTTGACCGAATTTTCGTACATAAACTCGGTGTCAAATTTTCTCAATAGAATGATCCAATTACCCATTCTACTTGTGAGGACGGGTTTAGATAGCAGGTATTTGAGCAGGTCAACTTTTGATATAAGCTTGGTTATAATATTTAATAGGTAATGGTGAATTCTTTGAAAGGTAAAAACAACAACCAAATAAGCTTTTCGATTTGAGGATAGTTGAGATCATAAGAGATGAGAGTACGATTGAGATAGTATACTAATTTTTCTTTTCATTCGAGGTCATACTGCACGATCAACGCACCAATATCAAATTGAGTAGTAGAAATATATAGTAAGAGCAGCTCACCAAGAGTTGGGGGCATGAGGACAGGTGGATTAGCCAATTATTTCTTAAGTAGGGAAAATGCCTGATGTTGCTCCAGTCCCTAGATAAAGGCAACATACTTTTTAAGCAGATGAGTGAAGGAATGACATTTTTCAACAAGTTGGGAGATGAAGTGGCGAATAGCTTGTATCTTTCCCTGCAAGTTGCGTAGTTGCTTAATGTTTTTAGGAAGTGGCATTTCAGTAATAGCAGTAACTTTAGCAGGGTCTACCTCAATCCCTCTTTGTGATATAATGAAAATGAGAAAAATTCATGATAGCACGCCAAAGACACGTTTATTTGGGTTCAAATAGACTTTGTACTCTCACAGGCATTCAAAGATACACCGCAAAATAGCATGGTGGTCTTCCCTTGTCTTGGATTTCCTGAGGATATCATCCACATAGTCTTCCATGATATCATGGATCATATCATTAAAAATCACCATCATTGCTCTTTAATAGGTATATCCTACATTTCTAAGGTCAAATGGCATTACCTAATAACAAAAAGTACCCTAGGGAGTTGTGAATTTTATCTTGTGTTGATCTTTGTCGACTATCTTGATCTAATTGTAGCCTGAGAATCCATCCATAATAGATAGCATTTCATATCCTACAGTTGAATCAGTAATCATATCGATATTAGGCAATGGAAAATCATCCTTTGGGCATGCCTTATTTTTGTCTCTAAATCGGTACAAATTCTTATCCCAACAGGTTTATCCTGTACAGGGACGATGTTGGATATCCATTCAAAGTAATCAATGGGTCGAATGAATCTTGTCGTGAGCAATCTTTCTAACTCTTCCTTAACTAGAAGAGTCACCCTTGGGTGCATCTTTCTGAGATTTTTCTTGATGGGCTTGGCGTCTTCGTGTAAAACTAAGTTATGCACTACCTAGGTTAGGTCCAAGCTTGGCATATCCTTATAGGACCGTGTGAACACATCTCTAAATTACCACAGTAGCATGGTGAATGTTTTATGTTCCCGTGCTAAGAGCAAAGCTCCCAACTTGACTATTATCAGGTCATCTTTTGTGCCAATGTTTATATGAATAGTCTCTTCTACCAATAACTTTTACAAATCCTCCATATGCATAGGATTGGGAGGAAGGTTGAGATCTTCGTCCAAGGATGTCTCTATGAGATTTTCATCCTTGGCATGGTCACTTTTATTGTCCTTTGATTTTGTAAATGTTTTTCTTCTAGCACCTCAAAGAGGTTTTCATTATGTGACTTAGACTTTGAATTTTACCAAGGCTTTTCATTAGAACGTTTTCCCTCTCTTTTTCTTAAATTTTGTAGACTATGAAGCTCAGCTTCCTCTCCAAAGTAGGCGTAGGTATCTAAGTCAATGTAAAAACACTTTTTGTGATCTGCAATGGGGATTGTATCCCGAATGCCCATGAATTCTGCAATTGCTTCATCATTTTCAAATAAATCTAGTGGCACATGACATTTTTGGTCCCATTCAACAAGGCAAGGGTAGACAAGGTCAATTTTAGGTTCAGTAGGGGTTACAGTGAGGACAGTGGTATTCATGAATAGGTTCGTGGAGGAAAGATCCTCGTATTGGCTACATTGGGAATCTGTGTCATTGTCTAAATAGTCAGAGCTATCTTCACACTCAGAACATGTGGCATCTTGATCATTGGGGTGTGACCCATAGGGCCAAATTTTGATGTCATACCTTTCTATCCTAAAATGTGGGAGAGGAACGGGTTCTCGTTGTCCTTGCTCATTACTTCTGCATCCTAGACCTTTGTAGCCCATGGAATACATCATTCGGCTAGATTTCTCATACTCAGGGGTTTGGTAGCAAGTTGGTTGAGTATCTTTTGAGACCCAAGTCATAGGTGGATCCAACAATTTCTCTTCAACAAATAATCCTCAAAGTAAAAATGACCCAATAGTTTGCTCATCTCTAGCCCATCTGAAATGATAGTTGGGTCGACCTCTAGTTTTAGGTGATAATGAGAGGTCTGAAACTAAAAGGGCTTGTTGCACATTATACTCTCCACAACCATATTCTAGAACCTTCATCTCTCATTAATCAAAAGGGGAAGTTGATGCAAAGGCACCATGGGTGCAAGAACTGAGGGAATCTAAATCTACTCGAGACTCCATGGCTTCGGATTGAAGAGGAACATCTATATCAGCACAGGGACACGTATAGGCACCCTTACACGCAAAACTATTGAGAGCTTTGCAGTGAGCGAAGGGATTTGGATCTCCTGGTATCATTACAGTGTGTCCCTCATGTTTCAGTTTGATTTATTGATGGAACGTGGATGGAACAGCCTACATGGCATGAATCCATGGTCGGACTAGAAGCATATTTTATGGGAGTTCCAAGTCCAGGACATAAAACATCGTGTGATGACAAGTGGGTCCAACTTCCATGGGTAATGTGATTGTGCTAGATGATTCTCTTTCCATATTGTTGTAAGTGGTTATGGTAATGATGTGGGACTTGTGGTCTTCTTCGATATGTCCCAGTTGCTTAACTAATTTCAATGTGCATATATTCAATCTTGATATGTTGTCCACAAGCACCCATTTTATCTTTTGGTGGGTAACGAATACCTCAATATACAAGGGGAGATTATGCATTGGATTTTCAATAGGGATCTCCCTATGATTAAGGGAAATGTGCTTAGTCAGAACAATGTTTGCTACCACATCCTGAAGAAGTGTAGGATCTACTTCTAGTGGCACTCCTTACCCTTGAAGAGTTTGGTAGAAAATTTCGTTATGTACATTAGATATTTTAAGAAGATCTAAGATCGAAATATTTGCAGACGTCTTCTCAATTTGTTCTAAGAGGTTGTACCTACCACTTTGTGGGGTTGATGGAGAGGGTTCAGGAATCATGAGGCGGCCACACCTTATTATTGTAGTGCAATCCTTTCCCTTGATTTGAATGGTGTTCACATGGTCACTAGGGGAGGGGATACATCCAATGAGTGAATCATAATGATTATTTTATTTCTTGGTATATAGATAATTCATTGTTTTATAACTTTGGGATGACTCTCCTCAATGTGGCTTTGGCTCCTCTGACTCACCTTGTTTAGGGAATGCTTCTTTATATATCCCCATCTTTTCATTAGGTGTCTAAGTTTTTTCATGGTTGTCCACTTCTATCTCCCCATTGTCGATGAATTTTTGGACGTACTGAAAAAGTGGTAGACATTTGTTTGTTTTGTGTCCTTTGACATGATGTAATTCACAATAGTCATGTTATTTGTACCATGATGGCTTTGGGGCATTGTCATCAAAGGGTTGTGTCATGGGATAATTTACCATGTGAGTTGCATCCAATTGTTTCAATATGACCAAAAAAGGTTCGTTGAGAGGAGTGAACATTCTACATTTAGGTGGTGGTTGAATAGGTCCTTTGGTCAATTTAAAATATTGACTGCTTTGAACTATTTGCACACGTTTGGAATCTATGATTCCGTCTACCACCACATTTTTGTTTTTTTTTAATATTTTCAAATTTTCCGTAGGTTTAACACTTTGGTTATCTTTAGAGTCCTATTTAGGAGTTCCTTTGGCAATAAGGGCTTTCTCTATTTGAATACCCTTCTCAATAACCTCCTCGAAAGTGTGAACACAATGCATTTGAAGGTGGAAAGCGATGTCTAGAGATTGGGCACAAAGATACTCACAAGTTATTTTTCAAGGAATGTACAGGGGAAGTGATTGGCTATCCCTCTCCATCTTTGTAGGAATCTAGCAAATGTTTCGTTGAGGAATTGTTTAGTGCCAAACAAGTCTACCATGGGTATGTCTGTTAGAGTAGGTATTTACCTTAGCTCATGTTCACCTAGGTACTTTATTTACCTTTATTGTATTTATCCTCACCCACTTATGTGTGTGGATATTTATTTTTATTTATTTAGATATTAGGGGATATTATCTAGTTGTTAGGTGTAGTTCTTTCCTTGATCTATGGTATTGACTAGATCCTTCATGTCTAGTTCTCTCCTAAATCTATGGTCTTGACTAGTTCTTTGATGACTAGTTATTTCCTTGATTTATGGCTATGATCAAAGACCTTGACTGGTTCTTAAGATTGTTATTCCTTGCCTATATAAGCAAGGCCCATTCTCATTGTATTTCATTAAGTTCCATAATAATATATGATAGTGTGCTCATTTGTTTGAAAGGTTTTGTGTAAAGTTATTCTGGTAAATTTCTTTCATCTTATTGATCGTGGTGTTTGATTAGCATCTGTGTTCTTGGCTTGGTATGATCTGGTTATCATTCCTTTTATGGTATCAGAGCATAGAGATTGCTGTTGACATCCATTTGTAATTCTCAGCTTTGCAACATTTTTTTCTATATTCATATATTATGAACTCCGTATTTTGTTGATGTGTGCATTTTTATACAAAATAAAAGTATTCCATTAGATCCGGAAGGTGGCAAAACCCTAAGATCAACACTTGTTTTTCCGTGTTCTTTCCATTGGAAATATTTATTTTGAGAATTACACTATAATTATAAAGTGCCATATTGTAACACGCACTCATTATAAAGTGCCAAAATCTGGGGGGGCTCTTGGTGCATTACTTGGGGGTCTTGTTGCATTGCTTGGTTCTTGCATTTATTTTGGTGTTTTTTTTAGGATGGCATCTACTTCTACATTAGATCATGTTGAGCCATTAACAACACATAATTACCACACATGGAAACCAAGAATGGAAAAAATAATTAAGCAGAAAGGATTATGGGATTTGACTTCTTCAAAACAACCAGTATTCACTAGAGAATATGAGAATTTTCAGTACCAGTGTAAATTTGATGAGTGTATGGGTTTGATAGGAACTTATGTAAGTGACATTCTTTTGTTTCATTTGGAAAAATGTGACTCTCCTTTCAAAATATGGGAGAAATTGGAGGATTTATTTAGTAAGGTGGATCATATGAGAGCCATGCAACTTGAAATTGAGATCACCTCTCTTAATCCTAAAGATTTTCCAACAATTATATACTATCTTACCAAGTTCAAGCATTTGTTGACATAGTTGAAGGGGAGTGGAAGAGATAAGAAAGATGAAGAGTGTGTTTACTTGATTCTATCCAAGTTGAGAGGACCATTTCAAATATTTTCTTCTACCTTTTTCTCTAGCATGGATGCCTTAGGTGACACATTTAAAATGCCTGACTTAGAAACATTTCGTGAAATTCTTACTAGGGAAGAATCCAAATTGTCTCACCTTGAGTCTTCCATCTCTCAAAAGGCATTAGTTGCATCTAATCCTAAGGGCAAGGGAAAACCAAACAGTAAAACCAAATCCACCCCTTCTCCATCTCAAAATGCTCCTAAACCCAAAGAAAACAACTCAAAACCCAAGGATTTTTCTAAATCCAAGAATAAGTCTAGTCGTTCATGCTCTTTTTGTGGGGGTAGTAATTATGAAGAACATAGGTGTTATAAGCGAATGCAAGCCTTAGAGGATGCAGTCAAGAAACACAATTTATATCTCTACTCCACCTCCTTCTAATTAGCATGGCAAAGAACTTAATGTTGTTGGGAGATCTCAGTCACCACTTGCAGACAGTTGGGTTATAGATTATGGTGCTTCTCATCACATGACTTCTTCTAAGGAGTCTTTTGTTTCTCTAGGTTTGAGTTCTACTTCCAAAATTTAAGGTTGGAGATTCTTCCTTTCTTTCTGTTAAAGGAAAAGGTGATATACAACTTGATGGTGGAAGTATCTAAGATGCACTATATGTTCCTAACATCACTACAAATTTGCTTTCTGTGTATCAAATTTATCATTCTGGTCAAGGGAAAATAGTGACTTTTACACCACATGGGGTAGAAGTACGAACTTTGTTGGAGCCAAATTCACTTGTTGCTCAGGGTATTTTTTATCATAGTTCTAGACTATATCACTTTGAGGGTTTTGATGACACTTCCTCTATAGGGACAAGATTGGTTTCTCATGCAGATTCAGAGAGTAAGCCTTGGCATGAAAGATTTGGACATCTTAATTACTGATATTTGAAGGAGTTGAGCACTCATGGTATGGTAAATGGTCTTCCTAGAGTTTCTAGTCTTGAGGGAGTTTTCTCTGGATATGCATTAGGGAAACAACACCAAGATCCATTTCCTAAGAATTTGTCTAAGAGAGTTTCTTCACCACTTGAGCTTGTGCATAGTGACTTGATGGTTTTTCCTACCCCCTCTTTCAATGGAGCTAAGTATGCACTTATGTTTATTGATAATTTCTCGAGGTGTACTTGGGTTTATTTTCTCAAGTACAAAAGTGATGTTTTTTCACACTTAAAATTCTTCAAGGCTTTGGTCGAGAAACAATCTTCTAGTTGCATAAAGAACCTTCGTACTTATAATGGGGGGGAGTACTTCAACGATGAGTTTTCTAAATTTTTGGCAACTCAAGGCATTATTCACCAGCATTCTGTTCCTCATACTCCACAACAGAATGGCTTAGCAAAAAGGAAGAATAGAACTTTGAAGGAAATGGCTAATTGTATGATGCATTCTATAGATTTACCTCCTATCTACTGGGCAGAAGCAGTTAATTATGCTAACTACATTCAAATTCACACACCTCATAGAGCACTTGAGCATTTAACTCCAGAGGAAGCTTGGTCCAACACTAAGCCAGATGTCTCATTTTTTTGAGTCTTTGGGAGTCATGCTTGGGCCTTTGTGCCAAAGAAGAAAAGGAAAGCTTTGGATAAGAAGAGAAAACCCTTGATATTTATAGGGTATTGTGAGGACATGAGAGCTTATCGACTTCTAGATTCTGATACTCATGAGGTTCTTTTTTGAACACATGCTCAGTTTGATGAGCACTTCACTCCTCATGATTCTTCATCTTCTTCCATTTCTCTTCTTCTTCATCTCATCTTGAGGATCCTTTCTTTGAGGAGGTTGATAAGGGGATTATAGATGTCGTTGAGGATCCTATTCCCACTGATGTTGTCACTATGCCTAAGTGGGCTCGTACTACAGTTTCTGAGGTAGCACCTTTCATAGAGGATCTTCCACCCACTAGGAATCATCACGCACATTCTACAGGTTCTAGACTTTTGTGTAAGGCAGTTTCTGAGGATCCACAGTATTTTTTAAAGGCTCATGGGATACAGGAGTGGGATGATGTGATGGCAGCTGAGTATTATTCTTTGATGAAGAATCATACTTGGGATTTGGTATCTCTTCCTAAAGGAAGAAAGATGGTAAGGTGTAAGTGGGTATACCAAACCAAATATGCAACTGATGGGTCCATTGACAAGTATAAGGCTCATCTTGTTGCAAAGGGTTTTTCACAAGTTGAAGGTATTGATTACTCTGAGACTTTTACACCCGTTGCCAAGATGGATTCTGTATGCCTTGTACTTGCTATTGCTACATCACAGGGGTGGCCCGTATACCAGATGGATGTGAAGAGTGCCTTCTTACATGGATACCTACAAGAGGAAATATACATGGAGCAGCCAGCTGGATTTGTTCAGGATTCTTCTCTTGTTTGTAGGCTCCGAAGGTCTCTCTATGGTCTCAAACAAGCCCCTCGGGCTTGGTATGAGAAGATGGATTCTTTTCTTCTATTTACTAGTTTTGTTCATTGCCACTCTGATCATACAGTGTATCTACAACATGTTGGTGAGGGTATTGTGATACTTGTCTTGTATGTTGATGATCTATTACTTATTGGCAGCTATTCTTCCCACATTTAGACTATTCAGAGGTCTCTTTCTACACAGTTTGACATGACAGATCTTGGGTTATTGCATTATTTCCTTGGATTACAGATTTCTCAGACAGATTCAAGGATTCATTTGAGTCAGCAAAAGTACACCCATGATCTTCTTCTGTGCTTTGATATGGCTGATTGCAAGCCAAGTCCATCTCCTTTTCAGTCTGAGGTTACTCTTACTTCCACATGTACCACACCACTTTTTGATCCTACATTATATAGGAAGTTGATTGGGAGTCTCATGTACTTGACCCATACTCACCCTGATATTTTATATGTAGTATGGCTTATATCTCGGTTTACACATTCTCCTCATAGTAGTCACTAGCAGGCTACTAAAAGGATTTTGCACTATTTGCAGGGCACTTCCCACTTTGGCCTCCACTACACTAGGGGTTCTACTCAGTTGGTTGGGTATACAGATTCAGATTGAGAAAGTTCTATTGATGATAGACGTTCCACTTCTGGCTATATTTTTTTTCTTGGTTCTTCTCCAGTTGCTTGGGCGTGCAAAAAGTAACAGGCTATTGCACTTTCATCTTCAGAGGCAGAGTACAGGGTAGTAGTTACAGTGAGTCAGCAGATTCTTTGGCTTCGCCAGTTATTGACAGAGTTTGGATTCCCATAGGATTCACCAACTATACTTTGGTGTGATCAACCAAAGTGCAATTCACATTTCTCACAACCTAGTTGAGCACCAGCGGACCAAGCATATTGAGATACACATCCACTTCATTCGTCAGCACATTCAAGATGGAGTTCTTTTCTTGGAGTACATTCTGACTCAGTAGCAGGTTGCGGGCATCTTTACGAAGCCTTTTGCATCACCTCACTACCTTGAGTTGCGTGGAATTCTTGGGGTTTCAGAAGTTGTTCTTGGGGGGTGTTTTTGAGAACATCTTCTTCTTCTTCTTCTTCTTCTTTCTCTTTCCTTCTAGCAGGATTCTTTCCTTCTTTTGGTTCGAGATTTCTTCATGGATATATTGTACATGAGTCCCTCATCAGGCCTTGTTGTCAGGACTCATACTGTGGACATGCCACTTCTATTTTTGGCCCCTAGCTTCACTTGAGGGGGGGTGTTAGAGTAGGTATTTACCTTAGCTCATGTTCACCTAGGTACTTTATTTACCTTTATTGTATTTATCTTCACCCACTTATGTGTGTGGATATTTCTTTTTATTTATTTAGATATTAGGGGATATTATCTAGTTGTTAGGTATAGTTCTTTCCTTGATCTATGGTATTGACTAGTTCTTTCCTTTATCTATGGTATTGACTAGATCCTTCATGTCTAGTTCTCTCCTAAATCTATGGTCTTGACTAGTTCTTTGATGACTAGTTATTTCCTTGATTTATGGCTTGATCTATGACCTTGACTAGTTCTTAGATTGTTATTCCTTGCCTATATAAGCAAGGCCCATTCTCATTGTATTTCATTGATTTCCATAATAATATATGATATTATTGCTCATTTGTTTGCAAAGGTTTTGTGTAAAGTTATTCTAGCGAATTGCTTTCATCTTATTGATTGTGGTGTTTGATTAGCATCTGTGTTCTTGGCTTGGTACGATCTGGTTATCATTCCTTTTAATGTCACTTTCTATATTGTATGAGAAGTGTCATACAAATATTTGTGCCAATTCAAGCCATGTAAATATAGACCCCCGAGGTAAGCAAGTAAACCATTCTAAGGCTTGGCCCCCTAGACTTTTTGGAAAGAGTCGTATGAGGTAGTTATCACTGTAGGCCACTTCTTGGCATGTCATATAAAATATTTTACATGGTCTTGTGGGTCACCCTTCCCTCTGTATTTTTTGAATTTTGGCATGTCAAACTTTGTAGGGAAAGGTTGAAGTGTAATAGTTTTTTTCAAATGGATAGGGATATAGCTCTTCATATTTATATTTTTTGTTATTTCCCATAGTTCTCTCTTGGAGGCTTATAAGTGTTGCCCTCATGGATTGCATTTCTTGAGTGAAGTAATTGTTCTTTGGTGGGAGAAGTAGGCATATATACATGATGATGCTCCATATTGTCTTCTCCTTGATTTTCCCTATGAAGTTCACTGATTTTGACCTTAGGCTTTGTCTTTTGGACATTCTTGTTTGTTTCTTTTCTTACATGAGAAGTTAAAAAGGCTAATTGTCAACTAAGGTTGCTAATTTGTTTCTAAATAGTGACCTCTTATTCCAAAGGTTCCTCTTTTTCTTCATATTGTGGAGGTGGTTCAACATGTTCATGTTTGATTCTGACTTTACATGGTACTTTAAAGAAAGGTATTCTATATCCCACTACATTATTGTTTCCCACGTTAGAGGTAGAAGCATGTCCATGTGTTAAAATATCATCCATGTTGATAAGAGGTCGCTCCTCATCATTAGCATCATTTATAGGTGGGATTGTTTCTTATTCAATAGTCATTTTGGCTCCCAATTCTACAACTCGTGCCAGCACCCTATCCTTGTTTCTAAAAAGGAATTCATCTAACAAGGTGGGTTCGAAGTCAAATTCCACATGTGGGGATTCCAACTCGTCACCACTATGATCTATCATTTCTTATACCGCTTTTTCCACAGAAAATAAAGGCCCAAGATCACGGCCAATAAAAGGGTTTGATCCTTGTTTGTTTGAGGCTTCCCAAGTTTACACTTGTTGTGCTTCTAATGTTTTCTTTTTGAGCCCTAATCATGTTTTAGGAGCCATGATGTGTAACAGTTTCACTAAGTTATCTTGTGAATGTGTTTAAATATTTTTTATCAAACCTAAGTGCAATGCAAAAATAATGCCAAGAATATGAATGAGTATAAATGCTAAAGTACCGATGTGATAAAGTGATAAGTCAATAGTGACACAGTGTTTGGTACCAAGCCTATCAATCGAATGAAGTACTTCCTAGGTTTTTTTCAAAAATGTAGTAGGTATTGTAAGATAATTAACAAGATGTCCCTACTTATGTCGAGTTCAAATACATGAACAAGGCATAAGTAATAACGAGAAGTTAATGCGACCTCCTAATAAGGTATACTAGAAGCAAATCCAAATTCAATTAATACCTATATCCCAAAAAGTGTTAGTTATGATTGTGAGTGACACAAAAATGTCACTAAGATATGTTAACCAAACTTTGTGAGAAAGTAAGGTATTGATATTAAGATGATATTGATATAACACACACAAGTAGTAACGGTAGCACCTTTCAAACTCGAGGTAGTAATGTAATAAAACTAAAATCTTAGAGTATAACTAAGAATTGTTAAATGTGTATAACGTAGCGTTACAATATAGATATTTAGGTCAAGTTTACAAGAAACAAGACGTAAATATCAAAAATTGTAGTGATACGATATAAACAAGGTAACCTTTCTAAGGAAGTTCAAGATGATGAACCACACCTAACCATGATGATGATCCTGACGTGGGTATCAAAATTACAAAGGCTACCAATGATATGAATACGTCTTTACACACTTTATATGTTTAACTTACCCATGCGTACAAACATGGATGGGCGTAAACAGACAAAAAAGTGGCAAAAATAATCTATTGATAATGCAAAGGTAGTCACTCTTCTTTTGATCAACAAAGTGTCAAAAGAATGTGAAGGAAGTAGATCAAAATGGGGATGAAAATTTTTGGCTTTACTTCGGTAGAGTTTTGCCTCGCCTTAAGGCAAGTGAAAAACTAATAAAAATTAACGCTTCCCACGTTTCATGATGAATGATGGCTCACAACTCAAAACTATTTTTAAATGGTCAAAGTGGGTTGCTGGCCAAAGATATCTTCCTAGGTGGCTCTCTCAACTAGGTGTTACAAATTTGTCTTAAGCGAGCTCGATTTACATAAAAAGTCACAATGACTAATTTAGGAGTATCTCGGATTTACTTTACCCCCTTCAAGCATAGTAGTCAAGTATTGCATCTACGTGTACTATCACTGGGGTTGCCATATGGATAACTAGTAATGCTAACTCACAAGGAACAACTAGTCAAGTAGGTTGTGTGGAGCACTTTCCATTTCGTCCAAAAGGTTCCCTCTTATGTGGACTACTTTGGGGTTCCTAGGACCACCCCCATTGTTGTAGGTTAAGTTATTGCCAAAGGGGTTATGTCCTAGTTCTAAGCGGACGAGACGTACCCTTATCTGAACCTGCAAATACAGTGTTTTGAATGTGGTTTTATTTTTATCTTGTTTAATTTTGATGTGGTTTACTTGAACACCTTTTGGCAACCTACACGGAAACTGTATTAGTAGTTTGATTTTGTTTTGACTCCGCATTTCTTTGACAAGAGTGTGTTTTGGTTCTGCACAACGGGTTAGTGGTTTTCCATAAAAAGAATAAACATAATTTCTAATTCTCAAGATTGTCCAAGGACGCAAGAGAAGAACATTCGTGGCATTTTTTAGAATCCATGAATTTTACCAAATGGAAAATAATTAATTCAAAACACACCAATTTAACTCATTTCTACTCAATGAGGACATTCTCAACATTTTCAAAGTGCAAAAAGACCTAAGAATCATTTCTGATTCCTATGATCACCCTAAAGGATGTGAGGGAAGAGCATATGTGACCTTACTCTTATAAGTAAGCATGTAAAGCCTATCTAGTCTAGCAAAAGCATGTAAACATACCCTACAGAATTAGGCATTAATTATATAAAACGTATAAATAAGTTAGCACTTTAACACAAAAGATTTGAGAAAATGGGAATGTGCAGGAAAATTCAAACTAAAGCACCTTCGCATCGGTTTAGGCATGTACACGCAGGTTTGGGTGGTTGCGCCACTTTGTGTTATTCAGGTTCACAGTGCACCTGCGCCACCTTAGAGGTGTCTGTGCTAGTATTATGGTATGTGCGCTAGGGTACACAAAAGAGGTATGGAATTTTGACAGTGTTCCTGCACCACTTGAGAGGTGCCTGCGCCAGGGCTATGGTATGTGTGTCGGGTAGCCAAAAAAAGGTAAAAAACTCTGAAAGTGTGTAACATTCTCATTTTAATACTTTAGAACAAGGAAAAAAAAATTGATTAAAGTTCTCTTGTTCTAAATACATAATTTAGAACACAGGTATCATAACAATCATTCTTATAACAGATAACCATATGTAGTTGTAATGACTCGGTGTACCACCGATCTATTCATTCCATGACTCAGTGAACTACCGATCTATTCATGCATAACTAGAGATTGATGTCTTCAACTGAACACTTCATTTTCGTGGTTATCTTCCCTATTCTAGGTTCTGAGTGCTCTGTCTAAGGAACCTATCTAAACAATTGTTACTATTATTCATCGGCATCATGATCCTTAGACTAGGTGACATAGGACAACGCAATCAGCAGCTTGCAATACTTTGGCCAAAGGTTTGAAACATATTGTTCGTATTACTTATTTCTTGATGGCATACTCGTCAATCTGGAATACGTCCTTCACCCCACTCTAATGTTATATAGAACATCTTATACTGACCATGTCAGTCCCCTTGTCCCAAGTTTTCACTCTAGATTGGATTAAAATCATAATTCACGTTATAAAGATGCTCTTGAAGACTAGGGGAAAGTTGACATACTAGGTCAACCACTGTTAACCTTGTGTGTCAAGGTACCCAGAGTCTCTAAGGGCTACCTCATAACATGTCTATGGTCCTAACTAGACCTGGAGGGAAATCTTGATCAAGCCTCAGGTGTTTAAATCTTAACGATCGATGCAGAAGGGTGTTGTCATATGTCATCTGCATTGTTGTATCCTCAAGAAGACCCTAATCTTCTTGAAGGTAAAACCTTGCAGTTGACATGTGTCAACATCCTACGAAACAAGCTTCGGAAAGATGTACATACCTCCAAGAATTTACTTATGTCAAGTTATATTTGGATTACAGGTCCACCTTATTAGGTAGCCTTCCCCAACCCTAAGTTCAGCACTCTTTGAGTTACCTTTTTTAATTAGGTTCAGTTTCACAAAAGGGTTTTAATTATATTTAATATTGTTTCTAGCTTTCCAGTTGGTACCTAACAACCTTGTATTCACATAATAGGACAATAACCGTTTAAGTTTTCCCCATTAGGAAAATAACTAATCCAACAAGGGTATGTAACAACCTTATATATTGAAACATATCAAACTTAATACCATTAAGTCATTGTGGTTTAAAACCATCTATATATTGCTTTTGAATTAGAGCATTATGAGAGTATTAAAATTTTATTCCAGTTATAGTTACATTTTAGGGCATAGTTCACTCTCAACTTTCCCTAATAATGCAGTGGTCTTATTTACAATTTAACCACAATCATAAGATATAAGAATTACTAACCTGAAATATGTAGTATTCAGTCATATAATTAGCTAAGGCTTACCTAGGGAATCCATCTAGACTCCATTGCATATAAAAAATAATAATGCACATTCATTCATACAGGTAATAGGAAGATCAATCCAACAAATAAGTAACACAATCCACATAAGTAATATCTCTCCATTTCATTCATTTCCAAATCTATAAAATTACAATCTATGCACTTCGGCATACTTTAAGACAATAGCCTTCAATAAAAGAAGTAACTTTCTTCCATAATAGAATTTGGAAAACAAGTCAGAATTCTTCATAAGAACCATATTAAAACAGTCATTGCATCATATCAAATTTTGTCTGCCTTTACCACTTACGATGACCATCTACAAAATTACTAGCACGAGTCAGTTCAATGAACTGAGCATGATATGCACTAATCCTTAAAATAATTACATTCCACTAATTGTTTTTCATTAAAACAATCTTGTTTAAATGACATCGATTCCATCAAATCCCAAATCATGATTCACACTAGTTTTCTTTCTACCCATTATAATATGACTCTATATCATAACTCAAGTTATAGTTACAATTTCAACTTTAATCTATTTCAGATGATTCATCTTATATAATAAAATAAGAAGGAACAATCTAAATCTTAAGTACCTAGCCATCCGAAAACCGAGAAAAATAGAAATTCATGTTTTTAATCAACTCCTAATTAAAAACTTAACCATTCTAAAGTATACATCCAACAAGTTCATATACAAGAAATTTGTGCAAAGGAATGGATTACTGCAACTTGCAAGTCCTCCTAAGAAACTGCCCATAACCTTATTATACTAAATATCAGTCAACAATAGGTATGCAAGAAATAGCTACTGGATTACCCCTTTTTTTTCTTTGCAAGGAGATAACAGTTCTGTTCTCAATAAGACCTAACACAGCTACTAAATGAAAGGATTCTTCCAAGATAAGATCTCACCACTTACTATTTCTCTACACTTACTTTTTAACAATCATGTCATCCCATAACCTTACTACAGAGTTCCTTATAGGATTCTAAAGAAGAGAACACTATTATCCAAAAAGAGAGTATAAACACTTTCATATTTTGAAACACTTTGACAATTTTCCCTTCTCAACTTAGAGGAAGAAAACAGAGAAGATTTAAACTCTATTGTAATCAAGTTTAGAACTAATTAACTTCTAAAAAGTAATATACATCTCAAGTTCCATCAAGGAAGGAAAAGATGAGTAATCCAAACATCTAAGTTTAATCAATAACACAAGTCAGGTAGAGTCACCTTCAGAGTTTGCCAATGGATCCCTACGGTTTACGACTATACATTAAACAATAGTCAATAACATTTTCTTTACATAAAATGTTATAAACGTAAAAACTCAGACCATAACCCTGATCTAAAACAATAGTCTACATCTCATCCACCACTTGAACCAATTGAGTTTAAGGTCTAAAATAGGGTAACTTCCCATTACCATCCTTTTCCAATGGATCGAACTGAATCATTCCAATCGTCGCACTATTAGGTTGATACATAATTTTAGGACACCAAACCAAAAATGCATGTACAGAATTATTAATTGAATTCTAAATATAGACTCAGCAATGCCCCAAAAGTCACCCTACTCATACCATAGTAGTGATTAGTGCTTTATCTGTCCAAAATAAATAGATCATTCAGTTGCATATAGAACATTTCAACCCAAATTTCAACTACAAAAGGGGATGCATTAGCTGAACGTAGATAAACTTATCGACAATGAAGTCATTATTTTTCTTTGAAATTAGAATTTCTGAAATTGTGTAATGTGGCCCAAAGAGTTAGATTTCACAGTCACCTCTGGGTAAAATAAAACACAGTCTTATCTCAACCACACATTAAACATAATTTATATTAAGGCAGATCCAAGATTAACCATGAATTTTCCAGGAAACACAGAGCTTATCCAAATACATTTCCTCTAGAGCATAACCATGTTCCTAATACCCTTTTTTAATCACAAATCAATAGTTAAACTATGTACTTCCATACTCACAGAACCTGCAATCATAAGAACATTCAAACCCCTTCGAAATAGAAAAGTACATGCTTAAACTTCATACAACATTTCCAGCTCATGTAACTAAAATAGTCAAGTCTCACTGAATATACTAACATTCTAACCACAAAATTTATTACCCATTTCCTTGAACATGGAACAGTAACAACCAAAGTTCTTATAGAGAAGCAAACAATCAGTTGATCCAATCTTACATGAAACATCAAATAATTACCATGGTGTTTTCAAACACATAATCATTTAGTACGCATCCTTTCATGGATCCAGTTCTTAATCAAATACATAAGTCAGATAAAGAAAACTTACAACACCTCCAAACAGCATAGCAAAACTTCATATTTGATTCATAGCATGCGAATAAGAATAATGAAGCAAGTTTCATCCAGGATCCAAAAAAAAATTATTATAATCAACCCAAAACCCCAAATCAACATAAAACCCAAATCATTACTACCAACCAAGTCAAATTATGCATATATCATCAGAACAGAGTTGTTCTAATGAAAACATTTAAAGGAAAGCAATATTTTAATAGTTAGGGCCTATCATGCCTGATAGTGTCGCTAAAAAGTCGAAGAAGACCTCTGAATGCACTCACCCCTTCTCTTCTTCTTCCATGAAAGATTAAACAACAAAATATTGTTACCTACATGCCTTATATATTCCCCACGACAGAGAAGTAAATTTGAAACTTTCAAAATTGCCATTCAATGAAGAGTAGATGGCTGGTTTGAAAAACCAGTGCTCATGCAGAGCAAAAAACGGAATGCATAAAAAACAAGATAACCAAGTAAAACTCCACTTGCATGCCTTCCGAAGCAATCCGCACTCGAGACCTTATGCAAATTAATTACATTAATTTTCATTCTCCTGCCTATTTTCCATTGCCACCGACTGCAAAAGTTGGTGAACTCTAAACCAAATAAACAAAAATTCTCATTCTTAGAGATGCTGCCACATGAGACTCTTCTTAATAAATTAGCCTCCGCTAACCTTGGTAGCACTCCTTATCCTTCATCCTTATATTTTCCTTAAATTCCATGGAAATCACCGCCCAAGACTTGCGACCCTCCTTAGGTCCCCTTTCATAGCATTAGTTTAGGAAAGGTTAGTTACTTAGGTTAGACTTAGTCTTAATGTCATAGGATATAACCTTAGTTACCCACCTTAGTGTTAGGTTTAGATAACCCTTAGGAGTATCAAGAACAGAGTTTAGGACTAGGTTAGATTAACTAACCTTGCAACATTAGGTTATAGTTTAGGTTAAAAACTAATAACCTTACTGATTCTAGTCCAGGTCCTTTCTGATGCTATGATGACTGAAACTAGATTATGATTGCAATGATCAGCCAGAGTTAACCTCTGGAATCCAACAAAACTATCCTCTACAGACATATATTTATTTTATACGAAGGATTTTTTAAAAGAACTTGAACATTCAAAGTTCAGTCAGAATTAGTAACTCACGAAATGTTAATACAAATTTGTTCATCCTGCATAAAATTAAAACATTCCTTGGATCAATGCAACTGATCCAAGGTTGAGTCATAATGGTGGATAAATCCACAATCTTCAAGAATTCAGATTGTACTCATATGTGAAGGATGAAAGAAAAAGAGTCCAAGCATATTTTGGTTAAATCAAAGATCTTAAGAGCAGAAAACACATAACCAAATCAAGCATGACTTCCCGAAACCAAAGGAACATGTCCTCATAAAGGAGATATCACATATCAACACTTCAATGCTCAAGAGAAAGTAACAACAGTTCAGGGTGTTACAAAGTGTGTCTATGCCACCCGAGAGGTGCATGCGCTAGGGTTATAGTATGTGCGCCATGGTAGCCAAACAGAGATACAAAACTCCGACAATGTGCCTACACCACCCCAGAGATTCATGTGCCAGGGTTAAGGTATGTGCGCCATCCTGACAGGTTTTCCAGCTGCAGTGAAGGTACAATATAAACAAAGTGTCTGCACCAGGTTTGATGTGCCTTCGCCAGGGTTAGTGTGCCTATACTAGTTTACTATGCTTGTGCCCCTCCGGTGGTAAAAATATAGCCAAAGACACCAAAAATCTCACAACACTTCAAATTTGAGTAAGTTAGCTTGAAATTGACAACAACCCATTAGAATGATAGCTCTAAATGAGAACCTACATATATAATACTAGGAAAATCCTAAGAAATTGAACATTATTTTCCATATGTGTATATCAAAGGTTATCCAAAAATAATAGAATTCAAGCTAGAATGTTAAGGGGACTAAGGATCTGTCCCACCAGGCATGCCAAATGTGTGCATGGTTTAATTCTACAAAGTTAAGAAAGTTAGAACTAACACCTAGTAGTCCTATAACCAAACTAATTCAAATTCAATGTGTCATCATGGTTAGAGCTTAAGAAAAACTAATCTATAACATCCTTACATTAGAACATGAAAAAATATTCAAACTAACATGTTAATCCATTAATCTTTATCTCTATTGAATGCTAAAAATGAAATGAACCTACTTATATCCTTAGCAATCAAAGGTTTGATTATATGTTTGAATCCCAAGTTTTTCAAGAATGGAGTCTTGTCAATCCGTGGCTACAAGACCATTTGACATATCCCTATATGAATTAAAAAATTGGATGGATGAATATAAGAAATGAAAGTAGCTAGCTTCTCCAATGAAGAATGCTCCAAGATTACAAATGGCTATAGCTTATTTACTATTGCTCACTTTCTTTTCTCAAGGAATAGGTGTAAGTGTAAAGGTAGGAAGAGGGATCTTTATATATCCTGATGGTTAGAGGAATATCTACATCCCTTTATATGTGGAATAATAGAGATGTTGAGTTAGTTGTGGTTACTGGGGTTTAGAAAGGGTTGAGTTAACTTTAAGAGAGTTTAATTTGTCTTTTAGTGACTCATGTGGATAAAGGGGGTTTATTAATTAACTAAAGTGATTAATTAATAGGTGTGCAAGCTTATAAAATCTTTTTAGAGGAATATTAGCATGATTTAGACTATAGAAGGGAATTAAATAAACTAAATAATGATTTATTAGTTTAATGAAAGGGGAAGCTAATTAATTAATAACAATTAATTAGTTTAGATAGAAGGAAGGATTTATTAATGGAAGGTCATTAATTAGGGTATTTGTTGAATAGAAGACTTAATTAATTAACATAATGTAATTAGTTAATGATGATCGGAGAGAATATGAGCATTATTGACGATATGTCACCAATTTGTGGGAAAGGGGATAATTAGCACAATTAAAGTATTTAAATTATTTAGGCTAAATTATAGGTGTCTATAGTAGTAATACGTAGTTGTATTTCCCTTCGTAGGAGTAGTTTTAGCAGTATAAATAGGTAGAGGAAGTCAGCCTTCTCCAGAGATCTGTCTCAAATGTAATTCCCACAACTTGGAGACAGTCCCATGTTACCTCAAAGCCCCAATTCATCCTGATCTGGGACACGGGTGCAATTTTGAGCTCCAACAATAAGGTCAGAATTAGAAAAGAAGATAAATGTAGTCAATGCTTTTGATAAATGAAATTAAAATTTAACGTAGTAAATGTGAAAATAGAAATGTGTATTGAAAAACAAGTGAATCAAGGATAAAATACACCTTAATGTCATTATAAAAAATATATAATTATTCTTATTTGTTGTTTATTTTAGAGAAGGTTGGAATGGTACTGAGGATTTAGGTGTCTTGTCGCTAAACCAAGGATTTAAGAATTATGTCACTATATTGAAGATTTAAGCATCATGTTTAATGATCAAAGAACACTTGAAAGAAATCCCACAAGATGTCTGGGAGGGGAATTTGGTCATATTTAAAGGTGCAAATGGATAGGGAGAACACGCGCGCAAAGTAGAAGTTCATCTTTCGAGACTTAGCCATTTTCACTCATGAATGTCTATTTTTAGAGATGGCATGAGGAGCACATAAATAAGGAGAGACATGCACGCCACACATTGGCTATTTTTGGAGGATTATTTATGAAGCACTTTGCATGGACACAATCTGGAAACAGATCTACTATTGTCAATTAACTACCAGTAGTCTATTGTTAGCACACTTGCATGTGTGGCTAGTTTTGTAACGGCATGTGGCTAATAATAGCATGAGACCTATTTTGGGAACTGATAAGTGGTGAAGGGCAAGTCTCCACCCCTATAAGTATGTAGTAAATTGTGTAATAGAGAGATCGACATATATAGAAAGATATAGTGAGATTATGTTACTAATTTGTTACATGCATACTATTGATATTATAATGATTCTTTTGTATACTTATGATAGTTAATATAATGAAGGATATTGGTTGAATCTGGGTGTTAGTTTTGTTTGTATCTGAATCTAGTATGTTTTTGATCTCATCATGGTTAATACTTAATTCTTCTCTCCCTTAGGTATAGATCTGGTATGCTCTATAGAATTATGTGTTAGTAATGGAACTATATGTGTTTAGTCTTAATCATGTTAGCATCCTGCAACAGCAACCCTAAAGAGGGAATTAGTTCCTTTACGTGCTTTGGGTGGGTGCTCATTCAAATCTGACTGATGTGCCAGCATGTATAGAATTTTATTGGATTTTTATCACTTAATTCTAGACTACATCATTGGTTCCGTTACCAAGACCCTCTTTTTCAGTTATTTTTAGGATGGTTCATGATGAAGACATACTGGTTAACCTTAGCAAGTGTTGACGAATGGATACGTGATCTAGAAGAAGAATACACATGGTGATTCAGTAATGGATCTAATTTTAACGCACATGTGTGGGTGGAACAAAATCTATATGACAATTTATATGAGAGCTTTTTTGTTATCTTTCTAGTAGAATTGTATGAGTGGCTGATTACTTATGTATCTAAGTGGAATTGGAGGTATCGCACACTTATCTGGATGTAGGAAGAATTCCAGGTGCTTTATGATACTGATATAATTTGGAATTGAGCTATGGATATGCAGTTTCATGGTGTCTTGAACAGTTATATCTTGGAATACTCAATTTCCACTTATTCGTGTCTAGAAGTAGCTGAATTCCAATTTTTACAATATCCAAGGGGAGCTTACTTACAAGGGATTCCTCTGGTGATCAAGATCTTGATGGTAACCTTGAATCTGGAGAGTAAATCAATGGCTAACTAAATCCCACCATGCATGGGGGTAGGAGCAGGATTGGTGAAAGATGGCAGACCTAACAGTAGAAAGGTAGAGAGAGGAAAGGTGGATTATGTTTAATGAGGTGCACGAGAGGGAGATAGAGAAGTAGTGTATTGTTGCAAAAAGTATGGAATTGAGGAGAGAGATGGCTTGTGAAGGATTTGAAGCTCATGTAGAAAACATGGAGTCAAAGCATCAAGAACTCCCCCATCTTGGAAAGCAAGACAGGAATCCCCCCTTAGCCTTACGTAGAAGCGCACCAACAGAGACTACCTGGGCCGTGGGTGCGCATCTGAAGCCACCTTATAACCTATCCCTTGCATTTTGTTTTCTAGTATCTAGTACGACAAGTAATCAGCAAGGGAGTTTAGGAAGTAAGAGAGAAAGCGCATCAATGGCAGAGTAGACGGCTTCATTTTTATTTGGAGGTTTGTTTTCAACTGCATCATCTACATAGAACATGAGTGCACAGAATGTTGGATTCAACTTTGGAAGTGGAACCACTTCATAGACCATAGGGGTTCAGTATATTACTACTATCAGAGCACAAGAGATCACGTCTACAAGACCTATTCCAACTACAGGTTTGGGATCATGAGGCATAGGTAGCTCTGGTTTAGGTGGATCTAGTGGTTCTAGAGGTAGGGGAAACACGTGAGGTTCTGGATCAAGTGGGAAAGGTCTGCACCAACCCCAGAATATTTACATGGAAATGTCTCTTTGTCTTCTAGAGTATATAGGCATAGAAGATGTTGCTAAACATGTTCACATGTGTGAAATAGTGTGGCACGTAAAAGGAATCATAGCTTTTGAGCGTAGGGCAAGCCAATTTACTACTACGTTACAAGGGTGGGCACATAGCTAGTATAGAAATTTTGACCCTAATCAAACCTACATAGATTATACAGCTTTAAAGAATGCATTCCTTAAAGAGTTTCATATCCTTGAGTTTGAGCAGAAGAGTATAAGTGTGCTCAAAGATATTAAGCAAGGTACTACTAAAAGTGTTAGGGAGTATGATGCACAGTTTAAAACATTCTTATCAAATATTTCTTATGGCATACACGTAATCCAGCATGCACAATGGTTTGTTGGGGGCTTGATTACCCTTTTTAGGAGGGAATTATCACATAAGACATACACTAATTAGTGTGAAGCACTTGAATAAGCCTTGCACGTTGAGGTTGTTAGGAGCATAGATACTGGGGTGAGCCCATTTTTAGAAGCACAAATAGCAGCAATGGCAAAACAATTGGAGAAACTATCCGAAAGTTCAGCACATGAGACGTGCATAGGGATTTTGTGCACATATTGTGAAGTAGAAGGTCACACAAAGGATAGTTTCCCTCACAAAATAGTATGCTTGTTACTGATGGATTGTGAAATATGCCACTTAAACCATGATTTTAGTCGCTGCCCATTATTACAATGCACGATAAGGAAGAACATTTCAAGCCACTATAAAATTTACAAGTCTACAACTCATGACACAGAGGATTGTCAACTGATTGGAAAGATCTATGATGCTATAGATATTGGTGTATGATAGACAGGAGTTTCATATAACTCTAATGGAAAGAATGAGCATCAGGACCGGGAGCACAATCAAGTGCACTATAATCGGAATGAGGGGCATTTTGAAGGTAGTCATGGTAGAGTTTAATGATACCATGGTGGATTCAGAGGACGAGGCCATGGTGGAGGAATAATTGATTTTCCTCATAGATAATGTTATACATACAGATCTCCTGACCACTATAGGCGTAAATTTCCTCAAAATATTATATGTTCTTTCTGCATGGAAAGAACCATAGCTATGAAGAGTGCTTGGAATTATATTATCATATGAGTAAGTAATATAAATAAGAAAACAAAGGTGCAAAGATGGTTAGGATATAGCGCACTATGGAAAATCAATGCATGCCCAAGATGGAAGCAAAATCTGAGGCACTACAAGTAAAGATCATGACCCACACTGAGGTGGCATGTGTCACGGAACCATTACAGCATAATCCTACCATCACTAAAGATGAGGTTCTTCATACATGGTACCCAAATCCTACCTATCAGAAGAAGGTTTATCTGGAAACCATAGAAGTTCTAAGGAATCTTCAAGGTGAGATACAATACTTAAAGGAGTAGAAGAAAGCATCATAGATGGTCCAAACTGATATAGATGACTTGAGAGAAGTGTGCAAATTGTTGCGCAAGGGGAACATCATTCCCATGTTAGGGAATTGGTTAAAAGTAAAAATTCCACATACAACTACTGAGAATAGATGGGATATCCTGCATGTAAATCTCCCTCCTCAAAGCTTAGATTATGACAAGGAAATCACTTTGAATGTTGTTGTGGATGGGTAGTTATTAAGTAATATACTGATTGATACAGGTGTGAAAGTCAACATTCTTACCTTGGATGCATGGGTCCAAATGGAAAGACCCACATTGTATCCATCCTCTAATATATTATTCATGGCTAATCAGACTAAGGACACTCCCATAGGAGTTTTGAAAGATGCATCCATTACTATACAAGGAGCCAAGTTCACTATAGACTTTGAAGTTTTAGCGCTGGGAGAATTAGATAGCTTCCTAGCTCTATTGGGACGTCCTTGGTGTTATGTAAATAATGTTGATCTTTGATTTAATAAGGGCTATATCAGTTTTGAAAATAAAGAGGAAAGATTTATTATCCATTTTACAGATGGAAATTCCATGCCCTATGTTGAGCCCTTAAGTGAAGAAGATTGGAATAGGATTTATGTACGCGCCATCCAAGATCCAATTATAATTGAACCAACCAAAGAAGGACTAATTCAATAGGAGGATGCATAGTCTATTAGAGATAATATGAGTGTTTCATGTGATAATTGGAATCACAACACTTATGAGTTGGTAGGGCGCAAAGTAAAGAGCATATTTCTTAGAAGCACAAAACCACATTATGTCAAGAGGATAGGAAACAAATCGGTACCTTGTTACACATGAGAAGGGGATCCCATGGTATTCTTGTGCGCCATGGAAGAAAAATAGATAGACCCACTGGAAAGAAGAAATATGTTATCATATACACTGCATGCAATAGCAGCATGTTGGTGGGTGGTCCACAGGGATAATCTTATAGGATGGAATGAAAATGGGATTGCTCTTACTACTAGGTTCTTCAGGAGCAATGTGCCTAATCAAATTTGTACTTATCATGGTAATCAACCTATTCAGAACCATGTTCAGAAGTGTGAGAGACTCTAGACATAAGGGAAAGAATCTTTAACACCTTCGCTATGGGTGCACCAGTTTTATTCCACATTACAAGGTTGTGCACGTGTTTGGTATGTCTATGTAGAACTCCATAGAGAAATTGGAAATTGGTAGAATTTAATTGTAGGAATGTCCCATACATTTGACTTCTTCTCTACAAAGCCTCCTGTGGAAGAAGCATAAAATTTATTCAGTGCTTAACTATGGGGGATAGTTCCAAGGCTGAAGAACTCCTTCAAGAGTTATTAGATAAAGAAAACTCGGGAGTGAATCTTGATAAAGAACCAGAGGTCAATGCAACATTACTTCAACTCGCTTTCCTTGAGAAGGAGAAAGGAAAAATGGTCTACTTATTGGATGACGAGGAAGTAGATAATATAGATGTAAGCCATTAATCTAGAAGGCGTGAGGTATTGGACAGTGCAGATAAGATAACGTGTGCCTATCATGAACCCATGAAGACAAAGCGGGTGAATATTGGGATAGATACTAAGCCTAAAGAAGTCATAATTGGAGACTATTGGTTAGACTATGAAGTGGAAAAAATCAGAGTTACTAAGGGATTACCAAGACCTATTTCCTAGGGGATACCATGAACTTAAATGTGTGCATGAATCATTAGGGGAGATGAAGATAAAGCTTAAAGAGGGTGCGCGCCCAGTTATAAAGAGACCTTAGAGAATGAACCCCAATTTTCACAAAAAGGTCAAAGAAGAGATTGATAACATGTTGAAGTCTGGAATTATCAAGCCCCTTGATGAGTTAGAATGGGTTATTCTAATGGTGATCAGTATTAAGAAGTATGGACAGATTAGAATATGTGTGGACTATGTTTCGCTCAGAATGTTTCGACTTCTGGGAATAGAGTTGCTTCTATCCTTTCATTCCTTTTAGAAATAGATAAGGGTTAGGGCTAGGAGGAATACCTATGGAATGTCGAGATGGTGTGCGCGTACCGTAGAGGAAGATCAGGATGACTGCGAAGAACTCCTTTTTGTCTTGGAAGGACTACCTGCAAATAAGAACACAAGACCACAAGATTTTGATTAGACAATAAATGAGGAAAATGCCTTGGGCCCAGGAAATATAAAACTTCCTTTCGAAGGTGGTCAGTTTCCCTGCTAATATGAATTAACACAAAATACTGTAAAATATCAATCAAATTACTTCGTTTGGAACAGATAGGGGAAAGGCTGATTTCTAGTTTGTAGTCTGGGTAACCGATACCGGTTACTGGTAACCGATGTCGGTAGGGTTTAGGATCTGTAGGTTGGTTGTTTTCTGGGGTGTTTGTGTTATTTGGTAGCTGTGTTATTTGTAAGGCTGTATATGGGTGATATTAGGAAATAAGGTGATGAGAGGTAGATGAATGATAGTTAGATGTAATATGCACGCTGGGTAGTGGATTTAGGGATGGATTTATGAGGACTGTGATTCAAAAGGCATAAGAAATGTTATAATAGAGGACATGCAAGATGTGACTTACTGGTTTTGACGAAGATGCAAGCTGATCTCCTTTGCTGTAAACACTTCTGGTATCTCCACTCGTCTCTGCTCGGTCAAGTGAAGATCTGGACTCTGTTCCTCGCTCCCAATGATCTCTGTTGATTCAAAAATCCTTCCACCTTTGATTTTGGTTTGGGGAGCCCATTTACAGGGATTCGATGGCAGTTACGTAACCGACGGCGGTCGAGTAGGAACCGGCATCGGTAAGGAAAAAGTAGGCTATTTTTAGTAAAATAGCCCACCTTCCCTACTTTTCTCCTGAGAGATCAGTTGCGGGCTTGGTCAAATGACTAGAAGGTCGGTTTTAGGTGCGAGAAATGGGTCATTAGTTATGGGTGTAGGTGTGGACCAAGTTATGGGTCTTAATTAGGTTAGTTTAGGGTTAGGGCTAGGTCATGATGAAGTGGCAAAATGAGGTGGTAGGTAAGGTGATGTGGATTTATCAATTACAAGGTAATTAATAAATAATTGTGTAAGGTTTAGGTGATGAGGTTATATTGCGAGATGAGATGCGGGTCACAAGGGGTCGTAAGACACAAATTTGGTGTCTACATTACCCCCTTATTGTCATGTAGCTTGTTTTATAAAGCTGCGCGGACAATAATATGAAGTGGTTTTCCCTGTTAAGGGTATAGGTAATCCCCCTCAAATCTATCACAGATTGAGTGAACGGGAAATCAGGGATAGGGTTGATAAAGGGTAAATGGTGTAGAGAGGATGCGAAGATGGTGGGGTAGGTTCAAGGAAGCAGACGCATGTTGAAATGCCATAGTACGACTAGGGGACATGATTTGACGAGCAAACCAGCAGTGCAGAGGCAAAGGTCGATAGTTTATCCAAACAAGGGTGGTATAATCCTGGTATCAAAGGCATAGGAAGTAGCTCCAGGGTATATAACAGGTAAGGTACAGGAACGTTTAGGCATGTCCGGCAGCACCAAATGGTTGGTTTGGTTGAGATAAACGTCACGGTCTAGGTCTGGGAAAAGTTGGTCGACAGATCAAGTCAAGAACCCTAATCATGCGAAAACATGAACAGGTGAGCTCGATTGAACAAAAAACTACAGGATGGGTGGATAAAAGTGTATGGTGTTGATTTTGGGTAAAGTATTGAAGTGGTACGGCCGTGGGTCGGGCCGAGTTGTTGGATTGCAGCCTTGGGTCGGGCCAGAAGGGTAGAGTGAGGCCTTGGGTCGGGCCGGTTGGTTAGGGCGAGGCCTTGGGTCGGGCCACATGGTTAGGGTGAGGCCTTGGGTCGGGCCAAATGGTTAGGGCGAGGCCTTCGGTCGGGCCAGTAGGGGAGGGTGAGACCTTGGGTCGGACCAGTAGGGTAGGGTGAGGCCTTGGGTCAGGCCAAATGGTGAAAATGTTTGCATCAAAGGTGGATAAAAGCGATGTTGGTGGAAAAGGGCAAATAGTAAATAAGGGCAAAATGTTGGGTAAAAAAAATAAATAAATAAAACCGATATTGGTTATCTATGACCGGTACCGGTTAGATAACCGACACCAATTTCTTAGGGCACGATTTGACCGGTATCGGTTCTATGTGAAAAACCTATAAAAATAAAAATACGGCCGGTCATTGTCACTTTTGCAATTTGGAAACCAATTAAGTTGTCTGAGGTGGATTTTGGATAGCGGTGCATTTGTTGGCTGAGGTGGCACTAGTTGAGTGGAGAAGTGATTTGATTGGTGGGCCTGAGTGAGTAGCAGGCAACATTTGATTGGTAGAGGACCCAGCAAAGCAAAGTTTGACCCATGGCACAGGCAGGAGGAGCAGGAGGGGCTGGACCAGCTGGACCACCACCACCCATCCCACCACCACGACGTGTCGTCGTACAGGTAGGTTTGAAACTCTTTAATTTGTGCATTTGAATGGTATTAAGCTAGATTTGGGGTTTGGGTAGGAATGTACATTTTTTAGGAAATAATGAGAAAATGGAAATGATTTGAAAAAGGGAGAGGGTAGATAGGTAAAATAAGTTTAGGCGGCTAGGTGGGTAGATTTTTAGGGTGTTTGGGTGGGTATGTAGGTAGAAAAAGGAAAAAATGTAGGTGGGGGGGGCCGCGCGGGGGTTCGGCTCCGGGAAATGACAGTGACCGATGTCGGTCACTAAGCGACCGGCATCAGTCGCAAAGTTAATGGGCAGGGTGGTTTATTGCTTGACCAGCGTCGGTCGTGTATCAGCCGGCGTCGGTTGGAGTTTATTGTTTTGTTTTGTTTTGGTTTGTTTTTGCTTTGGTTTGTGTGGGTTTGGGGTTGGGTTGGTATGGGTTTGGGGTTGGGTATGGGAGGGAGATAGTGGAAAAGGTAGGTGACTAGAGGGGGGGTTAGAGAGTCGGGGTGTGGTCAGGGGGATAAAAGGGGGTATAGAGGGTAAAGTAGATGATGTGATAAAGAGCAGGTCTAAGGTTGTGGGTTGGTTTTGCAGGCACGTCAGCAGTTGACGATGCGGGATAGGATGCCCCCGCTGTTGGTGCGGATGCGGCCACACGTATCCGCGGCACACTGGGCTATCATGTGCGAGGTGGGACTCGGCGGAGTCCAGCGATACAGAGCTATTGATAGAGATCACAGCTTGATGGTTGCCCTCATTGAGAGATGGGATCCGGCGACCAATGTGTTCCATCTCCCGACTGGGGAGATGACTATCACATTGGAGGATGTGTATCGCATCCTTCGACTACCGATCGAGGGAGAGGCAGTGTTCCAGGTAGATTCGGAGACGGTGATGGACAGCATCCTGCAGGTTTTTGGAGATGCAGTAGCGCTACTTACCTATCACAGCGCGAGTATCGGGTATGGTGACATGTACCGTACGCACCGACATGAGACACGGCTAGCCGTGCTGATGATGATCGGGATCACCTGCTTCGCCCTCCCAGACTCAGAGGGAGGGAACTTTCCACGGGCATTGATGGGGGTGCTGCTTGAGATGGTGGAGGAGCACACCTGTTACGCTTGGACACCAGTATACCTGGTGCAGTTATACAGGGAGCTATGGTGCTATCACCGGATGAGGCGATTTGGGATTTGCTCTACCTTTTTACTTCACTGTTGGGCATATGACCACATCATATACATCAGGCCAGTAGGGTTACCCCAGCAGCAAGGGCCACAGGTCATATACAGATATGGCTTTTAGAGATGGTTGGGGGTCGTGGGCCAGCCATGAGCAGTTCTTGTAGGTTGGGATGTGGCGTATTATAGACATTTGTTAAAGGGCCTGACAGTGGTAGACATTGTATGGAGACCTTACAAAGGTCATCACCCTCGCAGAGGAGCCCGCTTACAGTTGCGCCTGATCCAGTACACATTCTGGATAGCAGGACAAAGGCCGGGAGAGTACGTGAGGATACCCCTAGAGAGGGTACGCAGGCAGATGGGGCTGCGACAAGACGAGCCACCTCCCTTCCCTCAGTATAGGAGGGATGATGTAGAGGCCCCACTGCCTGCACCATAGCCCTTGGACCCAGATTGGGTTGCTGAGAGGCCAGCAGGTGATGGTGTAGATGATGCTAGGTGTACGGGGGCATTCATGGTTTGGTGGGCTGGTCAGAGAGCAGCTAGGATAGTACCGCCGGCACAGCCAGACTTGGTTGCAGTGATAGCAGAGCAAGATCAGCTCCGGGGCCAGGTGCAGCTATTACAGGGACAGTTGGCTACTGCACAGGCACAGATAGGTGTCCTACAGGGGCAGCTAGCCCAGACACAGGTATAGGTACAGGCACAGGCACAGGCACCACCACCAGCAGCGGCGCAGCCACAGCCCCAGGCACAGGTACAGATACCACCACCAGCACAGGCACAGGGGGTACTGGCAGTAGGAGTCTGGGGACTAGCCCCGGTACCGACGGTGGCACAGGATAGATACATGGAGGCGAGAGCAGAGGCCCAATACTATCAGGATGTCCTTGATAGTACCAGAGCTGAGTATCAGCCATATGCGGCACACTGAGCGGAGACCTCGCATAGTCAGAGATCGCAGGGAGGCGTAGCCACAGCCGGTGTGTGTGTTACAGGTAGGAGGCGAGAGGCACCATAGGGACCAGCAGGGAGAGGTGTTGAGGGTGGTGGGGAGAGCTGAGGGATCCCCACATAGTTTTTGTATATGGACATGGGCACCGGTCTGCGAACCGGTTGTGTTGATAGAGGCCTACGTGCCTACATTTATTCATGTATTGATTCATTCATTCATTATATACCGGCCTGCGAGCCGAGTCGAGGTGATTGATATTTATTGCGGCCTGCATGCCGGCTTTGTTGTTGTATTATGAGATCACAGAGGCCCCGATGCAGGGCACATTGTACATTTGAAACTTGTATATATATATAGAGATGATGTTTTGATCCATATGCAGTGTTGAAAATGTTTTTAAGTATTTCGTCAATGGTTTGTGATATAGAATGTAGGATGAGTTTAGTTGACATGTTGATATATGGATGATGTTGATGTTTTTGTTTTTGCACGTATATATGGATGACATGTTATATGATGAAATGTTGCATGTTGTGGGCTGGTTTTGTGACATTGTTATATATGTATCTGATGAGTTGGATCCAAATGATGTATAGATTGATAGTTTTTTGATATCCTTAGTTGATGGTTTGTTTGTTTTTGTAAAAATAGACGATGTTAATGAAATTGTAATGATATGTGTGGTGGATGGACAAATATGGATAATGGTGTTGTGATGCAAGAAAAGAGGCGGGCGCGACAAAAAATTAGGTAGAAAATGAAGAAAAGAACCATGTTTTAAAAAGCCAGGTGTGTAACCGATATTGGTTAGGGAACCGATAACGGTAGCTGATAGACCGATATCGGTTATATAACCGATACCGGTTACATAGGTATGAGCTTTTCTAAAAATAGAAAAGCTAGGGTGGCAACTTAAGTTCTTATTTTTAGAGCCATACAAGAGGTTAAATACGTGAATGCGACGCTTTTTGACTACTAAGACAGGTAATTGTATGAGAGATTTGAGTGATAAGAAAAGAGATTCAGAAAGTAGAAAGGTCAATTTGAAAAGAGTGGTGATCATGGCAGAACGAGGAGAAGCATCCAGCAGGCTGGGCCGAGAGGGAAGACCAGTGCCACCGCAAGCTGCTGCAACCCAAGAGGTAAACGTTTTGGTTGTGATTTGATTTTTACATGTGTTATGAATAGGAGATTAAGTGGGTAGATATGAAAAAGAAAACATGATAGCAAGGGTTATAGGTGAGGTAAGTGTTACGGGGTAGGTAATCAGGGGTTTTAGGTATGTTTGTATGTATAGAAAGGAATAAACGCTCAAATTATTGTCGTAGGCAGTGTGTTTAGGCAGGCTATATGAAGGTGACAGTGACTAATATCGGTTAGGGACAACCGGTATCGGTTACTGAACCGGTACCGGTTGACTATAAACGATACCGGTTGCTGTAGGAATTTCCAAAATGTGAGGAAAAACTCGTGGGGATTTGATGGATTGAATGGTTGTTTGTTATTTTGATGTATGCAGGTAGAGGCAGGGTTGAGGATGAATCATAGTGTACCAGCGCTGTTGTCATGAATCCGAGTGGATGTAACGCCAGCTGAATGGACATTGATAAATCGTTTGGGGTTAAGTGGAATCCGCTATTATTCACGAATCGCACGTAACCATGCTATGTTACAGGTGTTGATTGAGAGATGGAATCCTAAGAAAAATACCTTCTATCTACCAACAGGGGAGATGACAGTGACATTGGAAGATGTGTTTCGTATTTTGAGACTCCCAATTATAGGAACACCAGTATATCAGGTAATGCCTAACGCAGGGCGGGCAGCGATAACAGCAGTATTTGGTCCATACGCACGAGATCTAACACAGCGAGGTTTGACATTCACATATGGGGTAATGTATGCAACACACCCTGAGGAGACAAGGTTAGCAGTGATATTAATGATAGCGGTAGGGTATTATGTGTTACCGAGGGCAGAAGGGGGAAGATTTCCAAAGGCATTGATGTGTGTTATTTGGGAGATGATAGAAAGAAACGTGACGTTTGCATGGGCATCTGCATATTTGGCAGAGCTATACAGGGGTTTATGGGCTTGTAGGTGAAATCACAGAATGACACTGGATTGTTCATACTTATTACACTGTTGGGCCTATGAGCACATTGTTTGTGTGTGACCAATAGGCCGACCCATCCAGGTAGGAGAGACCGGAGTACAAAGGTTGGGATTCAGACGATGGGTCCAGACAGAACAAGAGGCAAGATCTCAAGCCGTGACGTGACATTGAGTATTACAGGCAGGTATGGGAGAGGGTGACGGTTGCATATATCTGTTGGAGGCCTTACGGGAACTATATGGTAACAGAGAACATAGCTGAGGAGTTGAGGGGTGTAGAGCGATTGAGGTGGATCGCGGGCACAGGCCAAGTGAATATGAGAGGATTCCTATAGATCGCGTGCGGTGACAATTTGGATTTGTGCAGGACATACCGCAGGCTTATAGACCATATATGAGGATTGACGCAGAGGCAGCATTCTCACCTCCCCAGCCAACACCTCCAGAAGGTCCTGAAGAAGTAGCAGCCGATCGCAGGGTAATGGACGGCAAAGACAAGACGACAGAGGCCTATAGATTATGGTGGGTAGCAGAGCTACAAGGTGTACGTGATCATCCTGACATAGCGGGTGATATACAGCAGAGAGGGATCGTCCTGCAGCGTTTGGCTTCAGCAGCTCCAAACACAGGTGAATGAGACAAGAGGATTGTTAGCGGTTGCGGAGTCACAGGCGGAGAAGACTAGAGGCTGGATTCCTCCATCTGAGAGGGCGTATTCATATGTTACAGGAGAGGTTGGCAGATCAGTGGGTGGTACCAATATCTGTGGTACCTTTGAGGATGGAGAGGCCTGGCGAGAGGCGTCGACGATCACGAGCATCACCTAGTTCGGGATGAGGCGCAAGGGTCTAAGTGAATTTCATAGGGGTAGAAGAATAAATAAGGATGCCAACCTGCGTGTCGATGATAGAGAAGATGTATGTGTTTAACATCTAAATAAAACTGAATATGTATGTTGATTTGAGTTATGATAATAATAAGAATGTTTGTGTTTTGACTTTTTTTTTCTTTTTTTTTTTGAAAAAGGATAAAGAGGAATGTGATTAAATAGAAATACACAAAAATATTTATATTTACCACACATGATAGGTTATGGTAGGGGATGGTCGAAGCTAACCTCAAGGGAGACCCCATGTCTCCGAAGTGCTTCCTACATAGCCCATTGCACAAAGCAAGGAGGGGCCTCAGACCGATGTAGTTCTCCCTTAGGACCAGGGAGAGGTGAATTTAAGCAATTTAGGTATGGTTAGGAAATTTGTTGGTTGGTAAAAATATTGATATTGATATTGGTAGGGTAATGTTGTCGGTGTTGGTAATGAATTGGTGATTTTGGAATAGGTATAAGTGAAGCGAAAGTTAGCCTACCCAAGTGGTAGGGAACCATGTCCTGATTAAGATCAACACATAATCCTAGATTTGAGTCAAAGAGGAAAGAGTGCTCCGTAGGTGAAAAGAGCTAAACAAACCACATAATAACGTAGAATGAGCTTGAACCCCTAGGTACCAGTGCATAGACGAGAAGTCAATAGGTGAAAAGAGTTATATGATCACAATATATCAGGTGTACGTCACGTCCCTTGAGTTGTGTTGTTTTAACAAATGGTGAGGTGAGGTGGATGGTGTAGCTGAGACACAGAGAACTTGTTATAAAGTGAGTATTCTGACGAAAGAGAACCTAACCTAAATAGACAAGTCCATGACTCAAAAGTTCTTTTGAATGTGGCTTTTATTTTTCTGAATATAGACTGATCAATGCGGGAAGTCTACAAGGGATATTTATTGTATTATTCTTGAGGTCTTCACGAAGCTGATCAATGCGAGAAGCTTCTGATAAAGGCTGACTGTGTATAGCTGTCCTTCAAGGGAGAAGTCTATTTTATAGTAGCAGATGCGGTTTTAGTGCATAGCTGTCCTTTGGGGAGCAGTATATATATAATTTAGAGAGCTAGATGTCCTTTTGGCGTAAAGCATCTAGTTTGGTAGGAAGTTTGACTCAAGAAAATCCCATAAGCATATAATTAAGAATGTGTCATTTTAATACTTTGAAGTCATGGACTAGACTAAAAAGGGGAAGGCATCTTTAAGGGGAGGTGAGAATCAAACTATGTGAGCTTGATTTTATTTTGAGATGCAGGAAACAACGTGTATGTGGTGGTAAATGAGCTCAAGGGACGAGCGATAGGTAGATAAGAAGTGATATAACACTAAAATTCAACAGTAGAATAGTAGAAGATGCAAGGCATTAAGGGGTTCAGGCTCAGGTTTACCATTAAGCGAAGCTAAACGATAAGTGCCTAATCCATAAGTGTGAGTGATTATGTAAGGCCCAATCCAATTAGGAGCAAATTTTCCACGTTTGCTCTTTTCTAGTTTGGTTACATGTTGATTCTCTTTGAGGACAAGATCACCAACCTTAAAGGTACGCTCATGAAGTCACTTATCATAAGCACGCTTGATATGTTTTTGATAGATTTTAAGGTGATCAAGAGCTGTAAGATGACGCTCGTCAAGAAGCTCCAATTGGGCTAACCGCTTCTTGGCGGAAATCATCGTTGGTGAGAATATCCTGAAGAGATATTCTTAGGGAGGGTATTTGTATTTCGAGAGGCAAGACAGCCTCGGTACCATATACCAAAGAAAAATGTGTGGCATTAGTGGAGGTACGAATGCTAGTACGATAAGCCCAAAGGGCAAAGGGGATGTGATCGTGCCAATTTCTTCCGAACTCATTAACAACTTTCATGAGGATTTTGGTGAGGGTTTTATTAGAAGATTCGGCTTTTCCATTCGCTTGTGGATAATAGGGTGATGAGAAGCTAAGTTTGATACCAAAGTTGTCACAAAGGTCTTGCAACAACTTATTTTTGAAATATTTTACATTATCTGTTATCAGGCGATGAGGAACACCAAAACGACAGATAATGTGGTGGTTAATGAACTCTCTACAATTTTTTATTTTTTAGTTGAAATGAGTGGAATAGCCTCCACCCATTTTGTGTAATATTCGGTTTGCTGTGATTATCCATCGGTGACGTTGTGGAGAGGGCGGATGAATCTCACCAATAAGGTCTAAGCCCCATTGTGAGAAAGGCCAAAGATCTCGTGCGACCTTTAGCGGATGGCTAGGAGTATGTTAAAGGTTGGCATGTTATTGACACATAACACAACGCTTAACATATTCGTAGTATTCGGTATTGAGAGTAGGCCAATAATAACCTAGGCAAAGGATTCGTTTGGCCACGGCAAGGCCGCTAAAATGTCCACCACAAATACCGTCATGGACCTGTTGGATGGTATAGGTGACCTCCGCGCCGGTGAGACATCGAAGGAGGATGCCATCAAAGCCACGTTTATAAAGGAGTCCCCTCATGACGAAATAACGAGAAACACGTTTGAGAAAAGTGCGTTTTCTGGTACTAGTAAGGTCAGGTGGGAGAACGGAGGTTGTAAGGTAGTCGCGAAATTGGTGATACCAGGTATCTCTGCGAATTAGCAGACACATTATTTATCATACAAACAACCGGACATGAGTAAGATGGGGAAAAGAGTTGTTGGACCAAGATAAAAATGTCAGAGTCAGTTGATGAAGCTGGAATTTGCGAGGCTAAGCAAGCCATAGTATCCGCAAATTTGTTAGTGGAGCGGGGAATGGTTTGGATAGAATAGTGAGTAAATAAGGCTAGAAGTGAATCCACGTAGTGTTTGTACTTTTGATGTTCCTCATTTTTACATTGGTAGATGCCCATAACTTGATTGACTACCAATTGAGAGTCGCCGAAAATATTGATAGATTTGACACCTAAGTGTAACGCAACCTGGAGACCCAAAACAAGGGCCTCGTATTCCGCTGTATTATTAGTGCAGAGGAAATCGATTCGGAATGAAAGAGACATAGGATCAGCGTCGAGAGGAATGAGAACAACGCCGGCTCCTCCGCCGCACTGGCATTTGGATCCATCGAAGAAGAGGGTCATTGGATACGACTCCTCCCTGAGGGAAAGAGTAGCGATGAGTTCGTCGAGGAAATTAAAATTAGTAAATTGTGCCCCAGGTACAGGGGCTTCCGCGAGTTGGTCGGCAATGGTTTGTCCTTTGATTGACTTCTTGTGTATAAATTCAAGGTCGAGGTCAGCAAGGAGCATAAGCCATCGAGCGATGCGTTGGTTTAGATGAGGTTTGGCATACATATAATGGATGGGGTCCGTGTTGGTGATGACGAAAGTTTTGTGATTCAGGAGGTAGTGTCGGAGTTTGGTGGCCACGAATGATAAGCCTAGGCACAACTTTTCTACATGTGTATACCTAGTCTCATAGTCCACCAAAGTACAACTTATATAATAAACGGCTTGTTCTCGATTCTCGGAGTCACGATGTGCAAGCATGGCCCCTACAGCGTGGTCGGTGGTGAAAAGGTAAAGGTAAAAAGGGCGATTGTCCTGAGGTGGGATAAGCACAGGTGGCTGCAAGAGATAAGCTTTGAGAGCCTCAAAGGCTTGGTGGCACTCTTCGCTCCATATAAAGGCAATATCCTTTTTAAGGAGGTGATGGAAAGGTTGACATCGATCCAAGAGTTGGGAGATGAAACGCCGGATAGATTGGAGCTTACCTTGTAAACTACGCAATTTTTTGAGGTTAGTAGGTGGGGGCATTTCTAGGATAGCTTTGACTTTAGATGGGTCGACCTCAATGCCACGCAAAGAGACGATAAAACCAAGAATTTTTCTCGAAAGGACACCAAAGACACATTTCTTTGGTTGAAGATGGACATAATATTGTAATAGGTGATCAAAAATAATGGTTAAAACATCGAGATGGTCACTGCGATGTTTAGATTTGACAAGAAGATCATCGACATAATCCTCAAGGATAGTGTGCATAATGTCATGAAAAATGTAGGTCATAGCCCGCTGATAGGTCGCACCAGCATTCTTAAGGCCAAATGGCATTACACGATAATAGAAGGTTCCCCAAGGAGTTATGAAGGTAGTTTTATGTTGATCAGCAGGGGCAACCAAAATTTGGTTGTATCCTGAAAAACCATCCATGAGAGAGAGCATCTCATGGCCTGTAGTGAGATCAACAAGTTGGTCAATACTAGGTAGGGGGAAGTCATCCTTAGGGCAAGCGAGGTTAAGATCTCGGAAATCTGTGCATATCCGAAGTCCCCCCGTCGCTTTAGTGACAGGTACGATGTTAGAAATCCATTGAGGATAGTCAATAGGCAGGATGAAGGAAATAGAAAGGAGTCGTTGAAGCTCTTCTTTGACCAAGAGGGCAATGCATGGATGCATTTTTCTCAGTTTCTGTTTAATTGGCTTGGAATCGGGTTTCAAGGTAATGTTATGGACAGTAATGTCAGGATCAATTCCTGGCATGTCAGTGTAAGACCAAGCGAAAGCTTGGTTGCGAGTACGGAGAAAGGTAGTAAAGGCGACTTGTTCTGATGAGCTAAGGGATTGTCCAATTTTCACAATGTGAGGATCCTCCTCTGTGTGGATGTTGATTTCTATAGTTGACTCATTCAACATGGTTTGAGTTTCAGATGGTAAGGCGCGTTGAATATAAGAGTCATCTGCGCCAAGATAAGTGAGGATGGAGTCATCATCCTGACACTCAACAACATTAATTGAAGGTGAGTCCTCTTCAATCATGTCTAGATATAGAAGGGGGATAGAAGAGGGGTCCTCATTATCGCGTTGATAAGTGAGAGGACCTAGGAAGATAGCATTTATGAAAAAAAAAGTTAGGAGGGATAGATTCAGGATCTATCAACTCTGTGGATGACGATGGAAAAATGGGTGATGATGGTTCGGTAGGGGTGACGTCATCATCTTCCAAGAGAAAACTGACACGAGGTTCCTTCGGTGTAAGTGTTCCAGGAAATCTGAGACCACTATGATCATTGTGCTTGCGTGTGGTTACGGGAATGATTGTATGTCAGCCTTGTTCATAAAGACCAAAACCAAAGCCTTTCCAAGCACAGCGAGTCAAGAAGGTGAGGGAGAAACGACAATTTGTCAGGTATTGAAAATCGGATTGGAAAGGAACCACACTAAGAGGAGGTTCAGGGGTAACGGAAGATGCGTCGACACCCCCATATGTTAGGTTGGTGCGGCAATGAGGTGGTCCGAAGGGGATTACTTCCCCCACACGATGGTCATAGGTAGGATGTGCATGTAACTGTCCATACTCCTGTGGGATATGGAAAGAACTAACGTTATATAGGCGATACTCCCCCAGCGTAAGGCATTGAAAAACATCTACTAAGGGGTCTGCGGTTGGGATGTTAGCTGCGGGAAGGGAAGTGGTTTTGGCGATGGCGGTTTCATGGGTTGAAGGTGTAGGTGCTGTTGAAGTGAATGGTAAAGGTGTGGTTGAAGTGCATGGTTGGGTTGGATGAATGGGTGTCTTGACTGGTACAAGCACATCATTAGGGCGATATAACATATTGCAGGTTTTGAAAGGGGGAGGATCAACTTTTACGGTGTAGGACTTCCCCTCGTACTCAAATTTTATGTATCTATGTAAGGTTGAGGGAACGCATCCCATAGCCCAGATCCAAGGACGACCTAACAATATATTGTATTGGAACTCTCCCTCAAGGACATAGAAGAGTTCGGGTAAAGTACGTGGTCCTACACGAATGTTAAGGATCACGGTGCCTAAGGTAGAGGTAATAGCATCATTGAATGACCGCAACATGATGGGGTTGGCACACATGTAGCTAGAAGGGATATTCATTTGTTGGAAGGCTTTTTAAGAGATGATGTTTAGGCTAGCGCCCCCGTCAATCATAACACGACGTACCCGAATGTCCCGGACATAAGCTGAGATGAAAAGAGCAGGGTCAGGATCTTCTGCACCAAAGTCAACAATTTCGTCTTCGGAGAAACTGACAGCAGCAGCGTGTTGTACAAAGACAGAAGTGGTTGGGGCGGTAGGTTGTTTGGTGAGGGAAGCAACGTGATTGGGTGTTAGAATGGAGGTAACAGGAAGAGTTTCATTAGGTAAGACCTCAATCCCTTGAAGGATTTCAACGAGAGCTTGTCGATGAGATTCAGAAGTCTGAATGAGATCATACAATGTCATTTTTACAGGTGATTGGTGAAGCTGTTTGATCATGGCTCGGTGGGCAACTCCATTAGAGACGGGGTAAGCGGGTCCACGAATAACCACTTTAGGTGGTGGTGCAATCAGGATGGTGGACGGAGAAAGAGAGGAAGCAGGTGTGTTTTCTTTCGCTTTCCCATTATTTTTCTACCCTCGAGTAGTAACACTAATCTTAGTTGATCTTGTGGATACGAGATGAGGAAGATGGTCGGGATAGGTCATGGTCTTCAAGAGGTGGGGCTATAATAATGATACATCTTGGTGAGGCGGGGGACATGTGGTATAGGAGAGGGAGATTGAAGCTAAAGGTCTCTCTCTTCGTAAGTTGTCTTTCTTAACTTTTTTATCTGAGAGAGGTGACTGACGAAGTATGGATTTCAATGCTTTGCATCCCTCCACATCATGTCCTGTTGTACGGTGGTAAGCGCAGATTTTAGACTCATCATAACCTGTTGGTCGATGTTTAGATGGATCATAAGGTCTAAGTGGGGGTAGGGAAATGGTCGCATTCTCCACCAACATAGCAAGGATTTTGGCGTAAGATCCTTTGAGTGGGTCAAAATCGAAGGAAGATGAGGGTATTGATTGGGTGGGTTTTGGTAATGTTTGGGTATGGTTGTTTCGTATGGGTGGTGGTTTAGCCAAGGGGTATTGATACGTGGTTTTAACTAAACATGGTTTCTTTGGCGCAGGAGCTATGTTTAGTTAGTTAGATGATGAGTCTCCAAATAATATGGTATCCGGAAACAATGGCGGCAAAAGAGGAGTGATGGACAAACAAATCCTTTGATGGTGAAATTTGTTTAGGGTTGATGGGTGGATAGGATACGTGGGGGTAACAGTTTTGATATACCCTTGGATTTCTGTATGTGTGCAGAAGGCGTAGTTCGTTTTAGAGAAAACGCAGAAGGTATGATATTTTGATGCAAGGTGGAGGGATGAGGTCCCAATATGGAAGGTAGGTGTGACGATGATGCTTTTAATTGTGACAGAGGCATAGATTGAGTTTGTCTCCTAAGTGGATGGACGGATTTATTTTTGGATAGATCTAGTCGCTTAGGTGGGTGTGTTAGGCTGGGTATTGGTGAGGTCCCAAGTGTAGGGGAATATTTGGTTGGGCTAAGAGAGGTGGATGAGATACTTGGTAGAGATGCGGGGGGTGGAGATGAGGACATAGGCATTTTGAGTTTCTGTAAACACTTCAGGTATATGGTAGAGGCGTCTGAATTCGGTCATCTGCATTTGAGTAGAATAGGGGGTACTCAAACATTCCCATAGGACTCTTCTATCTTCTAAGAGAATGACAGTCTTCGGGTGTGAATTGGAAATTTTGGATGGAAGAAAGGTGGGTTGTGATTTCGGTCCACTATGGGTGTGATACAGGGGGTAGATGAGGCACTGTATCAATAGGCGTTAAGAGGTTAACCAGTTGCTGAAAAGATTTAGGCGATGAAGGACTAATAGGTAGGAGGGTATGTTTGAGAGGATCCGTCATGTTTAAAGAATGTGGTGATGTCGGTTTAAGAGGTTTCTCGTCTAAGGATGACAAAAGAAGTGGTGAGCCTTCCTCTTGTACAGCAGGAGTGGTAGAAAGAGACGTTTGGGATATAGATAAATTAGATAACATCTACGTTCAGAGTCTTGTAGGGGTGTGGTGTAAGAAGGCTCATCTATGAGAAGAGAACTCTGGGCGGTTAATTCCTTTACGGGTAAAGGAATGATTTCGTCTTGTCTTGATGGTGGTGAAGGAGGTTCGGGCCCCTACGTCAGTGAAGAAGGCTTGATTCAAAATTTTCTCAATAGAGGCCTTTGGCTGGGAGTCAAAGACTACATGGATCTCATGAAAACTCTCCTCAGATAAGATATCTTGGTTTATGTTACTGTTAGAAGAGTGATTCGGGAATGTTTTGTTAAATATTTTCAAATTTCGATTAGTAGAGGCATTAGGATTATCAAGGGTTATATCCCCTGCATCAACCATTTCCTACACTATGTTTTTCAACATCTTGCAGTTTTCGTGACTATGTCCCTTTACACGGTGAAAGTTACAGAAGTCATTTTCTTTGTACCAGGAAGGTATAGCACGGGTGGAGTCAAACCCGGAGTGAAGTTTAACAAGAGGCAAGGTGATAGCTCCGGCTTTGAGTAATTTTTCCAAGATGACACCATAAGTTTCTCCCAAGGGAGTGTAGTTGATGGGCTCTGATTTATACTTATAGGTGGTTTTTGGTGGGGTATTAGACGGTGCTTGAGATTTGACCATCACCGCGTGGATAGCTCCTTTTGATTTCAAAGAAGTGGATGTGTGGAGTGGTGGTGTTTGGTTTATTGGTGGAATCTGGAGTTTGGAAATTGAGGTTTTTGTTGCGCTACCACAATTTCTCTTCTTCTAAGGCTCGAATTTCTAGTTTCCGAGCCATGGTAAAGGCCTCGTCAAATGTGTCGGAAAGTTTGAATTTGAAGGGTAGGAGAGATGTGCTTAGCGCATGCCCGCGTAAAAAGTTTGATAAGTTCAGCCTGAGGCAAGGCATATGTAAGTTGGTTGATAAGGCCCCGCCATCGTCAACGAAATCTGCGATAGATTCATCTTCAATTTTCAGATGGCATAGAGGTCGGTGATAGATACTTTCTTGGCAATGTTAATGGAGAAATGATCCAAGAAAGATTGGGCTAGTTGGTTAAAAGAGAAGATTGAGTGCTGGGTTAAAGCACTGTACCACTCCAAGGTGGGTCCTGATAAGGACATGGGGTGAAGGTGAGTAGCAAGGCATCATCATGAGCAATCAAATAACAAGCATGTCTAAATGATCGCAAGTGTTGTTGAGGATCCTCTTTACTATTAAAACGAGTAAATTTCAGCAATTCCCATTGAGGAGATATGAATGAAGGGGGACAGAAGGGTGAATAGGCTCCCGAACAAACTTGCTCGTATGTCAAGGCGCTACGACTTCCCAAAACAGAAGCCTCCAGATTTTGCATTTTGTCCATCATTTGTTTGATGAAATCCATGGTTGGATGAGATGATGGTGCGGTTGTGGTAAACGGAGGCAAATTGGGCCAAGGGCCTCCGCTAGACAATGGTGGGGTTAAGTGTGTTGATAAGGTATGGAGGATGAATATGTTGAGGTGACCGAATAGGGATGTCCTATATAAGATGTTGAGGTCACTGGATACGTGTATGGGAATGAAAAGGTAGGCGGAGCTTGAGAAGGAAAGCTCGTGTGGATAGGTGGCAGAGAGCAAGTCATGAACGGAGCAGTCTGCAAGAGAGATGAGGTAGGAGCAGTCAGTGGTAATGATATGTGGGGTCCAAGATTAACCAAAGGAAAGCCAATCTGTGTCGTATGAACCTCTGAAGCCTTCGGATTGGGAGACGGGGCTAAAGATGCAGAAAGCAAGGCGGTGTTATCAGGCGGAGTGGGAGCTAAATGAGCAGCTATACTAATAGGCATGCCAACAAGGAGTTGACCATCGGGCGTACGGTCAGGGGCATGAGACAAATAGTATTGTACGGTGCGCTAGGATTAGCATCCAAAAATTTGGCAAATTCCTTATCTCCTACAGGAATTTTGGGGATCTCACTGGTGTCCGTAGGGTTCCCTATAGAATGTGAAGGGGGTGATTCAGGCAAAGGCACAGAGCAGGCATGTGAAACCATGGCGGCGGCTTGCTTTCGAGTGATAACAACCATGGACAAGAGTACACAGTAGGGTTTCAATCTATCAGGAACAGAAACACCTCAGAATGGTGAAATTGGTAGGTTGCTGGTTTGTCAGGAACTGTAAAAAGACAGTAACCGATATCGGTCTAATAACCGATGTCGGTCAGACTATAGCTGACGTCGGTCAGTTAACCGATGTTGGTGTAATAAGATAATATCGGCCTTCCCTCAAAAAAGAAGTTTACCATGTGACACACAAATATGTGTAAAAACATTATAGGCACACTATCTAAATTAACATGGTAAGAAATGTGTAACATACAATAGTATAAGCAAGCAAGAATACATCCAATAAATATCTAAGCTAGTATTTTTGAATTTTTACAAATATTTGAATGTTATTAAACTATTATAATATGAAATGCAATGACTAGGAGAGGGGAGTGAGGTTTCCCCCAATGTATTTGTGCAAGGTGAGGTCTATGTAGGTAAATGTGCCCTCAAATGTCATGTTTGAACCTATAACAAGATTGTGTCATCAAGTACCAAAGGAGGTTAGTATGCCCCCAAGTGTGTAGCCAAAAGGAGTTGGTTTAGATACATAATATGAAAAATATTTTGGTTTATCTTTGAGAATCATGTAAGACGTAAGTCATACATGCCCATGACATATTCTTCATCAATAAAATGTGTACTAGAGCATTTATGTATATTCTATCATGATAAATTAGGAGTGTAATCATAGAATGAATCATTACAAAAATTAATTATCTTGGAAGCCACAAGATAAGTGAAGATATTGTTATGCATGTCAATAGTACCACCAATGTAATCTAGCCAAGATTGCCCAAGTGTAAGTGGAAAAGGTTGGGGTTGTTTTCATGCTAAATTTCTAGCATGCAAAATTTAAAATTTTGGTCATGACAACCAAACCCACACTTGAAATCCCCTTTCCTAGTCAATGTAAACCTTTCCTCTGGCTAGCATTTCAACCACTTCATCCTCATTCTGGCCAAGAGTAACATGATAACATGATTTTGAAGTGTGCTTAATTTGTATAGAAATGTACCTAGCTTGATTCATGGGGGTAATGATATCTAAGAAACAAAAATTATCCTAGAGGCTTCAAACGGGTTATTTTTGGTCTTCTTGTCACAAGAGGACATTATCCGGAAGCTGAAAAAAGGGGAAAACCCATCTGGAGGTTTTTCAAGAGATAAATAGGATGATCAAAGAAATTTTAGGAACTTTCTTTGGTTTTATTAGAGGTTGGGAAACTTTCAAACAAAACCAGATATTTTTGGGTAAGGCATTGGGAAAAACATGTTTCAAAAGATCTATTCACCTTGTTCAAAAGGTTTCAAAATCCTCGGGGGTCTTGAGATTCCAAATCATAGGCATTGGAAAGATAACAGATCCTATTTCATGGTTAAATAATCAAGATATAATTCTAGGAGTATAAAAATGTGGAAACTTATCCATCAATGCAACACAAAAGTCATTTTACAATGTAAAACTTGCTCAAAAGGTTTCAGACACCTCAGGAAGAGTTAGGATCCTAAAAAAATGTGGAAATGGATTACATTGGACCATTTTCATGGTACATATTTTGTATTTTTTCATGCTAATTCTGGACTCTAATGGTAACTCAACTTACTCGCGCACACACATAGGTACAAGTGGAAACTAGAATGAAAAGGAAATTTTGAATCTGAATAAAGTATTGAAAATGGTGGTAATGAACTCGTTGGGTCCTTTGGAGTCAACATCATATAATTTTTTCCCTCCTAACTCCATGTCTTGATCTAAGACCCAAAAAACCACTCAGTTTATTTTCATGTTGTGATTGATGACATTAGCACAGCCAATCAGCTTTGAGCAACGTTTTGGAGCTTGGATGTCACTTTTCCATTTTTCCCTTGGTGAAAGAGGACATGGGGGACATGAAAAATTTCTCCCCCTATGGAGGAGGTGGTTGCATCACTTAACGTGACAACTTAAGTGGTTAGAAGATGTTGTAAACTCACCTAACTTGATGTTTGATCACTTTTTAAGGCCAAATAAACCCATGGAAGCCTTTAGGAGGCTTGATTTCCCATTTTCAATTTTTCCCAACAAATAAGGGGATATAGGGGACACAAAAGTGTGTTCCCCCCTATGGAGGTAAGTTTTTGACACTAGAAAATGACAACTTGGATGTTAGGGAAGTGTTAACAACTCACTCTTTTCACAAAATTTGACCCCCTCCTCATGAGACCCATGGCACATTTTTTAGAGGTTGATGTCCCTTTGTTCCCTATTTTTTATGGTGCAACTAGACCTCCAACCTCCATCAGACATGGGTTAGCTAGTTTGAATTTAAGGTGTGTTAAATGGTGCTAGTGAGAAGGAAAATGAATTTAAAAGGGGTATAACTTCATACTTAGCCATTTTTTGCATTTCATTGTGATATTATCTCCCCCCATTTCTGATGTAGTGTTGTTATGCTAGAAAATTTTCTTCAGACATCCTCCATACTCAAAAATCCTTTTTGTTCATATCTTCCAAACCCCATGTTCATTTGCCATGATATTTTGATTGTAGCTTCCTTACAAAAATACCTTTAATAAAAGTATTTTCATGCCTCCATTAATCATCTGTATCATTTTCTATAGTCATTTGAAATATTCAGCTAGAAAATATGTTTTTCCAAATCTATGGAAACCTAGTGATTGAAATCCTCCAAAAATTGGAGTAAAGCCTCCTTGTGAAATAACAAAACTTTTGAGACCACTTTCATTCCATTCTAACACCAGGAATACCCATTTATAAAATAGTAATCCTTCCTAAGATTCAGTGCCTATAAATAGTAAGTGCTTTAAACAATTCATTTTAAGAGTTTTTGTTTCCCTTTGAACATCAGGGAAATTCAAAAGTGCCAAATCAAGCAACTGATAACTAAAATGGACCTCTCAAAATAAGGTTTACTAAAAATAGTAAGTGTCAGAATATTAGCTAAGAAACAAGGATGTTGATCCTCTCATTGTGAAGATAGATCACTTGGATAAGTTTTAAATAGTTTTAAAAACATCGTTGGTGAATGACAATCCAATTCTTACCATCCTCATTCTGAATGGTCTTTCTCAATGTTGTAATTCCCCACCTATAAAAATGTGGTGATCACCTCTCAGGAGCTTTCCAAATAGGAATGGACATGGAAATTTTCATACTTGTAAAGGATTGATAGTTTAATTATGGATCAAGTGAAAGGGAAGCCCTCTTGGTTCCCTAAAATTGGTCGCAGAGTGATTCCCTTCACATTAGATGGATTGATTAAAAGTTGAAAGTATTCTTCATTCATTCTCTCTCCTTCACCCATCTTAGATTAGAGGATTTAGTCTTGTACTTCATTTTCTCTCATAGGGCACTATGGTCACTTGGTGACAGGATCATAAAGATCACCCCATGTGAGAAAATTGTCTCATTTTACACACTAGGTGCATCAAATGTAAGAAATATCAAAGAGACATGGAAATGTTTCAAATATTGGAAGGCTTGATCAAGTTAACGAAGTATTTTCTCTTGGTTTCCGTGGTCTACTGATCATGGGCTTCTCACTCCTCTCGAGCTACCTAATTTTACTACAGAATTTGATCATTTAGAGGAGTTCCCAAAGAAGAGGTTTGTGAAATACTAAATGCACTAGGAGGCTTCATCAAGTTTAGGAAGTGGTCAAAGGATCGTGAGTTAACTAGAATGCATCTCTAAAAAGTAATTCACAACTTCTTCATCCTTCTACATTCCACATCTCTTCTCTATTCTCTCTCTCTCTACTTTCTAATCCTCCATTGTAAATTATACTTTATGGCTCTTTCGCCATATTCACATTAGTGACCATTGTAATTTTTCATTGTAGAAGTACCCTTTTCATTAATAAGAAAGGGGCTTTTTTTTATTTCCTAAAAGAATGTAAGGTCACAAGTGGTGGGACTATGAAAGGTCATGAGGGGGGGTAGATGAAGAGATAGATTTTAAAGACATAAATTAGAATGTCTTCTCCATTCCAAGGGGTTAGTCTTTCTTCATTAATAGCTCACATTTTCTTACTACAAGAAACTATAATTCTTCTATCTCCTTGTCTCATTTTTTCTTCTCCATCTCAAGTTTGATCCATAAACATCGTTACATTACAATATTATGTAAATAAACTTGTATTTTTGTGAACTTTGTTCCTTTTTCCTTGATATGGTGTCTTCTCATTGTTAACTTGGAAATATTTTGGTTTTATGTCAGTAAAATTAGTTTTTTATTTATTGATTAAAACAACCTTATCACTTTCTCCCCTCTCTCCATACACACACCTTTCCTCCACCTCATTTTTGTACACAGGTTTAGTGGGGTATTTCTATGTGATCCTGAGTCAAAAGGTCACCCAAAATGGTTAAATTAGTGTATATATTTCCTATTTTAAATAAATAGAGCTGCCCCATTCCTAAGAAGATGGATCTAGTCCTAGAGGGTTGGTGAAAACCCCTAATTTTCCCTTGTGACAAATGATTTTTCCAACAGGATTCAATTGCAACCCTTGAACGTGCATGTAAAATATCCTTATACTGTAAGTTGTTAGGAGAAATATATATCCCTTATAATAATAATGTGGTTCAATCAAAGGTATGATGTCGGTAGGAGTGAGGCCGAAGTGAGTTAGATACTCATAAGTACATATGAATTGAGAGCAAGTAGGATCATAAGGGACGTGTTGCCAATACTCTTGATTAAGGTATAATGTGCAATTAAATCGATCAAAAGAGGGGAGTGGTGTAGAAGGAGATCCAAGAATAGGGATGGGATCATGTTCAGTAATCATATGAGTAATTACAAAATTGGGAATGGGTTCAAGGGTGTGCATGATATTATGGTAAGGAATCATAATAGTAGTAGTTTATGTAGTGGGAGATTTGACTTGATATTCACTAAGACATGTAGTAATGTAATGGATATGAAATAGAGACTTTTCAAAGTCCATGGGGATAAAATATAAAACATAAAGAGTGTCATCAGTGAACATAATATTGTTAACAACATCATCTTCAAAATAATCAATCTCAATATGGAAGTATTGTTTAGACTTCTCTAGAAGGTTGGTAATAAATGTGGAAGGCATGGGGGATGTTGTGGAAGGAGTGATTATAAACACAAAATCATGCATTTTGGGTATTTATCTAGTCTTGATCATATACTACTATGCATATGATTCCTAAGTAATAAAATTACTAATCAACCCATGTCCTTAGCCCTCTTTTCTTTCTTTTTGTGGCCACTTTTGGTCCTACACTCTTTCTATCTCAGTCTTCCTTTTCACACCTCAGCATTTCTCATCCTAGACACTAGCACCCAGTCAGGATGCCAATGTCAGGTGCCCCCATCCCCTCTAGGTTCCCTTGACCTCTTTGTATTTTTTTCACATCTTTTGGGTCCTTTCTATCCATTTGAGAATCTTTTCTTTTTGGTATTCATCCTTTTCAAGGTTAATTATGAAATTCAAGAAAGGGAATCATGTAAATATAAATTTATGTGATCATAATAAGGGACCAAGCACTAAAAATTAGCTATCACTACCTAAGGTTGCATCCAAAGGCTATTCAAGTGCATTCTAGCATTTATTCAAGGGAAAGGGACTACATTCTTCTGCATACACTTCATAGGATGGTAATTTCATTCTATTCCATGCACGCATATACTTACATCTTCTATATCTAGCTATTTTCATGCTATCAAGTGTGACAAGCACAAGAACCACCTAGGGAACAATTCTGTATACCCACACCTAGAAATACATTGCGTCTAAAATGTAGAGTAGAACTAATTCGTAAGTTCACTCATTTGATAGTTGAGGACATTCCAACCCCTCATTTGCATTTTTTTCTTTTTGGGATTTGATGCACTCTTGAGGGTTTTATAGGTTATTTCTCAATAAAGGTTATCAGTGACATCAAAAATCATTGTTCGACATACTAGTGATAAGAAGTGAAGGATAGTGAACATCTCATGACCCTGCAAAGGAGGTTTATTGAGGGTTTGAGAAATCACAAGATCCCAGTGCAGGTCTATGGTGCCCACAGGTGCCTCTGACCCATTCTAAATTCCCCAGTCCAAACAGATCTTCTAAGGCTCTATGTGACACTTCTCCCTCTTTTGTCATCAATTCATCAATGCAGCATAGCCCAGCTTTGATTTCAAATCAGTTAAGTCTTCTTATCCCGTCTTTGCAACTAGGGTTTCATATTCTCTAGCTTAATTTTCTTGGGTCTAATTCTGTACTTATTTGCATATTCATTTACTGCTACATTTCATTAGATTTAGGCATCTATTTATTAAATATTTTCTTAATCATTTGAAGAACCCGGACTCAATTTGAACACTCTTAGGGTCCTCATACTTCTATTACCTTTATCTTCCTAGGATCTTCTCATCATGAGTATCCATATTAATCATTTCTTGCTTATTAATCTTGAATTGAGAGATAAAATTATAACTCTTCTAGCTACTACTCGCATTCCTGCTGATATTCATTTGGGTATAGTATATAACACATTCACAGATGATTTTTCAGAGCACATTACTTTTCCATCGAATCATAATGTTGATATTTCTATTTTCAAAAATGACCCACCTTTATACATCATGCTCTACATTTATAATTTGGGTGTCAAATGCAGCATCGTTGATAATGGATATGATCTTAATCTTTGCACTATGTCATTCCTTGAAAATCTTGGTCTTTCTACTACTAATGTTAATCCATCATCTCTTTCTCTTCACGTTTATGATGGCTATGTTTGTCTATACATAGGTCACATTACTTTTCTTATCACTATAGGGACCAAAACTCTTAATACAATTTTCTTTGTCATTGACTTCCCAGTTTCATATAACTATTTACTTTGTAGGCCATGGCTTCATGCCACGCAAGTTGTTCCTTCTATGGTACATCAATGTGTCAAATTCTTACATGAGGGCATAGAATATACAGTTCCTAGTGATCATCAACCATTCAAGTATTGTAACTATGATCCCAACACTACACTTCCTACTCTAACATTTGCTACCACAGATGAACCACAACCTATGGATACTCTGCCTCATTTTCCACCACTTGAAGGTTCTATTTGCATGTTAGATATTGTCTCATCTACTCCATCATTTCCTCTTTATTTTACTAATGTCATGATTCTTTATCGAGGGCTTATCCAGACATTAGACACCATTCCATCTCCTCTACCTTCTCATGAGCAACCTCCATTAGCACGTCCTCCATTTACGGGAACATTTTTCATGAATGGATCTTACTAGGAACACATTTTATTTGATCCTACTTGCCCATGTACTATATGCATGCATGATGGGTTGGCTTGGTTAGGCTTTACAGATGATGACATCTTTCCTCCACCCAATGATCATCATTTTTACCATGTATTTTTTATCATTATCATTGTTTATGGTCTTCGATTCCTTTATCTCACTATATTTCTTACACATTCTCCTCACACTTCTCCAATTACACTTGGACAATCTTAGCATGATTACATTGGGGGAACATTAGACCCTAATCATACTGACATATCATTCCCTATGCCATTTGGCCACATTTTTATTTGTAATGACTCAATTCTTGGCTATTCACAAAATCTTACTTGATGGTATGCACATGGTTGTCCACTACCCCCTTCACTAATGAAGAATATGATGTGAGCATGTATAATTTACACCTCAATGGCTCCTTACTCAACCAACCTGACACCATCGCTTATCAAGTCTTAGATGCTTGACTATTTGATTTTTATCATAACAATGATGACCTCCTATATGAAATTACTTGATCTATCTTATCATCACACATATGGGGGGCATCACACTTATTTCTCCCCCCTTTTTTTATCAACGTGCACCTTATATTCTCATCCTTTCACATCTAGTCTCTCACTTACAAGGTACACATCTTGATACATGCTTGTATCATCATTACCTGATGACACACTCTCATCCTTTGGTTCACACTTGACTGTTGAGGGCATCCTATACACATAAACCTCACACTCATCTTACACACTCTACATATCCACAACACATGGCCTAATTGAAAATTTCACATGCGACACAACCTACTGAAAGTCTGCCACATTCACAATGCATCTCTCTTAACACATAGCATTACACACTTAATGTTCCCACAATCAATATCGTACAACAACATTCCACACAACTTCACAACATATTACACAAAGTGACACATTCTTGACACCTTTCTCTCATGTGAAAACAACACAACACATTACACATATCTCTCACACCAATCAACACAACACACCACCCTATGATGCACTTTAGTTTCATGTTCCATACTCAACTGTTAAGGATCTAAAACTCAAATGGACCTCACCGCTCTCACTCACTCACTCACACACTCTATATGCTCTACGCTTTAACAATCACATCTTTCTAATACACATAATTCAAACCATTTCTCAATGACATGCTCTTTCTATATGGTTCAGTCTTGACTGCTGAGGGGGCATGTATAAATGAATCTCATCTCATACATACACATCCACTCAAGGGGCACACTTCTCCTATCACACTCACACTGCATTCCATTTTTTCTCATCCTTAACATGTTGCATATCTTTGGCACACTTATTCTTGCTTACATTTACACTTTATTACATATGCTTATCAAATATTTTGTATGTTATTATATTTATCATATACACATGTGCATTCACTTGCTTTCTAGTTGTGATCACAGATTCTATGGATCCACACACACATCATGGATGCCTTGCACAATACCTATTACCAATCCCATAGTGGCTCCTGGGGGCATCTAATTTCATACATTACAGGTGTTATTATTTCATTTTTCATATGATGTTACTACTATATCGGATCATACACACTTTAACATACTTTTTATCCTTCTAACATGCTAACGAATGCTTCATGTGCAACATTTGTATTACATGTTTATGCATTTCCATGGTTTTCTATTACATTTCTTGTTTTTCATTATTTTCCATTGTTTTTGGGCTTTTCCTTTTGTCTTGTATGTACAATTATTTATTTTTTTCGTAGTCATCCTTAATTATCTTGTACCATTTTGAGTGATGTCCCATGTTTGAAACCCACTTTTCTCAGTCTACAATGCCTTTTTATGTATGTATTCTTGCATCTTAGCTTACAAATTGTCTTCTTATATGCCAGCTTACAGTTTATATGAGTGTTTTTCTTGCTTGTACTAACACTTGTTTCCTAGCTACTTTGTTTGTGTGTGCATTGATTTCTACCAAGCACACTCCCTCCCCCTATAAGGCACTAGTTTCATCACAATGTTTAGTCCTCCTTTGGGCCACATACTCCTCTACAACATTGTATGCACCCCAAATGAGGAGGGCATCATTTGGGGTGAATCACTCACCCCATATAACAATTTACAATCATAGATCATCAAAGTTTAGAATCAGTATAGCATATTCATCAGTCTTAGACAGGGCTCAGAATCTAACTTGGGTCCTCAGCATAGCACAGACACTAGTTCCCAAAAAAGGACAGTAGTGCCTATGTGCCCCTGAACCTTCATAGATGCTTATGACCAGGGGATAGTTACATAGCATCCTTTAGTGTAGCACAATCTATAGCACTTCACACAAAATATTTTATAGGGCACACATTTGTTAGCACTCAACATACATGCATCATACAACATTTTATATTTTTTTATTGGATTGGAATTGGTCAAACTGGATCAAATTTTTAGACACCATTTGCAGTGGTGTTCCATACTTTAAGAAGAAGTTAAAGGTTGGAGAATGACACCAAACTTTTCTCCCTACACTTTTTATAGTTCTTGGCATGAGATCACCCAAAAAACTTGCATTTTGCGCAGCTAGCGCAAGATCACCTGAAAAACTCATTCTTCTACATCATCTTCAAGATCCTTTCTACACTCTTTTCTCATCACAGATCAAGTGCACATGTTCCTGTTAGTGCAAATTCACAGCAACCCCAAAATGACCTATGGATCTACTTTTCTAAGGCAATTTCATTTGGTGTGAATGCACAACATTTAACTTTCCAAAAGTGTGGGACCTTTGCGAATGGGGAAAGCTCTCTAGAGAAGGTTGGTTCCTCTTCCTAAAGTACCTGCCACAATCTATTCCAGTGTAGGAAATCTAATCTAATCCTAATCTAACTATTCTAAGGAGATAGAGAGAGAGATAGAGAGAGAGAGAGAAAAGAGGGAAAAACAGAGCCTACACTAAAATGGTGATACACCAGAGAAGGAAAATTTTGAACATCTACCAAAACTGCTATGGAAACAAAGAGAGGTGAGCAATGGAAAGGATGGACAAGTGCATCACAAAACAAAGGATAAATTTCACACAAAAACAGTTCCAAAACTCCATGAACATAGCTCCAAAACCTTCAATGAACATTCGATCATGCACAAATAACTACAATGAAGAGAGGCAAGAAGAAGACAAGCAAAACGAGCAAGGATGGAAAAAATGCATCACAAAAAAAACATTTTTTATTGCTCCAGAAGTTTGCACAAAACATCATTTTACTGGTAAGCAGGAAAAAAATTCCATTATAAAGCAAGAGAGGAGGTTCAAACTCCATTTTCAACCCTGGGGAAGAAAATAAGGGAGAGGCAGAGAAGAATGATGAACAACCTTTACAAATGAGCCAAATCTGGCTTTTAACCATCAAACAGAATGAAAGAAGTGTGGAAAACAAAGGGAAAATAAAATTGAAACTCCAACCACCAAAAAATCCCTCCAATCTCACCTACAAAGTTATGGGCTTCATGGATAAACCCATACACCAAAGTACATTGCTCTGCAAAGCAAGAAAGAGGCCCATACTTCATTAATTTTGGTGGTTGGGAGTGTTTTTTGCATGCCAAAGACATTTTACTATTTTTCTCCCACAAATATCCATAAAAAATAAAAAATTTAACCATCCATCGTGTAGAGGATTTCAACAGCTTTCCAATGATATAAAGAACACGAAAATCTGAGCTCGGGATCGAAAGTTATGCCCCTCTGAAGATTTAGGGAAAAAATCAGGTTGGCGGGCTGAAACTTGAAAATTTTCCATTTTTTGAATTTGGGAAAATGTCCCAAAAATTCCTCATGCCCGTCACTCCTCTTCCATGTGGTGATTTCCCATTCGCTGATGGAAATGCGGGCTCAAACCTCATTTTTCCCCTTTGATTTTTTTATCAGGAAACATTCCCAAATTTTCCCCGTGCTCCGCCGCTCCGGTGACACGTGTCAATTTTTGGTTACTTGGTGGGGGCACACTTCTTTTTCACCATTTGTGCCTCTGTCACTTTGGCAAAAACCAAAGTTTCCTCTATGCCTCCAACTCCCGCCACTGTCATGGACACGTGTCGCTTCCTCATTGGTCACGGGCCTTCCGCAACTTTTTCTCCATCCTCCTCCCTGGGCCTGTGGGCCAAAATTTTCCCTTTTCCCTCTTTGGAAAATTTTCCAACTTACCTCCACCGACCCAACCTCTACCACCACGTGGCACCTTCTCATTGGCCGTAGGCCTGTCAAGTGAAAATTTTCCCAAAAAACTTCGTCGGGCAATAACTTTCGAAATATTCAGAGTTAGGAGGAAAATTTTACCTTTCTGGAAAGGGGAAGAAAAATCCTATCTGATGGAGACATTTTCAGAAACCCTTGAGTGCTTGAAATGTGTGAAAATTGAATTTGAAGCACAAGGAAGGGAAGAATGAAGGAAAGTTAGCCAAAATAAGCAAGGGGCTCATTTTGGATAACAATTCGGTGACTCTCAGGGGCCACCTGCCTACTAGATGAATGATCAGTGGCCTTTAAAGCATCCATTGGGCATGGATTCAAGCCTGATAAACTGATTCTAATATGAACTATGAAAATCTAACCTCTGAGCCACTTGGAAATCCACTAAAACTTGGAGCTGATCTTCACCAAAACCCACTGAAATGGACTGTGCAAGAGCAACCAAAACAGCACCAAACAACTATGTACAAAACTGAAAATCATACATGCTCCAAATGGAACATGTAGAGTGTGCACAAGCACTTCTTCTGCTAAAAGCAAACCTACCTACTCTACTCTAACTGGAAGAAAAGGTGAGCTAAACAAACCCTGCAACTCGTTGTGCAAAATAGCTTCCTTTCTTCAAAATGGGCAACCATGCAATTGATTTGGAGCTGAGAATGGCTGCTTGGATGAGTGAAAAATCAACAAGAAGCTAGTCTTCTACCCAAGTTAGCAAGGTTTCAGCTGAAAGCAAATTGAATACCTCTTTTATTTGCTTTGCATTTGGATTGAAGAGGTATGACAACTGATCCTTGGTACTTTGTGGCTCATCCTCATGCTTAGAAGTAAGCATGACTGGTTGTGACTTCTCCTTTGGCTCCAATGAAGCCATATACCTTATTGGGAAAGGTCTAATCCATTTGATATGCCCATAGCTATGATTTTCAACTCCAAAAATGGATTCTTCTTGTAGACCTTCTTGAATGGATGGTGTGGAAGAAATGATGGAACTCTTCTATTGTTTTCCTTCCTCTAATGAAGAACATAGAAGATTTAAAACTTCCAATCTTGATACCAAAGAGCTGCTATACAATGCAGGCTACTACAAACGAAAGTTCTCCTCTATGACAACAGGCTCAAGTGTTTGGAATTTTGATGATGAAGGATAAAATGGTGTGATTTCAACCGGTTCCTCTTCATCAAAACAGTCCTCCAAATCTGACAAATAAATTGCCTCATTGTTGTCCTGCTACAAATGTTCAACCTCTCCCATGGTGTTCTCTTGATCTGCAACTTGATCACCATGGTTTCTTTCATCCTCCAACATTGAGTTTGAGAGATCAAACTCTTCTTCAGCACTAGAACTCAAGAGAGATGAAGTATAAAGAAGAACTGAAGGTTCTTCTATAGCCTTCTTTGTGCTTAAAGCTTTTGGATCTACACTTTTCTCCCCCACAGTTGGAATGTGCTCCTCTTCTATTGGATTTGGAGCAACATCTCCTTCCTTTGCTACTTGAAGGAAATCTTTCTCTTGATTGAACTCTTCCTCTAGCATGAAGTTTTTCAAGTCAAACTCTTCAATCTGCTAATCTAGAGGACAAGTTGGGGCTGCAAGATCTCTTTTAGAGATTTTCTCTTCCATGGTTGATTGTGCAACTTGAATTGGATCAACACCTTCTTCAAGTAGAGTGCCAACATGGACACTACATTCTAAGCAAATTGATTGTTGATTTGCCTCTTCTTTTTGTTCTTCTTCTGCTGCAAGCAAAATCAGTCCTAACCACCACTTGTTCTTCAACCTTTACCTCCTCTGTAGGCTTCACCAGTAAAGAAATTTTCTCAATCCCATATCGAAGAGCCAAACTTACTAAGCTCTTAATCATTCCTTATTTGCTTGGTTCTTCCTCTTGCTATCCTTCATGACTGATTTTTGCAATTTCTTCTTCCCAACATGGTTTTGGGAATGCAAGAGGAGGGGTGGGTTGTGACTCAACCATTTTTTCATTTGTTTGTGGTGGTGGAAGAGATGAAACTTCTTGTTTCCTTGGAGTGGAAGGTATTTATTTTTTCTCTTGTGGAAGGGATTTGGATTTGGAAGGGAAAAGGATAGAAGAATTGAGATGAGGTGGAAGACTAGGAGATGGAGAAATGGGATCAACATTTGGGGCAGCATATGGGAAACTTAAAGCTTGAGACTGCTGAAATAATACAGATTGAGAAAGAGGAAAATAAAGAGTATGAGATGGTGTGCTCACCCATTGACAAGGTTACTAAATACTCCTCTCATACACCTCTATTCCCTCAGTCCACTTTGCAATTAATGGCAGTGTTGCAATCATGAAGTCAAGCTTCTCTTGAGGGACTGTAATGCCTTGGAAAAGGTCCCACCCATGGACAAGGTGCTCCACAACTGATTCCAAAATGCTTTCATTTGTGCTTGAGCCCCTAGATTTCACCATGACAATCTCCATTTTTTGGGCTTTCTCCAACAAATCAGCATCTTACATTTGATTGTCTTCATTGTATGCATAACCCCATACTCTTGGAAAGAACCATAGCCAAACTGATTTTAGCACTACTGCTCATATGGTTATGCATGTTGATCTTGAAACTGCTCAAAATGTTGATTTGAAGGAGTTGTAAAGCATGCTGGAGGTGGATTTGGATGGCACTGTTGTTGTAAATGTGAATTCCATGATGGAAATGAAGTCATGATTGGCACAACTACATGGGATGAAAGAATATGGAAGAGATGGAAGGAAGAATGGATGAAAAATTAATGAAAAGGAAGGTCTGCAACTTCAGAGATGGGTTGTTTACTAGATGGAGTCACCAGATGTGTTTGTAATTGCCTTTAAAGGCTTAAATCTTCATAGGAACATACCAACCTATAAAATATGAAGTGGAAGACCTCTAAGGTCCCACTGGGCATGCCAAAACTTTTAGTGCAAATTCACAGCACCCCCAAAATGACCTATGGATCTACTTTTCTAAGGCAATGTCATCTGGTGTGAATGCACAACATTGAGATTTCCCAAAGTGTGGGACCTTTGCAAATGGGGAAATCTCTCCAGAGAAGGTTGGTTCCTCTTCCTAAACTACCTGCCACAAGATATTCCAATGTAGGGAAGGTAATCTAATCCTAATCTAACTATGCCAAGGAGACATAGTGTAACACCCTTGACAGTTGTTATTTTCCTCCTTTGCATTTCAAGTGTTGGTATGTGATTTTCCTTTTTAGGATATGTTCTTTTGACTTTGGGAAATCATGTTTGATGTGCATAAGTCTTTTCTGCTCTTAAGATCTTTTGACTAAACTAGAATAGTTTTCTTGGATTCATTTTTCACTTCTTGTAGGTGAGATTGCAATTTGGTTTTAAGAGTTGTAAACTTATCTATTTACCCGACTCATCCTTGGATCAATTTCAGTGATCCAAGTAATGTTTTAAATCTGATTTAGAGTGAACAATTGATGAATTAGCATTCCATGAATTAAGAAACATGTGGACTAAACTTGGTAGATATAAGTTCTTTAATTCTCTTTTTGTGTGAAAATATTTCCCTTCAGTGGTATGTTTTGTTTGGGTCTTTGGAGATCGACCATGGCAGGTCATTACTGACGTAATTGGGATTTCATCCCATTCATGGCATAGGAGAGAACCGGAATCCTAAGCTAGGTAAAAATATTTCCTACCTAAGCTATGTTACTTGATATAATTCGGATTCTAACCTAAACTTGGTGCTAAGGGAGTTGGAAAGGTTCCTAGGTATTAGAACTAAACTTGAACCTATTACTACAAGGCTATATGGTGATCTAACCTAGTGCTTTAAACTATGGCATTTTGAATTATTTACCTATGTGGAATTATATAAACCTATTTTCTAAGGCCTGTGGTGGAGGTTAGTTGTTAGTGTTATATCCTAAGGTATAAACTTTAATCTACCTAAGATCTAACCTAACAAGTAATCTATCCTAAACTATTGGTCATGAATGGGGACTTATGTGGTTGTGGTGCTTGGCTCTATTGTGTCTTGTCGAAAAGCTTGTAAGAAGGCCCTCAAGCGGGTTATAACTCCTATTTAGACATTTTTGCAAGATTGTCTGATTAAATTTGTGTAATGGTTTCTTCTAACCCTAAATGGAAAAACTCAGAGCTACCTTACCCTGTGTTGATCAAGGGCACAAATCTTGTGCAAGTTTGCTCACCTTGTCCTAACTTGGTGGGTTGGGTGGTTCTCATACCAATGTGACGTAGTTATTATCCTAGAAGAGGTAAATTCATGCACCTTATCACATGGGCGTTCAGCATGGTGGTGCGAGCTCACCTTGCCACAAGTTTTGTTTACTACCATTTTAAATGTATTAAAGAGATAATTGAGGAAAATCCCTTTTCTATCACTTGTTAGGCAAGAACAACGTTAGTAAATAAATTAAATGTGGTAACAAGATTTCTCGTGAAATGAGAAGAATGGATTTAAAATAAAATTAAAATAAGAAATAGAAGCATAATAAAAAAGGGGGGAAGATGAGTTGTTTTAGGGTTCTTTATCCTTTTTGAGTTTTTTTTTTTTAAATAAAGGGATTAAAATTAAAAAGCCCGTGAATTTTTGGGGTAGTTAGGGAAAAGGGGGCTCCTTATGGGATTTTTTTGTCTTATTGTTGGGTGAATACAAGCAGTCGTCGCCGCCATGGGAAGCAAGCTTCAGACCAATTTTTTTTTCGCACCCACCAAAGGTTGAAGAAGGCGTAAAGGAGGAGGATTCGTCGGTTGTGCAAATAGAAATGCGCAGGGTCTGTTGGGAAAAATGCCTGAAGGAAACATGGTTTCACGGATTGCTATGGTCACAGTTTTTTACACAGATCCATTTGCTTAGTGTGCCTTTTGTTTTTCTTCAAAGAAATGCCTCGTCAGATGTCATCTCATGGAGTGCCTTGGCTGCGACCTGTGCCAGCATCCTCCCAGCCTGTATAAAATAGGGGAAACCCTGGAACCTGCATGGAATCTCACTGAACATGGGCAATGTTATAGTCTTTGACCAAATGAAAGAACGAGACAGCTTCTCATTGAGTAATGTTATGGATGTGCATGGAATACGTGGGTCCCTCATAAGTCAGATACATTGGTTCACCATGCTACAATGGAGAGATCTTTGTCCTGATCATTTTCCCTTTCCTCCAGTCTCCCTATCTGTTCCATAATTCCAGAGCTAGATCAAAGCATGGCCATCCAGCTAAGCATAAGGAAAATTTTTTTTTTTATTACCAGTTTTTTTTCCCCCTAGACAGTGCCAAAAATGGGGATTTGTACCAACTTTTGTAGTGGTGAGTGCCCTGACAGACCTGACCTGCAACATGTGGACCCATACGCTTGGCATATGCTCTGTTCTACTAAATTCTTGAAACGTGGCATGAAGGATTGCACTAATGGCAGAATATGTGCAAATATGCATGGCATATAAATGTTTTGAGTGAATGTCTTTCAAAAAATGTGGTCTGATGGGAAAACATAGACTGTAAGATGTTCACAAATAGGTTTGTTGAAAAGGCTTTTGATTCTTCTGAGAAACTGTAGCTGGAAGATCTAAATCTAATTTCCATATCCTTTGCTAGCATCTCTCGTCATGTGTCAGATGAGATTTGTGGAACACATTATGGACATCATTCAAAGTATAAAGAGTAGAGGAATGGTTTCAAATCTGTAGTTACAAATTTTATGATAGACGTTTATGTAAAATGGTGGAGTTGTGGATGCTCATGAACTGGTTGATGAAGAGCCAAGTGAGATGTTGAACCGAATCTTGCGGGTTTGACCGACTCCATTCCTCCCAAGCATGGTTCACCTCCCCTCATCTTTCATAACTCTCATACTTTAATTTTTCATTTGCAACTTAATATAATTTTAAAATATTAGGATTATAATACAGTTAAATGTTTTTATCAACTCATTGCAAAACAATGAAATGTCATGTCGTAACTCACGAAGTCAAAATAACTCATTTACATTAAAACATGAACTTCCACCCTCATTCTGATGTGATTTATAAAACTTCCTACCCACCTAGATCGCTACAATATTGGTTTATCGACCAGACAAAATTGACTTTCCAGTAATAACGTTGATCATCTCCAAGTTTAAATAGATAATATTTGCATTTTTGGAGACTCATTAAGTACCCTTCGTAACTCTGAAAATTAGATGTTAAGCTTCATTCGTGTACCTTGTTATGTGAGGAGTCACCTTGACCTCTGGATTGACCCCGAATGAACATATGTGATCTTTTTGACGCTCTTATAAGATCCCTATTACATTGTTTTGTAGTGGTAGGAAGTGGTTAAATCTAGAAAGTTGGCTTTCATTTTGAACCGCCATTTGAAACCTGGATAAAGAAATTGGTTCCCGCCTTCCCAAACCTCTAGTGTTCTTACTAGAAAATTTCATGGAACCTTCAGTTTAGGGTAAAACACTTTTCTAGATATTTTTATGATGACATTTTTTAGGCCTCTGGTCATAGTTTGACAAGGTCAAACTGGACCAATTAGGACCAGTGGCTTCAGAAAAAATTTCACCGTTTGAAGACTGTTTTCTAGTTCTGAATTTCATCAACTCTGTTGAATTCTCCGTATATAGGGAAACTTATGGGAAGTTTCTCATTACATGTTCATCCATCAAACGTCAATTTTGGATGTGGTTTTCTGAGCCCTCGAGCTAACTTTTGTTCAATTTGCACTGTGCCAACTATGACCAATGGCCTCGGAAAACTAGCCGCCAAATGCAAACCATTCACTTTTTCCCAATTCCGTCAGTTGCTATGAACTCTTGGTATATCTAGGGACACGTAGAAATTTAATCGTGGTGTTCGTTCTCATCGGAAGATAACTTTTGGAAGTGGTTTCTTCACCTCCAAGCCCGTTTTGAACATTTTTGTAGCTAGTAAGAAAATGTAAAAATAGAAAGCAACGGGACCTCGTCGGGTTGCCAAATCACCATGGAAACTTTTAACACATGCAAATAACTGTTTAAAACTCTATAGTGTAACTTGTTGTGTGAAATAGAACTTTTGACAAATGGTGTTTTCTCTCTCTTCCCTTCTCTTTCTCTCTCCTGAATTACAAAATGAAGTAAAATGAAATGTAATGAATACATGTCTCTAAACCTTTTATTTCGATTGCAAATTGTAATTATTATCATATGTAAATGGGAAACTAAAAAATGATAATTATGTTAGATTAGGGTGGATGCCATGCCAGTGAATTATCATTGATATCATGCTCACACAGTTTTGCAGGATGAAAGAATGACAATGAAAAGGTGATGTGTAATTCATTTATTTATCTTTGTAATTTATGTAGTTCATTGTTAAATGAATAAATGTCTAATGTTGTCTCATGTTACAAACTGTTATTTTTAATAATTTGTTGATATGTATGAGATGTTGGTTTCAAGGACATCTAGGAAATGTGCATTTAATATTAGGTTCAATTTTGATTCATAGTACACATGGTAAAAAGGTTTGATATTTATATAAGGTAAATGAATTTGAAGTAATATCTTGTAGTGCATATTTAGTGTTCAATAAATGATTAACGAGTCATCTTGTGCATTCATACTTTGTAAATGTAATAAATAGATTTAATCAAAACACTCTACCCTTGTTCAATATCAGAGCATAACTTTTTTTCATGTGTGATACTCCTTACCTTAGAAGACATTGAAAACCGTAGAATGAAATTAAACTCTGCACTCGGTGGAACCTCCTAGTTTGAGTAAACAAGAACCCAAGAATGGGCTTATCATCTTAGTCAGTATGTTTAGTGACATTTTCATAAACCCATCTGATAGGAGTGACACAGTCAAACTTTTCCTGGAGTGTGTAGAGCTAACTCCTCCTTCATAGCCTAGCAGACTACCTTTTCATCCAAAGATAGATTTAAAATTAAAGTTCTTCATCGAGTGAAATCCCTGTTGGATCCAGACGACATAGATGGAGGTTGTGACTTAGTTTTTCTAGGTCTTAAACTCTTGTTAATGAACTCCTTAGCTCTACTCAGCTAAATGTGTTACCTTGGTTTCTCTCAACATAACACCTTGGTCCTTTCGTGAAGGTGGTTTAGCATAAATTTTTCCTCTTGCTTAAAACTCATATATAGTTGAGGGGTAGACCCTTAGGTGAAGTTGGAATCAATCTAAACCTTAGTTGATGGGATGTTAACTTAGGGTTTGTGTGTAGCTTTGGGTCTTCTAATCATATATGTCTTCAAGAGGTTAGACAAACACTTCATAACTCCTTTTACAAGACAATGCTAAAAATAAGACCATAATGTGACATAGAAAATAAAGTATATAAGAGTAAAAATGAGATTTGAGGTTCAGAATAATGCCACTCTCGGAGACCTTATATCTCAATTAAATATGTTCTTTTGTTTCAAAGAATATGAATTGCCTTGGTGTGACCAACCTTCGAGAAAACAAAATACATATATAAATCAAAATGGAATTCCACAAGTCATTGAATTAGAATAACTATGGTAGGGAAATAACTATACCGTGATCGAGGAATGTTTTTGGTAAAAAGCTATCTTGTATCTAAAGTCTCCGTTAAATCCTAATATCGCTATATGGACACCAAGTCACATTCACTTGAGTTGTAAGAGTAAAAAGGTAGACATTGAATATATGTTCGAGAAGAATATTCTTAACATAAGAACAAGATAATTAAGTATTTTATACGCATTCGAATTATGCCAAATAAGTATGCAAGTTATGGAAAATTTTGTAAAGAATAAGAAGCCCACTTAAAAGGGTCAAATGGTAATTTAACCACAAAATGAACTTAAGAATTTGTGGGTGGACAAACGAGAAATTTATCCTTGCACAATAATGTTCTTGGAATGTTAATCGGGACTAAAATACAATTAAAGAAAAGATGTGTTGTGGGTTTCGCCATTCCTGAAGTCATTTTTCTTGTGGTTGGATCATTACTAGTAACCATTCATTGGGAAAAGTGTGGCATCAACATGCCTATGTTGTTTTCATGTGTCTATGTGAGTCGATGACTTATGTGATTGTCGTATGCAAGTCGAGTTTCTGTACTTGGAGCCCTTGTTGTGTTGTGTGTAAGTGAGAAATGTAAGTCAAAAAAAAAATTATCCTGGTATTTTATGGTTGTAATTGTGTGTGTAAAATGTGGGCACTACATATGGTATCAGAGTGGAGGTTCATGCTCTCGAACCTCTGAGATGGATTGGAGTTGTGATGATTCTGCATGATGGTGGTGGATATTGGAAGAGTAATGTGATATATGCGAGATGTGAACTATGTCATAATTGTGAAATTGTGAATGCACATGTTGTGTATGTCAGTTAGTGTGTATTTGTTATCTTATTGATGTGTTTGTGATGAGAGTATTCACCCTCTATGTTGTTGATTCAATGGGGGATTCGGGTGTAATGTACTGCCTTGTTGTTGTGAACGGAATGTTATTGTGGATTGCTGAGGGTTAGAACATTTTGGCATTATGTGATGTGAAGGTGTATTGATGTATTGCATGACAAAATTGATGTAAAGTGAATGGAATTTTATCGTGATGTCATCACCGTATTGTGCTGAGTTGTGTGCATCATCATGTTGTATTATAATTGACTATATGTGGTAAGGTTAGACATTGTGTTCCTCATACATATAATTCATGAAATATGGGATGGTTCATGTCATGATTTAGGGGCATATGGTGATTATGATCCCTAGTGTACAGTGATTGCACTTTAGGTGCAGGATGAGGTAATGTGATGTATCGTAACCCGTGAAAGTAATGATTGTGTTATACCCTGTATATAAATACCATGAGTAAGATATTATGGTTAATGTGCGTGAATCACCATTGTGTTAGTGATGTAGTTGTAGACGCCAAATTTGTGTCTTACGACCCCCCTATGCCCCGCATCTCATTTCACAACCTAACTTCATCACCTAAAACCTTACACAATTATTTATTAATTACCTTATAATTAATAAATCCACATCGCCATACCTGCCACCTCATTTTGCCACCTCATCATGACCTAGTCCTAACCCTAAACTGACCTAATTAAGACCTATAACTTGGTCTACATCCACACCCATGACAAAATGACTCCTCACCCGCACCTAAAACCAACCTCGTAATGACTTGACCAAGCCTGCAACTAATCCCTCGGGAGAAAAGGAGGGAAAGTTGGCTATTTTACTAAAAATAGCCCACTTTGACCTTACCGATATCAGTTCCTACTCGACCGCCGTCGGTTACGTAACCGCCATCGGTTCCCTATAAATGACCTCCCCCAACCAAAAACAAAGGTCAGAGGATTTTTGATGAATCGGAATATCAGAAGTCATTGAAAGGATCCGGATTTTTACTTGGCCATTTCAGAGACAAGTGAAGAAACAAGAAGAGTTTGCAGAGAAGGACATCAAGCCCAAGACTGTAACTGAGTAACCAGAGCCTTATGGCAGTCATCTGATCATCGGGAGGGAGGATATCGCATCTTCTAATTGGCAGGTCATCCTACCTGAGGTCTGGCTTTGCCATCACAGTCCTTGGACCTGCATCCTCATCAATAACCAGTAAGTAGTATCTTGTATGTCCTTTTAATAACATTTCTTGAACTTCTGAATCACAGCCATCATAAGTTTATTCCTAGATCTACTACCCGGTAATGCACTACATCTAACTGTCATTCCTCTACCCTTACGTTACCCCAAGAACATCCTCCCCATACTCTCTGAGTCCTTCTCATCACCCCGTTACCTAACCCTACCCATTTACCAACCTTATAAACAACACAACTACCTTATAGCCAACCTTCACCAAAAGCCCCTAAAACATTTCCCATACCGATATTGGTTACCAACAACCGGTACCGGTGACAGTGACCGGCATCGGTCACTGAGGTTCAAAACCAAAAACTAGCCTTTCCTCCATTTGTTTCAATAGAGGTAATTAAATCGTGATTTTACAATCATTTGTGTTAATTCATATTAGCAGGGGAACTGTCGACCACCTTCGAAAGGAAGTTTTATATTTCCTGGGCCCAAGGCAGTTCTCTCATTTATTGTCTAATTGAAATCTAGTGGTCTTGTATTCTTACTTGCAGGTAGTCCTTCCAAGACAAAAATGAGTTCTTCGCAGTCGATTTGATCTTTCTCTATGGCACGGGCACACCCTCTCGACATTCAACAGGTATTCCTCCTAGCCCTAACCCTTATCTGTTTCTCAAAGGAATAAAAGGATAGAAGCAACTCTATCCCAGGAGTTGGAAACATTCCGTGCGAAACAGTAGTTATGTGTATGTTGTGAACCTTACACTAGATGACCCTAAGGGGATAAACTGTCAAGAGTGTATATGTGGAGAGAGGAGGCATGGACCAGGTTTTCATAATCTTGAGCTGAGTACGAGTGAGGAAGTGGAGTCTTATATAGACTGAAAACTCACTTCTATCTGTTTAGTATACTTCAAGCTTTCTCAATATATTGTGGTTACACACCACCTTAGGCTCAACTTATGAAACTAGAGATCCCTGCTATTTCTTATTAGATTGTTCATTGGACAATCCTATGTAATTTTTACTATGTTGATCCTTGTGGGAGTTCGGAGGGATGATTCAGACAAAGATGATGACAGTTACATTATTTGATTTACTTGTTTCTGAAGTTACATGTATATTTTTATGAGCTGAGGCTCGATGTTCGAGTGTCAGAAACTCAATGAGTACCCCTTTGGTGGCAGTATGAAGCCACATAGTGATTGTAATGTGTTATCTCTCTATACATATTTTTATTCGTAAATTGATCATTATCTCTTTTAGTTAGAACCAGTCATTTTCTTGATTGACATGTTCTTATATGTTGGGCATTTATTTGATTGTTGCATTAACATTTGGATTTTGCACTAACCATGGCTAATTAACCATTTTTTTTTCTTAGTTTTAAAACTTTCTTTTCGTATTTTTTTGTTGTAGCCTATCCCAATGCTTATAATTTTTGCCAATTGGAATTTGAATGGATTGTTATTTTGGTTCTAATGTAGTAATGTGTTGGAATAGGTTCATGGGATTAACCATGGATTGGTTGAACCTATGGGCCCGAATTCGTTGTATGGGGGTACGCCCCAAGGAGTTACAGATAACTAACGGGTTGTTGAACCATGAGTTATTATGTCAATTGGGTTGGGGGTGATGGGGCTCTATGTGCCCAGGGTAATAGGGTGACCCGGCCTCATTAAAAGGAGAAAGGAGAAAGGAGATGGACCTCTATGGCTGAGTGACCTGATATTTTTTATGGCACTCTATGGTTGAGTGACCTGATATTCTTGATGGGGCTCTATGGTTGAGTGACCCGACTTGGTTTTGGCACTATGTTTCTTGGGAGGTATATGGAGTTATTTTGATCTTTGGGAGGTATATGGAGTTGTTTGAGGTATATGGATTTGTTTTGTGATGCTTCAGGAGATATCTATGGAGATTGTTTCATGTTGTTTTGTGATGTGTGGAGTCAGTATAATGAGTTATGTGTACTCTTGTGAGTCTCGTTAGACATTGTTATAGTTGAGGATTGACTTTTCCATTTGTATTGACTATTGGATATTGGATTGGAACTATGTCGTTAACAGTCATGGTTTTGATACATGTGATACCAATTTACCTTTGTATCAGTATGATGATTATGTTTGTCAGTCATATGTGTGTACTAGATCTATGTCTAGGACGTAATTGTTGGAAATTATTTGCTATGTGGACTACTTGTTGTCATTCCATGGAGGAATTAAAAGACCTTGTGATGTGATACAGTCATGAAAGTAGGTAGCAAGATGTCTCGTGGGTTGTATGTGTTGTGTTAAGTTTTGTGTGACATCTTGATGTTAGTTATTGTTGGGCACCCACGAACTTAAGACAACTGAAAAAAAAAATTCTAAACAATGAATATTATAATCTTGAGATAAGAAATACTATAAAAGAAAATGCTAACTAAGTAATAAGGTAAAATGGAACTACCAATCTTCACAGAACATTAAGAGTTTAAGAAATTGTTAAAATTTCTTGACCTTCCTTTGGTTGTGTCATATTAAAATAGATAGTTTTCTTTAGACAGAACTGGTGTCATCGTTAGCTTTCTTCATTGCTTATCTTTTTTTTTCTACCCTTAGTGTTGTGTCGCATCAAGGATGATGCTCTTATAAGGGGAGGGAGATGTGGTGCCCAGCTCTGTCGTGTCTTGTCAAAAAGCTTGTAAGAAGGCCCTCAAGCGGGTTATAACTCACTATTCAGACATTTTTGCGAGATTGTCTGATTAAATCGGTGTAATGGTTTCTTCTAACCTTATATGGAAAAACTCAGAGCTACCTTACCCTGTGTTGATCAAGGGCTCAAATCTTGTGCAAGTTTTCTCACCTTGTCCTAACTTGGATGGGTTGGGTGGTTCTCATACCAATGAGATGTAGTTATTATCCTAGAAGAGGTAAATTCATGCACCTTATCACATGGGTGTTCAGGTGGTGGTGTGAGCTCACCTTGCCACGAGTTTTGTTTGCTACCATTTCAAATGTATTAAAGAGATAATTGAGAAAAAATTCCTTTTCTGTCGCTCGTTAGGCAAGAACAACGTTAGTAAATAAAGTAAATGTGGTAACAAGATTTCTCGCGAAATGAGAAGAATGGATTTAAAATAAAATTAAAATAAGAAATAGAAGCATAATAAAAAAATGGGGGGAGATGAGTCGTTTTAGGGTTCTTTATCCATTTTGTCTTTTTTTTTTTTAAATAAAGGGATTAAAATTAAAAAGCCCGTGAATTTTTGGGGCACATTAGTGAAAAGGAGCCTCCTTATGGGATTTTTCTGTCTTATTGTTGGATGAAGACAAGTAGTTGCCGCCGACCATGGGAAGGAATCTTCAGAAAAGTTTTTTTACACACCCACCAAAGGTTGAAGAAGGCGTGAAGGAGGAGGATTCGTCGAAATTGTGCAGATGGAAATGTGCAGGGTCTGTTGGGAAAAATGCCTGAAGGAAACGTGGTTTCATGGAATGCTATGGTCGCATTTTTTACATAGATCCATTTTGCTCAGGGCACATTTTGTTTTTTTCCAAAGAAATGCCTCACCAGATGTCATCTCATGAAGTGCCTTGGCTGTGACCTGTGCCAGCATCCTCCCAACCTGTATAAAATGAGGGGAAACCCATGGAACCTGCATGTAGCATCTAACAGAACATGATGGTTTTGTTACAGTGTTTGACCAAATGAAAGAACGAGACAACTTCTCATTGAGTATCTTCTCATTACGGCATGATTGCATGGAATACGTGGGTCCCTCATAAGTCAGTCACACTGGTTCATCCAGTGCAATGGAGAGATCTTTGGCCTGATCATTTTCCCTTTCCTCCAGTCACCCTGGTCTATTCCATAATGTCAGAGCTAGATCAGAGCATGGTCATCCATCTAAGCATAAGGAAATCTTTTTTTTATTGCCAATTTGCTTTCCCCCCAGTCAGCACCAAAAATGGGGATTTTTTTTACCAGTTTTTGTAGTTGTAGTGAGTTGCCCTGACAGAATCGACCTTACAACTGGTCTATACTCTGAAGCTACAAATGCATGAAGAAGCGGAAGGTAAACTTTAAAAAAAAAACAAATTCTGAGATAAATGGACCACAGTTCGTGATCATGTCCAACAGCAGTTGCAGGTTATCAAGGTGGGCTGAAATGAGTCATTTTTGAAAACTTTTAGATTCTTTTGAGAAACCGTAACTGGCAGATCTAAAGCCAATTTCCATAACCTTTGCTAGCATCTCTTCATCCTATGCCAGATGCGAGTTGTGGAACACATTATGGACATCCTTTAAACTATAAAGAGTAGAGGAATGGTTTCAAATTTGCATTCACAATTTTTATCGATACAACGTGTATAAAAAATGGTGGAGTTGTGGATGCTCGTGAACTGGTTGTCGAAGTGCCAAGCGAGATGTTGAACCGAATCCTACGGGTTTGACGAACTTCATTCCTCCAGGCATGGTTCATCTCCCCTTACCTTTCATAATTCTCATGCTTTAGTTCTCTTTTGCAACTTAATGGAATTTTAAAATATTAGGATTATAATACAGTTAATTGTTTATATCAACTCGTTGCAAAACAATGAAATGTCATGTCATAACTCACGAAGTCAAAATAACTGTTTGCATTAAACCATGAACTTCCACCCTCATTCTGAGGTGATTTAGAAAAATTCCTACCCAACTGGATCGCTACAATATTGTTTTATCGACTAGATGAAATTGACTTCCCAGTAATAACGTTGATCATCTCCCGGTTTAAATAGTTAATTTTTGTATTTTTTGGAGACTCATTAAGTACCCTTCGTAACTCTAAAAATGAGATGTTAAGCTTCATTCGTGTACCTTGTTATGTGAGGAGTCACCTTGACCTCTAGATTGACCCCCGAATGAACATATGTGATCTTTTTGACGCTCTTATAGGAGCCTTGTTACACTGGTTTACAGTAGTAAGAAAGTTGTTAAATCTAGAAAGTTGGCTTTCATTTTGAACCGCCATTTGAAACCTGGATAGAGAAATTATTTCCCACCTTCACAAACCTCTAGTGTTCTTACTAGACAATTGCATGGAACCTTCAGTTTAGGGAAAAACACTTTTCTGGATATTTTGACGATGACATTTTGTAGGCCTCTGGTCGCAGTTTGACAAGGTCAAACTGGACCAGTTAGGACCGGTGGCTTCATAAAATTTGTCGCCGTTTGAAGACTATTTTGTAGTTCTGAGTTTCATCGACTCTGTTGAATTCTCCTTATATAGGGAAATTTGTAGGAATTTTCCTCGTTGTGCGTTCATCCATCAAACGTCAATTTTGGACATGGTTTTCTGAGCCCTCGAGCTAAACTTTTGTTCATTTGCAACTGGGTCAACTACGACCAGTGGCCCCGAAAAACTAGCCGCCAAACATAAACCGTTCACTATTTCCAAATTCTGTCAGTTGCTATGAACTCTTGGTATATAGGTGGACACGTATAAATTTAATCGTGGTGTGTGTTCTCATCGGAAGATAACTTTTGGAAGCAGTTTCTTAGCCTCCGAGCCCGTTTTGAACGTTTTTGTAGCTAGTAAGAAAATGTAAAAATAGAAAGCTGTGGGACCCTCGTCGGGTTGCCAAACCACCGTAGAAACTTTTGACACATATAAATAACTATTTAAAACTCTATAGTGTAACTTGTTGTGTGAATTAGAATTTTTTTAAAAAAATGGTGTTTTCTCTCTCTTCCCTTCTCTTTCTCTCTCCTGGATTACAAAATGAAGTAAAATGAAATGTAATGAATACATGTCTCTAAACCTTTTTATTTCGATTGTAAATTGTAATTATTATCATATGTAAATGGGAAACTGAAAAATGATAATTATGTTAGATTAGGGTGGATGCCATGCCAACAATTTATCATTGATATCATGCTCACGTGGTTTTGCAGGATGAAAGAATGATGATGAAAAGGCGATGTGTAATTCATTTAATTATCATTGTAATTTATATAGTTCATTGTTAAATGAATAAATGTATAATGTAGTCTCATGTTACAGAAGGTTATATTTGATAATTTGTTGACATGTATGAGATGCTAGTTTCAAGGACATTTAGGAAATGTGCATTTAATCATAGGTTCAATTTTGATTCATAGTACACATGGTAAAAAGGTTTGATATTTATATAAGGTAAATTGAATTTGAAGTAATATCTTGTAGTGCATATTTAGTGTTCAATAAATGATTAACGAGTCATCTTGTGCATTCATACTTTGTAAATGTAATAAAGAGATTTAATCGAAACACTCTACCCCTGTTCAATATTCGGAGCATAACTTGTTTTCATGTGTGATACTCCTTACCGTAGAATACATTGAAAACCGTAGAATGAAATTAAACTCTGCACTCGATGGAAACCTCCTAGTTTGAGTAAACAAGACCCCAAGAATGGGTTTATCGTCTTAGTCAGTATGTTTAGTGACATTGTCATAAACCCGTCTGATAGGAGTGACACAATCAAACTTTTATTGGAGTATGTAGAGCTAACTTCTTAAGGTGGCCTAGCGGACTACCTTGCCATCTAAAGATAGATTTAAAAGTAATTTTTCTTCATCGAGTGAAATACTTGTTGGATCCAGATGACATAGGCATGAGGTTGTGACTTAGTTGTTTTATGTCTTAAACTCTTGTTAATGAACTCCCTTAGCTCCACTCAGCTAAATGTGTTACCTTGGTTTCTCTCAACATAACACCTTGGTCCTTTATGGAAGGTGGTTTAGCATAAATTTGTCCCTCTCACTTAAAACTCATATATAGTTGAGGTGTAGACCCTTAAGTGAAGTTGGAATAAATCTAAACCTCGGTTGATTTCAGATGTTAACTTAGGATTCGTGTGTAGATTCAAGTATTCTAATCATTTATGTCTTCAAGAGGTTAGACAAACACTTATGTAACTCCTTTTACAAGACAATGCTAATAATAAGATCCTAATGTGATGTAGAAAATAAAGCATATAAGAGTAAAAACGAGATTTGAGGTTCGGAATAATGCCACTCTTGGAGACCTTATATCTCAATTAAATATATTTCTTTTGTTTCAAAGAATATGAATTGCCTTGGTGTGATCAACCTTTGAGAAAACAAAATACATATATAAATCAAAATGGAATTCCACAAGTCATTGAATTAGAATAACGATGGTAGGGAAATAACTATACCGTGATCGAGGAATGTTTTTGGTAAAAAAGCTATCTTGTATCTAAATCTTTGTTAAATCCTAATATTGCTATATGGACACCAAGTCACATTCACTTGAGTTGTAAGAGTAAAAAAGTAGACATTGAATATATGTTCGAGAAGAATATTATTAACATAAGAACAAGATAATTAAGTATTTTATATGCATTTGAATTATGCCAAATAAGTATGCAAGTTATGGAAAATTTTGTAAAGAATAAGAAGCCAAATTAAAAGGGGTCGAACGTAATTTAACCGCGGAATGAACTTAAGAAATATGTAGGTGGACAAACAAGAAATTTATCCTTGCAAAATAATGTTCTTGGAATGTTAATCGTAACTAAAATACAATTAAAGAAATGATGTGTTGTGGGTTTGCCATTCTTGAAGTCATTTTTTCTTGTGGTTAGGTCATTACTAGTAACCATTCATTGGGAAAAGTGTGGCATCGACATGCCTATGTTGTTTTCATGTGTCTATGTGATTTGATGACTTATGTGATTGTCGTATGCGAGTCGAGTTTCTGTACTTGAAGCCCTTGCTGTGTTGTGTGTAGTGAGCAATGTAAGTCAAAAAAAAAATTATCCTGGTATTTTACTGTTGTAATTGTGTGTGTAAAGTGTGTGCACTACAATAAAGCAATGTAAAATCAAAACACGTTGTTAATGTCTAGTGTTCTCACTTAGGAATCATGCATATAACGACATGCTTAGAGGCTTGATGTAGATAGAAAGTGTGTGATTTCGTGACTACAGAATCATTCCTAGAAAACCCTTGGCCCCCCTTCAAATAGTGCACTATTCTTAAAATCATGAGTATTTACATGATTTCTCCCTAACCTCATTAGTTATATTTATTTACTTGAATTGGGGATTAATCACCCCCAATTTGACAATTTTTACTCTTCATGCTCTATAGTTTTTCAAACCAACAGATTGAACTGCACTTCATGGCTATTTTTGAAGTTTCAAATCTATTTTCATTTCATGGAATTTATAAGAGGTATTATGGAAGAGGTATTTGGTTATTTGATCTTTCATGGTGAAGAGGAGAAGTAGTGAGCTCGGCGGTTGGTCTTCTTCGATTTGACAGAGACACTATCAGGCATAATAGGCTCTAACTGTTAAAGTCTCTTACTTTCCTCTAAGTTTTTTCATTAAAGAAACTCTGCTCTGTTAAGTTTTAATCATTGCATGATGTACTTTGTTTTTTGGTTACTGAGTTTATTAAATCTTGAATTCTTGGTTTCGAATCCTTTTCAAAAGTAGTCTAGTTTAAAATATAGTGTGTTTGTTTAAGCACACGAAAAATGCATGCAAGAATGACTCTGTAACTCGGCTTGGCTTAACTATATTTGATAACTAATGGTTGGGTTTTTGTTGACTTTCATACCAAGTATTCTTGCTTAAGTTCTTGGGGAATCTGGTGTTCCACCTATTTCTATTGAAACTAATTTTTTTGTGATCTCAAGTTGGTAAAAAGCTCATGTTTGTTTATGAAAACTTGTATGCAAGCTAGAGTTCTGTTGGAAAATTGTTGGGTATTTGGGAACTATTGTAGGTTTCTTAGTGCTATGATGTATGTGTTTCATTTCATGAATATAAGGAACTGTGAATGGATTAGTATATGGCTTGGTTATTGTTTTCTAACTTGCCAACATTTGTTGTTGCTGAAACCCTGACACGGCGTGATATTTTTGTGGTATTATCATGAAATTAAGGACTATTACTAGTCCGCATTTGGTTGGTGTTTGTGTTTTATTGTGACCTTATGTATTGTATTGAGATTTCATTAAGAATATGGCCTTTGTACTTTTATGGTGTTTAAGTCTGAACTTTGTTAGTGATATTACAAACCACTTCAGTTGTCAAGCAAGTTTGATAAGATAGTTATTTGAAAATGAAGCTTGATTCTTATTCAAACTGTTTAATGGTTTATTCATTGCATTTTATTTAGTATTACGATGCGGGAGTTATATTAACCCAATATGGGGAGATGTGATGCAAAACGATTTAGGGAAATGCTTTCTTAATTATTGGAAATGTAAACCTGAGTAAGGTGTCAGTTCAGTTGGTCTTCCTTCTAGTTTTCCTTGTTTAAGATGTAAACCAAGAGGGATCATAAGCTACCCGAACTTGGTTATAATCATTTGAATGAATTTTATCTTGGTAGGAACTTATGCTCAATATGGTGCTTGGATTTGTATTTTGAGTCTTGAAAAGAACGTATTTTTCTTAAATATGTTGTTAGATCTTGTCATTTAATTTGAGTTCATTTATGGGGTGAAATATTGTAAACTCGGATCTTCTAAAAAAAGAAACAGTTGCGTGCATAAGAATTAGTTGAATGCGCATGGGGAAAACTAGAACATGGTCTTGTGAGATGTTTGGTAAACTCTGTGAGTTTTGACTAGAATCATCTTTGTAGTTTATCATTCTTAATGAGCATTCAATTTTTTTTTGAATATGATGAAAAGTATGGCAATGACATTGTCTTGATTGAGCTCTTGGGTAATTCTGAGCGTTAAATTCTTACTTTGCTTTTACTTCCACATTAGAACCATTGAGAGAATGTAGAACCCATAAAATAATTATAATCGATTCTTTTTGTGTATATGGACTGTGTATGAATTTTCACTATTTTAATGTTCCTATTTAAATGGATATCTTGCTTACAATGGGAAGTTTTTTAAAAGAAAAGTTTCATTAAATACTTTCTTACTTTAAGGTTTTCTTGTTCTTCCTTGGGAACTCTTAAATGAACTTAAATTGTTTTTAACTAGAAAAAGGGGATTTTACTAAATTAAGTTATATGGAATGATTACTGGATAAGATCATTTCTGTTAAGCCTCTTTTCTAATACAGTTGGGAATAAGTTCATTTGTATGGAATCACTTTGTTCAACTAGGAGTTCCTTGTTCTCGCCTTATTTATTAGCTTGATCCTTTGCTTTCAATTTCCTACAATCTTTTATAAAATGTCCAAGTTTTTTTTACAATAATGAAAAATAAAGAATTTCTTACTCTTCCTTGTGAAATTTACTTTTTATTTCCCCTTTGAATTAGAGTTATTTGATTTTTTTGGTTCTGATGAATATCTTAAATGTTTGATTTGAGATAGTTAATCTTAAGATGAAACAACTTAGGTTATGATATGAACCTATTTCTACTTTGCAGATGACAAATGTACCTTAGCATAATGGAAATGGTTTCTCTTCTTTTAACTTGAAAGTTAGATGAAACATCCTAGTGAGAACATGCTGAAAACACTTCTTGTATCTTATAGTCAAGATAAGTTTTGTATTCTATTTTAGTAGAATGGGAATCAATGAGATGATATGTTTTGTTGTTGGTAAAGATGACTGATAGGACCAATCATACTTTAATTTGTAAAACAAATATTATAGATTATATTTTATTCTTCTTTTAGAAGTGAACTCTGATTCATTAATGCTCTTCTTTTGTTATTACTTATGGTTAGTATATGAAATACTAATTGTTCATTAAAGCAGGGTTGTTTTTATTGGAACAATTGCTCAACTCATTGAACTAACCCGTGCTAGCAATTTTTACAGATGGACTTTGTAAGTGATAAAAGATGGAAAAATCTTATATGAGGCATTGGCTGATCTAAAGTTGATTATAGTGAAGAATTCTGATTCGTTCTTGAGTTGTATTGAAAAAGAAAAGTTATATTATTTTTGAAGGAAAATTGTTGTATGCAGTATGCCTAAAATGCATAAGCTTGGAAATGTATAAGTTTTGAAAATGAATTGAAAAATGAGAATTTAGTTACATTGGTTGTGTAAATCATCTTGTAGTTTTATGAGAGAAATGGAATTTTATCTTATTGATATTCTTAATATTAACTATATGATTAAATGAGGATTCTTGAATGAATAGGATAAAGGGAATTAGAGTAATTTCCCTAATTAAGATGCAGCTAGATAAGTTATAGATTTCAATGTTCTTATTTAAACAATTCAATATAGTAAGATGATGTGTAATGAACTTATAATAAAAACTCTAGAATTTGTAAAGTACATAGAGGGTGTGTTACTCTTGCATGAAAAAGTAAACAAAAAGGAAGATATGATTTATAATCATTAGACTACATTTAGTAAAGTCTATTGAGATACAACCTAGGTGGTTGTTACACTTCCTTGAATGGTTAAGTCACATTAAACAAAACTTATGAGGTTGTTGTCCTTTCTTTTTTGGGTAACTGCTTGTTAAGCCAAAATTAACAAACATCTAAAGCAATCATAACTTAAGGAAGTTCTCCAAGGATTAATGGAACCTGATTGGAAAATAACTTAGGGAGAGTTGGATTAGGGTTTGGGCAAGGTTGCTGAAATATATTTTTTAATTATCCAAATTAATTAAATATTAATAATCTTCTTGGAGTATGTACATCTCAACGAGGTTGTTCTGTAGGATGTTGGCACATGCCAACTACAGGGCTATACCTTCAAGAAGATTAGGATCTTCTCGAGGATACAACATTGCAGTTGACATGTGGCAACGCCCTTCTACATTGATCATCTAGATCTACATGCTTATGGACTTGAACTTAGTTTTTCTATAGGACTGGGTAGTAGCATAGTTACGATAAGAAGTAGCCCTCTAGGACTCAAGGTACCTTGGCACACGGGGTTGACCTAGGTTAACTCAGTATGCCAATATATCCTAAGTATTTGTGAGCCTCTTCCTATCATAACCTATGTTGTTAACCTGAACTAGGGTTAAACCTTGGGCAAGTGGACTGACAGAAGTCAGTAAAGGACATTCTTGATAACAATTGAGTGGGGTGAAGGACGTATTCCAAATTGACGAATATGTCATCAAGGAATGAGTAATACGAACAGTATGTTAGAAAACTTTGGCAAAAGTACCGCAAGCTGATGATTGTGTTGTCCTATGTCACCTAGTCTAAGGTTCGAGATGCAGATGAATATTGGTAGAAAATATTCAGATAGATTCCTAGACAGATCACTCAATACCCTGAATAGGGTAAGAGAACCAAGTATACATAGTATACAGAAAAGTATTCAATACTTAATGTTAAACATGAATAGATTGGTAGTTCACTGAGTCATGAAATGAATAGATTGGTGGCTCACCGAGTCATTATAGCTGCATATGGTTATCTGTTATAAGATTGGATGTTATGGAATGTGTGTTCTAAATTATGTATTTAGAACAGAGAACATTACAAAAAAAAAAATCCCTTGTTTCTAAATTCTTAAAATGGGAATGTTACACATAAAGATAGAGAAAAGAGGGGAAAATAGATCCTACACTAAAACAATGATACACCAGAGAAGGAAAATGTTGAGCATCTATCAAAACTACCATGGAAACAAAGAGAGGTGAGCAATGGAAAGGATGGACAAGTGCATCACAAAATAAAACTCCATGAACACAGCTCAAAAACCTTCAATGAACATTTAAACATGCACAAATACCTGCAATGAAGAGAGGCAAGAAGAAGACAAGCAAAACGAGCAAGGATGGACAAATGCACCACAAAACACATTTTTTATTGCTCCAGAAGTTTGCACAAAACATCATTTTACTAGTAAGAGGAAAAAAATGCCATCATAAAGCAAGGGAGGAGGTTAAAAATCCATTTTTGAAACTGGGGAAGAAAAGAAGGGAGAGGAAGAGAATAATGATGAACAACCTTTACAAATGAGCCAAATCTGACTTTTAACCATCAAACAGAATGAAAGAAATGTGGAAAATGCAGGAAAATCAAATTGAAACTCCAACCACTAAAAAATCCATTCAAACTCACTTGCAAATTTATGGGCTTCATGGACAAACCCATACGCCAAAGTACATTTCTCTGTAGAGCAAGAAAGAGGCCCATACTTCATTAATTTTGGTGGTTGGGGGTGTTTTCTACATTTTTTACATGCCAGAGACGTTTTCCTATTTTTCTCCCATAAATATGCATCAAAAACAAAAAATTAACCCTCCATCTTATAGAGGATTTCAACATCTTTTCAATGATATAAAGAACGTGAAAATCTGAGCTCGGGATCAAAAGTTATGCCCATCTAAAGATTTAGGGTAAAAATAGCAATTTTAGGGAAATAATCGGCTTGGTGGGCCGAAACTTGAAAAATTTCCATTTTTTGAATTTGGGAAAATGTCCCTAAAATTCCCCGTGCCCCGCCACTCCTCTGTCATGTGGTGATTTCCCATTCACTAATGGAAACACGAGTTCAAACCTCACTTTTCCCCTTTGATTTTTTTATCAGGAAACATTCCCAAATTTTCCCTGTGCTCTGCCGCTCCGATGACACGTGTCGGATTCTGGTTGCTTGGAGGGGGTGCACTTATTTTTCTCCATTTGTTCCTGTGTCACTTTGGTAAAAAACAAAAGTTTCCTCCGCACCTCTGACTCCTGCCACTGTCATGGACACATGTCACTTCCTCATTGGATGTGGGCCTTCCACAACTTTTTCTCCATCCTCCTCCGCGAGCCTGTGGGCCAAAATTTTCCCTTTGCGCCCTTTTCTCTCTTTGGAAAATTTTCCAACTTACCTCCGCTGGCCTAACCTCCACTGCCACGTGGCACCTTCTCATTGGCCGCGGGCCTTTCAAGGGAAAATTTCCCCAAAAAACTCTGTTGGGCCATAACTTTCGAAATATTTGGAGTTAGGAGGAAACTTTTACCTTTCTGGAAAGGGGAAGAAAAATCCTATATGATGGAGCCATTTTCAGAAACCCTTGAGTGCTTGAAATGTATGAAAATTGAATTTTAAGCACAAGGAAGGGAAGAATGAAGGCAAGTTAGCCAAAATAAGCAGGGGGCTCATTTTGGATAACAATTCCTTTTTCTCATTTTTACATATTTTTTACTCATTTTGATCATATACACGCATGTTTGACTATTTGATAGTTCTTCTCTTTTGCAGGTTTATCCTTATGGGAAGTGGTAGTCAACATGAGCATACATCACATCAACAACAACATCAATATCGACATCAACAATAGGTACAATGGCAAAATCTACGCATGTGTTCCCGCCTTAGGGTCATCATCATCATCACTTTTTACACTTTCTCCTCTATAGTTTCCACACTTGACATTTTTATCACTCCACACTTTTCCTTTTCTCTCAGCATGTTTTCACCATCAATCTACATTGTTATCAGGTATGCATCACTTATCTATTTTATGTTATTGATCATTCTCTCAAAAACATAAAGTGGGGGGAAATGTAGACACAAAATCACACACTTTTGGTATCTATCTAATCATGATCACTAACTACTATTCATATGATTCCTATGTAAGGAGAGTACTAATTAACCCATGTCCTTGGCCATCTTTTCTTTCTTTCTGTGGCCACTTTTGGTCTTACACTCTATCTATCTGAATCTATCTTTTCACACCTTGGTATTTCTCATCCTTGACACCAGCACCCAGTTAAGACACCAGTGTCAGGCACCCCCATCCCATCTGGGTGCCCCTAACCTCTTTGTATTGTGTTCACATATTTTGGATCCTTTCTAGTTTTTTTATCATCTTATCTTTTTGGTAGTCATCCTTTTCAGGGTTAATTATGAAATTTGAGTAAGGTAGCCATATAAATATAAATTTATCTTATCATAATAAAGGACCAAGCACTAAGAATTAGCTATCACCACCTAAGGTTGTATCCAAAGGCTATTCAATACTATTCAAGCATCCATTCAAGGGAAAGGAACTTAATTCTTATACATACACTTCATAGGAGGGTAAGCTCATTCTATTCCATGCACACATCTACTTACATCTTCTCAAAGCTATTTTCTGACTATCAAGTGCAAAATGCACATGAGCTACCTAGGGCATAATTCTCCACACCCACACCTAGAACTACATTGGGTCTAAAATGTAGTACAATAATCAGTCGTAAGTTCACCTATTTGACAGTTGTTTTGGTATTTGATGCACTCTTGATGTTTTAATAGATTATTTCTTCATTGTTGGTTATTAGTGACATCAGTGATCATTATGCAACATACTAGTGACAAGAATTGAAGGACAATAAACATATCACAACCCTGTGAAGGAGGTTTCTTGAGGGTTTAAGTAGTCATAGGCACCCAAAGTAGGTATGTGGCACCCACAAGCACCCCTGACCCATTCCAGGCACCCCAATCAAGGTAGATCCTCTAGTGGAAAAATTTTCTAAGGCTCTATGTGACACTTCTATCTCTCAGTTCATCACTGTGGCACAACCCATATTTGATTGTGAATCAACTAAGTATTTTTATCCCTTCTTTACAACTAGGGTTTCATATTATCTAGCTTAATTTACTTGGGTCTAATTCTATACTTATTTACATATTCATTTATTGTTACATTGCATTATATTTAGGCATCTATGTATTCAATATTTACTTAATCAGTGATGAGATCGGTAGTGTGAGTCTGAATGGAGGAAGTGATGGGAGGTGGTGATATAGGATTAGACTTACTGGGTTCCCCAATATCATATGTATCAAAATAATTTTACGGGATTGGTTGATCTAGGGGAATAACCATGGAGGTGAAAAAATCAATGTGATAATATTTGAATGGTTCAAGATCAATAGTAACAACATGTTCATAGCCATCAAAGATAAACTTGACACAACTGTGGATTGTAGAAGGAATATCATGTATGTAATGGATCCAAGGTCAACCAAAGAGGTTATTAAATTATAATGGTGCATCCATGTCATATAAAAAAGTAACGAGCTTAAGGGGTCCTACTTACAATTCCAATTTGATAATACCTATGTATGCACGATTGGTAGTGTCATAGCCATATACAAAAAGAGTAGATTGTTCAATTACACTATGATGAATATTGAGTTAGACTAGTAATGATAGATGAAAAATATTCAATTCTTAACCATTATCAATGAGTACACACTTAATTTGAAAACCTTGGATCTGAACCATGATAAGGAGATAAGGAGAATCAATATATGACTTGTGTGGGATATCCTCATCAGTAAATGTAATATAATTGTTAATGTATTTAAAATATTCCATGAGATTGACAAAGGCAATGGGAGGGTTATCACTTGGTATTTGAATAGCTTGCAATGTAGTTTCAAGAGTGCAATAACAATCAAGGGCCTTACCTAAGAGATAAAATAGAGATATCTTAGCGAGGGTATTTTTTAATTGTTTAATGATATCATAATATTTTGATGAAGTGGTAGGTTGAGAAAGTGGTGCACTACTAGGAGGAAGAGAAGTATGAAGATTCAAAGGTTTCTTATTTTGACTAGTGGTTACAACATTGATGGTGGGGTCTGCAAAGGTAGTCTTGAAGTAGGTTAGATGTTGATTAATAATAGGAATGTATTCAAGTTATATGGTCACTTAGGAATAGACATGGGTAGGAATGAAAGAAGAAGAATTAACCATAACCTTAGAATAGGAATAAGAGAGAAGGGATCTGATGCATGGTCACTATTCGGGTTCACCAAATGATTTAATGAAATTAAATCTTAATCAGAGAGCTAAGATCAAATATATATAATAATAATGAGAAATATCTATCATGCAAGAAACAAGTAAGTGTAACTAATAGTGAGATGAGAAGGACTTATCTTGTATTCAAATATTTGGACTGATTCTAGGCTGGAAACTAGGTGAAACATGTTATATTTGGACTAAATAAGCTTCTTCTATAAAACTAGAATCTGAAACTCCTTCGGAAAAAATTCCCAGATAAGGACAGGACCACCTAAGTGATAGTGTTCTGACAACAACTCTACTTCTGATCTTTTGAGGGTTTATACTTGTCTTCTTCCTTTCGCTCTTTATCACTCTGGCTTCGCTATAGGATTTCACTTTCGCTCTAAACCTACAAAACAAACCGTAGATACCTACACAAATCTCAAGTAGACATTAAATGAAACAAATAATCCATGTTCTTGACTTGGGATGACCTCAAAAGTCACCCCAATGTGATTTTCACCAAGCACTACACTACATTTTAGACTCTATGTAGTTCTAGTGTGTGTGTGATTGAATCATGTCCCTTGAAGCTAGTTTTCCCTTTTGTTAATCTCACCGAGATAGCATGCTACAAATACTTTTCCCCCAAGATAAATGTGTGATATAGAATTCAAAAATAAGCCCTCCTATGTAATGAATAATGCAGCTCAAATGTAGTCCTTGAATGTTTCTCTTTGCCCAAGTAATAGAAAGTAAGTAATAGCCCAAATATATCCATCCCCTAACAATAGTGAGTAAATAGTGTGTGTGTGTGTGTGTGTGTGTGTGTGTGTGTGTGTGTGTGTGTGTGTGTGTGTGTGTGTGTGTGTGTGTGTGTGTGTGTGTGTGTGTGTGTGTGTGTGTGTGTGTGTGTGTGTGTGTGATTCCCTTATTTTAATTTTTTCATTAAAAACCAAAAAGGCCAACCCAAAGTGATAAGAAAGGTTTTAGAAAAGATAACAAGTAATATTTTAAATTTGAGAAAAGGAGGAAAAAGGATATAATCATCAAAAAGGGATAATAGCATGTGGGTTCTCATGTACGTAATGGGCGGTGTTTTCTGGGATGCTCGGAAGATATAATGGAAATTACAAAGTCATGTCACATGTTGTGTAATGTCTAAGAAGAAAATGATAAGAGTATCAAAAGGGTAAAGCAATGTAAACGTAAAATAAGTGTTTTTAATGTCTAGTTTTCTTGCTTAGGAATCATGCATATAATGAAATACTTAGATGCATGATGTAAATAGTAAGTGCATGATTTTTTGTCTACAGGGACCATGTCGGTTCCTATTTGGTACCTAATTGGAGTCATTGACACTTGTCACAGCTAAGCATTGGATTTGTTGAGAAAAATTTGGAGAGAGTATTCAATACCTCTACCTTTGATCCATAATATCTCAATGTAGCATGAAGCATTCCCTATTGGGATAAAATCTACAATGATTCCTTTACTAACATCAATATTCTTCATCTACGAGATCTATTAAGAGTTCATGAGAATTAATCTTCTAGGGGGTTGGTTAGTCCTCTCTTATTCTCTTATTTCTCTCTCTATTTCTAGGGGGCTTCTCCATGTTCTTCTAGGAGGTTGATTTACTAAGAGATATTTTCTATGCACTTATCTTGTCTCTCTCTTAGGGAGTTTTTCCTATGTTTTTTCTCCTTTTCTCCACTTTATGAGGGATTTATTATGTTCATGGGTACCTCATCAAGCCTCATTGTTAGGACCCATCTTTGGGTTTTATTTCAATGCACGGTCTTTATTCGATTGCATGATTTTTCCTACACATGTATTTAGCATGATTAGGTGTTAGCAAGATAGATGGAAGTTTAACTTCTCCACCTTTTTAGGTGGCATTTATATTTCCCCTCATACTATTTATAAACCTCTTGTAAATTTATTTTCTTATGCATTCAATATATAAGATATATTTTGGCTCATGTTCGACTCCTCCCTTGTAATTCATATTTTATCAATGCTCGATCTTGGCACACATTCTCACTCTTTTTTCTCTATATGTAGCACTTTGTACCTTATATTTCATTTTTCTTATGACACCATGGGCATCCCATATTTGTGGCTCTCTACCTTTTTGTGACTATAATTTTATGTATTTATAAATTACTTGTCTCTACATTGTTGTTACTACAATTATAATATTACTATTTTAGATTATGACATGTTTGATTTCTACTATGATGTTTTTGTGTTATTAATACTCTAGACTATTACATGATTCACTTTTCCCTATTATATTTACTTTTAAGCAAATATGTTATTGCTTGTTTCATGTTGTGTGTTACTCTCTTTGTGCACCACGATTTCCACCATGTTTAACCCCATTTATAGGTAGAGATTCCCAACGCTGACCACCATTCCATCCTTCATTGTGATCATATGTAAATTATTAGACTTATTATACATGGATATACATATATTATTTTGAGCCACACTCTTATATTCTTTATCACAGATGCCTCAAAATATGGGGCATTCATCAGTTTATTTTCTACAACTACATACATATTAGAGACTATAAAAATAAATTTTTACAGGTTTCATATCCTTAGAAATAGGAACATATACTAAAAAGTGGCAGAATCTAAAGTAATTCAAAACCGTACAATATAATTAGGATTGTGGTATGGTCTTGACCAAGACGCACATTCTTAGAAAGGGGGAATATTATCTAAAATTTTCAACTTTACCAAATTCTATCATTTTTTAACAAGAAATTCATACAATCTCAAATACCTAGATGACTCAATTCAAAGCATGATAACAGGGGCACATGTACTTCATTCCTTTTCCTATACACTATTCATACTCAATTATAAGAATAGGTTTTTGGGGCATAATCCTCCTTCTCCCCTATGACATTTTAGAATTGATACATTCACTTTCAATATTACAATACCTTATGGGGGCATGGAAATATTCATTCCTTTTATGGTTTTATCTTACTCAAAAGTTACAACAGTTCAAAATTGGACCTAAATCCATCTGTAACAATGTGGTCAATGGGTTTTTTGGAAGGTATTGAAGAAACTAATTTCTTCATAGGTGGTCCTTCCTCTTCTCTCACTAGATTCTAAAGAGTGAGGGTATCAAAGTGGCTAAGTTCTTCATAGGATGCCCTTCCTTTTTATAAAGTTTCAAAGGGGGTGCCTTAATTTCTCTTCTCTCTCTTTAGTGTTAGGGTGCACTCAAAACTCTAGTCTCTCATTTGGTACAAATTAGTAACTAATCACCCCTAATCCTCCAACATTTCAACAAAAATTCTAAGTCTCCAGAGTAGTTGCTCTTCCACTCGTCAAACCACATACTAGTTTTGACCCCTCTCATCCTGTTCCTGCATGGTACAAATAAAATGATTACTGCAACTATCATCGGATTAGAGGACAAGATGAGTGGTAGTGGGATCAGAGGAAGGGGGTGAAGTGGTAAGAGAGGCCACATGGTGAGGAGTGATAATGGATGCAATAGGCATAGGGTCATTAGGTAGAACCTCGATAGATTGTAGGACCTCAATGAGGGCATGACAATGAGACTCGGAGGTTTGGATAAGGTTGTACAAATTCATTGTTAAGAGGAGACCGATGTAATTGTTTAAGCATTGTACAATGGGTAACCTCATCAGAAATAGGATATGTGGGTCCACGGATGGTGATTTTGGGTGCAGGTGCAGATGGAATATTGGGTACAAGAGTAGCGGATGAGCTAGTTATTTTCTCCTTTCCTTTTTCCTTCTGGGCTTGAGCTGCGATTTGAATAATATTAATATGTAGTAAAGGAGAAAGTGAGTCATGATAGGTGTAGTGATAGGATGGGAAAAAATATGGTGAGGGCATATACTAGTTTTGTGAAAACAATGCAACATATTAGCATTTTGGCAGAGGTTTTGCTAGATCTCTTAGGTAGACCATATTGATCTCAAATGTTGGAATGGGATAAAAGGGTTGTGGAGTTGGAGATGAAGGTCATTGAATAAGTAAGGGATGAGGATGTGTTGTGATAGGTGAAGCTGGAATAAGGTCCTCATCTAAAATATCATCATCGTCAAAGTTTTATTTTAGAGGACATAGTTGGAGAAGAATAAACTTAAGGGCCTTACATTTTTCCACATCATGCCCTAACACACAATGGTAAGCACAAATTTTGGTATCGCCAAACCCTTCTAGTTTAGGTTTGAGTGGGTCGTAAGGTCTAAGCAATGGAAATGTGATGACAAATGTTTCCGAAAGGTTAGCTAAGACGTTGGCGTAAGACCCTCCCAATGGATAACAATGTGAAGTAAGTGTGGGTATAGATGGAAGTGTGTGTGAATTTGGTGGGAGAGGTGTCACTGGAGGTAGAATCAAAGGTTGAGTAATTTTGACTACCTGTTTGGTAGATAGTATGGTTTTAGGTTTGGATTGTACCTTTTTAGGGAAAGTTGTAGTAGGTGAACTAGTTGTTGAAGGTGGTGTAATTTTAACTACCTCGTTGGAGGGTAGTGGGATCTTGGGCTTTGGTTGCACCTTCTTGGGTAAAGGTGGAAGAAGTGTGTGATGTATAAGTGAAGGAAAATGGCAGAAGGGGATGGGTTACCCAAGGTGATAATGGAGGTGCGGTGAAGGTTGTAGTAAGAGGAAATGTGGAAGGTCCTGGTTCAAGAGAAGGGAATAGCATAGGTTATGATGAGGATACTAGAAGTGGTGTAGGTATAGGAGGTAGAAAGTATGTAGGTGACGGTGAAGATGTAAGCTGTGTAGGTACGTTGGGTACAACAGAGGATTACGATAAGGTAGTCTATTGTGTTTTTTTTTTACTCTAGGTAGGAGGTTGTTTGGCCAAAGTTGATGGGTGGGGACCTAATATAGATGGAATTTTTGAAGGTGACAGAGGGTTAGTAGGTGAAGCCAGTGTATGCAGCCTAAGAGGCTGGGTCTTCCTCTTAGGTGGGGGAATAGTCTCTACAATGGCTTGTGAGGATGTGGCTAAATCTAGTTTGACAGAAGGATGAACTAAACTTTATTTCGGCATGACTCCCAATGTGGTAATGGGTCTAGACATAGAGGAAGATATAGGAGCAAGGTTTTAGGCATAGGAAAAAGTTAATTTTGATGTTAAAGGTTTAGGTGTGGGCAAGGATGATGAAGAAGGGGTCACAATAATCGGCATGGGCATGGTAGGTTTGGTTATCTAAAACACCTTTGGATAGATTGTAGAAGAATTAGTAGACAACATTTGCATTTGACTTGATACAAGCAGTCGAAGATGTCCACAAAGTATGGAATTTTCAACATAATCCAAGTGGTTTTCCAAACGTGATAACGACACCAATATAGGGGGATGATGTTGATTTGTTAGTAATCCCTATAAAGAATGTCTGTGAGACCAAGAAATGATTGTCTTTAGACTCTGTGGGTAAAAGAGATGAGAGAAAATCAAAAGGATCCTTGAAAACCAATGGAGAATTGTTACCAATATGAAGGGACTCTGCTAATGGATCCCCTATGGGAAGGGGAGATGGCAAGATGGATGAGGTAATTTCATCTTGTTTCACCTTATTCTAGAGTGTTTCTTTGAATGTTGACGAAACAGATAAGGGTAGAGGGCTAGGAAGAATACCTATTAAAATGTTGGTTTTAGGTTGTCACACGCGTATGACTTCTTGATCCACAACCTGATCATGATATATTCCTTTTGGCTAGGAGGAACTACCTTAAATAGAAAACAAGACCACCAAATAAAATATAAACTGTATAAATGCAGTGGACTGCCCAACGTATGCTAGATCCGGGAAGTGTGATACTTCCTAGATGGGTGGTAATCCACTATTTAAAACAACTCAATGTTAACAATAAAGGAAATCCTGCTGTAGTTAAAATGATTTAGGTATCTCATTCGTCTACAATAAGAAAAATTGTTCACAACAGGCTAAGCTATGATTAAATCTGAAGGTCAAGGTCTCTATCAGAGTATTGGTACTGGTCAGGGTCTGGTTCTAGGTTTGTTTTGGGTATTTGGTGGGGGTTTTTAAGCTCTTTTCTTGGTCTGAGGGCAAAAACAAAGAGACTGACGTCAGTCTAGTATGACCAATGTCGGTTTTAAGTTAACCAGCGATGGTTGTGGGATAACTAAAATTGGTATGGTTAGGGTACACGAAACTTATCAAAAACTTGGTGGGGTGATAGATCTGAGGCTAAATGGAAATGGAAGGGAAATGGTAAGGTTCGTGTGGGTCTTAGGTATGCTCAGGGATCTCTAAAAAACTGGGTATAGGCATTTTAATGGTGTGGGTGAAAGAATGGTCAAGTTTACATGGAAGTAAATGGTGGGGGGAATGGGAATGGGAGTAGAAACTAATAGCAGCAGTAAAAGAGTCTACTAAAATGACAATGGACAAGTACCGGTTAACAAAACACTTACTTTTTGTACGAGCTTGATTTCTGGTTGGCAATGGAGGGTGATCAAATGGAAGGAACTTGGTGTGGTGTTTGTGCTTCCCTGGATGCTCCCGTGAAGGCAAATGGCTCTGTGATTACTTCTGATGTTGAATGTGGATGCTCTGGTGCATGTACGAATTCTGATTCTTCTTGCATATAGCTATGGTTTCATCCCTTGCTCTTCGGAAATGTGCCAACCTCAAAATAATGTTGTTTTGCGAATTAAATGGTAACTGACAACAGTTCCTAGTTGACTGGCGGCAGTTTAGGGTAACCGGCGTCGGTTAAGGTGATATTTTCCTAGGTTTTCTAAAATTAGCAAATCCCTTTGATTTTCTTGGATCTCGTTCGTTTTCTTCCGCGGATTAGGATGGAAGATTCCTTTCTAACGGGTGGGAATGTGGTTAGAGGGAATGCAGAATTTGATTTTTAGGGTTTAGGTAGGTCTTAGTTAGTTATGACAACATACTAAGAATAGGTCTTAGGGTGAGGTGGCTAAATGAGGTGTATAGGTGAGGTGGGTAGTGTGGGCATTATCCAATTAGGATATTTAAATAATAGATATTGTGAGCTCATTAATTTAATTTAATTAATTAAATTAATATTAGAGGGGTGAAAGGGGCCATGGTTAGGTGAGTGTGTTCGAGTTGGTTATTTGTCGAGGGACCTAGGGGAGTGTGACCCAATTTTTATGTCTACATTTTTTCCCTTCTGTTGTGTAGTTTGTATTGGTAAGCGACGCTGACAAAAATAAGATGTGGTTTCCCCATGTGTGGGTTAAGGTGATCCCCCTCAAACTAGGAACTGATGAGGCAGAAGGAAAAATTGGTGAGTGGTTTTATAAAAGGTGAATGTGATGAAGAGGAAGGTGGGCAACGAGGGTAAAGAGGGGTAAAGGTCTAATCAGGAAATCTAGGTAATGGGTCAGGGTCAAAGGTGAGTAACAGTCAAACACACACACATGTAGAAACTGAAACACGATACCAAGTTGAAGAGTAGGGAAAAATCTACATTGTCTAAGGTCACTAGGTTTATCCAAACAAGGTTGAGGTGATTCCGGTATTTAAGGTATAGGATATGCTCAGGAAAACAGGAAGCAGATCAGGTGTAGGAACGTGTAGGTATGTTCTGGTACACCAAATTTTGGGTCAAGATAAACAGTCACGAACAAGAGGCAAGGTAAGGGTAGTATGTCCATCAACACGGGTAACAATGCCGTAAGGTATAGTAAGCACATGAGGTCATAGGTCACTATAAATGTTCCCAAGTCCAAGTTATTAGGTCATAGCATGGGTACGGCCGAGGTATGGGTAAAATAACGAGTCCCCCGAATGAGGATGAGGTGAGGGGGTAAAATGATAAGGTTAGGAAGATAAAGTGAAGTGTCCAAGTGAGGTGTGGGTGAGTTAAAAAGGATTCAGGTCAAAAATTGGGGGGTAGGGGGTAGGAAATGACTAAGCAGGTAATCAGTGATGGTTTAAAGGAACTGATGTCTGTCGCGATGGATCGACCATGGTAAGCTAGGGCACAGGAATGATGTCGGTCAAGGTAAAACCAACACCAGTCAAGTTGGGTAGGTTATAAAAAGAAAAATTACCATGTTTTTCAAAACATTTGTCTTTTATCGAATTGGGGGGAAATGGTAGGTGAGAGAGAAAAAAGTGGAAAGTGTCTGTGTGGAATGGAGAGCTAAGTTGGTGAGTGGTTGTAGTGGGTGATTAGCAGTTGATAGGTGGGTCCACGAGATTGGCTTGATCAATTTAGTTGGTTTAAGGTGAGACAACTGATTGGGGGGATGGCAGAGAGGCAGGAGAGGGGTCAGGTGGGACCACTGGTGCAGTAGCTTGATGTGCCACCACAGTGGGTGACAACGTGATGAGGTAAGATTCAATACCTTTTTTCTCTTTTTTTGAGTTAGATTTATTTAGAGGTTGGGTGGGGAAAAAATGGGTTTGGGGGGGGAAAATGATGTTTGAATTTTGGGAGGGAAAATTGGGTTTAAATAGGAATGAGGAGAGATGTGATTGGGTGAAGGAGGGGGTGGGGAAGGGTAGAGGGGGGATTTTGGTAGGATTGGGTGGGTAGAAGGGAGCAAAAGAAATTTTTTAGGAAGTAGGGGGGGTTTGGACGTCATGGTTTTTGATGTGATAGTGACCGGGCATCGGTTGAGGGTTAACCAGCATCGGTTAAGGTTTAACCGACATCGGTGGTAGAGAACCGGTATTGGACACGAAATATGTGACTGATGCCATTTTATGGGGGACCGAGCTCGGTTATAGGTAACCGATACCAGTCATGATTTGGGGGAAAAGGGGCTAAAAGTGACTTAGGTTAGGTGAGTGAGATAGGTAGTGGGAAGTAGGAGAATGTTTTGGGGAAAATCATAACAGAGGTAAGGGGGTAAAAATAGGTAAGGGTGAATGATAAGAGGGGGGATTGGGGGTGGGTAGAAGATGTGATATGAAGGTAAGGAGGTCTAGGGAAAGAGTGGTATGGTGGTAGGTATATGTGAGGTGCTGAGTAAGATTGTGGTTATGATTAAGGTGAAATTAATGTGATGTTTTGTTGGATGCAGGTGAGAGATCAGTTGAGGATGCGAGACAGGGTGCCACCTCTGCTCTTGATAGTTCATGGGGATACGACAGTCGAGGACGTGGAGGCATGTCATAGAGGTGGGCCTAAGTGGGGGTAAAACACTATCGGCATGTAGTCTGGTAGCCAAGTTTGATGGTCGCTCTCATCAATAGATGGGATTTAGTGACCAACACATTTCACCTACTGACGGGGGGAGATGACAGTCACCCTTGAGGACCGTTGTACATGATCCCACGGTTACCTATATGTGGGACATAAGTATATTCGATCTCCTCATAGGCATCATAGGATTTGATACAAAAGGTATTCAGTTGAGGGGACTGGCGGAGCTGAAATTCCACAGCACCATCCTGAGCTATGGAAAGATGTACCTAGCCCGTCCAAAGGAGACAAGGATAGTAGTATTATTGATGGAGGCAGTCTACTATTTTGCACTTCTGGATGCAGAGGGTGGGAGATTCCCACGATCATTGATGGAGGTACTACATGATATGATTATGGGCAGGACCTGTTTCGCATGGGTGCCAACATTCATACTGTAGCTATATAGAGAGCTATGGGTGTATGGGTGGCTCCATAGTTTCAGCCTATGTTGCACATTTATTCTTCACTGTTGGGGCCTACAAGCACATTGTTTGTGTTCGTTTGATTGGTATGCCCCGGGGGATATGTATTTGAGCCTAGTTTTATTCATGTGGGGTACATGCGATGGGTGCCTATGATGGGAGAGTGTCAAGAAAGTAGGGTTACACATGGTGTGGCCTATTACAGATGGTTACTGGACGGATTGTCCAGTGTGGACATTATTTGGATATTGTATGTCGGCTATCCCTCATACAGAAAGATGGCCGATATGAGTTAGATGGCTTTGGAGATACTCAGATGGATTGAGGGACATCGTGCAGAGGAACATGAGATGATCCCAATAAACAGGGGTCAGATGACAGTTTGGGCTACCGCAGGATATACCACCACCTTTCCCATAGTACCGGAGAGACGATGTGGAGAGACCACTGCCACTGCCACTTCCACAACTAATAGTACCTACAGGGTAGGAGGATCAAATGATAGACCGACGGATAGATGATGTCAGGGTGACTGATGGGTGGGTGGTGCATTTACGAGTAGTACCACCCAAGCCTAGGTTAGCTAGATTTAGCCACCACCATTGTGTAGAGAGATGCCCCTACAGGGGCAGGGTAGCAACCCTGATTACATAGTTGGGGATGGTACAAGGGGCAGTTAGTAGGTTCGGAGGTGGGAGGTGGCCGCATTGCATGCAAGGTGGTAAGTCTATAGGCCTAGATTGGCCCAGGGTGGAGATGGAGAGGGTGATGATGAGAAGGTGACCACCCTACAAGTGCATGTTACATGCTTGCAGGGCTAGCTGACCACTACACAAGTGTAGATTGAGGAACTATAGGCTTAGGTATAGGTATAGGGTGTGAGCCCGATGGCACCACCACAGGCACCAAGATAGGGTCCCATAGGATAGGCACAGGGTCAGAGGCTGATGGGGCCAGCACATATGGTACCCATATCTAGGTTTTTGAGATGCCCTAGGTGAGGCTAGATATTACCAAGATTAGTTGATGGTGGTATGGATAGATTTTATATCCTATGGAGAGTACAGGGCATAGTAAGCCTCGAGTGAGAGGATGAGATCATGTACCCACAACATGGAGAGCATAGGGGGCCATCGAGCCCCGAGATAAGATCAGGGTGAGGCCACCAGTTCATGGATGCCAACTCTAGGTTATGTACTAGCAGGGACCCGACCATGACCCATGACGGGCGGTGAGATGTTTTATAGTAACATGCATGATAATGGTAAAGAAATGGTAGACATAATGAATGTATGAATGATGATGATAAAAATTTGAAGTAATCATTATTTTTTCTTGGTTTAATTTCCAATTATTGATATAAAAATAAATCTAACTAGGGTATATTGTGATTTAGGAAAATGAAAGGTGAATTGGCTAGGGTAGAGAGTGGTCGAGCTAACCTCCAAAGGCCCCATGCCCTCAGAGTTTTTCCTACATAGTCTCGGTGAAAAGGGACCTCAGGCCGATGTAGTTCTCCCATAAGCTAGGGAAGAATGTGAGGAGGTATGAGTATGAGTTGGTAGGTTATAGGCATGTTTGGGTCTAGTTTTTTCTTTAGGTATGGTGAATTGTGGGCATATTGGTATGGGTGATTTTGAGTTGATTTTGGTGAAATAGGTAAATTACCAAAAGATAAGCGTAGAGGATCTAGTCCTAGATAAGATGATTAATATGTAACGAAGAAGGTTCAGAGATAAGAGGAGGCAAGAAATCCACCTAATTGACAAGGATCATAACAGGTGGGTCATACCTTAGATAGGCTACAAGAACATAAGACCCTACAAAACATTGCATGATTGATTGTCTAAAGAGTGAGGAATAGCCCACATGAAAAAAAAAGATAAAAGGGGAGGGACGGGAAAGGAGTCTCTGGGTAGGGGGTAGAAGAAAAATGAAGAGGGGGAAAGGCTGGGAGGAAGAAGGGTCAAAAAGGGAGAGAGGGTAGGGGAGAGGGGGGGAGGGGGGAGGCGGGGGAGGATTGGGGGGACGGAGGAGTTAGGAGGAGAGAGAGATCCAAGATCACAAGGGCAAGTCCATTATGGAAAAGTTTTTTGGGGAAGTGGATTCCCAGAGAGCCCCCAGAGAGGAAGTGCCCACCCTAGCACCGCAACCTGGGCTCGTAGCGAAAAGATCCCATCGCGCACCACTGTATAGGGGCGGTCCTCAACTGGGCCCTTTAAGATAGAGGCTCCAATCCTCCCACCGACACAAAGTGCTCCCACCCCACACACCACAGTTTCGCACAATACGAGTCGACACGCCGTCCTCCGCAGCAACTGCGAGAAACTCACCCAAAAAATCCCAGCCCTCTCGACAAACTACGACCACACCCCCTGTTCGCCCTCTCAGACACGCCCACTCGCGCCCCCCGCCCCAAGCGGCGCCCCTCGCCCACCCCCCTCCGCCCAGCTCTCGGCTCACGACCTGAAAGCCTGCAGAAACAGGAGAAACTACCGGCCGCTAGAGGGAAAGACGTCAAGAATGCTGGTGACCGAGCCGTACGCGAAACTCCCTTGCGACATGACGACACGAACGTCACCAGAAGAGTAGCATGATACGCCCACGCCACGCACCGACCGGCACAGGAGAGACCGGCCCCATAGAGATGTCAGAAGATCTGCAGAGGAAGAATGGGTGAAGAATGAATGAGTGGAGAGGTATGCCCAATGATAAGGACCCGGCTGAAGAAAACGGAGGAATTGTAGGAGCGGAAGTTGAAGGAGAGAAGAGAGAAGAAGATGCGAGAAGAGACGAGGAGAAGAAGAAGAGAGAGAGAGAAGAGGATATGGAGAGAGAGAGAGAGAGAGGAAGAAGGATGAGAGACGATGAGACGAGGAGAGAGAGATGAGAGAGAGAGAGAGAGAAGAGAGAGAGAGAGAGAGAGAGAGAGAGAGAGAGAGAGAGGAGAGAGAGAGAGAGAGAGAGAGAGCGAGAAGAGAGAGAGAGAGGAGGAGGAAGAGAGAGAGAGAGAGAGAGAAGGAGAGAGAGAAGAGAGAGAGTTCTCTATCTCTCTCTCCTCTCTATCTCTCTCTATCTCTCTATCTCTCTCTCTCTCTATCTCTCTCTCTCTCTCTATCTCTCTCTCTCTCTCGAGCTTTACATAGTTCCTTCGACGGTAGCAGTCTATTTACAATGTGATTGTAGAGAGAAGATGTCCTTTGACGGGATTCACTTTTATTTGGAGTGTGACTCAAGGAGTTTGATCCCATGTGAGGGCATTTAAGTCATGGACAAGACCAAGGTGCAGAATTGGATTCTTGTTCAGAAAAACAAGGTGATGAAATAACCATGGGCTCTCATCTAAAAAGTAGAGAAAAAGGTATCATGAGAATCAGTCATGTGCAGCGCCATGGTCACCCATTATGTAAGAGAAGATTAAAGAGTGATGGGTATGCACATGATTTTGTTTAAATTGTTGGTGATGGCGTAGAAGTGGAGAGCCTCTAGGGACGAGCATGGAATGAGAAGAGGAAACAAGGTGAGGTAGGACTAAAATTCAACAGTAGAATTGTGGAAGATGGCAAAGCATGAGGGTTTAGGTTTCGGGGGACCATCGAGTGAATTGATTATGATCACACGTGATCCGTAAGCATGAGTTACAATGTATATTGGTTGCAAGCAATTAGGAGAAAATTTGCCCGTTACTTTTTTCTGTTTGGTTTACATGTTGAGTTTCTTTAGGGGCAAGGTCAACGAAAACGGAAGGTTCATCATGGATGTTTGCGATAGGCGTGTTTTGATACAATTTTTTTGGTAAAACGTTGACGATGTCGAGATCGTTTTTAAGCCGGCGTTTGTCTAATTAACTCAGTTTTTTGTGTGTTATAATTGGTCTCTCGTGTAAATTCATCATTTATTGAGCATGTCTATGGAGAGAATGCCAAATGATGGGGAATCTATCTGCGAGGAAGGATGGTAGAAAACCTTTATCTGTAGACCAGCAGAAAAAGGTCTGTTCTTTGTTAGGCAGCAGTGGGTGGAAGTGTGAATAATAGTGCGGTATACACCACAGGTTGAAAGGAAGTGTGTATTGCCGTAATCCTCCAGCATTGTTAACCATTTCGTCATGAGAATTTTGTGTTTAGTAGGTTCTGTATGTAGTGGATGGTGGCTCTTAGATGTGGTTTGTGGCGGTAGGTAATATGGTGATGAGAAAACTTAGTTGACTACGAAGGCCGTTCACAAATTTTTTCAAGGTTTAATTTTTGATTAATTTTCCATATCAATAATGAGGCAGCGAGGAACACCAAAGCGATAGATGATGTGATGATTGATGAACTCATATATTTTCTCAGCTTTCATGGAGATGATAGGTATGGCTTCAACCCATTTGGTGTAATAATCGATAGCAGTGATTATCCATTAATGTCACTGGGAAGAATGGGGATTGATTTCTCCAACAAGATCCAAACCCCATTGAGATAAGGGCCAAAGGTCACAGGAGACCTGTAAGGCATGACTGGGTGTATGATGAAGGATGGCATGTTGTTGGAATTTTACACAACACTTGATGTATTCACAACAATCATGGTTGAGGGTCGGCCAATAATAGCTTAGGCGAAGAATACGCTTAGCAATAGCAAGGCCACTAAAGTGACCTCCACATATGCCATCATGAACTTCCTTAATGGTATAAGGAATTTCAGAACTCGTAAGGCATTGTAAGAGAATTCCATCGAAGATGCGCTTATAGAGGAGGCCACCCATGATGAAGTAACGAGAGACCTTTTTAAGAAAGGCATGTTGTCCATTACGGGTGAGGTTAGGAGGCAAGATAGAGAGGGAAAGATATTCTGAGTGCTATTTATACCAAAGGTCACTCGAGTCGGGAGCAGTGGTTCCGATGGATTAAAATTCACAAGGTAAATAAGAGGGTAATTGGAGTCTTTATACTGTGAAAAATATTTTAGAATCGGTGGGCGAAGCGGGGATTTGAGAGGCCAAGCAGGCCATGGTATCTGTAAATTTATTAGTTGAATAGGGGACGGTCTGAAGGTCATAACAATCAAAGATGGTCAAAAGTATGTCCACATGATGTTTATACTTTTGAATTATCTCATTATGACATTGGTATACACCATTGACTTGGTTTACAACCAATTGATAATCACCAAAGATGTTGATTGACTTAACATCTAAGACATAGCCAGCTTGGAGACATAATACGAGTGCTTCGTATTCAGTAATATTGTTTGTACAATAAAAATTGAGTTTGAAAGATAAAGGCATGGGTTCACCATCAAGTGGAATGAGGATAACACCAGCCCCACCTCCACGTTGACACTTGGAACCATCGAAGAAGAGTGGCATTTGGTAAGTGGGTTCGTCCATGGAATGGGTAGAAATTGACTCATCTAGGAAGTCAAAGTTAGAGGATTGATCCCTATAAATAGGTGCATCATCCAATTGGTCAGTGAAAGCATGGCCCTTGATGGACTTTTGATGGGTGAATTCGAGGTCAAGGTCAGCCAGAAGCATAAGCTAGTGTGCGGCACATTGATTTTGGTAAGGTTTGGTGTACATGAAGTGCAAGGGGTCGGTGTTAGTCACAACATCAGTTTTTCGATTAAGTAAATAATGGCGGAGTTTGGTGGCAACGAAAACTAAAGCTAAAAAAAAATTCGGCATGTTTGTATCATGTTTCATAGTCTAGAAGAGTATGTCTTATGTAATAAACTACCGACTCCCTATGTTGTTCATCATGATGAGTAAGCATAGCCCCTAAGGAGTGATCGGTAGTAGAGATGTATAGGTAGAAGGGTTGATCATCTTTAGGGGGGATGAGTACGGGTGGTTGAAGAAGGTATTGTTTCAAGGCTTCAAAAGCTTTATGGCAATCATCATCCCATTTAAAGGAGATATCCTTCTTGAGAAGATGATGAAAGGGCTGACACCAATCAAAAAATTGTGAAATAAAATGGTGAATAGACTGTAACTTACCTTGCAGGCTACGGAGATGCCTCAGATTAGTGGACAGAGGCACTTCGAGAATGGCCTTGACTTTAACAGGGTCAACCTCTATACCATGTAAGGAGACAATAAATCCCATGAGCTTTTCCGAGAGAACCACGAAGACACATTTCTTGGGCTGAAAGCAAGCGCAATACTTAATGAGGTGGTCAAAGATGGTTTTTAGGACAGTGAGATACTCAGAGTGGTGTTTAGATTTGGCCAGGAGATCATCTACGTAATCTTCCAATATACGATGCATGATGTCATGGAAGATGTAAGTCATATCCTACTGATATGTGGCCACCATCATTTTTAAGGCCAAAAGGCCAGACTCAATAGTAGAAGGTCCCGCAATGGGTGATGAATGCGGTTTTGTGTTAATCCTCTGGAGTAAGAAAGATTTGGTTATAACTAGAGAAATCATCCGTGATTGATAGCATCTCATGACCAGCGGTAAGGTCAACTAGTTGGTCAATACCGGGTAGAGGAAAGTCATCTTTCGGGAAAGCTAGGTTGAGGTCACGGAAATCTATGTAAATGTGGATTCCCCTTGTTTCCTTAGTGATAGGGACAATGTTAGAAATCCACCGGGGATAATCAATAGGTAAGATGAAGGAAACGGAAAGAAGGCATTGAAGTTCTTCTATGACCAGAAGCGTAATGCGAGGGTGTATTTTCCTCAGCTTTTGTTTTATGGGGTTAGCATCAGGAATGGTTACCATATTGTGGACCACTATGGTGGGGTCAATATCGAGCATGTCGGCGTAAGACCAAGCGAAAGCATGGTTATGATCTTTGAGAAAAGAAGTGATGGCTTCCTGTTCAGCAATATCTAAAGATTGGCCAATCTTTAGAATGTGAGGGTCATCCTGAGTATGGATGTTGATTTCGATAGTCGATTCATTCAACATGGTTTGAGTCTTAGAGGGTAACAACCGATGAATATATGGTTCTTCAGCACCAAGGTAGGTGAGTATAGATTCATCATCTTGACATTGAACGATGTTAATCGAAGGTGTATCATCATCGATCATTTCAGGATACAGGAAGGGAAGAGAAGAGGGAGCCTCACCCTTGTTTTTATAAGTCAGAGGCTCTAAGGAAATGGTGTTTATCAAAAAAAAAATTAGGAGCAATGGATTCCTGGATCCATTGAATCCGTCGGTGAAGGTGGTGAAAAAGGCAGAGTGGGTGAAGGTGGAGAAGGGCTGATGTCTTCAATGAGTTTAATGCGGGCCTTCTTGGTAGGTGGTTTAGCAAAGCCAATACCACTACGGTTGTTATGTTTATGGGTAGTACATGGAATAACAGTATGTTGGCCTTGCTCATAAAATCCAAAACCAAAACCCTTTCATGCACATCAATGCAGGAAGGTGTGGGTGAAATGGCAATTGATGAGTGACTGGAGGTTTGCAAAAAATGGGTGGGTTTGTGATGGCAGTTAAGGTGTATAAGTGGTAGTATCCAGTCCCCCATATGTGAGATTGGTATGAAGGTGGGGAGGACCATAAAGGAGATGCTCTCCTATGTGGTGATCATAGCGAGGGTGTTGATGAAGACTTCCATACTCTTGTGGAGTAAGGAAGGTGTTGACACTATATAGGTGATACTCCCCCAGAGTGAGGCATTGAAAAATTCCTTCTAAGGGATCAGTGGTCGATATGTGGGTAGCTTGGGTAGATGATTTGTTAGAGGTTGGATCGAAGGTGGAGACAACTAATTGGGAGGCTAATGGGTCAACCGTGGATATTGTGGTAGCGGTAGGAATGGAGGATGTAGATGTGGTCGAGGTAGTGGCGGCACTGTTGAGTGGAGGTGTAAGTGAAGAGGAAGTGGTCATGGAGGTAGATGCCTTAATGGGTATGTGCATGTCATTGGGTCGATAAATCATGTTGCAAGTTTTGAAAGGTGATGGGTCATCCGGAATGGTATAGGTGTGCCCTTCATGCTCAAACTTTACACAATGATACAAAGTGGAAGGAACACAACCCATGACATGAATCCAGGGTCTACCAAGCAACAGGTTATATTGAAATTCCCCCTCCAAGATGTAAAATAACTCTAGAATAGTACGGGGGCCCACATGGACATGGAGGATGATGGTGCCAAATGTGGAGGTGATAGTGTCATTAAATGAACGCAACATGATGGGATGTTTATGAATACAATTGTCGGGTATGAGCATTTGGGAGAATGCATGGGAGGATATGATATTAATGCTAGTACCCCCATTGATCATAACATGTCGTACACGTATAGCATCAATGTGGACAAAGATGAAGAGAGCCAGATCTGGGTCATCGGATTGGTGCGGTGTGATCTCTTCATCTGAGAAGCTGAGTGTAACTACTTGGTGAGTAGGTGGAGGTGTAGATGAAGGTGGTAATTTGGTGATAGACGATACATGATTAGGTGTAATAATGGAGGCCACGGGTGTAGGGTCATTGGGTAAGACCTCAATAGACTGAAGAACCTCCATGAGAGCTTGGCGATGGGATTCAGAGGTTTGGATGAGGTCATATAGGGACATTTTGAGGGGGGATTGGTGTAATTGTTTGAGCATGGTGTGATGTGTAACCCCATTAGAAATAGGATATGTGGGGCCATGGATAGTGACTTTAGGTGTGGGTGCAGATGGTATGTTGGCTATCGGGTTGGTAGGTGGGTTGGTTGCCTTTTCCTTACCTTTGTCCTTCTAAGCACGGGTAGCAATTTGGATCATGTTGATTTGAGGTGGAAAGGTAGGTGAAGTAGGTGAGCCATGAAAGGTGTAATGAGAAGAAGGGAAAAATCAGAGTGGTGAGAAGGAACCTTGTGAGATGAGTTGGGCACATCAACATTTGGGTGTAGGTTTGGCGAGTTCTCTGATGTAAACCATGTTAATTTTGAATCTTGGGGGTGGCTCTAGGAGTTGTGGGGGTGAAGGTCTTGGTCGCTAAGTAGGCAATGAGGGAAGAACTGTGGGAATAGGTGTTGGTGAAATAGGGTCCTAATCGAGAAGGTCATCATGGTCAAAGTTTTCCTCATGAGGACACAGCTAGATAAGAACATTTTTTAAATCCTTACACTTTCTCTACATCGTGCCCTGACACAAAATGATATGCATAAATTTTGGTGTCTTCAAACCCCTTTGGCTTGGGTTTCAGTGGGTCATAAGATCTAAGAGGTGGTAATGTGATGACAAAAGTTTCAAGGAGGTTGGTTAAGATTTTGGCATAGGATCCTACTAGTGGATCACACTAGGAAGTGAAAGTGGGTTTGGGTATAGGTGCGAATAACTATGAGAGGAAGGGTCTTTACATGAGGGAGAGTGAGTCGAGCTATGGTTTTAGGTGTCAGTGTGGTCTTACGTATTGGTCGTGTCTGCTTGGGTAGGGGTGTGGAAGATGAACTGGTAATAGAGTATGTGGTTGGATTTGACTACCATTATTAGAGGGTAGCATGTATTTTTTTCTTTAGGTTATACCTTATTGGGTAAAATTGATACGATGTGCACGATATCTAGAGGGAAAAGTGGATAGTGGAAGAGGGAAAAGTAGATAGTGGAAGAGGGTGAGTTACTCATGGGAATAACCGAGGTGTTGTGAAGCTAGATGGTGACATGGGCCGTGTAGGATGTGTGAGGGAAAGAGATTGAGGTGTTATGGGTTGTGAAGAATTTATCGATGCTATTGAAGGTATGGGTGGTAAAAGATGTTGCAGGTGTGGTCAGAAGTCATGTCGGGTTCTTGGGTATGTAAGAGATCTACGAGGGAGGAATGGGCTGTTGTGTTTCTAATTTACTGAAGAAGGTGGAGCTTTCTTAACCATGCTAGAAGGGCGAGGTCCTAAGATGAACGAAAGGGGTGAACGTGATGAAGTTGTGATCAACAAGGTTGGAGTATGAGATCTATGGGATTGGTTCTTCTATTTGGATGATCGGATTAAGCTTGGTATTGGCTTTGGAGGATATAGCTAAATCTAATTTGATAGGTGGATGAGTAAGGTTAGCCATTGGGATGACCCCTAAGGTAGTACTAGGTTTAGGCAAGGAAGATTATATAGGTGTGGGTTTAGATGTAGATGTATGTTGAGTTATGGGTAGAGGTGTGTGAGTTGAGCCATGAGTGGCATCATGGAAAAATTTGTGATAGTTGTGGTTGTGTTTGGTTCGATCAGCCGGAATATTTTTGGATAGATAGTGGAAGTGTCTGCGAGTGACATCTGCATTTGTGTTGAGACGAGGAAGTATAAGATGCCCCTAAAGTAAAGCTTTATCCACATAATCTAGGTGGTCAGCTAAGCGTGAGAACAGTATTGCAGTGGATGAGTTTGATTAGGATCTAATGGTGATTCCCATAAAATGTGTCTGAGAAATGGGGAATTTGCTATCTTTAGCTTTTGTGGGTAAGATAGCCTGAAAGTAAGTCCACGGGATCTTGGGGTAGTTGTTAGAGAAAGGCCACCTAGAGGTAAAAGGAATTTCTACTCGATCCTTGATAAGTGGAGAAGAAAATGGGTGCTCCTCTGATGGGTGGAGAAGATAAAAAATCATCTTCCGTGGATCGGAGGGGGTACTGCGGGTGACAGATATCTTGGTGGAGAAGCCAAAGGTGAAATGGTCTTGATGTTAATAGAAGGCTTCTTCACAGGTGAGAGGAGGAGATGAAGGGTGCTCCTCTATAGGTGGAGGAATAGGTGAAGTAGGTTCAAGTGTAGGTGGAGGACTTTGGGCCAAGATTTCCTCTATGGAAGGAATATGAGGTAATTGGGAAGCAACGTGGGTGCATCATTAAAAATAGCATTGACCTCATGCGGGTATGGCTATCATGAGTTGATGTCTCTTCTGATTTGATAAAAAGAATGGGGAATGATTAGGAAATGGTTTCTTAAAGATGTTTAGGTTTTGATTGGTGGGTGCATTAGGATTATTCAAGGTTAAATCACCTTTCTCGAGCATTTTTTAGACAATCTTTTTTAAAGTGATGTAATTACCATCACTATGACCTTTTACCTAATGATAGTTGTAGAAGTCGTGTTCTTTGTAACATGCAAGTGTGGGGCAAGTATGAATCAAAACTAGTGTGTGGTTTTATAGGAGGAAGGGTGATGGCCCCAGATTTAATGAGATTTTATAATATAAAAGAATAAGGCTCCCCAATTGGGGTGTATTTCCATTGTTCTCGTCTGAATTGAAAGGTCTGAACAGGGTGAGAGATTAGATGAGGGGTTACCCTGATTTGATGGATGCTACTGGGCCAGCCTTGAGTACTACTGCGTTAGCGGTTCCCTTGGTTTTTGAATAATTGTTTTCTGGTTTAGAAGAAGAAGAGGATATCATTTGACTTAAATGTTGAGTTCTTATTGCGTAGTTTAATTTTATTTTCTTCAATGGCCTGAATCTCTAGCTTTCGTGCCATGGTGAATGCCTCATCGAAGGTTCAGAAAATCTACACCTACAGGGTTGGAAAGATATGTCTAGCACAAGCCCGCGTGAAGAGCTCTATGAGTTCGGTTTGTGGTAGTTGGAATGTGAGTTGATTGATCAGGCTAACGCCAATGAGTGAAAAAATATGTGATAGATTCATCGTCATATTGACACATAGAGTAGAGGTCAGTCATGGTAACCTTCTTAACAACATTCATGGAGAAGTGATCCAAGAAGGCTTGGGCTACCTAATTAAATGAGAAGATAGAATGTCTAGGTAACCCATTATACCAGTCTAATGTGGGCCTAGTCAGAGACATGGGAAAGGTCCTCAAGATAAAAGTGTCATCATGGGTGATTAGATAACACCCATGTTTGAAAGACCACAAGTGTTATTGCGGGTCCTCTTTGTTATTGAAAGCAGTTAAATTTAGGCATTTCCCAATGTATGGGATATGGATGGAATAGGAATGGATGGATGGATGGGCTCATTACAAATATCATCATAGGTGAGAGAGTTGCGTGTGCCAGAAACCGATGCCTCTAGTGTCTACATCTTATCCATCATTAACTTGATTAGGTCGTTGGTAGGTTATGATGTATGGGTACCTCCTGTAGCGTAAGGAGGTTGGTGTTGGACATATGATGGAGGTGGAATTCCAGTATATGGTGCTGCCATATAGGTATATTGAGAAGGAGGGAGTGAAATAGGGGGTATGTACCCAGAATGAATGACAAATGAAATAGGAGGCTGCTGATAGTATGTATATGGAGGTGGAAGGGTCATGGTGACCCTAGTAGTAATGGGGGCTAAGGACTATGGAATAGAAAGGACAATGTTTTGAAAAGGGGTAGGGGTCACTGACACCAGGGGTGGTTGTGTAGCTACAGGTATATGTGAGATAATAGGCACAGATGAGGTTACATTCATGGGTGGTTGGTGAAGGTATAGTGGATGTAGCGGGTGTAATAGATGTGGCAAATGCATGGCGGTCATAGCAGGTATAGGGCCTAGCTGCGAAACAACTGGGGGCAAGGTAGATGCTAGGTAGCGCGGAGCTAGAGGGGGCTGAGTAGAAGTAGGAATGAGAGTCGGGGGGATAGATACGGGCATTCCATATATCAACTGACCTGAGGCATCTCGAGTGGATGAGTGGGAAAGATAAAACTGTAAGGTGGTAGGGTTTTGGTCAAGGAGTCGTGTGAACTCCTCATCTCCTGTGGTGATAGTGATAGGTTGGGTAGGATCCATGGGTGATAAAATAGAAGGTGGTGAAGGACTAGGTGGGAGTGGTTGACAACTAGCATGGAATATGAGGGTGTTTTATTGGCTATGTGTTAACACCATGTGAACAAGTACTGATGTGGTAGGACTACTTTCTGTAAATGACACAGAAATACAACAAAGATAGGAGAAACAAGTTGTGGTAGGTGGATTAGGTATAAAATGTCAGCTAGAAATTTGAACAGGCTAACCGATGTCAGTTAGGGTAAACTGAAACTGGTCACAGGTAACCATTGGTCAGTCACTGTGGAAAGTGGACAGTTTGTCAAAACAAGGCAAAAGGTTGACAATCTGCTAAGTAGATAAGATGTTGATGGAATTTACCTGGACAGTGAATATGATGAGAGTGACAGAGACTCTAAACAGCAAAGAAGGTGAAGTAGGTGTCCTTTTGGTTAGGTTAACCAAAAGAACAGTAAACTGACTGCCAGTTGGGTAAAACCGATGATGGTTAGAGGGTAACCGACGATGGTTGCTAGACTGACACCGGTTACTGTGAAATTGAAACAGAGATGAAGAAAAGGTGGTTGTGAGTTAAAATTAGATATGGAATCAAACCCAGAATTCTGAGAATGATGAAAATAGAGTCCAGGCACACTCAGATGAAGCTGGAATACACCAACTATGATGAGGAGCGTGTGCAAGGGGAAATAAGAAAATGAAGAACGTGTCCTCTCACCTCAAAACGCAAGCCAAGCAGAAACACTAAGAAAAATACGATCCTAAGAGTGCTTTTTCTATTATGTTTGTTCAACTTATGCTATTAAGGACTGACTCATGAACTTTAGAATAGAATTTTTGGTGAGGATGGCTTCCTATGAAGAAGGAGATCTACAAGGAGAGGTTTCAGGTATGTTATGGTGGGGGAGGGCCTTCCTCTGAAGTATGACTCGACAGAAGCAGCGAGCTGGGGAGTACCTGCCAATCCTCTGATCAATGTGATCATTGACAGCATTCCCAGGAAAGATGTTTTTTAAGAATGTGTATATTTTTGAATTTTTGCAGTTTGGTAAGACTCAGAGAGAGAGAGAGAAATGTTCTTTCTATGATTCTTTTGTCAACCATCAGCTAGGAATGACTTCCAACATATAGGTTGCCCTCAATTAATGTGAGCTAATGCAAGAAAAGTAGAATGAAATGAAATGATTTTTTAAAACCCAAATGAAATATTGAATTTGATGACACAAAAGATGAACAGGAGAAGGGATGCTCTTTCACTAATGTGATACTAATGAAAGGAAAGAAATGTTTGTTTTAAAGCACCAAAATATGATTGATTTTAGACAATAGAAGAAGAGAAGATTCCAGGGGAGAAATTTAATGTGAGAACCTTTTAGAAAGGAAACAAACATGCAAATTTTCACCTAGAAATGAAGAAATGCAAAGAACCCCGAATGGGTCCCACCAGGCGTGCCAAAATGTTTCACCTGATTCTAGATCATTTCTTTGAATATTGACGAAACAGATAAGGGTAAAGGGCTAGGAGGAATACCTGTTAAAATGTTGGTTGTAGGTTGTTGTGTCGCGTATGACTTCTTGATCCATAGCTGATCATGAGAGCTTCCTTTTGGCTTGGAGGAACTACCTGAAATAGAAAACAAGACCACCAAATAAAATTTAAACAGTATATGCAGTGGACTACCTAGCGTATGCTAGATCTAGGAAGTGTGATACTCCCTAGACGGCTGTCAATCCACTATTTAAAACAACTCAATGTTAACAATAAAGGAAATCCTATTGTAGTTAAAATGATTTAGGTATCTCATTCAACTACAATAAGAAAATTCGTTCACAACAGGCTAAGCTATGACTGAATCTGAAGGTTAGGGTCTCTGTCAAAGTACTGGTACTGGTCAGGGTCTGGTTCTGGGCTGTTTTGGGTATTTGGTGGAGGTTTTAAGCTCTATTCTTGGTCTGAGGTAAAAACACAGAGACCGACGTCGGTCTGGTATGACCGATGTCAGTTTAGGTTAACCGGCGATGGTTGTGGGTAATTGGCGTCGGTATGGTCGGGGTACAGGAAACCCAATAAAAACTTGATGTGAGGTAGATCTAAAGCTAAATGGAAATGGAAAGGGCAATGGCAAGGTTTGTGTAGGTCTTAGGTATACTCAGGGATCTCTAAGAATCCAGGTATGGGAAGTTCAATGGTGTGGGTGAAAGGAATGGTCAAGTTTGCATGGAGGTAAATGGTGGGGGAATGGGAATGGGAGTAGAAACTAATAACAAAAGTAAAAGAGTCTACTAAAATGACAATGGACAAGTGTTGGTTAACAAAACACTTACTGTTGTATGAGCTTGATGTCTGGTTGGCAATGGTGGGTGATCAAATAGAAGGAACTTGGTGTGGTGCTAGCACTTCCCCGATGCTCCCGTGAATGCAAATGGCTCTGTGATTGCTTCTAGTGTTGGCTGTGGATGCTCTGATGCATGTGTACAAATGTTGGTTCTGCTTGCATGCAGCTCTAGTTTTCATTTCTTACTCTCAAAAATGTGCCAACCTGAAATAAGGTTGTTTTTGGGATTAAATGGTAACTGACGATGGTTCCGAGTTGACCGGTGGTGGTTTAGGGTAACCGACGTCGGTTAGGGTGGGATTTCCTAGGTTTTCTAAACTGGGCAGATCCCTTTGATTTTCTTGGATCTCGTTCATTTTCTCCATGGATTAGAATGGAAGCTTCCTTTCTAATGGGTGGGAATGTGGTTAGAGGGAATGTAGGCTTTGATTTTTTAGGGTTTAGGTAGGTCTTAGTTAGTTATGGCAACATACTAAGAATAGGTCTTAGGGTGAGGTGGCTAGATGAGGTGTATAGGTGAGGTGGTGGTGTGGGCATTATCTAATTAGGATATTTAAATAATAGATATTATGAGGATCATGAATTAATTTAATTAAATTAATATTAGAGTTGGGGTGAAAGGGACCATGGTTAGGTGAGTGTGTTTGAGTTGGTTATTTGTCGAGGGACCAAGGGCAGTGTGACCCAATTTTGGTGTCTACACATCTTTTAGCAAATAAGAAGGTGAACATGACTCTCCCGTGGGTAGAAGAGTAAGTAATATGTGAGTTGTTTGTCACAGTTGAGAGGTGAGTGGGGAAACCAGCATCAGTACACATAATGGTTGAATCTTACATAGGTGAAGGAGGAGATAAGGGAGACTCCTCTTTAGGTAAAGGAGTAGATGAAACAAGTCCCTCCGTGGATGAAATGATATCATGTAAGAATCTCCTCGATAGATGGAGTAGGAGGAAATTAATTAGGAAGAGCTCATATGATGTCAAAAACAACATGAACCTCATAAATGTTACTGCCATTCGTCAAGGTTTCACTCAGTTTGGTTAGACTGACGGGGTGTGATTTTGGAATGGAGTGCTTGAATATGTGAATGATTCTAATTAGTCTGGTGTGTTAGTGGTTATCTAAGACAAGATATATCCATTATGTAACATTTCTTGGATGATGTTTTTAAAATTTATACAATTACCATCACTATGTGCTATGACCCGATGATAGTTGCAGTAATCATTTTCTTTGTACCATGCAGGAACAAGATGAGAGGTGTCAAAACCAATATGTGGATTGATGGGTGGAAGAATGAACTGCTTCTAGATTTTAGAAGTTTTTCTAAAACTGAAGAGTAGGGTTCTCATATGGGATTATATTTTCATTGCTCCCACTTGAACTGAATAATATTGAACAGGAGAAAGATTGGAAGAAGGGCTTTGATTGGTTGGATGGATGAGATGGGCCATATTTCAAAACTAATTCATTGGAAGATCCTTTTTCTTTAGAATAATTAGTTTGTAGTTCATGGAAGAAGAAGAGATCCATCATTTTTACTTGAATGCAACATTCTTGTTATACAATTATATATTCTTCTCTTCAATGGCATGAATTTCAAGTTTCCAGGCCATGGTGAACACCTCGTCAAACATGTGGAAGGTTTTGAACTTAGAGAGTTGGAAAGACATGTCTAGAAAAAGATCTAGTGAATTACTCGATTAACTCGATTTGAGGTAGTTGGAATGTGAACTAGTTGATCTGGCTCTGCCAATGAACAACAAAATTCTGTAATAGATTCGTCTTCATATTGGTGCATTTTTCATACAAGTAAATCATGGTGACCTTCTTGACAAAGCTGATAGAAAATTGGTCTATAAAATCCTGAGTTACCTGATTAAATAAAAATATAGAATGTTTGGGTAGAGTACTATACCAATATAAATATGGCATTCTTATCAAAGACATTGGGCATGTTCACAAGAGCAAAGCGCCATCATGAGTCAATCAGATAACACACATGTTTAAAATACGGAATACCGCAAGAGTTGTTGCGGGTCTTCTTTGATGTTGAAATCGGTTGAATTTAGGCATTTCCCAATGGGGAGGATATGGATGAATCAAGATGGATGCGTGAATGGGATCATTACAAATCTTGTCATATGCCAGAGAGTTATGTGAGACAAAGACAAATGCTTCCAATGTCTACATCTTTTCCTTCATCATTTTGATAAGATCATTGGTAGGTTTTGATGATTCGGAACCCTCTGCAGTATAAGGGGGTATATGAGGTGGGTATGACATAGGTAGCATCCTAGTATGTGGTGGTGTTGAGTACAAAAAATTGTGAGCAAGGAATATAGGTCGCAATGGATATAAGAAGGAAAGTATCCAAAATAAGTGATAGATGAAATATGGGGCTATGTTAGTCATAAGTGTAGGTAGGTGGAGTTGATGTAAATAATCTTTTAGAAATTGGAGGAAGAGACTGCAAGATGGAGAGGATGCAATGTTTTTGGAATGGAGTATGGGTTTTCATCACTATTGGTGGCTGAGATGCAATAGGTATATGAGAGGTGGCAGGTGTAGATAGACCTACACTCAAGGTGGTTGACAAAGGCATGGTTGACATCAGTATGAGATGAAAAACATCAAAGGCGTGATAGATGTTGTAGGTGTAGTATATATTGATGATGTAGGGTCAAGCTGGGAAACCACAGGTGGTAAGGTGGAAGAGGGTAAGGCCAAGCTAGTAGTCGATGATGCAGAAGTGGGTGCAAAGGTAGGAGGAATGGACACATAGCATGTCGTATACAAGCTGCCCTGATGAATCGCAGGTGGATGAATGTGAGAGATAGTATTGCAAAGCAGCGTAGGGTTGTGATCAAGGAGTCTCACAAACTCCTCATCACCAGTGGGTATGACAAGATCTTGATTGTGGTCCATAAGTGATGAGATTGAAGGGGGCGATGGGCTAGGTGGGAGCAGGCTGGTGGCTGAGCGAGAAAGATGAGAGTGTTATCTTGTTTCTGAGTCAAAACCATGTGACCGATGATTGAACATGTATTCTTGAGCTTCGTTAATGCTGCAAAAACATAGAAGTAATGGTGGACGAATCAGTCTAAAATGAGTAATTAGATTGTTATTCTGATTGGAAAATCAAAATATAGAGATTGACATCGATTGAGGTAACCGATGCCGGTATGAGTGTAACCACCACCCGTCAACTCAGACCGATGTCAGTTACTGTGAAAAAATAAGCAATTCAAAGATCTAAAAAGGAAAGGTGAAAAATGGGTCAACCTGAGACTCTAGAAGATGATATCTGAGACCCAAAATTATGATTAAATGGCAAAAATAAGACACAAAAAGAACAGAAAGGTGGAGAATACTATTTTGGTAAAAAATAACCAAAAAAAACATAAAACTGACATCGGTCAGTTAACCGATTACACTGACATGATGTAAATGATGGCGGATGCATTGGACTGATATCGGTTACTGTGAAATCTTGGAAGAGAAGGAAAATGAAGCTTTAGTGATTTAGATCAAATAAAAGGGCCAACCCAGAGACTGAGTATGGCTAAGAGGAGTCCTAATAAACCCAGAATAAAACTGAAATACACCAGTCGTGATGTGGGGTGTAAAAGGATAATAAATAATGAAGAAACGTAACTCATACCTCAAAATGCAAGCAAAAAAAAACCTAACAAAAATGAAATCCTAAGTTGTATATTTTATGTTGTGGTTTATGCCATTTAGAACTGACTGTAAGCATAATATAATTTTTGGTTAACAAAGGTGCCCTATAAAAATCCAACAACTATGGTTGATTTCAGGTAAGTTTTTGCATGGGAGATCCTTATCTAAGATGATGGCTAGACAGAGAAACCAGCTAGAGCCCACTGTCAATCCTCTGATCATGTGATCATTGATAGATCCTTTCAAGAAATATGTTGTTCAAGAACTCTGTAGTTTGTTTTAGTGATTTGGTATAAAGAGTGTGTATAATGTGAGCTATGGTTCAATTTTTCAACCATCAGCTAGGCATGACTTCCAACATATAGGTTTCCCATAATTTAGATGAGCTATAATGTAACAAACTCAAAAATACAAGTGCACAAGTTTTAAAACCCAAAACCACAAATTATATTAGATGAGAACAAATTTTGAAGAGGTTAAGGGTATGAATTTCACTAAGTGAAATGCAAGAAAAGAAAGAAGAGTTCTTTTTAATCTCTGAAAAACAAATGTCACTGAGACAATCAGAAGAAAAGAATATTTCCAGAGAAGAAGCTTAATGTGAACTTGTTTCAAATGAAAATAGACACACAATATTTTCCCTGGGAATGAACGAAGAAACGAACCCCAGATGGGTCCCACAGGGCGTGCCAAAATGTTTCACCAATAAGTTTTACGCTTTCTAAGACAAAATAGATAGAAGGTAAAATGGTTAAGGAGGAACACCTGTGAGGTGAAGGTGGAAGGTAGAATGTTTGTGTTGTAGACTTTTGATCCAAGATGATTGGGTGATCTTCCCGTAGGCTAGGAGGAATGAATTGTATAAGAAACACAACAAGACCACCAAATAGTATTAAATAGCAAGAGCAAAGGACTGTCTAGCAATTCTAGATCCAGGAAGCGTGATGCTTCCACGAATGGTTGTCAATCCTCTATTTAATACAATTAAATGTAAGAAATAATAGTTCCTATTATAGTTGATAAGATTTAGGTATTTCCTATTAACATATAACAAGTTAATTTAATCTCCACAGGTAATGGTTAGATTTAAATCTAGATGATTAATGGGTTGGTTTGGGTTTTTAGGTGTAGCAGGGGCTGTAGGTGAGGTCTAGGTGAAATTAGGAAAGGTTTTGAGCTATTTTTGGGAAGTTTTTAACTCATTGTTATAGGAAAAATTTCCAGTCCCAGAGACCAGTATCAGTTGGTCAACCGATGCTAGTATAGAAGATAGACCGACGCCGGTTGGCTAACTGGTGTCGGTAGGGGCAATTTGGTTCAAATTTTAAAACGAGAGTTTGAACCTCTCTGTGATTGTACAGAGAGTGAAGGGGGTGTTGATAAGGTTGTAATATTGTTAAGAAGACTTAGGTATGCTAAAAAGGAGTTTGGAAAGGGTGTAAAGGATTGGGATGGTTTAATAGTGGGTTAGTGGGAAGAAGGTGATATACGGGTAATGAAAAGAATGAAATACAAAATGAAACAAAAGATCTATACTTGAATAAGCACAAATGATAAAATCACAATAGTTACTAGGTATATTGCAAATCATGTGAGTGGAAGTGGTTAGTGGTTGATTGAAGAAGAGGTTTCTAGGTCCAGTGTTGCAGCAGTACAACCTGTGTGCTCCTGTGAGTATTCCAATGCTCTGGAAGGAGAATCAGATATTTTTCTTGCACTGTGGTTGTGTGTGTTTATCGTCTAGATGCATGAGGTCTTGAATATTCATACTTGAATGCAATAAGGCTCCAATAACTGAATGACCAGCTGGTGTAAATATTTGTGAAAGTGTATATAAGGTGACCGATGGTGGTTAGGTAATCGGTGTCGACTGAGGAAAAAATGGCGTCGTTTAGGGTGAATTAGTCCCTTTTACCAAAAATAGGAAGATCTTCCCAGATTTGGCATGTTTTCCAAGTTGAGTTCACTTAGGGAAGTTTATTTCTTGTTAGAAAAGGTAGGAAGGTCATAGAAGAAGTCCAATTAGGTTTGAGAAAAATTCTTAGTTAGTTAAGTCAAGCGGTGACTCCCCACTGAGAGTGATGACTTAGTGTTGCGAGTGATGACTTGGTCACTGTGAGTTAAATGCCCCTGAAATGGGTCCAGGGTGAGGTGTAAGGATGAGGTGGAGGTGTGAGGATGAAATTAACTTAATTAAAATAATTAAATCAATTAATAATGTGAGTATGAATATTAATATGGGATGAAGGGGTCATGATTAGTTAAATGTGTTACATTAATTAATTGAAGGGGACTAAAGGGAGTGTGACCCAAATTTGGTGTCTATAGAGGGAAAATTTTCCTTTACCTATTTTCCCCATTCCCAATGGGATATATGGGAAAAAAAAAAATCAACATACTCATCCATCAAAACCCTAGCTTTAAAGCACAAGAAACTTTCCTCATCCGTGAATAAAACTAATTGTTAGGTGACTCAAAAACACATAGTAACTTACTTCCAAGCTTTTTTTTTCATATAGTTCAATAAAGATTCCATTTTTGATGCCATAAAACCTGAAAATACCTGGAAAAAAAACCTTTCATGCTTCCCAAATCATTCTTGGCAGCCATGAACATGAAAAACAATTATTTTTTCATAGTTTCCAAGTCTAAAAACGGATTCCAATGAGATTTTCACAGCAGTTCATCATACCATGATTCCTTGTTATCATTGAATCTCTAAGCATCCATTAATGGATGTAACCACAGAATCATACCTTAAATTATCCATCCCAAAAATTTCCTCTTTGATTTGCAAGAGTTCCAACAGGAAAAATCACAACGAAAATCAAAGCACAGGATCACAGTGCAGAGCTAAATCCAAAAATGATGTTTTTATTGAAAACCGATGCCAGAATGTACAATTACTAAAAATATAATATTTAATGATTATTCACATGATAAAAATATAAAACCTCTCAAAATTTAAATCTCCATACACTCATAGTATTCAGAAACATTGCAAATCAGCAAGCACGGCAAAATTGGCAATTTTCCCAAAATAGCAGGTCTGGAAAAAGTAAACTACTAAAAATAGAAAATTGATTAAAATGGTAAATCATCATAAATCAAGGTTAATTTAATGTTAAAGTAGCCTCCAAATATAAAATTTGAGCAAAAAGGTAAAAATTTCCAAAAATAACAGCTCTTGGTCCCACCTGCCAAAAATAAAAAGTCTCAATTTTTAGTGCAGAAAGTTGCAGTTGGATCCATTTTCACTCACCTTGATAATTTTTTCCATCCTCATATGTTTTTATCATGGTTTCATATCTCAAAAAATTAAATATAACCTCCACAATATCTTGAAGCATCCACTTGATCACAATTGTGTTCAGGAGCAAGACAGAGAATTTCAAGGCGCAATAGGTGAAAGTCAGGAATATGGTAAGGATAGAAAATAGGTTGAAGAGGATCAAGAGATTCATTTAATTCAATTCATCAAGAGGATTATCATCACAAGAATGAGAATAAGGATTCTATGTGAGTAAGGAAAGAGGTCATCTCAGAAAATGCACTCCCCATGAAGTGTTTCTAAACACTTGATACATGCCCGATAAGGAGCTCACATCTTGCAAGTCAATAGAGGCAGAGTTTGTAGTGTGTGGGATAAGAACATGGGAATAATTCTCATTCATTACTTAAATTTCCATCCAATATTATTCTTGTTATCAAGAAAAGGTCACCTACTTCGATGAGAAACATGTGCACAGGAGGTGTACGATTTGATCTCATTCAATAAGTATTATGGAGCCAAGAAGGGAAAAGGCATGATCTTCGTTCAAATCACCATGGTTATAGGAATGAACAATTAGATCTATTCCATCCACTTGGTAGTGTTTATAAATACTCACCTTAAACCTCGTGGTGTGGTCATTTCCATCTCTTCATGTCATTCTAGCTGGTGGTCACTTATCAAGATTTCCATACAAGGGCCATCCCTTTCACCCACATATGAAGACCTATTTTAGTAAGTGAGGGGACAAGCATCGAGAATTTTATGTATCATGGGGCTGGTTTATGATCACTAATTACAATTGTGAAATCCTAAGGAGCAAGAGAGTGATCCTTACTCTCATTGTGAGATCAAGAAGGAATCATCATGAGTGATTCCCATAGTCATCTCAGGCTCACAATAAGAAATTCTCATAGCAATGTTCCTAAAAACTCATTTTGTAGTCTAAAGTGTCCAAAAATATTGAAAAATGAGGATATTGTGATCACCATGGCTTAAATCAGTAAGTTCTTCATTAACAACAGATCATTCAATCCCTTTCCTTTCTCTCTTCTCTCTCTCTATTTATTCTAATGTTCATTTGAGAATGTAGTTTTTGTTATTTTGTCCCATTCACTTAAGTGACAACAAAATAATGTAAAATTACTCTCTCAAAATTATAATTGAGGTACTTAATTTGTCTCTTCTAAGGGCAATTTAAAGGTCACAATTGGAATAGGAACATGAAAAGTCATGTGGGTGGTAGAAGAGAAGGGAATCTGCAATGTTATAAATTGGAATGGCTTCTCCATTCCAAAGGATCCTGGAAGCTTAGTTTTTGGTTGCAATTGTGGATTTTTATAGGTTGATTGAGATTTTCATTCATTTCTACACAAGAAATAAAAGCTACATTTCTTCGATTTCCATTTTGTAGACATAATATCATGCACTTGGGTACATTTAGAGGTCCTAAGAGGATGCTAGCATTTACATAATTCCTAAGCAATAAAACTAGTGGTTAAAAAACTATGTTTGGCCTCTTTTTGTGTTTTTTGTTTTCTATTTGGTCTTGCACACCCTACATCCCAGTCAAAACTTTACTTTTTTATCTTTCAAGGCTTCAGACACCACCGTCCAGCCAGGATAGTAGCGTTCAGGCGCTCTTGTCCCCTATGGACACCCCTAACACTTTTTTCACCTTACTCACTCTTTTTGGGTCTTTTTTATCTTTTGGGCATCTTTTTCACTTGTGGGTCATCCTTTCAGTTGTCAATTATGAAATTCAAACAAGGGAATCATATAAATACATAGCTTATGTGTTCAAAATAAAGTACCAAGCCCTAAGAATTACTATCATCACCTAAACTTGCATGTAAAAGGAACCTAAATCACTCCAAGGCATTCATCTAATAGCCATTCAAGGGACAAGGGCTGAAAATATACATACACAACATGGGAAGGGGAAGCTCATTCTATTTCATCCATACATGTTATATATTTCTACATTCTAGCTACAGCTCACTATCAAGTGCAACTTGTACAAGGGCATCCTATGGCACAATTTCTACACACACTCGCCAAAGCTATATGGAGTCTGAGATATAGTGCAGATCTCGGTCATAAGTTCACTCTCGGGGTGACCATTGAGGTCATTCTGGAACTCCCCATTATATATTTTCATTTTTAGGTTTGATGTGGTTTGTGGGCTTGTGTAGGTGAATTTCTATTTTTTAGGTTACAGGTCCTTTAGGTGATCAAAGAGTGAACATCAGGTGATCAATAGGGAATAATTACACTCTCATGACACAACAAAAAACATATTCAAATATTTTTCATAATTATGAGCACCCAAATCTAGTCATCAGCACCCAGGCACCCCTGTCTTGTTGTGGGTGCCCCTAGTCCAAGCATGTCCTGCCCCTATTCTGCATTTGTTCGTGAGCTCCAGAATTTATAGAGGTCAAATACGATGTTTTTTGCATCTTATTCATCACTTCTCCTTGATCATATCACTTCTTATACATTTAAAAATCAGCTAAGTCCTCTCTCCTTCTTATTTGCTTAGGTTTTTATACTTTACGTCTTAGTGTGTTTGTGTCATTATTCTACTTTACCATTTGTACATCAGTTGCTCTATAATTAGATTTAATAAAAATTAAATTAAATCATTTAGTGAACCTAACCACTCAAACCCTACCTTATAAGAATGCATCGAAATCTATCTCCTTCCTTTGAATTCATGCACCAACCTTCATATCCTTCTTTTACTCCAACCAAAGTTTCTGACATGGATACTATTGTTACTGATTTTATGCAAGTTTGTACTCAGCACCCTCATCACTTCATTACTCCAATTCCTGATTTAACCATCAATGTAGTCATTACCTATCACACTCATCCTCTTATGACTTCACCCGTCCTTTTCCCACCACCTATCACTTTTATAGTTCCTACAACCACCTCTAATAGAATTTATGACATCATTAAGTAGCTTAAGAATACAATAGCAAGAAACTCTCTTTATGATCTCTTACGTATTGCACTCAATTGTTTCCATACATTAGAGGCCACCCTTCATTCCATGCACAGTGAAAGCTATAATTCACCTATTTCCTTTACTCGCCTCATTCAATCCCTCAAAAATATACCACATGTTATATCTTTTAGTGATAATGATATCCCTCTGTGTATTGCTAACAATCCCTTTGTACCTTTGCTTATTACTGCTACTATTGGTGCCATCTATATTAAGCGTTGGTACTCATTGAAGATGTCTCTGTTATAAATCTATGTGCTTTATCCCTCACAAAAATTGGCATTACTGATGATTTAATTAATAAATCCTCTCAGGTCATTCGCAACTATGATTCCACTACTCACACATCCATGGGCACTATCACCCTACCTCTACAATTTGGGCCTAAAATATTCCTTATTGTATTCTTTGTTATTGATGCCTCATTTTAGTTTGATTGCTTACTTAGCAGACCCTGGATTCATTCAATGCATGTTGTTCCCTCTACATTTCATCAGTGCGTTAAATTCCTACATGATGGTTATGAACGTACCATTGTTGTTGGCCATGACCCCTTCAAGTTTTATCATATAGACCTGGGTCACCACCATATCTATTCCTCCATCACAACCTATTCTATATCTCAATCTTAGTACATCTAATGTTGGTCAATCTAGTGCTCATATTCCCTTTGTTACTTCTACATGTACTTTATCCATTTTGATTAACTAAAATTAAACTTAACTATGAGAAATTATAACAATAGTTAATCTAATATAGGAGGACTAAAACATTGTAAACTACGCTAAAATAGTATGGAATGATTTTCAATAATTATATCAAGTGAAGTAAAACCCTAAGTATGCTAAGATGTGAAAGGAAAGGACTTAGCTGATTGTCAAAGATTGTCGCAAGGTGTTGCAGGTCTGACTGTGGATTCCAAAAGCAGGAATGACTATACAGAATTCCCTTAAAGGCCAGATCTAGAGGATCTAAATGGACTGGATCACCCAAGAATGTACTGGGGCAGCCCTGGTCTGTTTATAGAATAGGCACCCTAATCTCTGTAAAATCTCATAATCTAGTTCTTTCAGTGTCATAAGATACTCTGAAATATTAACTTTCTATCGCACTGGATCTGTTGAGCTGCGTTGAATGTATCAAATAATGTAGGATGAAGTAATGACCTACAAAAGGTAAAGAAGTATCAAAACTCTAAAATAAAAGATGCAAAATAAATAGGTCGGATTGACCTCATCTACCACAATAGTGGGCTTATTAATTTGAGTGATGCACTACATTTCAAACCCAAATGTAGTTCTGGTGTGTTTTTGTGTGTGCATGTCGTGCCCTAGGTTCTCTTATGTAAAGTCACACTTTGTGAAGTAGTGAGAAATAATAACTATAGAAAATGTACTAGCATGTGTGCATGGAATAGAATAGAATCCCTCCCCCTATGATGTGTGTTTTGATGCAGATCTCGTAGCCTTGATACATGGAACTATGTGGATGTAAGTGATGAAATGGATGTAACTCTATATGGAGTGATAGTATTAAGTGATGTTAGGACCCTCATTATGGTCTCATAACTTTATATTTATAGGGTTATCTTGATCTAATTTTGTAATTAACCCTGACATGGCCGACTAGGCAAAATATAAGGATGAAAAATGGATAGAAGAGGCCCAAAAAGAAGAAAGAAAATAAAACAAGGATTAGGGCACCCCAGGTGGGACCGAGGCACCCCGAGATGCCCCAATACAGGCCTAGGTGCCCTGGTTTAGGTTAGAATTATGGGACAGTGATGAAATAGTTGGGAATGTATATGAAAATACGTGGGAATGATGAAATAAAAGGTAAAATAAGATGGCAAAAAGGTGGGATTAATTAGTACTTTCTTCACTTGATAACCTTCTAAATAGTAGTATGAGATCTGGGCTAAATAATGTCTAAAGTGCATGATTTTGTGACTACATTTTTCCCCCACTTTATGTTGGTGAGCGGAACACTCAGTAACATAAAGTAGATAGAGATGCATACCTGATATCCATGTAGAGTGTAGTAGAGACATGCTCGATGGACTAGACTCAAGCGTGGAATGAAAAAAAGAAAAAGGGGATGAGTGTGGATTCTAAAGATGAAAAATGTGCATAAAAAGTGATGAGAGTAAACCTAGAGAGGAACACGTGTGTAGTTTGTTGCAGTGTGTAATGTACATGCATGGTTAGTAAAGGCAAGTGTCATCACGGTGTTTTTTCGTTGCATTGTCATCGTCATTTTTTTTGTTGCCCCCAATTTGACTATTTGTTTCTCATACAACCAGACCTGTAAGGAGAAAATGATCAAGTAGTCAAATATGTATGTATGTAAAAATGTTGTGTAAAATACGCATGTGTATAGAAATGTGTAAAATACGCAAATGTAAAGTACGCTAAAAGGAAAGTGTAAATGGAACATGTGCACTTGATCCATGTCGAGAGAAAGGGTGTAGAAGGATATCTTGTACTACTGTGAATTTTTTTCGGATGATCTCACACCACCCTGGCTGAAGAAGTGTAGGGAGGAAATGCTTCGTGTCCTCCAACCTTTGACCGATTATGCTTAAATGTGTGTGAAGAGATCTCTATACTATCCTAGTTTTTTGGGTGATCTGACTCCAACTAGCTGAAGTAGTGTAGAGACCCACACCCATTGTAACCCCCAAGCCTGTAACTGCTTCCCATAAATTCTAAGGACACCATGTCCTATAAAATTCATTGTGTATGGATTTCGTAGACTGGTATGAACTCACTCGACTATATGTAAACCCACAATGCTAAGGGTGGAAAGTGCACTATACTGAACCGGTGTAAATACATTGTGTTAGTATATAAAATCCCTCAATGATGCCCCCCTCTTTAGGGGCACATGCGACATCATTGAAAGGAGAATGTGACCCCAAAAGAGGACCTACTACCTGATAGTAACTCTACCCTATAGGGGGGAAGGGAAAGTGCTTGGTAGAAACCAAGGTGCGCACAAAATGGGATGGCTAGCCAAACCAAGTGTTAGTCTGAAAACACATGCATATAATTAGATAAGTGTAAAATACACAAACAATGTAGTAACTACCAAACAAAGTAGTGTAAACACGCAAGAAAAGAAGTAGACCACACAAAGTGGGTTGCAAACATGGGACATCACTCATGATGTCGCAAGACATGCAATGCCTGTCATGGCCGCAAACAAAAAACAAGTGTGCACACAAATATAGGGAAAAGCCCACATATAATGGAAAACAATGGAAGACAAGTATAGAAAAACAAACAAGTAGTCATGGAAACATGTAATCCTAAAAAAAAAAGTGTTGCACATGGAACACCTATTAGCATGTTAGAGCAATAGCCAATATGTCAAAGCGTGTATGATCAAGTAAATATAAGATGCTAAGTACAAAATGAAACAATAACACTTGGATAAGACAAATGTGGATGCCCCAGTGACTAGTATAGGAAGGGTAGAAGGCGAGCATCCATATTGCATGTAACATTCCTGTATCTGTGATCACACTAAACAAAGGTGTGAACACACATGTGTGTATGATATAGATAATGGCATATAAGAAATCAATCTAACATGTGTAGTAAAGTAATCATGCAAAACACTAGTAATAAAAAGTCAAATGCCCCCAAGAAAATACAAGTATGTTATGGATATGAGTGGAATGGAATGTAAGATGGAATGGTAGGAGCAATGTGCCCCCCGAGTATATGGAAGTGTATGAAATGAGGTTCATTTTTTTTCCCCCTCAGCAGTCAAGAATGAACTATAAACGAGAGTGTGTCATCAAGAAATGGTCGAGTAGTGTTTTTGTGTGTCTAGCATGTTGTGATGAGTGTGTATATGTAATGATGATGAGATGCAACATGTGGAGAGATGTGCATGAACCATATAGCCTAAGAGTGTACACGATTTATTGAATGGATGAGTGATGATTTATCCCTAAGCGTATCACCATAAGATAAGATGGAAGTGACTTATGATTTATCCCTAAGACGTATATCACTATAAGAATGTAAGGATGAGTGGTGATTTATCTAAGTGTATACCACTATAAATGAAATAATGGTATAGGTGATGATTTAGCCTAAATCGTATGTCACTACGATAATGATAAGGAAAGGTGAGAATTTGGGAGTGGTGATGTAACCTAAGGTGTATACCACTACAATATGATAGAATAGGTGAAGATTTAGCCTAAAGCGTATGTCACTAGTCCTAGGATTATCACGCCATGATGAAATGTTACATGGTGAGCATAAGGTCCATTTGATTGGTAAAATCTCATTAGGTCGGAGTATGGACCGAGGAACTAAAGTGTGCATCATAGGGTGGTGAACGCATCGCGTAGAATAATGCAGTGTATGTAGTTTTGATAAAAAAGACTATAGGATGAGTAGAATGTATGAATGCATGGTGTAAATAATGTAATATAGGATGTGTATGGTGCATATAATATGTAATAGGGAAGATGTGATGATAGGTGTAGATAGAAATAGAATATGTAGGGATAAGATGTAAAAATAGACCCATATGTAATGTCATCTTGCATAATATGTAGGATGTATGTGGAAATGCGTAGTGTATGACGATGCTATATATAGGTTATGCATGGATAACCTAATAATGTATGTGGTGTGTAGGGTAAGGACTAATATGATGTAGAATATAGGGATGAAATGTAAAAAATAGACACATAGGTAATGACGACTATTATACTATAGAGAATGTATGATATGAAAACATGTAGTTTATAATGTGGACGAAAGTGCGTAGATGAATCGAAACAAATGTAATGCATAGGTGATGACGAGTATAATGTATAATAAGTGTAGAATGAATGATGTGTGACTCGAAATGTATGGGGGAATGTAATGTATAATGCTTAAGGTGTAGTGTGTGGGGTTTAGTGTAATGGTAATACCTCAACAGTCAAGTATGAATCGAATCACAAGAGTGTGTCATCGGGTAATGACAATGCTAAAATGTGGGATGTGTTCAGTTGTGGAGATAAATTGCTTCAAAAACAAGCTTCAAAAACAACATGATTTACAAACTTGCAAGTTTACACAGTAACCTATGTCGGTCACCTGGGAGGAAACTGACATCGCTTAGGGAACCAAAACCGGTTACATGTGTGTTTATGTTTTTATTTTAAATGCTGGGATTAGATCCAACCTTTGATTTAAAGGTGATCTAAAGGTTGTAAATGTATAGTTAAGATGCCCTAATTTTGTATAAGCTTATATAAGCTAGAAACATAGGGTTAGAAGGTGAGGAATTACATGTAATTGATTATTATTGCATATGGAATCCTTGGTTGAGAGGATGAAGATGAAGAAGAAGAAGAAAAAGGTTACATGAAGACATAGCTTGCATGGAGAGAATCTGGATAGAAGGAAATTATAGGTACATCTGAATGGTGAGAAGAGGGTAATGTCTTCTACTGTATTTCCTTTGTATAGTTATTATCTCAATTTAATGGCTTGTATAGTATGCAAAGCACATATAGTTTCTTCTTGTAAATCCACATGTTATTGTGAGATCTTGTATTGTAGATCCATGAGATCATGTAGTATTGATGATCCATACAAATATAGTAATGTATCTCATTGGATAGCTCTGGGTACGTGATAGTATCAAAATATTGTAGATGAGGTTATCTTCTTATTTTCACAGATTGATATAGTGATGGAGGAGAGACTTACTTCTCGGTGCACAATTATGGTTGCACATTGGTAGACCCCATTTTGAAAGGTCTTGTTTGCAGATTCGTATGAGAGCTTGGTTGCAGTTCAGAGATGCAATAGTTCTTGGTTGTGTGATATCTGCTAATGGTTTGGAGGCATAGTTGTAGTGCACTCATGTAGAACCGTTTAGAGATCTGGAGGAGGAGATACTCTTGGAGAGATGCATTGTACTCTTGTGCATAAGAGTTGGTTTGTACTCTTGTTCATTATATATATGAGATCTCTATATTTGGTGGACGTAGCCCACATTGGTGAGCCACGGTACATACTGTGCTATGTGTATGTACTTTGTTTTGATTTATATTATTCTAGTTTATACTTCCACTACTGTAGATTTTGGGGAATTATCTGGTTCTGTATTTACATGATTTGTTTTTTTTATTGAATCATAACACTATTCCACAGTCAGGATTCCCAACATGATGAGTATGCATATGTTATGATATTAATGTATGAGAATACAAAAGTAAAATATGCATGGATGCTAAGATTATGGAGGGAATGTGGGATGTTATGCCCCCAAGTGTATGATAAAACGTGTACTATGTAATAAATGATGTATAGGGGTGATGAGACATGATGGATTTCATTTAATTGATGATGCTTAAGGAGTGTTAAAGTATTATAGATATGTATATGTATAGGTGGTGATGTAATGGAGAATTGTAAGATGAAACGGAGGTTATTTATGGTAAAAGAACCCTCAACAGTCATATAAGAACCCCAAGAATATGAGTGTGTCATCAGGAGGATAGAGTAATAAGATTCACCTACCAAAGGCCAAGTTTACGCGTGGTGGGACCTTGTTGGAAAAAAGTTTTTAGTAGAACTAAGTGGTGGTAGTAAAAGTGAAAATGTGTCGTAAAAACTAGGAGGAGGATTAGTGTGCTTTGACAAAACTTAATTGGTTAGAGTGTAGATTTAGGAAGAGGTCATGTTGTCTTTGAGTCTCAAGGGGGACTACTTAGGATTATCTGGTAATGCAGTAGATGGCCTAGTAGGAGTGGTTTGTGAACTAATTTTGATAGGTGGTTGAATTTATTGACTTGGGGATACCGTAGGTGATTGCTTAGGTGGCACTTGACTAACCGAAGAAGGGTGTATGAGAAGCGGTATAGTGATTCTTAGTAAGTGGAGAAGAAACAACATGAGAAATAGGAGATCCATGGGATGGAACAATGGTATTTGTCTAACTAAGAGAAGAAGCAATATGCTCATGTGAGTGATTATTAACATAAAACATGTAATGAATGATAGGAGTATCTTAAACCTCCTTAGAAAGAATAAAAGGAGGATTTACTAGTAGCCATAAGTGTATTTGCTTAGATGGATCTTGACTAATCGATGGAAGGAATAGACTTAGGAGTCCATGTGGATGTGACCTTTGGAAGGGGGATGTTGTGTGCACTGAATGAAATAAGACCTTAACAGGTAATAATTTGCATTAGGTGATGTAGAGTGTGGCAATAATTTGCATTACATCCATTGATTCAATGATAAATGCAATATGGACTACCTAGATATTTTGCTAATTAACAAGGTAAATAGTAATGAGTAGGTGGTAGAGTGATCAACTGACGACTAAAGATTTGAGCAAGGATTGCATGTGGCATGGTATTATTCTCAAATATGATAGGCTCCAGGAATGACATGTCTTGAGGTTCAAGTAGATGACACGTAGTGGACATCGATTGCATATAAGATGTAGAAAGAGCACAAACATGCAATTGAGAAGCATCCTTAAGCTGTTGGATTTCAGATCTAAGAGATGTGATCATGTGGATTCCATAGATTGCATAGATGATATATGCGATTGAGAAATATCCTTAAGTTATTCGATTTTAGATCTAAGAGGTGTAATCATTTATTCCATAGATTTCATAGAGGATGTATGTGATTGAGAAGCATTCTTAGACTATTGACCTTCAGATCTAAGAGATGTGATTGTGGATTCCATAACAAAAAATTTTACATGTAAGGCATGAATCGAGTCTAAGATGGGTTTGTTAGATGGAGGGTCATCAAGGTTAGGGTCAACAAAGAAATAATGAAGTATAGCACTTAATTCATGCAGAAGAATATTTTCATCATAATACTTGGTGTATAAGGTGCTTTGGAAAACAACCTTGCAAGTGGGATATTTCTTAAGTAAATCAGATAAGGATACTTGATGACCCATGATAGGGGAAAATGAGGATCCTAAGTGTGAAGAGAGTCAGGTTCACCAAAATGATTAACTAAAATTAAACTAAACTATGGGAAAGTATAGCAATAGTTAATCTAATATATGAGGACTAAAACCTTGTAAACTACATTAAAATAATATGGAATGATTTTAAATAATTGTCTCAAGTGAAATAAAACCCTAAGTATGCAAATATGTGAAAGGAAAGGACTTATCTAATTATCAAAGACTGTCACGAGGTGTCGTAGGTCTGACTGTGGATTCCATAAGTAAGAATGACTGTACAGAAGTCCCATAAAGGCCGGATCTGGAGGATCTGAATCGACTGGTGTGCCTAAAAAGGTACTAGGGCACCCTAGTTTGTAGAATAGTCACCCTAGTCTCTATAAAAGCTCATAATCTGGTTCTTTTAGTGTCGTAAGATACTCTAAAATATTCCTTCTATTGCACTGGATCTGTTGAGCTGCGTCGAATGTATCAAATAATGTAGGATGAAGGAATGACCTATAAAAGGTAAAGAAGTATCAAAAACCTAAAATAAAAGATTCAAAATGAATGGGTTGGACTGACCTCAGCTACCACAATAGTGGGCTTACTAATCTGATTATTGCACTACATTTCAAACCCAAATGAAGTTTTGGTGTGTGTGTGCATGTTGTGCCCTAGGTGCTCTTGTGCCAAGTCACACTTTGTGAAGTAGAAAGAAATAATAACTTGTAGACACCAAATTTGTGTCTTACGACCCCTTGTGACCCGCATCTCATTTCGCAACCTAACCTCATCACCTAAACCTTACACAATTATTTATTAATTACCTTGTAATTGATAAATCCACATCACCTTACCTGCCACCTCATTTTGCCACCTCATCATGACCTAGTCCTAACCCTAAACTAACCTAATTAAGACCTATAACTTGGTCCACACCTACACCCATGACTAATGACCCCTTTCTCGCACCCAAAACCGACCTTCTAGTCACTTGACCAAGCCCGCAACTAATCTCTCGGGAGAAAAGCAGGGAAAGTGGGCTATTTTACTAAAAATAGCCTACTTTTTCCTTACCGATACCGGTTCCTACTCGACCGCCGTCGGTTACGTAACCGCCATCGGTTCCCTGTAAATGGGCTCCCCAAACCAAAAACAGAGGTCGAAGGATTTTTGGATCGAGAGAGAGCATCAGGAGCGATCAAGAGAATCCAGATCTTTACTTGGCTGAGCAGAGACAAGTGAAGAGACAAGAAGAGTTTGCAGCAAAGGAGATCAAGCCCAAGACTGCAACTGGATACCAGAGCCCTGTGATACTCAGCTGATCATCGGGAGGGAGATATCTCATCTTCTGTGTGTCAGGCCATCCTACCTCAGTTCTGCCTTTGTCATCAGAGTTCTTGGACCTGCATCTTCATCAATAACCAGTAAGTTACATCTTGCATGTCCTTTTAATAATACTTCTTAGACTTTTGAATCACAGTCCTCACAAATCCATTCCTAGATCCACTACCCGGCAACATATTGCATCTAACTATCCTTCATTTACTTCTCATCACCTCATTACCTAATATCACCCATATACTAGCCTTACAAACAACACAGCTACCCTACAACAACAACCACCCCACAACACAACTAACCCACAGATCCTAGACCCTACCGATATCGGTTATCAGTAACCGGCATCGGTTATTGTGGTTCAAAACCAGAAATCAGCCTTTCCCCTACCTGTTTCAACAAAGCAACTTAATTGATATTTTACAGTCTTTGGTGTTAATTCATATTAGCAGGGAAACTGACCACCTTCGAAAGGAAGTTTTATATTTCCTGGGCCCAAGGCAGTTTCCTCATTTATTGTCTAATCAAAATCTTGTGGTCTTGTGTTCTTATTTGCAGGTAGTCCTTCCAAGACAAAAAGGAGTTCTTCGCAGTCAGCCTGATCTTTCTCTACGGTACGCGCACACCATCTCGACATTCAACAGGTATTCCTCCTAGCCCTAACCCTTATCTGTTTCTAAAAGGAATGAAAGGATAGAAGCAACTCTATTCCCAGAAGCCGAAACATTCCGAGCGAAACATTTTGGCACGCCCGGTGGGACCATTTTGGGTTTCTTTATTTCTTGCTTGCTTTCATATAGGGAGCATACTTGCTGTTTTATTCTTCTAAAGATATTCACAAGGCTTTGTATAATTTCGGTAAAAGAACTTGCTTTGCTTTTACATCTTGCATTAGTGAAAGTCATCTCTTTTGCTTCATCGAACATCATTTTCGATTTGGGTTTAAAACACGTGCATTGCATTCCTGCTTGCTGTTTTCAATTCTAGTGAACGTAGATTAAGTAACAGGTCGTACACGTGGGGGTGATATCCACGGTATTGACAAGAAATTAATCTTACTTTCACTGCACAACACATACCGAATCACTTCACAATTAACTCAACAGCTCAAACATCCCCCCTTTTCCGCGGTATTCCTCCGCCCGATTGAGGTAACCTTATAAGCCAAAACAAACTTGACATTTCCCCTAAGTCTTTTGTTTAGGATTCTGACATCATTCTACGTCTAAAGGCATAAGCCCATGATAATTAAAATTAACCCTAGGGTTAGTCTCTGGATTTACGTGTGCATCTTGCTTGTTTTCAGTTCTGTTTTCTCTGTCATACTCTGTCTTCTGTAATCAATAATTTGACAAGTGTACTAAACGTTGTTAAAAAAAATCAAATTAGCAGCCTTTTATATCTTGTTATCCCAGACTTCTTACACCGGCATCGGTTAACTGACCGACGTCGGCTAACCTCTGACCGACATCGGTTATTAGACCGATATCGGTTACTGTCTTTTCCAGTTCCTGACAAACCAGCAACCTACCAATTTTACCAGTCTGAGTTTGTTTCTGTTCCTGACAGATTGAAACCCTACTGTGAACTCCTGTCCATGGTTGTTATCACTCGAAAGCAAGCCGCCGCCATGGTTTCACATGCTTGCTCTGTTTCTTTGCCTGAATCACCCCCTTCACATTCTGTGGGGAATCCTACGGATACCAGCGAGGTTCCTAAAATTCCTGTGGGAGATAAAGAATTTTCCAAGTTTCTGGATGCTAATCCTAGTGCTGTACAATACTATTTGTCTCATGCCCCTGACCGTACACCCGATGGTCAGCTCCTTGTTGGTATGCCTATTAGTATAGCTGCTCATTTAGCTCCCACTCCGCCTGATGACACCGCCTTGCTTCCCGCATCTTTAGCCCCGTCTCCCAATCCGATGGCTTCAGAGGTTCATACGACACAGATTAGCTTTCCTTTGGTTAATCTTGGACCCCACATATCATTACCACCGACTGCCCCTACCTCATCTCTCTTGCAGACCGCTCCGTTCATGACTTGCTCTCTGCCACCTATCCACACGAGCTTTCCTTCTCAAGCTCCGCCCACCTTTTCATTTCCACATACATATCCAGTAACCTCAACAGCTTACATAGGACATCCCTATTCGGTTGCCTCAACACATTCATCCTCCATACCTTATCAACATTTAACCCCACCATTGTCTAGCGGTGGCCCTTGGCCCAATTTGCCTCCGTTTACCACAACCACACCATCATCTCATCCAACTACTGATTTCATTAAACAAATGATGGACAAAATGCAAAATCTGGAGGCTTCTGTTTCAGGAAGTCGTAGCGCCTTGACATACGAGCAAGTTTGTCGGGAGCCTATTCACCCTTCTGTCCCCCTTCATTCATATCCTCCTCAATGGGAGTTACCAAAATTTACTCGTTTTAATAGTAAAGAGGATCCTCAACAACACTTGCGATCATTTAGACATGCTTGTTATTTGATTGCTCATGATGATGCCTTGTTACTCCGCACCTTTCCCATGTCCTTATCAGGACCCGCCTTGGAGTGGTACAGTGCTTTAACCCAGCACTCAATCTTCTCTTTTAACCAACTAGCCCAATCTTTCTTGGATCATTTCTCCATTAACATTGCCAAGAAAGTATCTATCACCGACCTTTATGCCATCCGACAATTCGAAGACGAATCTATCGCAGATTTCGTTGGACGATGGCGTGGCCTTATCAACCAACTTACATATGCCTTGCCTCAGGCTGAACTTATCGAACTTTTTACGTGGGCATGTGCTAAGCATATTTCTCCTACTCTTCAAATTCAAACTTTCCGCACATTTGATGAGGCCTTTACCATGGCTCGGAAATTAGAAATTCGAGCCTTAGAAGAAGAGAAATTGCGGTTGCGCAACAAAAACCCCAATTTCCGAACTCCAGATTCTACCAATAAGCCAAACACCACCCCTCCTCACGCATCCACTTCTTCGAAATCAAAAGGAGCTGTCCACGCGGTGATGGTCAAATCTCAAACACCGTCTAATACCCCACCAAAAACCACCTATAAGTACAAAGCCGAGCCCATCAATTACACTCCCTTGGGAGAAACTTATGGTGTCATCTTGGAAAAATTGCTCAAAGCCGGAGCTATCACCTTGCCTCCTGTTAAACCCCACTCCGGGTTTGATTCCACCCGCGCTATACCTTCCTGGTACAAAGAAAATGACTTCTGTAACTTTCACCGCGTAAAAGGACATAGTCATGAAAACTGCAAGATGTTGAAAAACATAGTGCAGGAAATGGTTGACGCAGGTGATATAACCCTCGATAACCCTAATGCCCCTGCCAACCGAAATCTGAAAATATTCAACAAACCATTCCCAAATCACTCTTCTAACAGTAACATAAACCAGGATATCTTAGCCGAGGAAAGTGTTCATGAGATCCATGCAGTCTTCGACTCCCAGCCAAAAGCCTCTATCGAGAAAATTTTGAATCAAGCCTCTTCACTAACGCAGGGGCCCGAACCTCCTTCACCACCATCAAACCAAGGCGAAATCATTCCTTTACCCATAAAGGAGTTAACTGCCCAGACTTTTCTTCTCATCGATGAGTCTTCTTATACCACATCCCTACAAGACTGCGAACGGATGTTATCTAACTTATCTATTTCCCAAACGTCTCCTCCTACCGCTCTTGCTGCACAAGAGGAAGGCTCGCCACTCCTTTTGTCATCCTTAGACGAGAAATCTCTTGCACCGACATCACCGAATTCTTTAACCATAACAGACCCTCTCAAACATGCCCTCCTGCCTATTAGTTCTTCATCGCCTAAATCTTTTCAACGACCAGTCGACCTCTTAACATCTATTGATACAGTGCCTCATCTACCCCCTGTATCACACCCACAGTGGACTGGAATCACAACCCGTCTTTCTTCCGTACAAAATTTACAATTCACGCCTGAAGACTGTTATTCTCCAGAAGATAGACGAGTCCTATGGGAACGTTTGAGTACCCCCTATTCTACTCAAATGCAGATGACCGATCCAGATACCTCTACCATATACCCGAAGTGTTTACAGAAACTCAAAATGCCTATGTCCTCATCTTCATCCCCCGAATCTCTACCAAGTATCTCATCCACCTCTATTAACCTAACCAAATCTTCCCCTACACTTGGGACCTCACCAATACCCAGCCTAACACACCCGCCTAAGCGACTAGATTTATCCAAAAATAAAGCCGCCCCGCCACTTAGGAGACAAACTCCATCCGTGCCTCTATCACAATCAAAACCATCATCGTCACACCTACCTTCCATATTGGGACCTCATCCCTCCACCTTGCATCAATATATCATACCTCCTGCGTTTTCTTCAAAACGACCTACGCCTCCTACACCCATACAGAGATCAAAGGATATATCAACGTTGTCACCCCACGTATCCTGTCCACCCATCAACCCTAAACAAACTCCATCATCAAAGGATTTATTTTCTGTCACTCCCCTTTCTCCGTGGTTGTTCCCCGCTACCACGTCATCTGTAGCCTCATCATCTAACCAGCTGAACGTAGCTCCTGCGCCAAAGAAACCACGTTTAGTGAAAACCACGTGTCAACACCCCTTGGCTAAACCACCACCCGTACGAACCAACCATGCCCAAACATTACCAAAACCCGCACAACCAATGCCCTCATCCTCCTCCGATTTTGACCCACTCAAAGGATCTTACGCCAAAATCCTTGCTATGTTGGTGGAGAATGCGACCATTTCCCTACCCCCACTTAGACCTTATGACCCATCTAAACCTCGACCTATAGGTTATGATGAGTCTAAAATCTGCGCTTATCACCGCACACCAGGACATGATGTGGAGGGATGCAAAGCTTTAAAAACCATCCTTCGTCAGTCACCTCTCTCAGATAGAAAGGTTAAGAAAGACAACTTACGAAGGGAGAGACCTTTAGCTTCAATTCCCTCTCCTATACCATCTGTCCCCGCCTCACCAAGATCTATCATTATTACAACCCCACCTCTTGAAGACCATGATTTATCCCAACCATCTTCCTCATCTCAGGTCTACGAGATTAATATGATTAGTGTTGCTACTCGAGCGCAGAAAAACAACGAGAAAGCAAAAGAAAGCACACCTGCGTCCTCTCTTTCTCCTTCCACCATCCCGATCGCACCACCACCCAAAGTGGTTGTTCGTGGACCCGCTTACCCCGTCTCTAATGGAGTTGCCCATCGAGCCATGATCAAACAGCTTCACCAATCACCCGTAAAAATGACACTTTATGATCTAATTCAGACTTCTGAATCTCATCGACAAGCTCTCGTTGAAATTCTTCAAGGGATCGAGGTCTTACCTAATGAAACCCTGCCTGTTACCTCCATTCTTACACCCAATCATGTTGCTTCTCTCACCAAACAATCCACTGCCCCAACTTCTTCTGTCTCTGTACAACAAGCTGCTGCAGTCAGTTTCTCCGAAGACGAAATTGTTGACTTTGGTACAGAAGATCCTGACCCTGCTCTTTTCATCTCAGCTTACGTCCGGGACATTCGGGTACGTCGTGTTATGATTGACGGGGGTGCTAGCCTAAACATCATCTCTTCAAAAGCCTTCCAACAAATGAATATCCCTTCTAGCTACATGTGTGCCAATCCCATCATGTTGCGGTCATTCAATGATGCTATTACCTCTACCTTAGGCACCGTGATCCTTAACATTCGTGTAGGACCACGTACTTTACCCGAACTCTTCTATGTCCTTGAGGGAGAGTTCCAATACAATATATTGCTAGGTCGCCCTTGGATCCGGGCTATGGGATGCGTTCCCTCAACCTTACATAGATGCATAAAATTTGAATACGAGGGGAAGTCCTACACCGTAAAAGCTGATCCTCCCCCCTTTAAAACCTGCAATATGTTATACCGCCCTAATGATGTGCTTGTACCAATCAAGACACCCATTCATTCAACCCAACCATCCTCTTCAAATGTGCCTCAACCATCCACCTCAACCGCACCTACACCTTCAAATGAAACCACTGTCGCAAAAACCACTTCCCTTCCTGCAGCTAATATCCCAACCGCAGACCCCTTAGTAGATGTTTTTCAACGCCTTACGTTGGGGGAGTATCGCCTATATAACGTTAGTTCTTTCCATACCCCACAGGAGTACGGACAGGTACATGCACATCCTACCTATGACCGTCGTGTGGGGGAAGTAATCCCCTACGGACCACCTCACTGCCGCACTAACCTAACATATGGGGGTGTCGACGCATCTTCCATTGCCCCTGAGCCCCCTCTTGGTGTGGTTCCTTTCCAATCCGATTTTCAATACCTGACAAATCGTCGTTTCGCCCTCACCTTCTTGACTCGCTGTGCTTGGAAAGGCTTTGGTTTTGGTCTTTATGAACAAGGCCGACATACAATCATCCCCGTAACTACACGCAAGCACAATGATCGTAGTGGTCTCGGATTTCCGGGAACACTTACACCGAAGGAACCTCGTGTCAGTTGTCTTCTAGAAGACAACGACGTCACCCCTACCGAACCATCATCACCCATTTTGCCTTTGTCACCCACAGAGTCGATAGATCCTGAATCTATCCCTCCTAACTTTTTTTTTTCATAAATGCTATCTTCCTAGGTCCTCTCACTTATCAACGCGATAATGAGGACACCTCTTCTATCCCCCTTCTGTATCCAGACATGATTGAAGAGGACTCACCTTCAATTAACGTTGTTGAATGCCAGGATGATGACTCCATCCTCACTTACCTTGGCGCGGATGACTCTTATATTCAACGCGCCTTACCATCTGAAACTCAAACCATGCTGAACGAATCTACTATTGAAATCAACATCCACACGGAGGAGGATCCTCACATTGTGAAGATCGGACAATCCCTTAACGCATCAGAACAAGTCACCTTTACTACCTTTCTCCGTGCTCGCAACCAAGCTTTCGCTTGGTCCTACGCTGACATGCCAGGAATTGATCCTGACATTGCCATCCATAACATTACACTGAAACCCGATTCCAAACCAATTAAACAGAAATTGAGAAAAATGCATCCACGCATTGCCCTCTTGGTCAAAGAGGAGCTTCAACGACTTCTTTCTGTTTCCTTCATTCTGCCTATTGACTATCCTCAATGGATTTCTAACATCGTACCTGTCACTAAAGCGACGGGGGGACTTCGGATATGCACGGATTTCTAGGATCTCAACCTCGCTTGCCCTAAGGATGACTTCCCCCTACCTAGTATTGACCAACTTGTTGATCTCACTGCAGGCCATGAGATGCTCTCTCTCATGGATGGCTTTTCAGGATACAACCAAATTTTGGTTGCACCCGCCGATCAACATAAAACTGCCTTCATAACTCCTTGGGGAACCTTCTGTTACCGTGTAATGCCATTTGGCCTTAAGAATGCTGGTGCAACCTATCAGCGGGCTATGACCTACATTTTTCATGACATTATGCACACTATCCTTGAAGATTACGTCGATGATCTTCTTGGCAAATCTAAACATCGCAGTGAACATCTCGATGTTTTAACCATTATTTTTGATTGCCTGTTACAATATTCTGTCCGTCTTCAACCAAAGAAATGTGTCTTTGGTGTCCTTTCAGGAAAACTTCTCGGCTTTATTGTCTCTCTGCGTGGCATTGAGGTCGACCCATCTAAAGTCAAAGCTATTCTAGAAATGCCCCCACCTACCAATCTTAAACAATTGCGTAGTTTACAAGGTAAGCTCCAATCTATCCGACGTTTCATCTCCCAACTCTCGGATCGATGTCAACCTTTCCATCACCTCCTTAAAAAAGACATTGACTTTCAATGGAGTGAAGAGTGCCACCAAGCCTTTGAGGCTCTCAAAGCTTATCTCTTGCAGCCACCCGTGCTTATCCCACCCCAGGACGACCGCCCTTTCTACCTTTATCTTTCCGCCACCGACCACGTTGTAGGGGCCATGCTTGCACATCGTGACTCTGAGAATCGAGAACAAGCCATTTATTATATAAGTCGTACTTTGGTGGACTATGAGACTAGGTATACACATGTAGAAAAGTTGTGCCTAGCCCTATCATTCGTGGCCACCAAACTCTGACACTACCTTCTGAATCACAAAACTTTCGTCATCACCAACACGGACCCCATCCATTACATGTATGCCAAACCTCATCTAAACCAACGCATCGCCAGATGGCTCATGCTCCTCGCCGACCTCGACCTTGAGTTTGTCCACCAGAAATCAATCAAAGGACAAACCATCGCAGACCAACTTGCGGAAGCCCCTTTACCAGGGGAACAATTTACCAATTTTACATTCCCCGACGAACTCATCGCCACTCTTTCACTCAGGGAGGAGTCGTATCCAATGACCCTCTTCTTCGATGGATCCAAATGCCAGCGTGGTGGAGGAGCCGGCATTGTTCTCATTCCTCTCGACGTTGAGCCTATGCCTCTCTCATTTTGACTCGATTTCCCTTGCACTAATAATACAGCGGAATACAAGGCCCTTGTTCTGGGTCTCCAAGTTACGTTACACTTAGGTATCAAATCTATCAATATTTTTGGTGACTCTCAATTGGTAGTCAATCAAGTTATGGGCATCTACCAATGCAAAAATGAGGAACTTCAAAAGTACAAACACTATGTGGATTCACTTCTAGCCTTATTTACTCGCTATTCTATCCAAACCATTCCCCGCTCCACTAACAAATTTACGGATACTATGGCTTGCTTAGCCTCGCAAATTCCAGCTTCATCAACTGACTCTGACATTTTCGTCTTGGTCCAACAACTCTTTGCCCCATCTTATTCAGCCCCGGTTGTTTGTACGATAAATAATGTGTCTGCTAATTCGCAGGATACTTGGTATCACCAATTCCACGACTACCTTACAACCTCTGTTCTCCCATCTGACCTTACTAGTACCGGCAAACGCGCGTTTCTTAAACGCGTTTCTCGTTATGTTGTTATGGGGGGACTCCTTTATAAACGTGGCTTTGATGGCATCCTCCTTCAATGTCTCATCGGTGCAGAGGTCACCCATACCATCCAACAAGTCCATGACGGTATTTGTGGCGGACATTTTAGCAGCCTTGTCGTGGCCAAATGAATCCTTCGCCTAGGTTATTATTGGCCTACTCTCAATAACGATTGCTACGAATATGTTAAGCGTTGTGTTATGTGTCAACAACATGCCAACCTTCAACATACTCCTAGCCACCCGCTACAGGTCGCCCAAGATCTTTGGCCTTTCTCAGAATGGGGTTTAGACCTTATTGGTGAGATTCATCCATCCTCTTCACAACGTCACTGATGGATTATCACAGCAACTGAATATTACACAAAATGGGTGGAGGCTATTCCGCTCATTTCAACTAAAAAAGAAAAAATTGTAGAGTTCATTAACCACCACATTATCTGTCGTTTTGGTGTTCCTCATCACCTGATAACAGATAATGGAAAATCTTTCAAAAACAAGTTGTTGCAGGACCTTTGCGACAAATTTGGTATCAAACTCAGCTTCTCATCACCCTACTATCCACAAGCAAATGGACAAGCTGAATCCTCTAATAAAACCCTAACCAAAATCCTCATGAAAGTTGTCAATGAATCTGGAAGAAATTGGCACGATCACATCCCCTTTGCCCTTTGGGCTTATCGTACTAGCATTCGTACCTCCACTAATGCCACACCTTTTTCTTTGGTATATGGTACCGAGGTTGTCCTGCCTCTCGAAGTACAAATACCCTCCCTTAGAATATCTCTTCAGGATATTCTCACCAACGATGATTTCCGCCAAGAGCAGTTAGCCCAATTGGAGCTTCTTGACGAGCGTCGTCTTACAGCTCTTGATCACCTCCAAATCTATCAAAAACGTATCAAGCGTGCTTATGATAAGCGACTTCATGAGCGTACCTTTAAGGTTGGTGATCTTGTCCTCAAAGAGAATCAACATGTAACCAAACTAGAAAAGAGCAAACGTGGAAAATTTTCTCCTAATTGGATTGGGCCTTATATAATCACTCACACTTATGGATCAGGCACTTATCATTTAGCTTCGCTTAATGGTAAACCTGAGCCTGAACCCCTTAATGCCTTGCATCTTTGACCATTCTACTGTTGAATTTAGTGTTATATCACTTCTTATCTACCTGCCGCTCGTCCTTTGAGCTCACTTACCACCACATACACTTTGTTTCCTACACCTCATAATAAAAATCAAGCTCACATAGTTTGATTCTCACTTCACCTCAGCAATGCCTTCCCTTTTTAGTCTAGTCCATGACTTCAAAGTATTAAAATAAGCCGTATTCTTATGGGATTTTCTTGAGTCAAACTTCCTACAAAAACTAGATGCTTCACGTCAAAAGGACATCTAGCTATCTACCTTATATATAGACTGCTCCCTCGAAGGACAGCTATATGCCAAACTATTGCTGCTATTATATATAGACTGCTCCCCCGAAGGACAGCTATGCACTAAAATCATATCTGCTACTATAAATAGACTACTCCCTCGAAGGACAGCTATACATAGTCAGCCTTTATCAGAAGCTTCTCGCATTGATCAGCTTTGTGAAGACCTCAAGAATAGTACAATCAATATCCCTTGTAGACTTCCCACATTGATCAGTCTATATTTAGTAAAATAAAAGCCTCATTCAAAAGAATTTTTGCATCATGGACTTGTCTATTTAGGGTAGGTTCTCTTTCATCAGAACACTCGCTTTGTAACAAGTTCTCTGTACCTCAGTTATATCATCCACCTCACCTCACCATTTGTTTCAACTCAAGGGACGTGACGTACACCCGATATATTTTGATCATACAACTCTTTTCACCTATTGACTTCTCGTCTATGCACGGTACCTAGGGCTTTAAGCTCGTTCTACGTTGTGTGGTTTGTTTAGCTCTTTTCACCTACGGAGCACTCTTTCCTCTTTGCCTCGCATCTAGGATTGTGTGTTGATCTTAATCAGGACATGGTTCCCTTCTACTTGGGTAGGCTAACTTTCACTTCCCTTATACCTTTTACAACATCACCAATTCATTACCAACACCAACAACCTTACCTTACCAATATTAATATCAATATTTTTACCAACCAACCAATTGCCTAAACCGTACCAAATTGCCTAAATTCACCTCTCCCTGGTCCTAAGGGAGAACTACATCGGTCTGAGGCCCCTCCTTGCTTTGTGCAATGGGCTATGTAGGCAGCACTTCGGAGACATGGGGTCTCCCAAGGTTAGCTCGACCATCCCCTACCATAACCTATCATGTGTGGTAAATATAAATATTTTTGTGTATTTCTATTTAATCACATTCCTCTTTATCCTTTTTCAAAACACCCAAATTCAAAACGCAAACATTCTTATTATTATCATAACTCAAATCAACATACATATTCAGTCTTATTTAGATGTTAAACAAATACATCTTCTCTATCATCGACACGCAGGTCGGCATCCTTATTTATTCTTATACCTTGCTAACATTTATTTAGACCCTCACGCCTCATCCCGAACCAGGTGATGATCGTGATCGTCGACGCCTGTCGCCAGGCCTCTCTGTCCTCAAAGGTACCACGGCTATTGGTACCACCCACTGATCTGCCAATCTCTCCTGTAACATATGAATACGCCCTCTCGCATGGAGGAATCCAGCCTCTAGTCTCTCCGCCCGTGACTCCGCACCCGCTAACAATCCTCTTGTCTCATTCATCTGCGTTTGGAGCTGATGAACTAAACTCTGCAGACGATCCCTCTCCGCTGTAATCACAGCTATGTCAGGGCGATCACGTACACCTCGCAGCTCTGCTACCCACCATAACCTATAGGCCTCTGTCGTTCTTGCATCCATTACCCTGCGATCGGCTGCTATCTCCTCTGGCCCTTCTGGAGGTGTTGGCCGGGGAGGTGAGAATGCTGCCTCGGCGTCGATCCTCATATATGGTCTATAAGCCAGGGGTATATCCTGCACAAATCCAAATTGTCACCGCACGCGATCTAGAGGAATCCTCTCATACTCACCTGGTCTGTGCCCTGCGATCCACCTCAATCACTCTACACCCCTCAACTCCTCAGCTATGTTCTCTGTTACCATATAGTTCCCGTAAGGCCTCCAACAGATATCCGCAATCGTCACCCTCTCCCATACCTGCCTGTAATACTCAATGTCACCCGTCACGGCCTGGGATCTTGCCTCTTGTTCTGTCTGGACCCATCGTCTGAATCCCAACCTCTGTACTCCGGTCTCTCCTGACTGGATGGGTCGGCCTATTGGTCGCACACAAACAATGTGCTCATAGGCCCAACAGTGTAATAAGTATGAACAATCCAGTGTCGTCCTGTGATTTCACCTACAAGCCCATAAACCCCTGTATAACTCCGCCAAATATGCAGGTGCCCATGCAAAAGTCACGTTCCTTTCTATCATCTCCCAAATAACACACATCAATGCCTTTGGAAATCTTCCCCCATCCGCCCTCGGTAATGCATAATACCCTACCGCTATCATTAATATCACTGCTAACCTTGTCTCCTCAGGGTGTGCTGCATACATTATCCCATATGTGAATGTCAAACCTCGCTGTGTCAAATCTCGTGCGTATGGACCAAATACTGCTGTTATCGCTCCCCGCGCCGCGCTAGGTAATGCCTGATATACTGGTTTTCCTGTAATAGGGAGTCTCAAAATACGGAACACATCTTCCAATGTTACTGTCATCTCCCCTGTTGGCAGATAGAAGGTATTCTTCTCTGGATTCCATCTTTCAATCAACGCCTGCAACATAGCATGGTTATGTGCGATTCGTGAATAATAGCGGATTCCACTTAACCCCAAACGATTTATCAATGTCCATTCAGCTGGTGTTACATCCGCTCGGATTCGTGACAACAGCGCTGGTACACTATCATTCATCCTCGGCCCTGCCTCTACCTGCATACGTCACAACAACAAATAACCATTCAATCCATCGAATCCCTAAAGGTTTTTTTTCTCACATTCTGGAAATTCCTCCAGTAACCGGTATCGGTTATAAATAACCGGTACCGGTTCAGTAACCGATACCGGTTATCCCTAACTGCTATCGGTCACTGTCAATTACATACACCTTGCCTAAACAACCACCTACGACAATAAATTGATCGTTTATTCCTCTCTGTATACACAGACATACCCGAAACCCCTGATTACCTACCCCATAACACTCACCTCACCTATAACCCTTGCTATCACGTTTTCTTTCTCATATCTACCCACTTAATCTCCCTCCTCCTATTCACAAAACATGCAAACACCAAATTACAACCAAATCGTTTACCTCTTGGGCTGCAGCAGCTTGCGGTGGAACTTGTCTTCCCTCTCGTCCATGCCTGCTGGATGCTTCTCCTCGTTCAGCCATGCTCACCACCCTCTTCAAATATAGCTTGGATTTCTGTCTTCTTGATCTCAGCCCACAATCACGTTACCTGTCTCTTTCCTCCTTATCACTCAAATCTCTCATGCAATTACTTGTCTCAGTCGTTAAAACAGCGTCGCATTCGCGTATTTAACATCTTGCATGCCTCTCAAAATAAGAACTTCAGTTGCCACCTACGCTTTTCTATTTTTAGAAAAATCTCATTTTGGAATAACCGGTATCGGTTACCTAACCGATATCGGTCTATACTATACCGACATCGGTTAGCTAACCGACGTCGGTCACATACCCACCTTTTTCAAAACATAGTCCTTTTCTTTATTTTTTATCTAATTTTTGGAGGCGCCCGCCTCTTTTTCCTGCATACCAACACCGATAGCTATAATCTTTTCATCAAATCCACATCTCATTACGATTTCATCCATATCATCTATCTACATTACCAAAACAAACAAATCATCAACAAACGATATCAAAAACCATTAATCTATATACCATTTGGATCCAACTTAACAGCTACATACATACATTTTCATAAAATCAGCGACAAAACATACAACATTTCATAATACAACATGTCAATTAAACTCATCATTTATATCTACATACATCCCATCAACAAAAGACATCAACATCATTAATATATAACACCATGTAAATCCAACTCATCATACATCAAATATCACAAACCATCGACAAAACATTTAATGCATTTTAAACACAGCATGTGGATCAAAACATCATATCTATATATATATATATATACAATGTTTCAAATATACAATGTGCCCTGCATCGGGGCCTCTGTGATCTCATAATCCAACAAAGCCGGCGCGCAGGCCGCAATAACCGTCAAAAACCTCAACACGGCTCGCAGGCCGGTCTCTCATATCAAAAACATACTCGGCTCGCAGACCGGTATCAACTATACAACTCATACTCGGCTCGCAGGCCGGTATACAATAAATGAATGAATGAATCAATGAATACATAATATGTAGGCACGCAGGCCTCTATAAACATAACCGGTTCGCAGACCGGTGCCCATATCCAATATACAAATACAAAAACAATGTCGGGATCCCTCAGCTCTCCCCACCGCCCTCAGCACCTCTCCCTGCTGGTCCCTGTGGTGCCTCTCACCTCCTGCCTGTAACAGACACACCGGCTGTGGCTGCACCTCCCTGCGATCTCTGACTATGAGAGGTCTCTGCTCTATAGGCTGCATATGGCTGATACTCAGCTCCGGTACCATCAAGAACATCCTGATAGTACCGGGCCTCCGCTCTCGCCTCCATATACCTATCCCGTGCCACCATCGCTGCTGGGGCTGGTCCCCTAACTCCTACTACCAGTGCCCCCTGTGCCTGTGCTGGTGCCGCTGGTGGTGCCTGTGGCTGGGGTGGTACCTGTGCCGCTGCTGGTGGTGCTGCCTGTACCTGTACCTGTGCCTGGGGCTGTGGCTGTGCCGCTGCTGGTGGTGGTGCCTGTGCCTGTACCTGAGCCTGGGCTAGCTGCCCCTGTAAAACACCTATCTGTGCCTGTGCAGCAGCCAGCTGCCCCTGTAATAGCTGCACCTGACCCCTGAGCTGATCTCGCTCTGCTATCACCGCTGCCAAGTCTGGCTGTGCAGGCTGTGCTACCCTCGCTGCTCTCTGACCAGCCCACCAAACCATATATGCTCCCGTACAGCCAGCATCATCTACAGTGTCATCTGCTGGCCTCTCAGCAACCCAATCTGGATCCACGGGCTGTGGTGCAGGCAGTGGGGCCTCTACATCATCCCTCCGGTACTGAGGGAAGGGAGGGGGCTCATCCTGTCGTAGCCCCATCTGCCTGCGTACCCTCTCCAGGGGTATCCTCTCATACTCTCCCGGCCTCCGTCCCACTATCCAGAATGTGTACTGGATCCACTGCAACTGTCCTCGGGCTCCTCCACGGGGGTGATGACCTCTATACGGTCTCCATACAATATCTGCCGCTGTCAGGCCCTCTAATAAATGCCTGTAATAAGCGACGTCCCGCCCTGCAAGCACTGCTCGTGGCTGGCCCACGACCCCCAACCACCTCTGAAAGCCGTATCTATATATGACCTGTGGCCCTGGCTGCTGGGGTAATCCTACTGGTCTAATGCATATGATGTGCTCATATGCCCAACAGTGAAGCAAAAATGTCGAACAAATCCCAAATCGCCTCATCCGGCGATAGCCCCACAGCTCTCTATATAACTGCACCAGGTATACTGGTGCCCAAGCATAACATGTGTGCTCCTCCACCATCTCATGTAGCACCCCCATCAGCACCCATGGAAAGCGGCCTCCCTCTGAGTCTGGGAGGGCGAAGCAGGTGATCCCGATCATCATCAACACGGCAAGCCGTGTCTCATGTCGGTGCGCACGGTACATATCCCCATACCCGATACTCGCGCTGTGATATGTCAATAGCGCGGCTGCATCCCCAAAAACCTGTAGGATGCTGTCCATGGCTGTCTCTGCATCCACCTGAAAGACTGCCTCTCCATCGATAGGTAATCGAAGGATGCGATACACATCCTCCAATGTGATGGTCATCTCTCCAGTCGGGAGATGGAACACATTGGTCGCCGGATCCCATCTCTCGATGAGGGCAACCATCAAACTATGATCTCTGTCGATCGCTCTGTATCGCTGGACTCCGCCGAGTCCCACCTCGCGCATGATAGCCCAGTGTGCTGCGGACACATGTGGTCGCATCCGGCTCAACAGTGGGGGCATCCTGTCCCGCATCGTCAGCTGCTGACGTGCCTGCAAAACCAACCCACTACATTAGCCCTACTCTTTATCACAACATCTACTTTACCCTCTATACCCCCTTTTATCCCCCCGACCACACCCCGACTCTCTAACACACCCCTCTACCCACCTATCTTCTACAATATCCCCCTCCCTCTTCACACCCAAACAAACAACCCACATCATACTACCACGAAACCGAAACGATACCCAAACAACCAAATCCAACAATCGACACAACTTAAATCATACCAAAACACCCCTACCCCATCCCAAAACCATACTCACAACACCTAAACCACAACCAACAATTCAACACCAAAACATAACCCAAACCAACCAAAATAACTACAAATCACTACGAACCGGTACCGGTCACCCATAACCGACCCCGGTCTCCTCTCCACCGACGCCGGTCAACTACCGACCGACACCGGTCACCACCGATCAACCCTGCCCCTAGATTTTCTGGACCGATGCCGGTCGCTTAGTGACCGACATCGGTCGCTGTAAAAATTACCGAGCCGAACCCGCGCGGCTACCCAATTCATTTTTTTTTCCTATTTCTCCCTACATACCCACCCAAACACCCTAAAAACCTACCCACCCAACCGCCTTGGCCTATTTAGCCTATCTACCCTTTCCTCTTTTCATATAACTTCCATTTATTCATTATTTTCTCCAAATCTAAGATTCCTACCCGAATCCCAAATACAGCATAATACCATTAAATTCACATAATGAAGGGTTTCGAACCTACCGGTACGACGACACGTCATCGTGGTGGGATAGGTGGTGGTGGTCCAGCTGGTCTAGCACCTCCTGCTCCTCCTGGCTGTGCCATGGCTCAAACTCTACTTTACTGGGTCCTCTACCAATCAACTGCTGCCTGCTACTCACTCGGGCCCACCAATCAACTCACTTCTCCACTCAACTAGTGCCACCTCAGCCAACAAATGCACCAATATCACTATTCCACCTCAGACACCCCAAATCGGTTTTCAAATTAGAAATGTGACAATGACAGGCCGTATTTTTCTTTTTATAGGTTTTTAACATAGAACCGACACCGGTCAAATCGTGCCCTAAGGAACCGGCATCGGTTACCTAACCGGTACCGGTCATAGCTAACCGATATCGGTTTTGTCTTTATTCACCCAACTTTCTACCCCTATTTACTAATCACCCTTTCTCCCAACATCGCCTATATCCACCTTTGCTGAACACCATTTGTTCACCTATCCGGCCCGACCCAAGGCCTCACCCTAACCATTTGGCCTGACCCAAGGCCGCCACCCAACAACTTGGCCCGACCCAAGGCCTCAACCTACCTATCCGGCCCGACCCAAGGCCTCACCCTAACCATTTGGCCCGACCCAAGGCCGCCACCCAACAACTTGGCCCGACCCAAGGCCTCAACCTACCTATCCGGCCCGACCCAAGGCCTCACCCTAACCATTTGGCCCGACCCAAGGCCGCCACCCAACAACTTGGCCCGACCCAAGGCCTCAACCTACCTATCCGGCCCGACCCAAGGCCTCACCCTAACCATTTGGCCCGACCCAAGGCCGCAACCCAAAAACTTGGCCCGACCCAAGGCCTCAACCTACCTATCCGGCCCGACCCAAGGCCTCACCCTAACCATTTGGCCCGACCCAAGGCCTCAACCCAATAACTTGGCCCGACCCAAGGCCTCAACCTACCTATCCGGCCCGACCCAAGGCCTCACCCTAACCATCCTGGCCCGACCCAAGGCCTCAACCTACCTATCCGGCCCGACCCAAAGCCTCACCCTAACCATCCGGCCCGACCCCAGGCCTCACCCTACCCATCCGGCCCGACCCAAGGCCGTAACCCAACAACTTGGCCCGACCCACGGCCGTATCACTTCAATACCTTACCCAACATCAACAACATACACTTTTATCCACCCATCATGTAGCTTTTTGTTCCATCGAGCTCACCTGTTCGTGTTTTAGCATGATTAGGGTCCCTGACTTGATCTGTCGACCAACTTTGCCTAGACCTAGACCGTGACGTTTATCTCAACCAAACCAACCATTTGGTACTGCCGAACATGCCTAAACGTTCCTGTACCTTACCTGTTATATACCCTGGAGCTACTTCCTATGCCTTGGATACCAGGATTATATCACCCTTGTTTGGATAAACTATCGACCTTTGCCTATGCATTGCTGGTTTGCTCGTCAAATCATGTACCCTAGTCGCATTATTGCATTTCAACGTGTGTCTGCTTCCTTGGACTTACCCCACCTTTTCCCCATCATCTCTACACCATTTACCCTTTATCAACCCTATCCCTGATTTCAAGTTCTCTCAACCTGTGATAGATTTGAGGGGGATTACCTATACCCTTAACAGGAGAAACCACTTCATATTATTGTCTGTGCAGCTTTACAAAACAAGCTACATGACAATAAGGGGCTAATGTAGACACCAAATTTGTGTCTTATGACCCCTTGTGACCCGCATCTCATTTCGCAACCTAACCTCATCACCTAAACCTTACACAATTATTTATTAATTACCTTGTAATTGATAAATCCACATCACCTTACCTGCCACCCTCATTTTGCCACCTCATCATGACCTAGTCCTAACCCTAAACTAACCTAATTAAGACCTATAACTTGGTCCACACCTACACCCATGACTAATGACCCCTTTCTCGCACCCAAAACCGACCTTCTAGTCACTTGACCAAGCCCGTAACTAATCTCTCGGGAGAAAAGCAGGGAAAGTGGGCTATTTTACTAAAAATAGCCTACTTTTTCCTTACCGATACCAGTTCCTACTCGACCGCCGTCAGTTACGTAACCGCCATCGGTTCCCTGTAAATGGGCTCCCCAAACCAAAAACAGAGGAAAAAAAAAGGATTTTTGGATCGATAGAGAGCATCAGGAGCGATCAAGAGAATCCGGATCTTTACTTGGCTGAGCAGAGACAAGTGAAGAGACAAGAAGAGTTTGCAGCAAAGGAGATCAAGCCCAAGACTGCAACTAGATACCAGAGCCCTGTGATACTCAGCTGATCATCGGGAGGGAGATATCTCATCTTCTGTGTGTTAGGCCATCCTACCTCAGTTCTACCTTTGTCATCAGAGTTCTTGGACCTGCATCTTCGTCAATAACCAGTAAGTTACATCTTGCATGTCCTTTTAATAATACTTCTTAGACTTTTGAATCACAGTCCTCACAAATCCATTCCTAGATCCACTACCCGGCAACATATTGCATCTAACTATCCTTCATTTACTTCTCATCACCTCATTACCTAATATCACCCATATACTAGCCTTACAAACAACACAGCTACCCTACAACAACAACCACCCCACAACACAACTAACCCACAGATCCTAGACCCTACCGATAGCGGTTATCAGTAACCGGCATCGGTTATTGTGGTTCAAAACCAGAAATCAGCCTTTCCCCTACCTGTTTCAACAAAGCAACTTAATTGATATTTTACAGTCTTTGGTGTTAATTCATATTAGTAGGGAAACTGACCACCTTCGAAAGGAAGTTTTATATTTCCTGGGCCCAAGGCAGTTTCCTCATTTATTGTCTAATCAAAATCTTGTGGTCTTGTGTTCTTATTTGCAGGTAGTCCTTCCAAGACAAAAAGGAGTTCTTCGCAGTCAGCCTGATCTTTCTCTACGGTACACACACACCATCTCGACATTCAACAGGTATTCCTCCTAGCCCTAACCCTTATCTGTTTCTAAAAGGAATGAAAGGATAGAAGCAACTCTATTCCCAGAAGCTGAAACATTCCGAGCGAAACATAACTATAGAAAAATTACTAACATGTGTGCATGGAAAGGAATAGAATCTCTTCCCCTATGATGTGTGTGTTGATGCAGATCGCCTAGCCTTGATGCATGGAACTATGTGGATGCAAGTGATGTAATAGATGCAACTCTAGATGGAATGATAGTTTTAAGTGATGTTAGGACCCTCATTATGGTCTCATAACTTTATATTTATAGGGTTATCTTCATCTAATTTCATAATTAACCCTGATATGGTTGACTAGGAAAAAGATAAGGATGAAAAATGGATAGAAGAGACCCAAAAAGAAGTGAGAAAGTAAAACAAGGATCAGGTCACCCCAGGTGGGACTAGGGCACCACGGGATGCCCCAATATAGGCCTAGGCACCCCGGTTTAGGTTCAAATGATGGGGCAGTGACGAAATATCTAGGCATGTATATGAAAATACGCAGGAATGATGAAATAAAAGGTAAAATAAGATGGCCAAAAGGTGAGATTAATTAGCACTTTCTTCACTTGAGAACCTTCTAAATAGTAGTATAAGACTGGGCTAAATAATGCCTAAAGTGCATGATTTTGTGACTACACATTCCTACCCATACTGAAGATAGAAAAACTAAGCAGAAATGGAGACAAACAAAACACAAAGAACCTCCTGTAGCTTTCCAATGCAACCTCAAGTAAGGTTGCGTGAGCTTTGAAGTTGTCTAACCCTATTAGAAATTTATTATGGGTACTCTTGAATGACCTCCAAAGTGGGGATAGACCAATGTTATGAACACAGTTTTGGGAGCTTCTAATATGTAGATATTGGAGGTAAATAAGCAAAGTTTTTGTGTTGTAAATCCAAGAGGATTCGTAAGAGAATGAACCTACATTTTATAGAGGAATAAGTGGTTGGAAATTGGTTGAACATGGTTGAATACACTTGTTAAAAATAGTAGTTGAGGGGACCGAATAGTTACAGAAATAATAAATGTCATTTAGGGGCAGTAAAGGAAGTAATTAGCAAAACTTGCATCTAAAAAGGTGTTTGTGAGTGCAATTTAGTTTCCCCCGCCTTTATAAGATTCTAGAATGTGGTTGACTATACTGGTGAGATGGAGTCCATATGGATTTGAATAGGATGAGGGAGTGGAGTCGAAGTGGTTGTTATAAAGTGCACACTAATTAACTAATCATTTAATTAATAAATGATAATTAAATTAGCTAATAGGGGTACTAAGGACTAATGTAATTAATCTAAAGAGGTACAATGCACATGATTAATCAATTTAATTAATCAGTCATAAAGGGGTGAATAAAAAGATGTACTAGGATAGTATTGGGAACAAGTGTGTAATTTAGGGTGTCTACATTTTCCCCTCTTTAAAGTGGTATTGAGAAGTAATAATGCTTTAAAGATAGTATATGCATGCAGAGCAACAAGAAGAAAACAATAAAGCATCAAAATACCCCAAAAATTAGGATAGTATAGGAATGCCCCCTCAAGTGGGTGGATGACATGATAAAGTGGTGGATAGCCGCTTAATAGGAAGAAAGCAAGGGATTTGAACATGGACGGGAAGGACTATGCTTGTAGCATGAGTGTCATTTGGAGAATAATTTTAGATCAACCTTATTTTTGTTGTTGCATAATAGAGTTGTCACCATGATTATGAAAGAATCAAGATGGGTAACCTAGATGCATGTAAACAAACACACACGCAACAAAGAAAAGATAAAAAGGGAAAACATACACAATATACAAAGTAGGTGTGGGTATCAGGGTTATAAAGGAACCAATATGTAATCACACTACTTGTAAGTGGTCTAAAGAGTAAACATCAGTAATGCAACACAAATTAAAAAAATAATACAATCAACTATGCCCCTAATGCATGCCACAATGATGATTGAGTAGATGCAAATGCTTCCAAGTGGGAATAGGATCATATTGGAAGAGTAGAGTCAAGCAAATCCTTATGACACTCTTTTTGGATCCTTTGTAAAAATGATAGAAAATAAATTTCCCCAATTGAAGTTATATCGTGAAGGAAAAACAATTTTGTGACTTGCCCCAAGTAGAGTTAGCCTATCATACAAAGGGAAGAAAGTGATAGTTGTAAGATTGGAATGATCACTAGGGTAGTAGATAAAAGTGTGACTTTACCAAGATTATATTGAAATGTTGAAAAATTCACTTCAAAAAGTGATAAGTGATAAGTGAATGTTTTTTTTATTAAGGGCAAATAGTTTTGAATGGACTATACCCTGTATACAAAAGGGCTCAAAAGCCAGATAGCAAAGGTGAGAGAAACAACCCAGAGAAGGGCAAAACGGCCAACCTAAGAGGGCTCATCAGCCAGATATGACAGTACATGAGAAGAAAGGATCCAAACGAATAATGATCCAAAAAGAAGTAGAAAATATCAAAAAGAAACCAAAAGAGATGCAGCATATAAAAACTCCGCCAAAAAGTAGCTCCAGAACCGCCATATAACAGCAACTTCGCAACCAAAAAACAGCAACACAGCAACCCGTTACTTGATAGCCCTGTCAATGTTGGTTTTGATAGCCTGCAACGACATGAAGAAGGCAATGGCAGTGGCCTGAGAGGATTCTTTCATATCCGCCTGAGCAATTGCAATATCCCTTTTCTCTTTGGGGCCCCAAATGTCTTCATTAATCCCACTTAAACTACAGACACTATGAACATATTGTTCAGTGAAATTATAAATGTTTTAAAGGGCAGATAGTATGCAGTCATTGTGACTTTTTGCATTCCCCATTCTGCCATCCTAAGACTGTAACTTCTTGAAGACTTCAGCAATAACCCCCTCTTCATCATCACTTTGAAGTATTCCTTTTCCCTTAGCTTTTTCCATATTTTTTATAGTCCCTTTGAGCTCTTACATCTCCTTTTCCAACCTATCCACTCTGTCCATCAAGTCCTCCTCCTTGGGTTCCTCCATCGGTTTGCTGATATGCAGGAGGTTCTCAGCAAGTTCCAGGTCTTTGTGGCTCTTGAGGACCTGTTGAGAAGAAGGGATTTTAGTTTTTATGCTCTTGCTTTTCTTGCTGGCAGCAGCAGCTTCAATCTTCTTTTTCAGCAAGGGGGGATTGAAAGCGGTGTGAGCAGGTGGAGGTATGGAGGAAGAGGGTGGAGTAGGATTCATGGGGGGGCAGCTAGAACAGTGGCGATGTATCAGGAGGGTAAGCCCTTGGTGCAAAGGGACAGCCCTAGAGTGGCTCTGAACTTCCCTAATTGATTTCTCCAGCAAGTTTATCAAATAGTGAGGGAAGCTGATGATGATATTTCTACGAAAGTGATAAGTGAATGTTTGTTCAAAAATTATGTAATTTTTTATTTTATTTTTATTTTTTATTTTTGAAATATATGATTTTTTTAATTCTGAAATATTTGATTTTTTGTATTTTTGTGAGTTTTTGAAAGGTTTGAATAAAAATGAAAATAAATGTAAACAAACATGAATATTGATCTGTAAACTCTTCAACTTTGGAATTATCCACAGAAACACAAAAAATCACTGTTATTCTACTTTCTATTAGAAAATGATAGCTATAGGTAGTGAATGAATTATGTTTATGCTTAGAATCCACGATTGCAGGAAAGGAAAGAATTTAAGCTCATAAACACCAACAAATTTTATCCTGGAAACCTCTAGAGGAGTAAAAACTAGAGAAGGGCAATCACTCTTTCTTCCCACTTTTATTGGCCAATTCAAAATAACAGGTATAGAATTTACAATAAGTATGAAAGAGAAGTAGATAATATCTCACACTTCCTCCCAAATACTTGTTTTCTCTGTCTCAACACTCCTTTCTTCTATAAAACACAAGTCTAGCACTGAGAACTTCTTGCTCACTTTCTTTCATGCTTCGATGATCCTATTCTCTTCTACAGACATGTATTTATAGCCTTTCCTATGTCCTCTCATGCACTCGAGAAAGGAAAAGTTCATGGAGGAGAAGAGACATGAATCAACCATCCAAATTCTAGGTTATTTGTTTCATATTTTTGTTTCCTATCTAAAAGAGCCAAGACCGCCGCCCAATGCAAACCGACTGTCCTAGGACTGCCGCCCTGGTTGGGCGGCAGTTCTATAACCGCTACTCTACACAGAGCAGCGATCCTGTTACTAAAAAGATAGACCCTCCGTGTATCATTTTTTCCTTCTTCGTGCTAAATTTTTTGATGAAGTAGATTCATTTTGGATCCCTATAGATCAAATATACACAGCAAAAAGGAAAACATTCCATGGTTTATTTAATGAACCAGGAAAAAAACACAACACGTGTAAGCGACACAAAAGATATGAAACAAGAATTACAAACAAACCCAATATGAACAGGAAGGAACCACACCAAAGTTATAGGTGAACTAAGATGAGAATAAATTTTCCTGTAATTGGTCTATAGCAAAGGAATACAAAGTTCAAAAACATAACAAAACTAAAAGAAGCAAAATTAACATCACAATGTTGAAAAAATGCAACAGTACAACACAACTTGTAATAACAAAGAATAATAACACTTTGAATGTGTTCCACATTGAATAACTAGATATATATGCATGCCCACAAGTGATATCTTAGAACGCAAGAGGATTGGATCAGACCGAAGAGCAAAGTGATACTTAGATACTCCAAAATATATTCTTGTCAGATCCCATTGAAGTTTGATCTCTAATGGATTAAAATGTAAAATCCAAGTGTGCCCCAAGAAAATTTATATTGTGAAATGGTAAATGATTACCTTGAGCATATATATACACCACAGGCAAGAAAACATGCTTATGAAAAGATTTTCTGGAACGATCATAAAGAGTTTCGTCAATAGGTGAAATTTTTGAACTGTGTTACACAGTTATTGAAAGTTGGTCAAACATTATTTGAATGTTTTTATGTTAACAATTTTATATTGTTTTAGGATTTTGGAATAATTTTAGATTTTTGAGACAATTTTTTAATGTTTTTAGAATTTTACAACTCGGTCAAGGAGTATACTTCTTGAAGCATGTGTAAATAATTAGAGGCATTTCATTCCATTGGTAGAAATGTAGATGGTAAAATGATAGGGTGTTTCACTCTTCTCATGACTCCACACAACTAAAAATGTGTGAGGGCTCATCACCAAGATCCAAGAAGGACATGAAAACAAGGTGAATAGTGATATGAAGGTGAAGATGATTGATACGAGGACACAAGGTGTAACAATTATCCATATGAGAAATATGTAACTCATCTCCAGTCATGATTATCTAATCGATTCCAAGATGATTCCACTATATAGGTTTGACTCAACTTAGATCCATTGATGACCTATTATTGATTGACAAGATCTAGTTAAAGGAATTGTTGTCTCTCTTTAACATGAACAGCTAAATTACTCCTTGGGATATTTTTGATTAAGCACTTTAATTCATATTTCATAAAGGCTTTATTGATTAATTGTTGATTGATTTTTGTGAAGGAACTCCTACATGTTGCCCATTCCATCAGTAAAAGTAAAGGGCTCAACACCAAAGACAAAATGTAGGCGAGTAAAGGCTTTCTCTATTCCCAATCTCATACTATTAGTGAGAAGTATGGGCTCATCACCGAAGACTGTGAAGGATGAAAGGTGTAATGATTTTTATAATTTTTTTGTATTTTTAGATTTGATTTAATTTTCCTTGTATGTCAATAATGTGCTTTTTGGGAAGGAACATGCTTCCCCAAGTCTCATCCTCATGCGACTAGTAGGAAACAACACTTCAACACCATAGATTGAGATGGGCGGTCAAAAAGAACCAAGAAGTTTGAGATTTCTGTTAAAGGGAGAGCTTATTTAAAAGGAGGAGTTGCCATCAATAAGTGTTATCATCAAATCATAACACCCTTTGATTGTTTAACATGTGAGTTTTTTAAGGCAAGCAGTGTGATAGGGTAACATGGAGTTGTTTCAAGGTGTGGGAGCTTGCAATTGCAGCAACTCTTCAAAGAAGGCTAGTTCCTCTTCCTAAACTAATGCAACACTACCTCTAATGAATTAAATCTACTTTCTAAACTTATTCAATCAGTTCTAAGGGACCAGGGAGAGAGAAATATCATAAAATAAAAACAAATCCTACACTAAATGATGTATTAGCACCATGAGAAGGTTGTGGGATATTTCCAATGGGTGAAAATGGAAGACAATGCAAAGCAAAGAGGGTGGAAACAATCACCACAGTCTAGAAACAACACTAAAATGACCATTTTCATCAAGGCACAACAATAATAGACCTTGCAAGACAAATAAAGTTAGCACAATGCATATGTAATTGAAATGAAGAGGTAAGGAAAAGCAAGAAACACAAACAAGGGAAGAAAACATCCATAAGACTTAAGCTTATTGATTCATAGATATACACAATTCATTTCATTACAAGATAAATGTTAGAATCATCATGTAAAATTTCCAGAATGGAGGCCTCTAACACATTAGTTTTCTTGAAGAAATTTTGATAGAGCTTCGCTACTATGAGAATCCCTACTTTTTGAATGAAAGGACCTTGCAATTTATAGAAGTGAGTGGGAAGGAGAGAAAAAATGAAAATATCGAATGCATTCCTCCCTCCACCGACCAAATGCAATAATTAATTTAAAACATCATGGGACACCTACATAGCGCATCCCTCTTGTACTCTTGTTTTATGGAGAAGGAATTAGCTTCCATGCTCCAATAATGGTGGTAGATGGTTGTAGAGTGCATTTGAGTGCAGGAGAAGTTTTTCCATTTTTTTCTACCTTTCCCTCATCAAAACTAAAAATCAAATTTTCTAGTTAAAAAAGGGCTCTGAGGGATTTTTGAAAAGTCCAATTTTACGTGAAACAGATCTCCCAACTGAAAGTTATGGTTGTTTGAAGTTTTATAGTTTTGCGGGAAACTAGGGGTCACTACTTATTACGTCACATTCATTGCGGAAATACGACCCCCTATTACTTCAACTTGCTTAACAAACCTCCAAAATTTCTTTACTTCATGTTTTGAGAATTCAAATAGTTCCAAATCACCACACTACTTGACTTGGTCTTGGTCTTCCTTACGAGGCTTGGAATTCTTATTACTTGCATTGGGGTATGGGCCAACTCACCCTTTGACTTGCTTCATAGCTTGCTTCACAACTTAGCCTAGTGACTCACTACATTCTTCCATCAAGCTTCACTACCACTTCAACTCGTTCCTTACCCCTCTATGTGGTCTTTGGAGTTACTCATTCTTAGCTCAGTGTTTGAAGCTTCTCCAACTCAAGTCTCCACCTCCCTAAGTACCCGCTTCACATTACAAAGACTCGCCATCTCATCCTTTTATTAGGTTTTGCACCTACTTGTGCTTACGAACACACCACCCTTGTCAATTTGAATCTATCTCAAACACCGCTTTGCATGCCCCCCTTAGCTCACCAGTTTACCGATTAGCTCAGCCTTTTATAACATTCCAATACACCACATTATGTGGTGTTTGAAACCACTCTTACTTGCGTTGAAATCTCCCCTCACTACTTAATTCATCTTTGGGCTGACCACCGAGTTCCCTTTTTTGAGGATATTGTAATGTCTTTTACTTCACAACTCAAGGGGGCGGAGGGATTGGGGGGGGGGGGGGCATGACTTAATACTTCACCCCCGACATCTCCGCAACTCATTGGCCCCTATGTTTAGCTCACCATGTTTTGCACACATTTTACTTTGACACTCGGGGGGAATTACTTGCAAGTTATCACCCCAAGCTCACCGTAACTCTCTACCCACCCAAGTTTCCTCAATCATTCCCCAGTGAAATCCACTTTGACTCACCCAGGGCCTCTTTCTTCTTAGCTCGACTGAGATCCTTCTGTGACGAGTCACCTCCCATCAACCTGTTGAGCTCATCCAAACTCCCCGGCCCTAGCTCATCCCTAGCTCGGCCCAATTTATGATCCAGCCCACCAAGTCTCTTCACCTTGGCTCACGTGCCTTATAATTTCTTTAACTCACCCTATGAGCTCCAACCCCAACCTTCCCATGCCTCGCTCACCCTTCGCTGAGATACTACATTCCAACTCGTTACGAAAAGTTCTCTTCCACTCAGCTTATCAAGTAGCTCGGTGAGCTTGCCTCCAATATGTACACCCCTATAGCTTGACTGAGCTATTTTTTAGCTTTCCCACCAGCTCAGCCAATCTGGTTGGAATCCTTGCCAAATTTTGACCCCCTCCACACTACCCTTCTAATTTTTTGCAAAAAAATTGAATCCTTCTAGAATCAGAAGGCTGATATGTGTAATGGAATACCTTGAAGCCATTTTTTTACCTTTTTCCACTCTTCACCCAATTTTAGCCAAATATGGGCCCATGAGGCCTGCTTTTCTTCTTTTTCAAGTTGATCCTTAGGCTTTGAAACCTAGGGGAGGAAAAATTCCTCTTATGACCCCAAATCTCTGAAACTACTGAATATGCTCCCAAAACCCAGGAAACATGGAAATTATCCTCAAACCTCAATTTCATATCAATGACATGGTAAGTAATTAAGTACTAGGCCCCCTAGTTGTCCATTTCACCTGAGGGTGACTCACGGGGCCATCTTCCTACTAGATGGGATTAGAAAGTTGCCTTGAAGTATCTATTAGGCAGGGATTCCTCTGAAGTAACTTGGAATTATTTTGAAACCTTATAATTATGACCCCGGAGCCCACTTGAAGCACTGCCAAGGCTTTAAACCAACCGTTGCTTACTTGTCACTTGTATTTTCCAACTTGAATAATAAAATATTAAAGTTCACATGAGTGGAAATTGTTTTGATCTTGAAAATTCCTTTTCCCTTTATTTTACAAATTTGATTTTAAACTTGGATCCTTCACCTTTGGACCTGCTCGAGACACTGCTAAAGGTTGGAGTTGTTTCGAAGCTACGTAACTGCTCATAATTTCATAATATTTTTTCTTTAATAAGATGAGAGTGGAAAATTATTTTAAAACCTGAAACCTTCCACTTATCCCTCTTGTGATCCAAGATAAGATTGAACAATAGTTGCATAGAGCTTGATCTTGAACCTTGATCTGTTGAGGCTGAATGGATGAAACAATTTGGAACTATCCCAAGTCTAGTTTTTAGTTGCTTTACATTTGAAAATTCATGAGGATTGCAATTGTTTCCTATAACCTTGAACCTATTGCTGCAATATCTTTCTTCTGAAGGAATAATGAGTTGTGCAAAGAGAACACTAGAAGCAATAGAAAATGTGCTTGATGCACTTAGGAAAGATGAAACCTACTCTAACACAAGACAATGAGCATAAGAACTTGGAGGAATGAAAATCCTAAACTAATATATAGAGGGGATAAGATGTTACTTTAGTAACAGTAATTGAGATAGATCCCATTGACTGGAATCTGTAATTCTTCACCATCTAACTTAGAAAGTTGGAAATAATTGCTACTTTTACACCCCATGATCATGTAGGGATCACTCCATATGACATCAAACTTGGAATGCTTTCTCGGTGTTTCTCTTTCAACATCCCACTTCAGCACCAAGTCTCCATCTTGGAATTTTCTATCCTTTGCCTTCTTTTCAAAGCTCTTCTTGATCAATGTTTGATCCTTCTCCATAGTTTGTATTGCATGCTCTCTTAGTTCTTCCAACTCCATGAGTTCTACATACCTAGCTTCCATAGGCTCAAATTCAAACAACTCCAGTTGTTTGAGAAGCTCCAGTTCTAGTAACTCGAGTGATATGGGCAGCCTTGTTTCCCTTCCATAGATTAACTTGTATGGATAGTTTCCCATAGACCTCTTAGGTTTGATCATATCAGCCCACAAGGCTGATTTGAGCTTAGTTTGCCACATCCTCTAGTTCTCATCCAAGGTTCTCCTTATAATCCTTAGCTAGTTTTTGTTTGTGGACTCAACTTGTCCATTTCCTTGAGGATAATAATTAGAATAAGTGCTAAGATATATCCCATTTCTACATAGCCCATTTAAAAAAAATTGTGCCAAGGAATGCTAGAGAATTATGTGATATGATAGTAGCCAAGACACCAAATATAGTTACTATCCCCTCATAGAAGTCTAGTATACTAGACTCATTTACCTCTTTGAGTGCTACCACTTCGGTCCACTTGGTGAAGTAATTTGTTGCTATGAGAATCCACTTGTGGCCTTGAATTGATTTTGTATTGATAACCCCAATGAAATCCAATCACCACTGTATGAATGGTTGGTCAACTGAGATTGGGTAAAGTGGAAATGATGCTAGCTTCTCCTCACCTTTGAAGAATGCACATTTTTTGCACTTCTTTATCCATACATGGAAATCAATAAACATTGTGGGCCAAGAGTAACCATCCTTCATGATCTTGAGATTTTTTACTCGTGGAGAAAAATGGCCTCCTACTTCCCCATCATGGAACTCTTGTAGTACCTTGTCAACCTAATTTGTTCCAACACACCTTAAAACAACTCCATTCACGTCCTTTCTGAACAAGATTCCATTAATGATAACATACGGAATTGAATGGAGTCTAAAGTATCTTCTCTTTTCTTTTCTTAGCTCCGTAGGGCATAAACTTGTTTACAAAAAAGGTATCATGTGTTGGGTCCAACAAGTAGTGGGTACACCATCAGCTGTTGTTCTTGATTGTCTTGTATAATTAGGACAGCTTCCTCTTCATTACTTATCTCATCATGTTGAATGGAAGCTATCTATTCACATAATACTTTACCACAGACTAGCTTAGTTACCTTGATTTCTATGTCATACTCCATCACTCGGGTAATCCAACTAGCCCTTTTCTCGCTCAAGTCCTTATTGAGAAGAAAGTCTTTGACTCCAGCATGAGACACTAGCAACTGGATCTTATTGTTCAAGACCAAGTGTATAAATTTCTTCAAAATCCTTATAACAATGAGGATGTGTTTCTCAAAGAAAGATTACCTCGCCTCATAATCCTCTAAGATCTGATTGAAGAAAGCTATGGGCTACTCGGACCCTTCCTTGTTTTGCTACACCAAGATGGAAAAAATTGTGTCTGAGTAACTGAAGGCATAGAGAAAGAAATATTTGGAGAAATTTGGGTTGATAAGAGTCAGAGCTTGGGATATTTCATGCTTGGTAGCTTCAAAACTCTCCTTTCTCTTTGTATTCCACTTAAATACCATACTCTTCTTCAAAATCATCATCAACGTCTTAACAAGAGTAGAAAATTCAGGCACAAACCTTTGGACAAAATTGATCCTCCCTAAAAATATCTAAATAGATTTCTTGTGACTTAGCAATGGTAGAATATGGATGGCTTCGACTCTCTTTAGATCAATTATCAGTCCTTTCTTTGATACAATGTGGCCTAAGAGCTTGCCTTCATGAGATAGGAACATACACTTCTTCGGGTTTAAAGATACTCCAAGCTTCCTACATCTTTGGAACACTTGCCTAAGGTGATAGAGGTGATTAGTTACATTCTTAGATAATACAGTGATATCATCAAGATAAAAAATCACCATCTTATTAATCAATCCCTTGAACACCATGTCCATAGCCCTCTGGAATTTTGCTACAGCATTTGATAACCTGAATGACATCTTCATATAAGTGTATGTACCCCATTTTGTGGTGAAGGTTGTTTTAAAACTAGTCTTCCTCTCTCACCATGATTTGATTGTAGCCTGAGTAACCATCCAGTAATGAGAATCTTTGAATTGGCTACTACTTGCAATATTTGCTCCATAGAAGGAAGTGGATAATGGTCTTTGAGTGAAGCTCTATTTAAATCCTAAAAAATCCACACACAATCTGATTTCTATATTTCTTTTTCTGACTAGAACCAGATTAGCAACCCATGAAGAGTGCTTAATCAAAAATATGATACTTTCCTCTACAAGCTTATTCAATTCCTTCCTCATGAGAGGCTCAATATGAGGATTCATTAGCCTTTGTTTCTATCTGATGGGCTTGGATTTTGGATTCAATTTAATAGTATGTTGTGTTGATATTGGATCAAAGCCTCTCAATATTTATAACTCCAAGCAAATATATCTAGAAATTCTTGACAGAGTTGAATGAAATATTATTTCTCTTTACAAGTACTTACTTTTCCAATTTGGAGTACTTTACCCTCTCCAACTGAAATGCATTCTGAATCTTCTCCTTTGACCTAAATTTTTTTTTTCTCCTTTCGGAACTAGTCATTAGGATTGAAGATTGAATATAGAGTCACCAAACCTTTTGGAAGCTTGTTTGTTCTTAGCTGGAATATTTGGTCACCATACTATTGTTCTGGCCTATCTTGGTTCTTTGCAAATAATCCAGCTTCATCTTGGAGAAAAATCATGATTTTTTTAATCATTCTCAAACACTTTCCATTTTGCATTGTTGTCTGGAATAGCTGGCCTTGCCACTACTTTGATATGGGGTTGAGACTGATCTTGATACTTTCAACAACATAAAATGTTTCTCCAATTGCTGCAAGAAAATCTACAGCCTTTTTTTTCTTTATTTGAATGGAAATGATGTTAAAAGCCTCAAAGTGTTCAATTAGGTCCCAAACTCGGTTCTTATAGCTCTTGAGGAGATCCATTTTGTAGCATTGTGCCCTTTAACTTAATTTATAATCAGCTCAATGTCCCCAAAAACTTGTAATTTCTTGATACCTATTTTCCTCGCCCAATGTAATCCATGGATTAATGCTTCATACTCAGTTGTGTTGTTTGAACAACAAAATTGAAAAGGAAAGATTGAGTAGTAATTGTTACCTTCAGGAGACACAAGCATTGATCTTGCACCTTTTCTACTCCTTGAACCATCAAAGAACAGCTGCCATACTTCATTCTCATCTTCGTCATTCGGTTTGGTGATGCTAGGAAGAGGTAGATTCTCTTCATGTAGGCATTAAATATCCAAGTCAGTTTCCTCCATCTCTCTATAAGGGTCAAAGGCATGCCTTTTGTTCACCCATTCATCTAATGTCAAATCTAGAATGCCTCCAACTTAATCTACTCGAATTTCCTCTATGTGACCACTTCATTCCACTAGCCATCCACATTGGCATAGGCCTATTCTTAGGACAATCACTGCATCCCTTCATCAATCACCGCCTCACTTTATTCCACATGGATCGTCATCCCCTTCACCCATGACATTGCCTCCATATCCATCACCAACGTACTTTACTATGCCACGATATTTGTCTAATATCCATCCATCGCATACGTATCGACTTCATTCCCCTGCGCAATGTTTATCTACCATACCACTATTACTTGAGTATGGTATTATGCTTTCATCATCGTAGGCATTAGCTAAGGGACCTGCATTCTTCACCCTAATTGGTTAGTTCATTCATACTCACTTGGGGGGCATGGTATCTCACCCCCCATTCTAACATATGCGCATCATCATCTGTCACTCTTCTTTCCTCGGAATTCTCATCCCACATTATGGCACCCTCATTACCCGGTGATGCATTCTTGTGCTTCGGTTCACACTTGAATGTTGAGGGATTACCATTACACTGAACCCCACACACTATACCTTAGGAATTATACATTGCATTCCATCATACATTATGCGTCATACACCATTTATTCTACACTTATTATACATTATACTAGTCCTCACCTATGCATTACATTCGTTTCAATATATACGCACTTCATCACATTATACACTATGCATTTTCATATCATACATTTCCTATAGTCGTCATTACCTGTGAGTCTAGTTTTATATTTCATCCCTACATTCTACATTTTACTAGTCCTTACCCTACACACCACATACATTATTAGGCTATCCATGCATAACCCTTGCATCATCTTACTGTGCATTTCCACATACATTCTACATATTACACTAGATTACATTACATATGGATATAGATTTACATTTTATCTCTACATATTCTATTTCTTTCTACACCTATCATAACATCTTCCATATTACATATTCAATATGCCGTACACATCCTACATTGCATTATTTACACTGCACATTTATACATTCTACTTATCCTATAGTCCTTTTGTCATTACTACATACACTACATTATTCTAAGCACTGTACTCACCACCCTATGATGCACTTTAGTTGCTCGGTTCCGTACTCAACTACCAAGGGTTTACCAATCAAATGGACCTTACACTCACCGTGCAACATTCTTAGGATAGTGACATACGCTTGAAGCTAAATCATCACCCACATCCATCATTGCGTCTAGTAGTGGTATACGCTTTAGGCTAAATCACCACCTCTATTATCATCGTGTAGTGGTATACACCTTAGGTTACATTACCACTCCCTCCTTTCATCTTGTAGTGACATACGCTCTAGGCTAAATCATCACCCATCTCCATCCATTCATTCTATAATGATATATGCTTATGGATAAATCACCACTCATCCTTTCATAATATAGTGATATACACTTAGGTTTAAATCATCACTCATCCATTCAACAAGCTTTGATATACTCTTCAACTATAGGGTTCATGCAGATCTCTCCACATGTCGCATCTCATCACCATTACATCTACGCATTCATCATAGCACACTAGACACGACAAACACCACTTGACCATTTCCCGATGACGCACTCTCGTTTATGGTTCATTCTTGAATGTTTAGGGGAAAACAAAATGAACCTCATTGCATACACTTTCATACACTCATGGGGCACATTGCTCCTACCATTCCATATTGCATTCCATTCCATCCATCCACAACATACGGTATTGTCTTGGGGGCATTTAGTTTTTTCTTGCTAATGTTTTTCATTATTACTTTACTACACATCTTAGATTGATCTCTTATATGTAATTATCTATATCATACTCACTTGCACCTTCATGCCTTTGTTTAGTGTGACCGTAGATACAAGACTCTTACACGCAGCATGGAGGCTCACCTTCTACCCTTCCTATACTGGTCACTAGAGGCATCCACATTCATCTTAGCTAGGTGTTATTATTTCATTTTGTACTTAGCATCTTACATGTACTTGATTATACATGATTTGACATATTGGCTATCACTCTAACATACTAACGGGTGTTACATGTGCAGCAATTTTTTATAGGATTACATGTTTCTAGGAATACTTGTTTGTTTTGCTATACTTGTCTTCCATTATTTTCCATTGTATGCAGGTTTTGCCCTATGTTTGTGTGCACACTTGTTTGTTTTTTGCATCCATGATGGCCTTGCATGTCTTGCGACATCGTGAGTGATGTCTCATGTTTGCAACCTGATTTTTGCAGTCTTCTTCTTTTTCTTGTGTTTTTACACTACTTTGTTTGGTAGTTACTACATTGTTTTTGTATTTTACACTTGTCTTATTACATGCATGTGTTTTCATACTAACTCTTGTTTTGGCTAGCCATCCCCCTTTTGTGCACACTTTAGTTTTTACCAAGTGCTTTCCCTTTCCCCCTGCAGGGAAGAGTTCTACAGGTCAGAGTGTGGTAGGTCCTCTTTTGGTGCTCCATTCTCCTTTCAGCGATGTCGCATGCACCCCCAAAGAGGGGGGCATCATTAAGGGTTTTACATACTAACACAACATATTTACATTGGTTTTGTACAATGCACTTTCCACCCTTGGCATTGTGGGTTTACATACAGTGAGTGAGTTTAGACCAGTCTGCAAACTCCATACACAGTGGATTTTTTAGGACATGGTGTCCTTTTGCATTTTTGGGAAGCATTTATAAGCTTGGGGGTTATAGTGGGTGTGCCTCTCTACACTACTTTGGCCATTTGGCATCATATCTCCCAAAAAACCAAGACGCTACAGAGATCTCTTCACACAGTTCAGCAAAAGTGGTTAGAGTTAGAGGATACATAGCAGCTCCTCCCTACACTTCTTCAGCCAGGGTGGCGTTAGATCACCCAAAAAACTCACAACAATACATGATATCATTCTACACCCCTTTTCTCTCGACATAGATCAGGAGCACATGTTCCCATTTACACTTTCCTTTTCACGTATTTTAATTTTGCATATTTTACACATTTCTATACAAATGCGTATTTTACATAGCATTTTTACATACATATTTTACTACTTGATAATTTTCTCCTTGCAGGTCTGACTGTATGAGAAACGAACAGTCAAATTGGGGGCAACAACAATGACGGTGATGATGACGACAACACATGGTGACAATACTTGCCTTTACTAACCATGTAGGTACACTACACACAGCAGCAACTACACACGTGTTTCGCACTAGGTTCACTCTCATCACATTTTATGCACATTTTCCATCTTTAGAATCCACGCTCCTCCACTTTTTCTTTTTGTCATTCCATGCTTGAGTCTAATCCATCGGCACGTCTCCACTACACTCTACATGGATATCATGTATGCATCTCTATCTATTTATGTTACCGAGTGTTCCTCTCACCAACATAAAGTGGGGGCAAAATGTAGTCACAAAATCATGAACTTTAGGCATTATTTAGCCCGGTCTCATACTAATATTTAGAAGGTTCTCAAGTGAAGAATGTACTAATTAATCCCACATTTTGGGCATCTTATTTTACCTTTTTATTTCATCATTCCCACATATTTTCATATACATGCCCACCTATTTCGTCAATGTCCCATCATTTTATTCTAAATCGGGGTGCTCAAGCCTGTATTGGGGCACACCGAGACATCCTGGTCCCACCTGGGGCACCCCGATCCTTGTTATATTTTCCCACCTCTTTTTAGGATCTTTCTAGCCATTTTTCATCCTTATCTTTTCCTAGTCGGCTATGTCAGTTAATTACGAAATTAGAGCAAGAGAACCCTATAAGTATAAATTTATAAGACCATAATGAGGGTCCTAGTGTCACTTAATATTATCACTTCATCTAGATTTACATCCATTACATCACTTGCATCCACATACTTTCATGCATCAAGGCTAAGAGATATGCATCAACACACATAGCATAGGGGAAGGGATTTTATTCTATTCCATGCACACATGCTAGTACATTTTTTATAGTTATTATTGCTTGCTACTTCATAAAGTGTGACTGACACAAGAGCACCTAGGGCACAACATGCACACAAACACCATAATTGTATTTGGGTCTGAAATGTAGTGCAATGCTCATATTAGTAAGCCCAATTTTGTGGCAGTTGAGTTCAATCTGACCCATTCATTTTACATCTTTTATTTTTAGGGTTTTGATACTTCTTTGTTTTTTGCAGTTCATTCCTTCATCTTGCATTATTTCATACATTTGGTGTAGTTAGGAAAATCTAGTACGACAGATAGATAATATTACAGGGTATTTTACGACACTACCAAAATCAGATTTTGAGCTTTTACAGAGACCAGGGTGCCTATTCTACAGACAAGGGTGCCCTGGGGCACCCCAGTACCTTCTTGGGTGTTGCAGTCTCCTCATATCTTCCAGATCTAGTCTATATGAGACCTCTGAATGATCATCCCTACTCCTGGAATCCACAATCAAACCTGCGGTAACTTGCGACATTCTCTAGCAATTACCTAAGTCATTTCCTTCTACATATTTTCATACTTAGGGTTTTATTTCATTTGATATAATTATTTAAAGTCATTCCATATTGTCTTAGCATAGCTTCTAGCATTTTAGCCCTCTTATATTAGATTAGTTATTGTTATACTTTCTTATAGTTTAGTTTAATTTTAGTTAATCATATTCCCATAATTAAATGTTCACATTCATCTTCTTCATTTGATTGATGATATTGAAAGGAGATTGGTTGTCTTTTTATTTCCCCTTACTTAGTACAATCTTTTTCTGCACTTGAATTGGAACATGAGTTTATGTAACATGTATTTTGGGCTGATTTTGTGCATTTGGGGTTGCTTTTGCATGGCTACTGCCTTGAGGCATGATAGAGGGATGAGAAGAACTTGCATTAGATGACTTCCCCTCATATCTATTCATATTTTTAGACCTCATGTTGTCTTCCACACCTTGAGGAGGAGCTTGATTAATCCCACATAAATCTTCAGCTTGTCAGTTCACAAGTGTAGTCTCACTTGGAGGTGCTTCTTGAGTAGTTGTTTGCTACTGATTTTCTTCTTCATTTGTCTCTTGAGATGCACCAGTGCTTTCTACCATTAAGGATTGATTTAGAGCATCATTGAAACATGTTTCTTGATTATGGGGTTTACCACAAGGGAAACATCATTCATATTCTGATGCCAAGTTTTTTTGAGTTGGAACCAAGGCCCTAGATGTTGAAGTTGTGTTAGAATTATATGGTTGAAAAGGTCTAGCGGGAGGAGGTTTTCCTTGGCTCTGATTAGCAGCTTGGGTAGGATGTCTATAAGGTTGGTATGGAGGCTTATTGGGTTGGAACTAAGGCTGATAAAGCCTAGAATTTTAAGCTTATTACCTCTTAATTATTACCAACTCATTTCCTAGATTCTGTAATTGCTTCATGACTTCTTGGAGTTCATTTGAGGTGTTAGAATAATAAGTAGAAGCTTCATTGGAACTCTAATTTTTTAGAGCACAAATAGAAGCTAATGTAGGTGCTTGGCTAAAACTTGGATTCCCCATTTATGGATAAATACGCATAGGTGGCCTACATGAATGTTTGGCTGCTTAAATTAGGAAATTCTTGGCCCTAATGGCTATGTTATAAGCTCCTAGTAATGTTATCCATCCCATAGACTATATCATCATAGCTATATCATAATTAAGAGCTTTGAGGAAATAAAGAAAATCACCTTTAGCAGTTGGTCTTATGGTCATTGGAATCTTGTCCCAAGTTCTTTGGAATCTGAAATTGAAATCAACCATTTGTTCATTTGGTGCTCTCTTGATTATGGTCAATTGTTCCAATAAATACATATTATCTTCCCTTTCTCTGAACTATTTACAAAGAGTTGTGCATAATTGATCCCAATTCTGAATTGATCCTACTACTAATATTTTGAACCATTGCAAATATTTTCCTTTGAAAGAAGAAGCTAACAGCTTTATTTCCACGTCTATCTCAACAACTTCATGTATGGTGCATACATTTGCAAGTTCTTGGATGTGATCAATTGGTGTTGTATGATTTTCTCCAGTGAAATATGGGATTTTCTTCAATGTTGCCACTAGAATAGGATTTTGTGCATTGAGGGCAAGTGGAGTGTTGCCCATGAAGTTGAAAAATGGATTTGGAGGTGGTTGTTGATCCATTTTAATTGGTCTAAGAACTCTGGTTGATTGAATGAATGGCCTACCAAGTGGAGGAGTTGACAATGTCTTATTTGGTGGGGATGGATACCTTTGAACTCTTCTCTCTCTTATTCCTCTACTTGTAGAAAGTTGTAAGTATTTAAAAACACCCTCTTCTCTTGTTCTTGACCTTGTTTGAATTCTTCTCATAGTATGAGACACTTACTACTGAAACTAGTAGATTTTATTGTTAGTATTCACCAGATGTGTTGCGGTGGACCTTAGATTACTTAAGTCTTCAACTCTGCTCAACTTTAAGTAATCAAATTTATTTATTGGAGTTGATCACATGCATTACTTCCTCTTGTTTATCGGAGTTTAAAATTACTAATACTTAATTCTTCCAACTTGACCCCATTTGAAGTAAGTTTTATAACTTGAAGTAATTGGATTACTTGAAGTAAGTCTTTAGCTTGAAGTAATAAGTATTACTTGAAGTAATGACACAACTTGAAGTTATCGTAGTTTAGAAGTGTAATTACTTAAGTCTTCTCCTTTTCACAACTTGGAGTAATTCTTTCCTTTTCACACCACTTGAAGTAATTCTTTCAACTTGACTTGACTTAAAGTAAGTCTTACAACTTGAAATAATGAGATAACTTAGAGTAAGACAACTTACTTCTTCTTCTTTCTATCGGAGTTTCCAACATGATTTACTTAAAATTTTCTTTTGTTGTGAGTTTCCAAAACTAAAACTTCTTCCATTTGCCAAGAACACATCAACTTAGCAAAAAATGAAAATATTTGACTTCTTATGATGTCCCACCCAGCATGTCATAGCTTTTATCACCGAATCACAACACCCTCTGATTGTTTAGCATGTGATTTTGTTAAGGAAATCCGTGTAACTAGGTAACATGGAGTTGCTTCAAGGTGTGGACCTTGTAAATGAAGCAACTCTCTAGAGAACATTGGTTCCTCTTCCTAAACTAATGCAAAACTACCTCTAATGAAGGAAATCCAGTATTTAAACCTATTCAATCAATTCCAAGGGACCAGGGAGAGAGAAATAACATAAAATAAAACAAATCCTACATTAAAGGAGGTGATAGCACTAAGAGAAGGGTGTGGTAATCTCTCTAATTGGTGAAAATGGAATAAAAATGTAGAGCAAAGAGGGTGGAAGCAATCACCATAGTCTAGTAACAACACTCAAATTACCATTTATGCAGCAATAATAGACCCTGAAAGATAAATAAATTTGGCACAATGCAGTTGTAACTGAAATAAAGAGGTAAGGAAAAGCAAGAAACAAAAGCAAGGGAAGAAAACATCCACAAGACTTAAGCTTATTACTTCATAGATATATACATTTCATTTCATTACAAGAGAAAGTTTGGGATCATCATGCAAGATGTCTATAGTGGAGGCCTGCAACACATTATTTTTCCTAAAGAAAATTTGACAGAGCTTCGCTACAATGAGAATCCCCCCTTTTTAAATGAAAGGGCCTTGCACTTTATAGAATTGAGTGGGAAGGAGAGAGAAAATGTAAATCTTGAATGCATGCCTCCCTCCACCTACCAATAATGGGACACCTACACAGCCCATCCTTCTTGTAATCTTACATTCAAGAGAACAAATTGGATTCCATACTCTATTAATGGTGGTAAACGGATGTACAGTACATTTGATTATAGGATAAGTTTTTCCATTTTTGGCAGCCATTCACTCATCAAAACTATAAATTGAAGTTGTTGGTGTGTAGAGGGCTTTGGGGTATTTTTGGAAATCTAATTTTGTGTGAAATAGAGCTCCCAGCTGAAAATTATGGTCGTTTGAAGTTTTGTAGTTTTACGGGAAACCAAGCAGTCATTTCTTATAACTTTATGTTCATTGTGGAAATATGACCCCCTGTTACTTCAAATTTCTTATCAGACCTCCAAGACTGATTTACTTTATGTTTTGAGAAGTCAAGTGGTGCCAAATCACCACACTACTTGACTTGGTCTTGGTCTTCCTTGCGTGGCTTGGAATGTTTATTACTTACATTGGGGTTGTAGACACCAAATTTGTGTCTTACGACCCCTTGTGACCCGCATCCCATTTCGCAACCTAACCTCATTACCTAAACCTTACACAATTATTGATTAATTACCCTTGTAATTGATAAATCCCCATCACCTCACCTACCACCTCATTTTGCCACCTCATCATGACCTATCCCTAATCCTAAACTAACCTAATTAAGACCTAAAACTTGTCTATACCTACACCCATGACTAATGACCCCTTTCTCGCACCCAAAACCGACCTTCTAGTCACTTGACCAAGCCCGCAACTAATCTCTCGAGGAGAAAAGCAGGGAAGGTGGGCTATTTTACTAAAATAGCCTACTTTTTCCTTATCGATGCCGGTTCCTACTCGACCGCCGTCGGTTACGTAACCGCCATCGGTTCCCTGTAAATGGCCTCCCCAAACCAAAAACAAGGGACCGGAATTTTATTTTTGGATCAGAGGAAAGGATTCTTTGAATCAAAAAAAAAAAAGAGCATCAGGAGCGATCAAGAGAACCCGGATCTTTACTTAACTGAGCATAGACAAGTGAAGAGACAAGGAGAGTAAGCCAAGGACTGCAACTGGATACCAGAGCCCTGTGATACTCAGCTGATTTGATCTGCTGTGTGCCAGACCATCCTACCTCAGTTCTGCCTTTGCCATCGGAGCTCTTGGACCTGCATCTCCATGAATAATCAGTAAGTTACATCTTGCATGTCCTCTTTAATAACATTTCTTCAACTTTTTGAATCATAAGTCCCCACAAATCCATTCTTGGATCCACTACCCAACGTGTCATTGCATCTAACTGTCATTCATCTACCTCTCATCACCCTATTTCCTAATATCACCTATATACAGCCCTACAAATAACACAACTACCAAATAACACCACCACCCCACAAAACAACTAACCTTCAGATCCTAGACTCTACCGATATCGGTCATCAGTAACCGCCATCGGTTATCAATAACCGGCATCGGTTATCAATAACCAGCATCGGTTATCAATAACCGGCATCGGTTATACTGACTATAACCAATAACCAGCCTTTCCCCTACCCAGTTCAACAAAGCAATTTAATTGATATCTTATAGTCTTTTGTGTTAATTCATATTAGCAGGGGAACTGACCACCTTCGAAAGGAAGTTCTATATTTCCTGGGCCCAAGGCAGTTTCCTCATTTATTGTCTAATTAAAATCTTGTGGTCTTGTGTTCTTATTTGTAGGTAGTCCTTCCAAGACAAAAAGGAGTTCTTCGCAGTCAGCCTGATCTTTCTCTACGGTATGCGCACATCATCTCGACATTCTACAGGTATTCCTCCTAGCCCCAACCCTTATCTGTTTCTAAAAGGAACGAAACATTCCGAGTGAAACAGGGGTGTGGGCCAACTTGCCCTTTAACATGCTTCATATCTCGCTTCACAACTCGTCCTGGTGAATCATTGCATTCTTGCATCAGGATTCACTACCACTGTAACTTGGTCCTTACCCCTCTATGTGGTCTTTAGAGTTAAACCCTTCTTAGCTTGGCATTTGAAGCTTCTCCAACTCGAGTCTCCACCTCCGTAAGTACCACTTCACATTACAATGAATCACCATCTCATCCTTTTATTAGGTTTTACACCTACTTCTTCTTGCAAACACACCACCCATGTCGAGTTGAATTCATCTAAAAAACCCCTTTGCATGCCCCCTTATCTTTTTCATTTTACTGATTGGCTTGGCCTTTCTAACATTCTAACTCACCACATTATGTGGTGTTTGAAACTGCTCTTACTTGTGTTGAAAGCTCCCCTCACTACTTAAGTCATCTCTAGGCCAAACACCAATTTCCCTTTTTTGTGGTGATTTTAATGTCTTTTACTTCGCAAATCAAGGGTCACATGACATAAGAATTCACCCCCAACATCCCCACAACTCATTGGCCCCCGCGTTTAGCTCACCATGTTTTGTGGTGTTCTAAACCACTTTTACTTCTTCATTTGGGAGGCATTACTTGCAAGTAATCCCCTCCATGATCACCAAAATTCATCGCCCACCCGAGTTTCCTTCATCATTCCCCAGAAAACTCCACTCTGACTCACCCAAGGCCTATTTCTTCTTGACTCAAATGAGCTCTTTCTGTGCCGAGTCACCTCCTGTCAACCCGCCGAGCTCATCCAAACTCCCTGGCCCTAGCTCAATCCTAACTCGGGTCTTAACTCATTATTGAGCTCATCCCAATTTTTGATCTTTCCTACCAAGTCTCCAACTCACCTCAACTCCTACATCTTCTGACACCTTCAACTCACCCTACGACATTGAACCCCAACCTTACCGATGCCTCACTCAACCTTCGTTGAGCCACTACGTGTCAACTCACTATGGCGATTTCTCTTCCACTTAGCTTTCCGAGTAGCTCAGTGAGCTCTCCTCCAATGTGTACACCCTTATAGCTTGACAGAGCTATTTTCTAGCATACCCACCAGCTCAGAAGAGTTGGTTGGGATCCTTACCAAATTTTGACCCCTCCACACTACCCTTCTAATTTTTTGGAAATTTTTCAAATCCTTCTGGAACCAGAAGGCTGAGGGGTGTAATGGAATACCTTGAAGCCATTTTTTTTACCTTTTTCCACTCGTCACCCATTTTTAGCTAGATGCAGGCCCACGAGGCCCACTTTTCTTCTTTTCCAAGTTGATCCTTAGGCTTTGAAACCCAAAAGAGGAAAAAATCCTCTTGCGACTCCAAATCTCTGAAACTACTAAACATGCTCCCAAAACCCAAGAAACATGGAAATCTACCTCAAATCTCAATTTCATCCTGATGACATGGCAAGTGCTTAAGTGCTAGGCCCCCTAGTTGTCCATTTCACCTGAGGGGGTTAAAATGGATAATGGTAAGCTTCAAGACAAAACCATAGGTAAAAATATCTGAAATGGTAGAAACCATAACAAAGACAAGACATACAATGACCAAGAGGAACACGATTAACCTGTGTCGTAATAGGTGAAGAATGTGAATATATAATAATGGTATGATTAATATATCTACCAGTAGATGAAATGCTTAATATGATTTAGACTCACTTTTCCATTTTTGATTCACAAACAGTGCTTTAAGGAACAATTTGATACTGAGTTTTATTTGATTTTTATGCTTTTAATTTTTCTGAATATTGGTGGATGAGGATTATAAATGAACTCATGAAGAAAGGGTTCCATATTTATTAAAGTTGAATGGTCCTAAAATATGACATTTGGGCAAACGAAATCCAAGTCAAGAGAGGGAATATGAAGATTCGATAATTCTTGAATTACGAGGCTTAGGTGAATAAGGTCCAAGTCAAAGGAGGAAATCTAAAGATGTGATAAGTCCTGCAATATGAGACTTAGGTGGATAGGTTCCAAGTCAAAGGATGTGTGATTAGATAAGTCTTTGATGGGATCAAAAGGCCTATGCGATGTTGAAATAATATTATTGATGTGAGGAATATTTTGAGATTCACATTCACCTATGAGTGAATGAGTGTGATTTCATGTCACGCAATTCTTCATCCCTATGTGTGCTCCACACGCTATCTTCCAAAAATAGCTCTTATCCAAAAAAACGGCTAAGTCCTGAGCCAAATTATTTTGGCACGTATTTCCTTCCCTATATTTTTGCGCCTTCAAATGCACCTTGTTCCCCCATGTGCATCCTTTGTGTATCTTCTCCTTAGAGCAACATTATGTCTTCTCAATAAGAAGTACGTAAGCAAGCCTATTCTTTTGCCTTTCTTCTCTCTTACTCGCATTGTTGTTAGACTACTTGCAAACTAGTCATCTCCAACATTCTACCATTTTTCCTCCAATATTTCCAGCACATATCTCTAAATATGTTGAACACACATTGGAAAGAAGTTGAGGGGACATCAAGAAGCATTTCCAACATTGGATGTGTCTCAGTACAACATTTCTAGGTTGGGGGTGTTTTTGAATTCCTATAAAAAAAATTGTATATTTTGAATAGATTCAAAGCTTTGGTCTGGTTAAATACATATTTTCATAAAGATTTGATTGTAATAATTATTACAATAGATTTCCTTTACAAAAGCTTTCATTGAGGATTTCCTCTCAACTTATCCCTATGGATTTACCTGAGAAGGATTCGGAGGAAGTTTCTGCTATAGTGTTTTGTTATCATTTCTTTGTTTATTAATTTTGTAAGGAAAGTTCATTACATTCAAAATTCAATATTGGTTATACATGAACAAAGATTCTGTGAAAATTTTCTTCTCTGCCTATCCTTGTGGATTTGCATGGGAAGTTAGTTTTAGAAGCTTCTGTGTCTGTGTTTGATTTACATTTCTTCATTAGAAATCTTTTGCATCCATAGTTACAAATAGGAAAAAAAATGTTTTATTAGATTAATCAAATCTTATGCACATGGAAATAGCCACATCTGACTATTTCTCTATTTAGTTTAATTTGCATTAGAATAGATGTAATTTCATTTAATTAGAAGAATCTAGTTTGTCTGTGCACATTTATTTTGTTTCCAGTAAACATAAATACAAAAAAATTAGATTAGTTTAATTAGTTTGCTTTTCTTTTTCTTTTCCCTTCTCATTTAAAATCATTGAGAAGCCCAAAAATAAATAGATTAGCTTTGTTTCTTGGTTTAATTAATTACCTTTCATTTGTTAACTAGTTGGAAACATGTAGATTTAATTAAATTTAAGGAAAGTAGTTGAAATGATTTAATTTAAATATGTTTGTTTCCATTTGTTAATTAGGAATATAGAGTTAATTGGAAAGGAATTAATATAACTCCTCATGTATCCCTAGTTGGCTTAGGATTGACCTTACCCTCTTGTGCTTTCTTTATGAGTTTGTTTGTTTCTTTGTTTTAGTATTTTGCATATCCCACATGACCATTCAAGGCCCTACACACAGAGATTTGGTGTGTGACCCACGAGTGCATCAACCAAACCTAGAACCACAATTGACTGACATTGACCAAGGCCTTACACACCTTGTTTTCTAGACTACCCCACTTCCATCCGTGATTATCTCATAATTGACGTCCTTGAACGTTGAAGTAGACAACGCTTACATGTTCTGGCATAGTCAAACAGGTCAAGATTAGACTCCACAATTCACCCATTTGTCTTATTCACATGTTTCCTCCCACACCTCCATGACCTTGATTGGAGACTTCTACGAGATAAATGTAGGACAGTTCCCCCACATTCCATAGCTTGTTCAAAGGGTGTTTGGTTACACTGACATTGATAGACTCCTTCGTGTTTCCATTCTCCTTGATTGTTCCATTTCACCCACCCAAGTGAGGCAAGAATTAATTTATTTAAACAAGCAGATCCCTATAGTGTCTGTCGAGGAAATTCAATTTCCTTGATTACTCGTTAGCCACTTTCACCCATTTTCATTCATTTCACTTATGCACCATATTTATCCGTTCCAGAGTCACGTGTTGATTCTTAGATGTACAAAATTTGTGAACCTGACGTGAAGGTCTAATTATTTTTCATTTCCTTTATTTCTTTCTTCTTCCATCCATCCTTGTCCTCTCCCATTATTCTGTGGGTATTTTTATAACCCCCCTAAATATGTCATTTCAGGAATATGACAAACCCATCCTGGGTCTTGAGGCATATTATTACTGTTATCCAAAATTCACCCCAAGGTAATTTTGATAGTAATGCATAATTTCTTCATGCTTGAGAAAGAAGAAATGGTTTGAAGCCTAATATCAGGTTTTGAAGGATCCCTTGGATTTTCTCTAACTTCCCTATCCAAAGAAAAATCCAAGGAGTTAGTGCAAAATTGCAAAAATTAGAAAAAATGAAGTCAAGAGCCTATTTTAGTGCAAATCAGGTCTAAGGGCTACCAATGGAACCAATGTGGGTCATACCAAGGCTTGTTGTACCAAATTCAAAGCTGAAACACTAAGGTAATAGTGGTTTGTGAACAAATCATATCAGTGCATCCCAGGATGCATAGGAAAACATGGGACAGTCGGCCCAAAATCACAGATTTCGTCGCACGAGAAAGAAACTTATTGTATTATAGAGATGGTGGAAAAAAGTGTCTGAGACAGTTAGGCTAAAAAAATCCGCAATAGCCGCAACCAAGGGAAATGTGAAAAAGGTAGAATTTTTTATCCCGTGCAGTCTGCAAAACAACTAGGACAAAGGTACACGCGGGACCTAAAAATCTGAAATCACTGTACTCAAAGCAAAGCGGGTTGAGCAGAATTCATTGACCCTCACGACCTAATCAACAAAGGACGCGCGGGACAGAAAAATATTGAATTGGGTGATGCGGAAGAAGGAGGCTTGGATGGTCCGAGTCCCACATGGAAATGAGTTCCCTGAAAACCCACAATACAAAGGAAAAGTCAACGCCTGACCCCTAAACTTCAAATGGTCATAATTTTTGACCTAGAGCTCTGATTTTAATGAGGTAGGTTGGTGAAATTAAAAGAAACATATCCAACTCCAAGAAATTAAATTCCTAGTCCCGTCAAAGACAAGAAATCCCTGGCAAACTCAAAATGGCTGCTCACACTCAGAAATCCATAACTTTTGAAATTATCAACGAAATCACACAAAATTGGTCTCGTTGGAATCATGATTCTGAGTCTGATGCACAAAAACAAATAAATGCAAAAATTAATGAAGTTTTAATAATAATTTTTTTGAAACTGTGGCCACATTCAGAACACTTATTTTATTGGTGGTTGTGAGAACATTTAATGAAGCATGGGCATACATTTTTCATTGCTGCGAGACAACATGGGGAGCCTTTTGTAAGAAATAAACCATCATTGCATCTCATTTATGATATCTTTTAAGTGGTTGGAAGGTATATTTCAGGATTTTCATTTCTCCATTTCTCTCCTCTTAGAACTCTATAAATAAGAATGTTGGGCTCATTGTAAAGGGAGAGAGTTTTTTTGTGTAGCAAAACTCTATCAAAATTCATTTTGTGAAGCCAATGTATTGTAGGTCCTTATAGTGGACTCCTTACATGGTGATCCAAGCCCTTATTTTGTAATAGATTGAATTTTGCATATCAATGAAGCAATACATGCAAGTTTGTGGATGTATCTTCCCCTGTTGTGTTTGTTTGCATTCTTCTTGCCCTTTCAAACTCATTGCAAATATATTGTGTCTATTTATTATCTTGCAGGGATTTATTATCATTGTGTGCATGAAACCTTGTTGTGAATGTAGTTACTAAACCGTGGAGAACCATCATCACCCCTTCTAGTATGCACTTTGTTTTTATTTTTCACACATTTGAAGACTATTCTCATTCCCTTCTTTTCTGGTGTATCACCGTTGTTAGTGTAGGCTTTACTTTCATGCACTCTCTCTCTCTCTCCCTGGTCCCTTGGAAAGTTAGATTATGATAAGATAGTTTTGCTTACATTAGATTAGATTGTGGCAGGTAGTTTAGGAGTAAGAATTAAACTTTCTATGGAGGGTCTATCTCAAACCTAGCAAGTCCCACAGTTTGAGAGATAACACCAATGTTTCCCAATCACATTGTGAGCTCAGGGATCACACGCTTACAAAAATCTCAAGGGTGTTACTGATTTAGCGATCAACAGGACCTTTCACATCACTATGCGTCATGTACATAGTCATCCTTAGTATATAGGTGAATTAATAACTATGATTCATCGTGAATTTACCTTCAACTTATATTGCTCCTACTCAAGGTGTAAACAACATCTCCTCAATCAAGATTCGATGAGTTTTATTTCAACCTGAGGAATAGCCCGTATAACAAGGTCTAAAGCATGACATTCAAATAAAATGACATTAAAGTCTAGATGCCCAAAACATATCATGCCATAATTGGACATCATTTTAAGAATAAAAAGAATTACAAGATTCAACATGCAAATCGTTCAGAGATATACAATCACATCCCACTTGTTGAAAACAAGTATGAAATAATCTTGCAAATATCATTCTTTACCATACCAGTCCTTATATTTTAGATACCATAAGATTTACATTTTTCTCTAGCTATCTTGAGAACAACGATACTAATTTTCATTCTTTAAGTTAGGAAATAAATCCAAACATGATTAACATCCTAAGGATCAATGCATAATAGGACATCACGTACCACATGATTCCCAGATCTAGACTCGAAAAAATTATCACCTAAGATATATATTGTCATGCACCATTCTACAACATAAGAAATAATTTCATAAATATATGTGGATATGAGTTAGATGCAGCTAATAGCTCTCCCAATCCATTCATTATGTCATTAGAGGTTGAAAGAGCAATGTAAAGATCCAATACCATTTTTCAGACATTATGGTAATGTGCCCTTGATGTAATTTCTACCTCCTTCTTATTTTTATTGAAGTGTCCCTATTTTTGGCGTTATCTATCTTACCTTCATTAGGAACATTAGGTAATAACAATCTCAGATGCTTTATGAAAAAATTTACCACAATTGGTACATGTGCCATCTAGAACTTGCATGTCTCAAATTTTTATTATTCCTAGGATTGAACTTAGATTTAAAGTTTGATTTTGGATTAGTATTACCTATTACTCCTTATTTTTACAATGATTCCCTAATACCTCGGAGAACAATTCCTAAGAGACATTTTATTTTGGAGTCAAATGTTCTTCATTAATCTTTCTTTTCGATATGTGTAAAGAATAAAAGGTATGCTAAATTACGCCCCTGCAAATTCTTATTCATTTTGCACCATATTAGCCTCACATTCCTAAAATAGAAATCCCCATTTCTATAGGGTCGTCCATGAATATTAATCCTGAATGCATAAAATAGAACAACTATATCTTGAAATAATTCAAAATTAGCACCCATCTGAATTATGCCTTACATTTTCTTAATGCTTACATAGATATTTAACTACCTTTTCATCAAAGTTCAAATTGAAGGGGGTTATAAAAAGCCATATCCATGCATTATTTTAGTTATCATTAGAAAGAGTTACTACCTTCATGGGACATAGTTGTAGCTAATTGATTTTCCCTATGACCCTAGTTGGAGATTGCTCTTAATGTGGTACTACTATATGCAATAAGCCTTAATTCATTCGTTTAAGCAACTCATTTTAAAAGGATGAACATAGAGCCTCTTGGTATTTTTGGAAAAAGATACCCAATATTTCATGATTAACTTGTATCATAGAATGGCTTTATTTTAAGACACCGCTAACAATGAATCTCACCAGCTTCCATTGCCATTAAGAGATGAATGTTAAGTCCTCTACTCCTCGGAAATTGCTCCATAGTTAGTTTCATTAAACAAATCTCTGAGACTTTATCCTTCATTGGAGAAATTAGAAAAACTATCCAGGAGGTTAAAAAGATTCCTAAATTAGGGAGCTAAAATTAGTGACTTACGTGTGTTCTCTCTACAGTTGACCAAATGGCGATTTACAGATGGAAGAAAATAGAATGTAAGAAAATTTTAAAAATAAAGAGATTTTTTAACTCCTTGTCAACCTAATTAAAACATACTCTAAACAAGGTATGAACAAAAAAAGAGGCTGTAAATAAAATCAATAGGCCACGAGAGGCCTTAATAGGAAATAAGAAAAAAGTTGAAGACACTTTCTCAAATTAGGGGTAAAAGTTGATAGAACAAGGAGGTAAAAATGTTCTCATACCTCGATTATGGAAACATTTGCAAGATATAAGCGAGGATATGATAAATGTATCATTGGTTGTAGAAACCACAATACATATGAATAGAATTCTACGATATTTTTAATAATCTCTTAGTGTCCCATGCAAATAAACAAGATAAAATCCACTAATACAAAGTAAGTACCACCAAAAAAAAAAATTCAGTAAGATAAGTAAGTAGGTTGCTATGGGAACAAAGTAAATGTTCCCAGAAGCACATAAGGACAATATGTGAGATAGAGGAAGTCTACCTACTTTTAAAGAAAATAATCCAAAATATATGAGGAAGTTCATGAAACAATATGTGATAAATGAAATCCATGAGACCAAGTGAAGTCCATCGGAACTTAGGAAAATATTATTACATACATCAGTTGATAAGTCCATAAGATGAAAAGCAACACAGACCGGGAGATCTGAAATTAGAATCTATGTCTGTTGAGTTGTGGAGCTCAATTTGCTTCATGGATTAACATGCAATATGAAACTTATCTGGAAAATACAGTAACTGACATCGGTTAAGGGGGATTGGCATCGGTCACCTATGACCGACATCAGTCATCAGGAAAAGGAGGAACTAACAGCAGTTAGGTCTAACCGACGTCGGTTACCTGTGTGATGGATGTTTTAATTAACTCTCAGGAATCAGATCTATTTTTAGCATTAAAGTATAGATCTATTGATTGTAATTACATGGCTAAGTTCCCTAAGTCTATAAATGACTATATAAGCATGAAAAGCTAGGGTTTAGAAGTAGAGGTAGATTATCAAAGAATTAGCAAAAACTGATGAAAAAGGTTGGTGAGAGAGAATTCTTGGTGGAAGAAGTAAAAAGCTTGAAGAAAGAAAGTACTGAACATCTGAGAGGTGTGGAAGATTGTAAATCTTCATTGTATATCTTGTCAAAGCTTTGGATAATAGATTGGCTTATTTCTTGGTGGACGTAGCCCACACTAGGTGAACCACGTTAAATCTGGTGTTGATTTATGTCTCTTGTTTTGTATAATTCTTCTGGTATAATATCCACTTTTCATTTGCATGTATGTTTAGATCTGATATATTATCTGTACAACCATTGTGCTAACCCCCAACAACTGGTATCAGAGCTTTGTTTGAGGGTTTTGTGTGTTGACAAGATTTACTCACAGAGGGTTTTTTGATTGAGTTGGGAGCTACAACAATGGCAGAAGAAAACAAATACAAGGTAGAGAAAGTTTGATAGTCTAAAATTATCAATTATGGAAGATGTAGATTGAGGATTATCTGTATCAAAGAGATTTGTATTTACCGTTGGATGAGAATTCTAGACCTACGAAGATGACTGATGAAGAATGGAAGATTCTTGATAGAAAGGCTTTGGGATCTATAAGATTGAGCCTGGCGGGATCTGGAAGCATCTGTGGCTTCCAATATTATAGAAGCGGCTTCTACGGTAGACTTAATGAAATCTCTTGCTAATTTATATGAAAAACCTAGTGCTTCAAATAAAGTTTATTTGATGAAGAAACTATTTAGTTCTAAGATGCATGAAGGTGAATCTGCACCTCTATTCATTTGAATGATTTCTGATCTATTATAAATCAGTTAAAATCGGTTGTTATACCGTTTGATGATGAAGTAAAAGCACTTTTATTCTTATGTTCTTTGCCTGATAGTTGGGATAACTTGGTAATGGATGTTAGTAATACAGCATCTGCTAATAATATTTTGAAGTTTGATGATGTGGTTAGTATAATCTTGAATGAAGAAATTTGTAGGAAAATTACAAAGGAATCATCATCTGGAAATGCTTTTGAATGTAGAAAGCAGGGGTAGGCAGAAGGAGAGATCCAAGAGTAAGAGTAATGGGAAATCAAAGTCAAGGGATAAGCATATCTAAATCCAGAAGTAAGGGAATTACTTGTTGGAAATGTGGAAAGAAAGGACATGCAAAGAAATATTGTTGGTCAAAGGATAAAGAGAACCAACAACCAGACAAAGGTAAAGAGGAAAATCTTGCTTGCATCAGAGGTAATGCAAGATGATCTTATTCTTTCTTTAGATAATAGAATTGAATCATGGGTTTTAGATTCAGGAGCTTCTTTCCATGCAACCCCTAATAAGGGTTATTTCAGAAATTATGTCCAGGGAAATTTTGGGCATGTTTATTTGGGTGATGATGAACCTTGCAGTATTACTGGTAAAGGGGAAGTTCATCTAAAATTGTAGAATGGAAATACATGGGTATTGAAATATGTGAGGCATGTGCCAAGCCTCAAGAGGAATCTTATTTCTGCAGGGAAACTAGGTGAATCTGGTTGCATGGTTACTTTTACAGGAGACTCTTGGAAAGTCACCAAGGGTGATTTTGTTGTGGAAAGAGGTAAGAAGGTAGGAACGTTATATTTATCTACCTGTATTACTGAATTCATTTTCTACATTATCTACTTTAGATTCAGATGCATGCATGTGGCATAATCATGTTGGGTCATATGAGTCAAAAAGGAATGCAGATCTTAAAGGCTAAGGGTAAGTTATCAGATTTGAAAGATTTAGATCTTGATTTCTGTGAGCATTATATCTTTGGAAAGTAAAAGAGAGTGAGATTTCTCAAAGTTGGGGCAACTAAGAAGGAGCAAAAATTGGAGCTTGTACACTCAGATGTGTGGGGACCAGCTCAGGTAGCTTCTCGTGGAGGATCTCAGTATTATGTTACTTTCATTGATGATGCTACAAGAAAGGTATGGGTTTATTGTATTAAACGTAAATCTGATGTTTTTGAGACTTTTAAAAGATGGAAAGCCCTTGTTGAGAATGAATCAAATTCTAAGTTAAAGTTCCTTAGATTTGACAATGGTGGTGAATATTGTAGCAAGGCTTTCAATTATTATTGTTCAGTGAATGGGATACGTAGAGAAAGAATGGTTCCAAGAACACCACAAGAGAATGGTGTTGCAGAAAGAATGAACAGGACAATCATGGAACATGCTAGAAGTATGAGAATACATTCTAGATTGCCCTTGCAGTTTTGGGAAGAAGCAGTTGATACAACAGTTTATTTGATTAACCGTGGGCCTTCAAGTTCACTAGATGGAGGAATACCAGAGGAAGATTGGACTGGAAAAGAGGTAGATCTTTCTTTTCTTAAATTTTTTGGTTCAGAAGCTTTTGTGCATGTTGATAAGGAAAATAGGAAAAAAGTTGGATGCAAAATCCAAGAGATGCACTTTCATTGGTTATGGATCTGGTGATTTCAGTTTCTGTTTTTGGGATTTAGAGAATTCTAAAATTATTAAGAGTCGTGATGTTGAATGGAATGAAAATAGAATGTACAGGGATCAAATTTTGGTACCCAAGGATGAGAACGGGTTGAGAAGTTTTATTGAATGAAAATGAACTCTCAGATTTGAAAAGTAATACCTGACAGGGTTACACAGTAATCGATGGTCAGTTGACCCCTGACCGACATCGGTCAGATGAACCGGTATCAGTTACAGAGAATCCAAACCGACATCGATTAGTAGAACCAACGTCGGTTAGAGGTGACCGGCGTCGGTCACTATCAGAATTTGGATACAAATGTCCAGGAGGCCCAGATTGAGCCTCTAGTACCCCAAACTCCTGTGAGAAGGTCACAAAGGGTAAGTAAACCTCCAGAAATATTTACACCTTCTCTATTTTATTTATTATTGACTGATAATGGTGAACCAGAGAGCTTTGAAGAAGCAATGCAGGATAAGACCCATGTTCAAGTGGGAGCATGGCATGAATGAGGAGATGGATTCCTTAGAACAGAACCAAACTTGGGATTTGGTTAAGTTTCCAGCAGGTAAGAGGACATTGTAGAACAAGTGGGTTTATAGGATCAAGGAAGAAGAGGGTGGAAAGAAAAGGTACAAGGCAAGGCTTGTAGTAAAGGGATTTGCACAGAAAGCAGGTATTGACTTTGGTGAAATATTTTCTCTTGTTGTTAAGATGACTTCTATTCGTACCGTATTGAGTTTAATTGCAGTAGAAGATTTACATTTAGAGAAACTAGATGTGAGATCGGCTTTCCTTCATTCAGCAGTCGATTGAAGTCAAGGGTAAGGAGACACTTCAAATTAATTCCCCAATTATATATGAGGTTTGACTTCACATCCATTCCTGAGATGAATCCCATTTATGACACCTTCTGTATGTCATATTCTTATTTCAGGATCTATATTCAGGACTTATTTGGCTAATATCTCTGTTTATTAGCTAAACATTCCTCCTTTCGACCATTCAGTGTAGAACCTCCCTAGTTCTCTCTAGACCACTTCTATTGGCTTCGTAGGCTATCTATCAGTCACAATTGGTTATCCAGACCCCTCCCAACTCTCAATGAGTCTCTAATCACTTGCTAATCAAGTTTAACTAGCCTAAACCCTAGTTAACTAGCCTAAACCAAGCTTAACTAAGCCTAAAGCATGTTTATCCTAATCTAATCCTAAAGTTCTTTTTAGACTTTAGTCCCACATGCACCCAAAGTTCAAACTCTTCCATTTGGAAAACTATAAATACAAGGCTAAGCCTACCCATTCAACTTACACCTTCACACCTAGGATATCTTATTAACACTAAGAACACCTAGTTTTGGGATCCATTTGTATTAGCTTTAAGCTATAAGACATTTGATCTTAAACTTACTCCCTTCATTGATCTTGAGCTAATAACCTCCATTTGCATCCATAATCCAAGTTTTGAGTAAATAGAGAGAACCATTGGCCTTGAAGCCATTAATGGTGAGACTCCATTCTTGAAATCTTGAGAACCATAAAACAACTAATCACACCTTTGATTGCTAAGTTGATCTTTTTAGGTTCAATTTCTTAATTAAGTAATCTAAAGAGTAGAGAGTAGCTTTATCATGTTAGTTTATGTTTTAATCTAGTTCATACAATGATAGATGTTAGTTTCTTGTTTATCTCTTATCATGATGGCATAGTGTGATTAGCTTCATGCTTTGAGGTTATAGGTTTTAACTTCATTTCCATAGCATATGCTAATTTTCCATTGCATACATTTGGCATGCCCGGTGGGACACTTATGTCCATCCTCCATTAATGGAGGTCTTTTGAGTTTTTCAAAGTTTATTTTCAAGTTTTTGGATCAAATCACTTGTTATTTCCTCATTTCTATTTCTAACACTAGATAAATGACCTTCATTTGCATGTATTTTGTGGGTTTGATATAGAAATAGGACACTTTGACTAACAACTAACCTGTTTGCTCTTGAAAATTTGAAAATCTGCTATTGCAGGTTTTGCAAATACGTAGGTTTCATAGGGTGCACAGTATCTATTGAAAGGCATATGCATTTCTGGGTGTGCATATCCATCATTGTTACTATGTTTTTTTTGCGTGTGAAACATTTTTGTGATTTTTGCATAGTCATTTTACAGGGGTGCGTTTTGCATCATTTTGAGGCTCGTAACTACATCCATTCTGGGCACATAACTGTGACTATTTTGAACTAGGGGTGGAGTACCCATTGAACCATGCAATGTCAATAGAGGGGTGCATATGTGTCAAACTACATTCACCACCAATCTTCGGAGGCCATAACTTTTGCTCCCGAGCTCGAAACGACTCCATTTTTGTTGCGTTGGAAAGGTATTGAAGAGAACTACACAATGGAATCATAAAATTAGGATTTTGACTTACCAAAAATTTATGGTTTACATTATTAGGTAAATAGTCATTTTCTAACGTATCTTAAAGTTCAAAAAATTGTTTTCTTGGCCATTCTAACACTTTGAAATATTTTTGTAGCAACTAATCAGTTGTTTGCAGGGTTATTTTGGTTTTATTTTTGACTAAATTAGTTAAGTGTTTCATTTCTTAGCTTGAGCAAGGTTTGTAAAGTGTGTATGCTCTCTCCTCGCACCTTCAAAAGTGATCTTGGAGATCAAAAACACTTGCACAACTTTGTATCATATGTTAAAAACACTTGTTCTAAAAGATAAAGTAATTTTTATGTGATTTAGTAAGAATTTTCACACTGTGTATGCTCTTCCTTCGCACCTTTTGGTGATCTTAGGAATCAAAAGCAAGGTGTAAATTCCCTTTATTGATATCAATTTGCAATGGAAAATTACTAAACTCGTTATCTACAGGACCTAACGCTTGTCAAAGAAAGGTGTCAAAGACAAAAACACAAACCTTCTAATACACATGTTTCTTGCAGGTTGCCAAATGGTGTGCTACTTAAAACCACATTAAGTTAAGCAAGATAAAAAACACACCATATTCAAAACATTGTATTGTAGGTTTCGGAAAAGGGTACGTCCCTATCCGCTCAACTGGAACATAACCCCTTTGGCATAACGCCTTAAGCTATAACAATGGGGGTGGTTCCAGGAACCCTAAAGTAGTCCACCACTGATGTAACCTCGTGGATGAAATAGGAAGCACCTCCACTTACCCACTTGACTAGTTTTCCTTGTGAGTTAGAGTTACAAGTTGTCTGTATCGTGACCCCAGTAAGAGTACACGATGGATGCATTTAGTTTCCCACTGTGCTTGAAGGGGGTAAAGCTGAGATACTCCCAAATAGTCAGTGTGACTTTTTGGGTAAATCATGCACCCGCTCTTAGATAACTTTGTAACACCTAGTTGAGAGAACTTATTAAGGAGGCCATTTTATCTTGAGGCCCACTTTACTAGTCCTTTGTTGCGTCTTGGCCATCATGAAGTGATAACTTGTTTGGATTCAGAACCTTGTTTTTCGAACAAGGCAAAGAATCCACTTAAGTTGGATCTAAGTGCCTTTCATCATGGAAATTAGATGACGTTTCACTTAGCTTAGCTTCTTTCTCACCTTCGGACGAGGTGAAGCTCTGCCCAAGTGGCGCTTAGTTTATTTTCCATCTTTTGATCTACACCTTTGCATTCTTGTTTCCCATTTGGGGACAACAGAAGGCATCTTTTGGGAGTGTTGTCATAGATAGTGTTCACCACTTTTTTGTCTGTTTACGCTCATCCATGTTTGCGGCTGAGTTGTTAAACATCTAAAGTGTGTGGATGCGTCCTTATATCTTTGATGGCCACTTGATCTTGATTTCAAGATCATCATCATAGTTAGGATTGATTCATCATTTGATCTCCCTTTGACGTGTTACCTTGTTTGCATTGTCTCGACACAATTAAGATACTTATGTCATGTTTTTTGTAAACGTGATCTAAGTATCCACATTGTGTGCATTACACTACACACATTTTAACACATCCTTAGTATACCTTGACTTGGTTTTACTTCAAACATTGTCCAAAATCTTGAAGAGGTGTCACTTACTTTGTTTGTGTCGTTTCGATACCACTTTGGCACTAATATCTCACTTCTCCATGAAGCTTGATAGACGTGTCCAATTGGTGTGGTTACGTGGCTTACATTTGTAAACCTCACCCTTTAACATTTTGGCCTTGTTGGTTGTTGAACGTGTCATTGTATCCTTTGATTGGGATTCACATCTACCCTTTGTTAATATTTACGCCTTGTTCATTTCGAGCTTGACGTAAATATTGACATTGTGTTGATCATCTTTGCATCAAACTATCACTTTGCACATGCATTTGCATAGGGTGTATTTCCTTGTTGATTGGCTTTGTGTTTCACACTTGCATGATTGTTCCTTGTGATTATTCATCTGAAAAAATTATTTTCTAGGACAATCCTTTTTGATCTCATCGAGATTGTGTCATCACAATGTCTATTTTCCTTAGACCTTCTTTAGAAAATCACGCACGCATCTCCATACTTACAAAATGTCTAGTTGGTTTCCTTATGCTACCCAAATTGACATGTCACTTCCTTCCCTTTGAAGGAGTTCCATCACACTATCTAGGTCTAGACATTCACACTTAAACAATGCCAACAATGACTGACTATCACATGGTTTCTCACACTTACAACAATATGGAACCTAGGTTTAGCAATTCAAATCAAAAGATTCCCATTACAACTAAACCTCATTTGGTTCTTCGTGTTAGAGAGCCCATCGGGTACCCTGTTCCCCACCTTCAGCTCATAGTCGGTGGTATGGTTTGGATGCTTCTGATCCAAATTATTATTCAGGTTCCCCCCACTCTTCTTCTTCTGATTCAGATCCAAACTACCATTCAGACTCCCACTCTTCTTCTGAAGACTCGGATCCCAACTATTGTTTGGATACCCCTAGATCAAATCTTGAATCACAGTCCTCCCTTCCTTCACAGGACCTTTATTCCAAATCACCTCAATGATGTCTTCCTCCTTTGAAGACTCATGTGACTCCAAGTTCCATCAATGAACATCTAATTTGGTTCTTGAGTCACGGTCCTCCCTTTCTTCGCAGGACCTCCTTCATCAGTCATCTCAATGACCTCTTCCTCATCGAAGAGTTCCATGACTCAGATTCCCTCTAGTCAATCATCTAATTCGACTCCTACATCACAACTTAATGAATGGCTATGTGATCCTACTTTCCAACCTACATTACATCATCTTCTAGAAAAATGACATAGGTCCAAATCCAAATCATCCATTCATGAGACATTTGCCTCCACCACCAATCCTACTTCCTCTCTTGAGTCATCTTCTTCTATCAATCAATATTCCTCCGCTTATCAGACCTATTTCTTCTATTCAACCTTCTATGGCCAAAGAAAAACAACCTCTACTGATTGATTTCTCTCAGAATGAAGAAACAATCAGACTACATGATGATATCCCTTTAGAGGATTGCAAACAAGGATTCTTTCTAGAACTTGATACGCTTGCGTATTGGGGAAAAGAAGTTGATCCTTTTCATCAGAACATAGAGGAAGAGCCTAAGGTCATGGAACTTGATTCTTCTTCTATTCCATCTTCACCTTCTTCTGAGCATGATGAGATGTCGGGGTCTAGCATTGAGCCATGGCCTATCTTCTCATTACCAAATCATTCTTATCTATCACCATTCCTCAATCAAAATCTTCTCACCTTGGGTCACCATTGAGTAGCCCATCATCTTCTTCTATCTTGGGGCCACCCCTAGGTAGCCCTCCATTTTCTACTTGTGGGTCACCTCCTGGTAGCCCATTCCCTTCTATTCTTGGGCCACATCCTAGTATCCCTTCATCCTCTTCTATCTATGGGATACCTCTGAGTAGTCCCTCCTCATCTATACTTGGGCCACATCCTAGCATCCCATTCGTCATAGTTCTTCTATTCTTGGGCCATGTCCTAGTAGCCCATCTTCTAATTTAGCCCAATTTATTCCATCTTAGGGCCATATCCTGGTAGCCCTTCGTCATCTTCTATTAGTGGCTCACCTCCTGGTAGCCCATCCTCTTCAATTCTTGGACCGTATCCTTTTCATCCATCACATATTTCTTCTATCAATGGTTGTGGAAAGCCCACAGTCATTTCTCACATCAGTTCTAAATGTCAACGTTCTCTTTCTTCTCCTTCTCAGGATCAGACAAGTCACACGTCAGCTTATAAGAAACCCAAACAGTTTCTTAATCAAGCTCAGATCAAAACTTCCAAGAGCTCTAAAGCTCCCAACAAATCAAACAATCTTAAGGTTAAAAATCAAACATGATTCAAGAACGCACATCAACGTAACCATCAAGTATGGCGCAAAGTGCATAAACCTCTGGATAGGGAACTCAAGATCCCGCATATGAAATCCATGTTTCAAGGATAAATCACAGTCATTTGTTGAGTACGAGCTCACCTCGATCATTGAGATCGGAGATAACATGACTCTTGATAAAAAAAATGCGCCTAGTCTCCCTTATCAAGGAAGTCACAAACATTGTTGTTGGATCTTATCACATGGAGTGACTTTGTTGGTCCCACCTTTCCAAAAACTATCAAAAATCTAAAAATAAAAAACAATTCAAAAATACAAAAACATTGAGAAAACACAAGAAAAATCAAAGGTACAAAGATCAAACATTGCAATCAGGTATTGCGTACACATGGATGTTTCTTTCTTCCCTTCCTTGTTCATTCTTCTGCAAGTCTTCCTACCATTTTCATCCCTTCGGTGATATTTTGGTTAGCCTATTCACATGCATTTTGTGACATTTATCTCTATGGTATCTGTTTGACCCTGGTCTTTTATCACCTTGGTAAATTAAAGAACGACTGACCTCTTAGAGATCCTATCACATTCAACATCTAATAAACTTGTTGCGAAGAAATTTTGGACATATTTGTTGACACTAGCCAATGTCATCATCACAATCACTTCCACCTCCTTCCATCAAGCCATCTGTGGTTCTTAACCCCTTGTCAAACAAGAGAGCTGAAATAAGTTTTTAGAAAGCAAAAGAATCAAAATCAATCAAAAAATCAAAAGCTAAAAGCTAAAAGAAAAAGTCAAATTGATATATAACTCTCTCTTGGGGTATTTCCAATAATCTCTATCAGGGCTATGGATTCCTGACTGGCAGTAGAGAAATGTTGTGATTAGAATCAAATACATCTCCGTCGGGGCTATGGATCCTGGCTGGCAGTGGAGCAATGTATGGCTATCCTTCCACCATCCATTCACAAAATCACCTTTCAAAATAAATCATTCCTACACATTGGCTAGGGTGTCTTCACTTGTTGTCTATTAAATCTTCCCTTCAAGAGGTAATTAAATTCCACGTGCACACACTGGATCTCTATGAGTAACAGGATTAGTATGTTACCAAGTGTCTTTTTTTGGACCTTGTTCAGACTCTTACTTTAGTCCTTATCTTGTCTCACAATTTGTGCCTTTGGCTAATCACTTCTTCATCGTGAGGCTTCTAAGCTACATTCATATCATTCACATCATTCTTCTACTTCATTCAGAACATCCATGTGTATAAGATTACTTTTTTTCCATGTTTTAGACACCTTTGTCCCCTTTCACAAAAACAATCTTCTCCTTCCTTTCTATCATGTGCTTTTAGGCCAACTTACGCTGGGGGCATCCTTGCTTCTTCCCAGCACTTCATTGGTTTACGTTCATCATCATGTTGAACCTATCCATAATGGCCTTGGGTCCCACTTCTACCTGTGAAGAGTTTTCCTTTGAATACTCCCACCTAATCGTTGGGGCATTTTTGCATCTTCACCTTTCTCATACGCACGTGGCCTTATGCCCTTGTACATCCCATCTATCGCTAGGGGCATCCATGCTTCCTTGTCTTCCTGTACATAGTTTCAGAAAACTTTCAAAATCATCAAAAACATTCAAATATGTTAGAAAAATCAAAACATTCAAATATGTTAGAAAAATAAAAAAATGTTCAAAAACATTCAAATATGTTAGAAAAATCATTCAAATATGTTAGAAAAAAAAACATTCAAATATGTTTTAGAAAACTTCTAAAAAATATAAATCATCCTACAAAATGTCACTCTTTGGTTCTCACTTATTCATGTGTGTGACTCACGGATCATCTTGATCTACCTCCATCAACAAAAGCTAGGTTGCTTACTTCGTCTGTACTCTGGGGCACAATGAGTTTCCTGGTACTGTTTCGTAGTGCACATTACTTTTTCATAGGACCCAAGTGTCCTCCATTATTCCCCTTGCATGTATCCTTGCTTGGGGCACCATCATTAACCCTTGTCATTAATTCGAGCATAGGTTGGAACTGAAGCTTGATAACAAAAACATTACTTTGTTAGGTTAGCTTGTTTCTCTGTTAGTATGTTAGCTTGTTTACTTTCTTGTATTGCATTGCATTATGTATGTTGCATGGAGTTAGGCATCTTTTACTTTCTCGTATTGCATTGCATTTTGTATGTTGCATGGAGTTGGTGTTTTTAGCAATGGACATTTGTTCGTATATGGCTTTTCATGTCATACTACACTTTTGTTCATTCTTTTTAATAAGGACCGATGATGAAGATCTCTAGCAATATGATGAAAAATAAAGTTGTTTAAAAGGCATTGGATGGATGTTAGCTCATTCCCCCTTCCTCATACTCCATTTTTCTTCTATATCCCCTTTCTTCTTCTTCACACTATTCTTTCTTTTGTTCTCTTTCTGTCATCTTTTCGATCATCAATCGAGTTCTTCTATCACCCCATCGACAATCGAGGGGGCATCCTCCATTCTACTCATTTTTCTTCTATCCCTTCAAAATTTTCTACTTGTTTATGCTTGTCTACTTTCTTTGAAGTGACGTCGCTTACGCCACCTCAAAGAGGGGCAAATGTAGACACCTAAAGTATGCTTACACTTAGCATTTCCTCCAATTCAACAATTAACGACACTTCGTTAATTCCCTATTCTTCGCTCCATTCTCGGATGCCCATTTACGACACCTTCTCAGTCATATTCCTCCTATAATCAGACTTATTTGGCTAATATCTCTCTTATTAGCTAAACATTCCTCCTTTCGACCATTCAGAACCTCCCTAGTTCTCTCTAGACCACTTCTATTGGCTTCGTAGGCTATCTATCAGTCACAATTGGTTATCCAGACCCCTCCCAACTCTCAATGAGTCTCTAATCACTTGCTAATCAAGTTTAACTAGCCTAAACCCTAGTTAACTAGCCTAAACCAAGCTTAACTAAGCCTAAAGCATGTTTATCCTAATCTAATCCTAAAGTGATTTTTAGACTTTAGTCCCACATGCACCCAAATTTCAAACTCTTCCAAACCAAAAACTATAAATACAAGGCTAAGCCTACCCATTCAACTTACACCTTCACACCTAGGATATCTTATTAACACTAAGAACACCTAGTTTTGGGATTCCATTTGTATTAGCTTTAAGCTATAAGACATTTGATCTTAAACTTACTCCCTTCATTGATCTTGAGCTAATAACCTCCATTTGCATCCATAATCCAAGTTTTGAGTAAATAGAGAGAACCATTGGCCTTGAAGCCATTAATGGTGAGACTCCATTCTTGAAAGCTTGAGAACCATAAACAACTAATCACACCTTTGATTGCTAAGTTGATCTTTTAGGTTCAATTTCTTAATTAAGTAATCTAAAGAGTAGAGAGTAGTATATATGCTAGGTTTTTTGATGTTTTTGTCAAAGTTATGATGCATGTATAGGATTAACTCTTGTTTATCTCTTATCCCATGGTGCATAGTTGAGTTAGCAAAGCTTTGAGGTTCTTCATTTAGAGAAACTAGATGTGAAGACGGCTTTTCTTCATGGTGATTTGGATGAAGAAACTTATATGTAGCAACCGCTTGGGTATGAAGTCAAGGGTAAGGAGAAACTAGTGTGCAAGTTTAAAAAGAGCCTATATGGGCTCAAGCAAGCTCCAAGGCAATGGTACATGAGGTTTGATAGTTTTATACATGAGCATGGTTACTTGAGATGTGAATCCGACCATTGTGTTTATTTCAAGAAGCTTGAAAATAAGAGCTATATTATTTTGTTACTGTATGTGGATGATATGCTTATTTTAGGATCTAGTATGCAGGACATTGGTGAGATTAAGAGAAAGCTAGCTCACACATTTTCTATGAAGGATTTAGGAGCTGCAAAAAGAATCCTTCGCATGCAAATACATAGAGATAGGAAAAACAAGAAATTATATTTGTCTCCGGAGGATTATATCTACAAGGTGTTAGAAAGGTTCAACATGCAGAATGTAAAACTTGTTAGCACACCTATGGCTAGACACTTCAAATTGAGTAAAGAGAATTGTCCTTCATCACATGAGGAGGTCAAATACATGACACGAGTGCCATATGCTTCAGCAGTTGGAAGTCTTATGTACATTATGGTTTGTATTAGACCATACATTATACAGGAAGTGGGATTTATGAGTAGATATATGGCTAATCCAGGTAAAGAGCATTGGAAATCAGTCCAATGGATACTTAGGTATTTGAAAGGGCATCTAGCATGTAGTTATGCTATGGAGGTTTGGATATTTCATTGCGTGGCTATGTTGATTCAGATATGACAAGAGATCTGGATGGTAGGAGGAGTACTATTGGATATATTTTCATAGTAGGTGGAATGGTAGTTAGCTGGATTTCAAGATTGCAGAAGGTTGTGGCTTTGTCTACTACAGAGGCAGAGTATGTTGCAGCTACAGAGGCTAGCAAGGAGATGATATGGATGAGTAGGTTCATGGAAAAGTTGGGAAAGGAGCAAAGTGATTGTAAATTGTTTAGTGACAGTCATAGTGCAATTCATTTGGAAAAGAACTTAGCATTTCATTCGAGAACGAAACACATTCAGTTGAGATATCACTTCATACGACAGGTATTAGATGATGGACAGTTGAATCTAGAAAAGATTCATACAAGAAAGAACCATGCAGATATGCTAACGAAGCCATTAGCAAAGGAGAAGTTGGAGCTACACTCCACTTCTGTTGGTCTTTGAGTTTGAGACTTGAAGAGGAAGAAACAAAGCCAAGGAAGGATCCAAGAATGATGTTGTATAGGTATGGTGCAGTAATTAAACTCCAAGTGGGAGATTGTTGAGTTGTGAAGCTTAATTACTTCATTTTAGCATGCAATTGGAACTTGTTGAAAAATATAGTAACCAACATCGGTTAAGGGAAGACCGACATTAGTCAGGCAAGTAAGGAAACAATAGTGGTTAGGCAGAATTGGCGTTGGTTACCTGTGCAACGAAGTTTTAATTAACTCTCGGGAATTATATCTATTTTTAGCATTAAAAGAGATTTTATTAATTGTAATTGCATGGCTAAGCGCCCTAAGTCTATAAATGACTATATAAGCACAAAATCTAGGGTTTAGATCTAGATGATCAAGGAGAATTAACAAGAACCTGAAAAAGGTTGGTGAGAGAGAATTCTTGGTGGCAGAGAAAAATCTTGAAGGAAGAAAGTACTGAACATTTGAGAGGTGTGGAATATTGTAAATCTTCATTGTATATCTTGTCAAAGCTTTGGATAATAGATTTTCTTGTTTCTTAGTGGACGTAGCCCATACTAGGTAAACCACGTTAAATCTGGTGTTGATTTATGTCTCTTGTTTTGTATATTTATTTTTGTAGAATATCCGCTTTTATTTATATGTATGCTTAGATATGATATATTGTCTGTACAACTAGTGTGCTAATCCCAACAAGGTCAGTATCTAAGTTCTCTGAAAAGTTAGAGCCCATTGAACAAGCTAAGTCATCATCCTCGATGAAGTATGAATCGGGTTCTTTGATGTAGTCATCCACGAAGAAATCTGAAAGTTATCCCTTGGTATAATACTGACGTGCGAGGCTATAATCATAGTCTAAAAGGTTGATGTTACTCTCAATGTCATATTTGAATGCAGTGTAGGTGTCCTCAGGTATGTCCAATCCTACCTCATGGTTGTATTCAAACCATGCAAGGTCAGCTTGTATCTGTTGTACCTCATAGTATGCTTCCCAAAATTCTTCGGTGGCTTCACGAATTCATTGGGTTGATGCGAAGATGATTTCTAGGTGATCAATGGGGGATATATGGATGGAACACATATCTAAGTCATGTAGTAGGTCGTATTGTTCCCAGTGTAAAGGGTGTTATACAATTAGAAGTGAATTAATGTTGGTAATTGGGTGATTAGTTCCTGATATGGCCATCTATAAAATCCATTCTTGGCACAAAGATTAGTAACACAAAAGCATGCAATAATTGATAACAGATCCTATAGAAAAATGATTATTAAGTAAACAGAAAGCATAGGAATCACATGTGATTCTGTGAAATATTAACAAACTGCTAAAAGAGATAATTTGATTGTCTAAAATGAAATTACGATCTTCTTATGAGAAAAATTGAGACTAGAGATGACTAAACAAGTAAGTTTAAAATAAAAGGATGAAATCAGAGAGCAAGACAAACCTTTGAACGACAATGTGTGATGAGATATTGCCTGTGATGGTATTTGGATGGTGAACAAGCCTGAACAGCTCCCAAAATTCTTAAAGGGTGTATTTGATGGCAAATGATGTTGATAAGAACCTGGTAACGTTGCTTGAATGCTTGAGAAAACTTGATAGTACTCTGGTTCATTTAGATGGTCGTGAATGGTCTCAAAGAGAGGTAGAAAGCCTGATATTTATAGATTGTTGGAGTTCGAGGGAATCGTCAGCGTTTTCGATAATTTGGAGCTAGGGTGAGATAAGAAGTGATAAACCTTCTATTTTGAACTTAGGTGCGGAGGATTTAGGGTAATTACGGCTAGATAACTTAGAGAGGTCAAGTGTGAGGGTTTAGAGGTGGATAGGGGTACTTATGATAAAATAGGTATAATTTAGAAGGTTTCCAAATTTAATCTATTCCTAACTAGTGAGAAGTGAGAAGTGGTTATAGGGATAAGTTAGAGGTGGTTATGGTAACATTTTTTAGAAATTTTCTTATTTATACTAGTTATAACCAGCGAGTTAGGATGAGTCCTCACGGTGAGGTGTGAGGGTGAGTGGATTGAGTTATTTAATTAATTAATTATGAGAAGGGTAATATGACATTAGGACATGTGGGGTAAATTAATTAATTGAAGGGGTGTGGTGGTAGTGATGAAGGTCGTAATGATGTGACAAAAAAATTGAATTAAGTGGATGGGAATATTATTTGATTGTTTAAGAATGGGGTGTGTGATTTTTTCATGTCTACACGTGGTGCTACGATGCACTGCGTAACTGACCAATCCAAATAACTGAATGTTGTTAACACCAACAATACAAATAATGGTAACAACAATGTGAATGTGAACAACAAAAGGAGTAACAATTTGAATCCTTTTGTTAATGCAGTGGATTTTAACCACCATCCTCCACCTCCACAGTAGGTCCACGACTAGGGCTTGATTTAATACTCGAACCAGTATATGAATCAATTCCAAAATCAATATCAAAACCAAGGACAGAGGCCACCAAACTTAAATTATAACAACCAACAACAGAAAAACAACAGAAACTATGTGCCGCAACAAAACCAGAATCAAAGACCTTGTGATTACAACCCCCACATTATATTATGGTTTCCATAGGGTAATAAGCCATGATGCTCGGACGTGTCATGACTATAATAAATTCATAAAATGGATTCCGGAGGACTAAAAACAACTCTTCATTGAGATGTTCTTGGCTAATCCCATGGCACTTACACAGAGCATTCATAAGGGGCCCATTGCCCCACATAAGTCTACTCTTGGGTTTTATACAGACCCCCTTCTAATGAGCCCTGAGAATGGAAAGCTCAATCCTCATGGTACTAACAATGGAATGCATGTTGGAAAAAATGATCATGAGGCATCCACATGTACCAACCCTCTAGTAGCTCCCCCTTTAAACGGTCAAAATCAGACTAATATTGTGGGCTTAGTGGAGCTAAAAACCAAACCCAAAGTTAATGCAACAACTTGTACCTAAGATTATTCTTCACAACCTCTTCCTATCTATCCTTCTATCTCAGATAATATGCTAGTGGTTCCCAAGCCAATAGGAGCTTATGATTTTATTATGGATTTGACTAAGACCTTCTCCCACATTTCCTTCTTGGATTTGTTAAATAATTCTCCTGTGCATAGATTAGATTTATTAGAAGTGTTAGGTCTTGGTCATCTTTTCCACGTCACTCCTCATCTAGAGGCCCAAATCAATCACATATACTTTGATGTCTATCCCCAGGGCAGCCTGAGAGAGATGTTGGGTTCATATTCGACATTAGCAAGATGCCTACTGATGGTGAGTTGGCACGAAGAGGTAATCTTGTGTTATATCTCTAGGTTTAGATTTATAATAACTACATTAAGCCTGTAATGATAAATGATGGGGTTTTTGTCAATATAGTCCCTTTCTCATTTCTTCAGAAGTTAGGCTATGGAGATACAAATTGTTCTTCGAAGTGAAACACACTGAGAGGCTATGATACCCTCAAAGAAAACTTCTATTGGAACTATAGTGCTTCTTGTCACTCTTAGACCCAAGACCGTGTTGACTAAGTTTTACATTATAGATCGGGAAACTAGCTATAATGTGATTCTCAGTCAACCCAAGATTCATAGGATGAATGCAATTCCTTCTACATTATTCCAAGAAGTTAGATTCTTGCATCTAGGGAAGGTCTTCGTGGATCACGGTGACCTGAAGCCATTCGATATCCATCTAGCCAATCTAAAGAAGAAATCAAGGGTTTGTATTGAATTCAAGCTCCCGACCAATTAGTTAAACAAGCCTCAAGGTTAAAATCCTGAGTCCCAGCTTTTCCCTATGACTGAGTTAGAATCCCCTAAGGCAATTGAAGGGGTTAAATTGATGAAAACAAAGCCGATATGTAGTAGAAACTATATCAAACAAAACCTATGACAAAGATAGTTAATATTATTGGAGAATGATTTTCCTATTATTCTCCCTTTTGATTCCTTGGGCATAGGTCATGCTCTCGGAATTGCCTCTCTTCTAGGTGAGGGATTTGAAGAGATTTTTATGGTTGAGGTTTCAGAAGTCAAGGAAGAAGACTCAAAGAAAGATCAAGCTTTTATCTTCCTCAATGAGTGTTGGACTCTAAACTATGATGGTACAAAGTGTCTTCTTTGGTGTTGGGGTTGGGGTGATCCTCACTTCCTTTGAGGGGAGGGTCATGCCTTTTTACTTTCAAGCTAAATTTGAGTGCGCATGAATAACGGATATGAATATGAAGCTCTACTTCTTGGTCTTATCATGGCCAAGAGGATGGGTGTTAATAATGTCAGAGTCTTGGGTGACTCTCAACTCGTTGCTAATCAAGTCTCAAAAGTTTATGAGACCAGAGTAGAGCACCTACAACTCTATAAGTCTGCAATCTTAGATATTAGCTAAGGGTTTTGATTTCATTTCCATAGAATCTATTCCATGAGATAAAAAACCTATTGTCCAATTCTATGGCTACTTCCTCCTCTCACTTTTTCCAAGAAAATACCTAGAAAGAAACCAATTCACTATTTCGTCTGATCTGAATACCTCTAGTTTGAAGGATGTCGACCAATACAATTTTTTCATATGTTGAGACTGAGAATGAACCTTCCACATTGGACTATATAAAGAATGATGAGGACAATCCTAGGTATACCTCAATGCATACATTGATCTCCATCCCACACACCATATAAGAGGGATTTTCTCTTATACCTCACCCTTCCTCCTACTTCAGAGATTTCATGATAGATCCTTCCTCATCAGAAGGTCTTGAGATCTAGAGGTAGAGGAAGAATAATTAGAACTACATCCATGCCCAAAGTTTGAAGAGGGCCTCTTTAATAGAAGAAATCGTTGATATAAACATTGGGATGGAGGAGGATCCTAAAATCTTAAAACTCAGTTATTTTTTGACTCCAAAGGAGATAAAAGGGAATACAAAGGTGCTTAAAGAGAACTCAAAAGCCTTTGCTTTCAGTTATAAGGAAATGACAGGGAGTATTTCTCCAATGTTGTAGTACACAATCTAGTTATGAAAGCTCAACACGAAACCCATGAAGATAAAAATTGAGGCCCATGATGCCAAAAGTGGATTTGATGGTTAAGGAAGAGGTAATGAAACTCCTACAAGTGGGGTTCATTAAACCGATTGATTATTCACTTGTGGGTCTTCAAAAATAGTCCTTGTTCTCAAGAATAATGGGAAGATATGACATTTTCATTGATTTTAGGACATAACAAGGCATGCATCCCATAGATGATTTCCCACTGTACCTTCGATCGATGTAATTGTTGACGCAACAGCTAGATATGAGTTGTTGTCTCTCATGGATGGTTTTTCTGGTTACATCTAGATTAGGATTTCTAAGGAGGACCAAATGAAAACCACTTTCACAACTCCTTGGGGAACCTTATGCTATGCATTCATGCCTTTCAGCTTGAATAATTTTGGAGCCACTTACCAACATGGGAAATGATGTACATCTTTCCATGATCTTATTCACAAGATCATTGAGTCGTATGTTGATGACCTACTGGTGAAATCAAAGAAATGTGGTGACCACCCTGAGGTGATCGACATCATTCTCTCATTCTAATCAAATATTAGGTAATGTTAAATCCTGATAAATGTATGTTTGGCATGACGAGAGGAATTTTTTTTGGATATATATCCATTTCATCCTCAAGGCATTGATGTTGATCTGGAAAAAATTTGGATAGTTTTGGAGATGTTCCTCCCACAGATGAATCAAGCATCAAGTCTTTCTTTGGTAAAATTGGGGCAATTTGTAGGTTTATCCCTGACTTAACATATGCCATTCATCCTATTAATGGCTTATTGAAGAAATAATGTTGCAAAAATTGGACAACTGAGTGTTACAAAGAATTTGAGTTAGTGAAACACTTCACGAAGCCACCGAAGGTTTGATGATCTCATTCACGTGAAACACTTCCTCATGTCATCGCCTATACTCATGCCACCAAAGGTTGATTGTCCTCTGATCTTATATTCCTGCAATCCACTAATGTCTTGATTGTGTGCATGTTGGCACAAGAGGATGAATGATTGATCATGAGTGGGCCATTTACTTCATAAGTCGTACTCTTCTCGATTACAAGACATGTTACATGCAAGCAAAGAAAGAGTGTTTAGAAATAGTTTTTGCAAAAAAGAGATTAAGGCATTACATGCTTAATCAAGAAATGCAAGTGATTGTTAAATCATGAACAGTTACAAACCTTCCTAACCCAATCCACCTTGTCCAAGAAGTCCAGTCATTTCATTAACATTGATGGGTGAGTTTGAACTCACCTTTGTTAACCAAAATTCTGTCAAGGGAAAAATTATTGTCTGATTGGTTAGATGATAACCCTATAGACTATGGGGATCTGGTAGATTTATATTTCCCAGATGAATGTGTATTCTATGTAGAGATAAAGCCTCCCATTACCTTCATGTCTGTGGTACACTGACATTATCAACCATAATGTGGACCAGACATATCCTGAGGGAGTGAATTCATAACAAAGATGATGGACTACATGTCATAGCCACCAAGTATGTGATTATAGAAGAAGTGCTCTATCACAAAGCCTTCGACGGTATGTTGTTAAGATGCCTCGATGAAGAAGATTCAGAAAAGATCCTCTTTGAATCCCACAACGGAGTTTGTGGTGGTCATTTCGAAGGACATGCTACCACCCAAAAGATTCATCATATGGGCTATTTTTGGCCTACTTTAGAGCATGACACCATGTAAAGTATGTACACATGTGTTAGAAATGTCAAGAATTCTCACATGAGATACACATTCCTACACAGCTCTACAACCCATTGTGACACCTTGGCCCTTCTCTACCTGGGGGCATTGATTTGATAGGGAAGTTCTCTCCCTCATCCTTGGATGGCCACAATTTCATTATCACGGCCACCTAAGTATTTTACCAAGTGGGTTGAGGCTATGCCTCTTACTACTGTACCTGGATCTGTGATCACCAAGTTTATTCTAAACTAGATCATCTGCAGGTATGGAGTCCCACAAGTCATTATTTCAGATAATGGCACACCCTTCAAGAATGAAGAGGTATGAGAATTGTGTGTGCAATTTAAGATATCACACCACACAACCTCTTTATACTACCCTCAGGCTAATGGACAAGTTGAGGCAACAAATAAAACCCTAAAGTCCATTCTCCTTAAGACGGTTAAGGAGAACAAAAGGGATTGGCATCTCAAGTTATTTCCAGCCTTGTGGGCCTATAGGACATTGGTTAGAACTCCCACGGGGGTAACCCCCTTTTCTTTAGTCTTTCAAATGTGAAGTGGTTTTACCATTGGAAATTGAAGTTACCTAGCCTTTGCATATCTTTGCAAGGCATTTTGGATGAAGACAGCATACCGTGAAGTGTGATTAGTGCAATTGGAAACCCTTGATGAAGCTCAACTTAGAGTTAAGTAATGCCATAGCATTTATGCTGACAAAATGTGTCATCAGTATAATAAGAAAGTATACGAGCATGAAATATGCATCAGAATATCTAGTCTTAAGACTCGATAGCCAGATTGACAAGAAGATTGAAAAGGGAGAAAATTCAACCTAAGTGGTTAGGCCCATACCAAGGTAATAGAAGACTTTAAAAATGGTGTGTATCACCTATGTACTCTAGAAGGTGAGGAATTCAGTGAATTGGTTAATTTGCTTCACCTTAAATGTTTCTATGCATAATTCATTTGCATCTCCACTTGTACATTATTGCATCCATGTTGCATATCATACTGCATTACCATATTGTGAAATTGTAAAACTTACTTTTCAAGAAACTTCTAAAAACTTCTAAAATGTTGGCAAAAATGCTTAATCACACCTCTTCAAGCATCCACTATATTATCATCAAAAAATTCTAATATATTCATCACTTCAAGTAATTAAGATGGAATTTTGACATTGATCCTACCAAGGCTTACATACTTAGTTCTATTCATAGTTTCTTCTAGCTCGGGTGTCTTTTCCCATAAGTCTTCTAGAATCTTCTTGATGTCACATCTTTCCCTGAAAATCTCTCATAACAAAAGCAATCTAAACATTTCACCTGGAGCTCTTTTCCACCTATCTCAACCTTCGGTGATGAGCCCTTGCATCCTACTGGTTGCATGGGGTTGAGGCTAGGGGAAATTTTTCCCTCCCAAAAGCACAAGTCAAAATCAAGTAAAAAAAAATATAAATCAAACAATAAATACAAAAACTCTTTCTTTTGCAAATAACACCACACTTCCTTTCCCTACCAGTCTTTGGTGATGAGCCCACACTTCCTACTAGTAGCGTGAGACTGGGAAAGGAGGGAGGTGCCCTTACTCACCTATATCTTGTCCTTGGTGATGAGCCCATGCTTCTTACTGGTAGCATGGGGCAAGATGTAGGGGGTCTCGTCAAACAAGTCAATAAGTTGTAAATAAGTTAGCAAATAAAAAGTTCTTTAAAACCTTAAAATTCCCAAGAAAATGAATTAGATGTGTATGTTGTAAGAGATTCAAATCCTTAAAACCATATTTTTTCAATCAAAAGGCCATCTACGGATCTAAGTCTAGATAAACTTTGTAAGAAAATCACATTCTGGACTGGGTAGTAAACTGTGCTTAGGGTTGAGTTGTAGGTTCCTAATTGGATCTTTGTCAAAATATTGTCTTCTTGTCACCATATTCATTCATCAAAACCATATAACTGTATCCCTTCTAGCAATCTTGGTGTTGAGCCCTCACATCTTACTAGTTGCATGGGGTTAGGAGTGGAGAGAGTTCATTTTCTTATTATATCACATTCATCAATTTTTCCAACAAAATAAAAGTGCTAAATATTGTTTGAAAACCAAAGTATCTTATTACAATTTGTTCTCATAAGCATCATAAAAAAAAAAGAAATCATTTTGTTAACACATTTGCATCATCATCATCCATAGCATACATTCATAAGAAGCATATAAAAACATCAGATATTCTAAGCATCTAAGAGTACATAAGTAAATAAAACCATCACTGAGTCAACTCTTACACAGAATAGCCAAACCAAAAAGAGATGTATATATGTGTATATAGCAATAAAATCCATGTCTCGTGTAAAATTCCATCACACTCTAAGTGTGGTCAAAACACTCATCTAGGAGCCAAAAAAAAAAAAATGATATATATATATAAAAATGACCCAAAGTAATAAAGTCCTATGGCCTATCCCTCTCTACGAGATCCCATAGGAAGGTGCATGGCTAGGATCCTGTTGTGGCTCCTGTGATGGGAGTGAGATCCTCCATGCCACTGATGGGAGTGACCATGAGATGATGAACCAAGGTGATCTGCCAGTGGTAGCCTCACTGCAGGAATGGTCTTTCTTCTGTCTCCTCTCAGCCAGATCTGTATCTAGTGAGCTTGGTCCTCATCTTGGTCATGGCTCCTGCTATACTTCCATGTTGCATGAACACATCAGTGTGCATCTCCCCACCATCTGGATGTCCTGAGTCCATAAGAATCTCATCTGTGTCATTCCATGAGGGAACGTGCAAAGGTATCCATGAGAATCTACGAATAAGATCTCTCCAACCATATACAGTAGCTAAAAACATGAGTAAACAATGGTGAGTCAGAAAAAAATTTGAAAACAAAAAAATATATATTGTGGTATGGTCCATAGTCCAACTAATTAGTCTATTCTAAAAAGTAAAGTCGAGAGAAGAGTATTCTACTTACTCAGATCTCCTAGCATCCAAGATGGGTCTACTGGTGTTGGTGGTGGGTGGGAGTGCTACATAGGCACCTCCTCTACTCTGACCTCCTCTATGGTCATTTGTCACCCAAAAATCTGACTCCTCATCCCTCCTCCACTGACAGTCAAAGGCTCCTCAGTATAGGTAATGTCTCAATCTAGCCTCAGCCTCAACCCTAGCCCTTGGATGGTGTGGAAGCCTCCCAATAGCATGGCTCACTCTATGTCACTCTCCTCCTCTTCCTCTCCTCATCCTACCTCATCTCTATCTCCTTGGCCTCCTCCTCCTCCTCCCTATTATGTGTGGGTGTGCATGCCTTGATCTGAAGAATTGACCTCTGTCTAGCAGGGTCTGGGGTAACCTGTGGAGTACCGATTGGGATCCTAGGTGTGACAATAGTCCACTCAAGCTTTCCCTTCGGGCCATCTCTAGCCTCTTGGATCCCCCTTGTAGACTGTGGGTACCACCAAGAGGGCATCAATATAGGGTAACCCAAACTACTGGGGTACTCTAAACTAGATGGACCTCCACTCTTGTTGGTCTGATCCACTAACTGTGTAGTAGTACTGTATGAATATGATAATAACATCCTCACCCATATTTGGCCATGTCCTAGTAAGGTCATGCAACCATATCATCAGTGGTAAGTGTGGAAACTTACTGATGTGGCCCCTTGAGTGGGGCCATGACAATCCACCTTGCTTCTCTAATAGCCCCGAGATCTGTTATCCTAACACCCCTTTGATAGGGGATGATGCGCTCATAAACCCAAGCTCATAACAAGTGTAGGATGACTAAGGGAATTTCCCCTAAGTCTAAAAAACCCTGTAAAGATCATGATAAGTGGCACCCAAGATTGTCAATGCCCCATGCATATGTGTGGCCATGCTACTCAATGCTCTGAATGATCGGGGCCCAATAATAAAGTAACTTATCTCCACCCTTGTCCCCAACCAAGCATGAAGCCAAAATGCCAATAATGGCCTTGCACAAGGTAGGGATAGGAGAAGAGGAAACTGATAATAACCTCATGCCCTACTTGGCACCAGTATCAGGTGCCAATGCATCTCCCATATATGTAGCCCACTGTCATGAGATTGTACCACTGAACCACACTAGAAATGGCCAACCTCCTGCCAGTGACAGGAACACCCAAAATCCTATAGACATCCTCTGAGAGTGATTGTCCACTCCCCTCTGACTCCAAGCATATCGAAAGTATTCCAGTATCTACATCCCAATAACTCAGTAGATCAGATAACAAATAACTGGCTAGTGCAACTAACTGTGTCTAGAATATCCTCCATATCCCCCTGTGTAGTGTGTCCCTCTCATCCTGAGTAAGAGAATCCATCTAAAATGGAGGAAACCAGTCACACTCCTAAGCTCTACTCCATCTAACATATGGCCCTGCATTCATAAACATCAAAAAGAGCAAGTTAGAATCATAACTAATGCATAATAAGCTCACCAAAAACATCATAAAAACATTTAAAACCAAAAAAAAATCCATACTTAGTCAAATCTGGGTTCTTCCCTAACAATTACACAACCACCACTCTATGTAGAGAGGTGGTTGTGTAACTTACCCCCTTTGTGCAGAGTGACAGTTGTGTAACCATTTGTGACAATCCCACATTTTCCTTTAACCCTTTGACAGTTGTGTAACTGACATTGTGGTTGCGTAACTTCCACTCTGCAGAGCATGATTGTGCAATCGGTGGTGGTTCCATCCATGAAATGCAGGTTGTACCCTAGGGCCCCACAAATGTAAAAAAGACAAAAATACCACATTTTCCAATAAAACAAATTACAGATCCTACTAGGTGGCACCCCCTTATGAACATTTTGACTATAAAATTATTAAAAATCTCCCCCCTAAGTTGATTTTTTCACATTTTATACATTTTAGGGTAGAAATGAATAAATGCAGATAACTCACCTGTTCCATGACCCACTGCTCCTCCCGCTGGTTGGGATGCCATCACGTCGTTGAACTCACTCTTTTTTTGGCTGTAATCTCACTAAGAAACCATCACAGGTAATCCAGAGCTCAAAATTTGCTAGGTGGGTAAGTGCAAATGATTTCTAAAAATAGTAATTTTGATATATATATAACATGTTTTAACTCTATTTTGAGTGTGTGTGTTTTACAGGGCTGGAGCAGTTTGCATGGCACATGTATATTTCTATCCTCCATGGATATGGTAAGTCCTCTTGTCATTTTATTTTAGTATGTTTTGTCGATTATGTTTTTATCTGCACTTGATTCTTGTTTTCTTCTTGCAGGTAGTGGGAAGCTTGGATTGGCATACTACCAACACATGTCAGTGTCAGGTATAACTTCTAACCTTCCCATTTGGGAGTGCCATACTCAGACTCTATGTTTTACGCCTCTTTCATGGCTAAAATTCTTCTTCAATGGGGCAATATGTATGCACCCTGATTTTTCATGGTGCAACATTATCAGAACGAGTTAAATCCCCAATGATGAAAAAACTATCTTTCCAATGATGTTCAAATCAAAATTCTCACTTGCAACATGTTATCTTACCTTGTTTGTCCTTTTCTATCTTTTCCCACTTTCCTTTATCATTTTGCAAAATATTTTCCTTTACCTTTATGGCTTTGAGTTTCTCTTTAAGTTACGGAACCGTACATCGATGGTTATGTAACTACCCTAGAGCAATGGTTGTGTAAGTTTCCAACTCTTGTTTGTGCAAAGTGGCATTTATGCACATTTAACCTCGAGACATAGACCTGCAGTTTGGCATGTTTTGAACACATGTTTTTTCAACTTCTTCAAACTCATTTTTAGCACATGTTTCTTAACCAATTTGGTTGTTCTTGAGCTTGTTAGATGCGTACAAACCTCTCTTCCTAACTTGCTATTATTAGTAAGTTAACTGCCCCTTCTTTGAGTGATGTGGCATTTCTTGGCTGCCAAGTGGGCTGGACCACTTCCTTACCAAATTTCTATAAGAACCAAGCTTCTTCCTAAAGCATTGGTTAGAGTTTCTAGATTGATTTTGCACTATTATGCTACCATAATCCTACCAAGAAGTATGTAAGAAAACCATTTATTTTTCCTTTTACTCTCTTTCTCACATTTTTGCTAGATTACTTGCAAACCATAGCTAGCTCCAACATTCTACCATTCTTCCTACACATCTTTCCAACACAACTCTCTGGATACATTGAACACACATTGGAAAGAAGCTGAGGGGACATCAAGAATCATTGCCAACATTGGATGTGTCTCAGTACAACATTTCTAGGTTGGGGTGTCTTTGAATTCCTGCAAGTTTCTTTGTTTATTTTAAATAGATTCAAAGCTTTAGTCTGATTAAACACATTCTTTCAGAAAGATTCAATTACAATAGTTATTACAGTAGATTTCCTTTATGCAAAAGCTTTTGTTGAGGATTTCCTCTCAGCTTATCCCTATGGATTTTCCTGAGAAGGATTCAGAGGAAGTTTCTGCTATAGTGCTTTGTTATCATTTCTTCATTTATTAAATTGTTTAGGAAATTCATTACATTCAAAATTCAATATTGGTTGCACATGAACAAAGCTTCTGTGAAAATTTCTTCTCTGCCTATCCTTGTGGATTTGCATGGGAAGTTAGTTTTAGAAATTTTTTGTGTCTATGTTTGATTTACATTTCTTCATTAGAAAGCTTCTACATCCACAATTACAAATAGGAAAAAGCATTTGTTTTATTAGATTAATTAAATCTTCTACACATGGAAATAGCCACATCCAGCTATTTCTCTGTTTAGTTTAATCTGCATTAGAATAGAAGTAATTTCATTTAATTAGAAGAAGTTAGTTTGTCTATGCACATTTATTTTGTTTCCAGTAAACATAAAATACAAAAACATTAGATTAATTTAATTAGTTTTCTTTTATTTGTCTTTTTCCCTTTTGTTTAAAATCATTAAAAAGTACAAAAAAAATAAATTAGCTTTGTTTCTTGTTCAACTAATTAGCTTTCATTTGTTAATTAGTTAGCAACACGTAGATTTAATTAAATTCAAGGAAAGTAATTGAATTGATTTAATTTAAATATGTTTCTTTCCATTTGTTAATTAGGCACATAGTTTTAATTAAGAAAGGAATTAATACAACTCCTCATGTATCCCTAGTTGGCTTAGGATTGACCTTTCCCTCTTACGGTTTCTTTGTGAGTTTGTTTGTTTCTTTCTTTGGTAGTTTCATATCCCACATGACCATTCAAGGCCCTAGACAACATAGAGATTTGGTGTGTGACCCAAAGTGCACAACCAAACCTAGCACCACAATTGACCAGATGTTGACCAAGGCCTTAGACACCTTGTTTTCCAAACCACCCCACTTCCACTCGTGATTATCTCATAGTTGATGGCCTTGAATGTTGAAGAAGACAGTGCTTATGATGTTCTAGCATAGTCAACCTAGGTCAAAATTATACTCCATAATTCACCCATTTTTCCTATCCACACGTTTCCTCCCACACCTCCATGACCTTGTCTGGAGACTTCTACGAGGCAAATGACAAGATAGTTCCCCACATTCCAAGACAGTTCAGAGGGTATTTGGTGACACTAACATTGATAGACTCCTTTGTGTGTCCATTCTCCTTGACTCATTCCATTTCTCCCACCCAAGTAAGGCAAGCATTCATTTCTTTAGACATGAGTAGATTCCCATAGTGCCCATTGAGGACATTCAATTTCCTTGATTACTTGTTAGCCACTTTCACCCATTTTCATACATTTCACCTATTCACCTTATTTATCCATTTTGTAGCCACATTCCATTTCATATCGGTTGTCCCGGCATGACCTCGGGAGGTTGAGTGCATTCTAGAGTCACGTGTTGATTCTTAGACATACATGAACAATGCAAAGCATTGCACTTTGTGACCATTGATGGGTGTTAACACATAGCTAATGATACGTTAGTCAAACTTAAGATCATGTAGGAAATATGGAATGTGTGCTTATAGACTGACTCTAGACATGAAAAAAAAAAGGGTAAGATCGAGCTTGTATGGGGAAAATAGGTTCTCCTTAGGTGGAAGTCCTAGGTTTATGCCCCAGACTCTGAGCAATATGGTGCAAACTGATCATGTGCAGGAAGTTTGTTGTAGAATGGGAAAGTTGATCGATGCAGGAACCTTTCCAAGGATGCTTACTTTTAATATTTTATTTTTTTTTAGATATTTAGAAGGTTGATCAATGTGGGAAGCCTTTTACTTCCATGATATAAGAAAGTATCCATCCTTTCGAGGGAGTGGTCTACATTAGGATTTTTGCTTTTAATATTGACTTTCAAATTTTTATATGGCAAGATAAGATAAGCATGATAGCTATCCTTCGAGGGATCAGTCTATACTTTTGACATTATTTTTCTTTATATGAACAACTATCCTTTAAGGGAACAATTTGTTTTTGGATATGATAGATTTTTTCTATGAGCATCCAGAATTTTTGACTTTAGGATAGAGTTGGGGATGGCCAAGTAAACCACTTGGGAAGGCTATGATAAGATGTACAAGTGACACTGGTAGACCCTTAGACATGGTTCTGGTAGGTAGATAAGGGGGTGACAGATGTAATTATTGTGAGGTTCCCACCTAGAAGGAGGAACTTGTCCATAAGGAATATGTTATGGGAAGAGTGTGGTGCCCATATTCAAGGTCATAGATAAGAAAGTGAAGGTATAGACACATAATTCCAAATCATTACAATGAGAGATGAGAAGGTTGGTGGTGGAGATAAGATCTTTTAATAGGACTAAGAGCATGTTGGTAAGTATGTTAACAATAGAATAGTCACAAGTGCAAGGCATTGAGAGGTTTTGTTTCTAGTTTACCATTGAGAGATACTAAACGATAGGCTCAAGACCCATACTTATGTGTGATAATGTATGGTCCAATCCAGTTGGGAGAAAACTTTCCACGTTGGCTCCTTTCTAGAGTAGTGACATTCTAATTTTATTTTAAGACTAGGTCACCAATATTAAATTCACGTTCTTTTAGATGTTTTTTGTAGGCACGTTTGATGCGCTCTTGATAAACATGGTGATGTTGAAGACAAATTAAGTGATGCTCATCTAACAATTCAAGTTGTGTTAGATGTTCTTGATAATAGTCCTTGTCAGAGATAAATTCACAGAGGGAAACCCATAAGGATGGGATTTAGACTTCTAGAGGAAGAACAACCTCAGATCCATAGAATGAGAGAGAAAGGAGTAGCACCCATAGAGGTGTGGATGCTAGTCTGATAGGCCCAAAGAGAAAAGGGATGTGAAGGTGCCAATTATGACTTGATTTTATCAATATTTTTTGCAAGAATGTTACAAAGAGTTTTGTTAGTGGCTTTGGCCTGGACCATTAGCTTGAGGATAGTAAGGAGATGAGAAGCTAAGATTGATGTTGAAATATTCACAAAGCTTCTTGAGTATTTATTTTTGAAGGACTTTCTATTGTCTGTGATGATTTTATGAGGAATTCCAAAGTGGCAGATGATATGTTGATAAACAAAATTGATGATTTTGTTAGCTTTAGTGGATGCAAGTGGAATGGCTTCCACCCATTTGGTGAAGTATTCAGTTGTGGTGATGATAGAATGATGACACTAAGAAGAGAGCATGGATTGATGAGGCCAATGAGGTTGAAGACCCCACTATGAGAAGGGCCAAAGATCTTGATCTGACTGTAAGGCCTGACTAGGAATGCAAATAAGATTAGAATGTTGCTAGCACTTGACACACTTTTTGACATATTCACAGTCAGTCTTGATTGAGGGTGGGCCAATAATAACCCATCTGGAGAACATGTTTGGCAACAATCCAAACCACTAAAGTGACCACCATAGATACCGTTGTGGACTTCTTGGATAACATAGGTAGATTCATGAGATTTAAGGCAACGTAATAAGAATACCATCAAAACCACATTTATAGAGGATTCCACCAAGGATGACATAAAAGGTTGGTGCATTGAAGAAAATACCTCCTACCATTTTTGGATAGGTTAGAGGGAGTTTGGATATAGATAGATAGTCAAAGATTTGAGAATACCATAGATCCAATTGATTGGTGTCAATATGATTGATACAAGGAAGCTCATGGACATGAGATGGTTGATCGAGGTGATGGACAACAACAGAAATCTTGGATTCCTCTATTGCCCATGGGATGAGAGAACAAGAGATGTCCATCGTGTCTGCGAAATGATTAGATGACTGAGGGATGGTTTGGATGGTGTAGAAATTGAAAGCCTCAAGAATAAAATCAATGATGTCCTTATATTTTTGAAGGAATTCATTTTTACATTGATAGGTTCCTTTGAATTGATTGATGATGAGCTGAGAGTCACCATAGATATCAAGGATTTGGATGCCAAGCATGAAAAAAATTTCGAGACCCAAGATGAGGGCTTCATACTCAGCCATATTATTAGTACATTTGAAATTAAGCTTATAAGTGATGGGGATAGGAGTATCCCAAGGAGGAATGATGATGACCCACCACCCCTTTCCCCCTTGCGAACACTTAGATCCATTCAAAGAAAGTGTCATCTAGAGGGGAGAAAATTCATGATCAATGGTGAAGATAGAATCGTTAGGAAAATTTCATGGGAGGAAGATGATTTTTAGGAAGAGGGGCTTCAACTAGTTGATAAATCGATAGCATGGCCCTTGATAGATTTTTGAGAGATGAACTCTAGGTCAAACTTGGTCATGAGCATGAGCCATTAAGTGATGCAGTCATTATGATAAGGTTTTGAATGCATGGTTTTAAGAGGATGAAATTTAGTGACGACATAGGTTTTGTGATTAAGGAGATAGTGATGAATTTTAGAGGTGGTGAAGAAGAGAGCACAACACAACTTTTTAGCTTCAGTGTAGTGAGTCTCATAATCATGAAGGGTTATGACTAATGTAATAGATGACCTTCTCCCTCCATTCTCATCGCGATGTGCCAACATGGCACCCAAAGCATGATCGGTGGAAGAGATGTAAAGATAGAAAGGATCCCCCTTGTGTGGAGGTGTGAGCACATGAGGGGATAGAAGATACTGCTTGAGATCATCAAATGCCTTTTGGAAATTTTCATCCCAATTAAAGTTGATGTCTTTGTGAAAAAGATGGTGAAAGGTTGAAAACAGTCAGAGAGTTGTGAGATCAAAATGATGAATTGATTGATTCAACCTTAAAGTTGTGAAGTTACTTTATATTAGAAGACAGGACATCTCAAGGATGGATTTGATTTTGGTGGGGTCAACTTTCAATACCCCTAATAAAAATGATGAAGCCAAGGAGTTTTCCAGTTAGAACTCCAAAAACACACTTGGTTGGATTCAGACGAAGGAAGAATTAGATAAGGATATGCGTAAGGATATTTCAAGGATGGAAAGATGATCCCATCAATGCTTGGATTTACCCAAGAGGTCATCAATGTAGTCCTCTATAGTTTTTTGGATAAGGTCATGAAGATGTAAGTCATAGTACACATTGATAGGTGGCCCCCACATTTTTTAAACCAAAGGGCATGACACGATAATAGAAGGTCCCCCAAGGAGTGATGAAAGAAGTCTTATGTTGGTATTATGTGATGAGGATCTGATTATAACTAGAAAAATTCATCCATAAGAGAAAGCATCTCATGGTAGTGGTCGTAAGGTTGATGAGTTGATCGATGTTAGGAAGGGGAAATTCATCTTTAGGGAAAGCGAGATTTAAATCTTGAAATTTGGTGCAGATACATGGATCTTTCTAGAGGCTTTGGCAATGGGTATGATGTTGGAAACCCACTGCAGATAATCAATAGGTATGATGAAATTGGCAGAGAGAAGGCATTGCAACTCCTCTTTGACAAGGAGGGTAAATGCGGGGATGCATGCAGTGAAGTTTATGCTTAACCAACTTAGCATTAGGGATGGTGATGATGTTGTGGACAATGATAGAAGGATTAAGGCCTGACATGTCAGCATAGGACCATGCAAAGGATTGACTGTATATTTAGAAAGGAAGGTAGTGAAAGACTTAAGCTCTTGAGGATCAAGGGATTTACCCACTTTGAGGATGTAGGGCTCTTATGGAGTCCCAATGTTGATGTCAATGGTGGATTCATTGAGGAGAGTGGATGTTTCCAGAGGTAAGGACTTATGAAGATAGGAATCCTCTACCCCCATATAAGAAATAATGGAATCATCATTGGTACATTGAATAATGTCAATGGTAGGGGAATCTTCCTCTACCATATCAGGAAATTGAAGAGGAAGGGACCTAATTTCACCTTCACACTGATAAGTGAGTGGTCCCAAAGTGATCATGGAGATTAAAAAAATATAGAATAAATGGACACGGTATCATCCATATCCATGGGTTCATTGGATGGGGAAGAGTTGGATGAGGGATCGATGTTCACAGGAGATGAAGATGGAGAAGGTGAGAGAGTTGGTGGATTTCTCCTTAAATCCTAACCCAAAATTTTCATGGGGCTTACGAGATTGGTTAGATGATAAGATCATGCATTCCTTGTTCATAATGCCCATACCAAATCCTTTCCATGCACAATGATGGAGGTAGGTGTAGGAAAAGGTATTTTATAGAGGAAATCAAATCCATTGGTGTATGGCTTGGTGTGAGGTTAAGCATTGATGTGAGAAGAAGGGTGGTTGATACCACCATAGATGAGATTGGTTGAAGATGAAGTGGTCCAAAAAAATGATATCCCTGAAATTAGGTTAGTACATTAGTGCTTTATCAGGTCTACCAAGTCAATTAGGCATAGGAAGAGCATTGAGGGAAAGGAGGAAGTATTCCCCCAATGAAAGGCATTACATCACATTTTCGATAGATTCATTATTAGGTAACTTAGATGTAGGGACAGATGAGCTAGTAGATGCTTCAGATGAATCTTGTTTAGGGACAAGCACATCGTTTGGTCGATAAGTCATGTGACATGATTTGAAGGGTGGAATGTCTGTGGGGAGTGTTAGGATTTTCCCCTCATGCTCATATTTGATGCAACGATGGAGAGTGGAAGGGACATAATGCATGACACAGATCCATGGTCATCTAAGTAAGATATTATACTAGAAACTCCCCCTCAATGATGTAAAATAGATCATGAAGGAGTCTTTCACCAACTTGAATGGGAAGGATAATTGTGCCCAAAGTGGGGGCCACAACATCATTGAAATCATGAAGGACCATGAGTGATTGGTGAAAAATGAGTTGGGAAAATTGAGTTGATCAAAGGTATGGATGATATGATGTTGATGCTGGCTCCATTTTCTATCATTGAATGTTGGATGAATGTATCATTGATGTAAATAGTGATGAAAATGGGATATCATGGTCTTCAGGTGAGATATCAGGAATTTCAGAGTCATCAAAAGAAATGGAAGCCATGAAGATGTGAGTACTCTAATAAGGGCCACGAAAGGTTGAGTCTCATCGCTAGTGATAGGGATGTGCATTATAAAGCATCGATGAGAGATTGTCTATGATTGGGGGAGCTTTGGATGAGCTCATAAAGTGACATCTTAATAGGTGCTTGATGGAGCTACTTCACAATATTTGTTTGATGGCAATGGGTTATTGGGTACGTGGGGCAGCTAAGATGGATACTTTAGCTTTTGAAGAATATGATGGAGTGGGGTCACCAGATGGAGTGGTGATGACGAATTTGGTCTTAGATTGAGTAGGTGGTTGTGAATCATGAGGGTGAGAGCATGTGGTGATATGAATGACATTAATAAATAGAGGGGGACCTTCTTTAAGAGAAGTATTTGTATGGAGGAGGAATTGTGACAAATATTTTTATATGAAGAAGATGATTTGAAAGTATTGGGTGATGAATATTTGGTTGAAGCACTGTGATTGGATATGGATGCACTAGTAGATGGAAGGGGATGGTCTTCTTCAATGAGAAGGTCATCCTCTTCTATAAGATTGTGGATGATGGTTTGAAGAGCCTACAATGTTCAGTATCATGTTTGAGGGTATGATGATAAGTGCAAATGACATTAGAATTGAACCACGCGGGTTTTATCCCACGTGAATTGAAATATTTGATGGGAGGAAGAGTGATGGAAGATGCTTGAATAAGTGTTGAATAATTTTTGAATAGGATCTGATAGGATTTTTTGATGAGGGGGTTGTGTGGGTTGTAGATGAATTGGATTTGGAAGTATAGATGAAGGTAAGAGTGGTGTTTTTAATTTTATGAGGTTTTATGGGTGCTTTTGATTCTGATTTGGTCTTGGGAGAAGAGGAGATGGATGATTGTGATTTTGATTTATGATTTTGGAGGGAGAATGGGTGGATTTGATTCTGGATTTATTGATGATAGGGATTTGGATGAATGGGTGAGTCCCAAAATAGATGGAGGCACTCCTAGGATTAATGATGAGACATTGGATGACTTAGAGTGATGGGGTTTGGAAGAGAGATAACTCCAACTTTTTTGTGTGGGTGATGTGAGAGACTTCTGAGGAAGAATGCCAAGGTTTTTAGGTTTTTGTTGTGAAGGTTTTCCCTTAGTGGGAATAACAATGATCTCTACATGGGGATGGTCCTTAGAAATAGGATTGGATGATTTGGATGCATATTTTGTGGATATGTAGGGGTTGAAGGTGAAGGTGATGTTTGGATAAGAGGCTTATAAGATTGGGAGAAGTCATAGATTGTATAGATTTTGTAGGTTTCGTGATTGGAGTTTTTGTGGGTGATATGGATGAGATGGGGATATCATTCATGATTATATGAGGGGGAGATGTCTATTGAGTAAGTTTGATGTTGATATGGGAGTGGTTATAGACCATAAATATGGTGATGGGTAAAGGAATGGAAGTGGACATAGATGAGGGCTATGTGAGGAGGATGTTGTGATAGATGTTGGGATAGGTATGGGTGGGGAGCTAGATGTAATGGGCATTGATGTGGTAGGTGTAGATATGGATGAGGAAGTAGATGTGATTGGAGTGGACATGGGGTAGAATATTCATGGGTATAGTTGATGTAGATACAATGGATGTAGATAATGGGTATGGATGGAGGTAAAATTAGTAGAAGATTTTGAAATAACATGGATGTAGTGGATGAAGGAATGGTAGGTGTAGGTGATGATGTTAAATCTTGTCTTAGAGTATTGATTGTGTGGGCATTGGGTGCTTGAGATGTAGGATGGGTAGTTTGATTATTTGGTGGATGGTTTGGGAAAGGTTTTTTGAAGACATCGAGAGTTTGATTAGGAGGTGCATTGAGGTTATCTAATTGAAGGTCACCACGGTATATGAGCCATTGTACAATGATATTTGAAGGTGTGGATACTTTTCAATGTTATGACCACATACTTGGTGATATTTCAATAATGCTCCTCATGATACCATGCGGGTTTGGGTCGTGAGTCATCAAGAGGTCGGATGGGGGGAAGTTGGATGAGATGCACAACCATTAACTTGTCAAAAATATAAACTTTAGGATTCCCAGAGAGGGGTATAATTGGGGGTTGGTCTAGGAGCCCTTTGTAGAGGCTCAGTGTGGGATGTAGACATGGAAGAATATTTTAATATGATAGTGAATTAGTCACATTTTTAGATTTATCACCATGGGTAGATGACTTAGTGAATTCAAGGTTTTGGTTTATTAGATCAGAGTTTAACATGGCCTTGCTCAAAGGGAATGAAGTTCAAGCTTAATATCCATGTTTAATGTCATCTTCAAAAGTTTAGAATAATTGGATCTGAAGAGTGGAGGAAATATGCTTCACACAATAAAATTAAAAAAGTTTCGATTAGTTCAGTCTGTGGAAAGGATAAACATAATTGATTGATTATGTCATGCCATCTAGCAAAAAAATCTATGATACATTCATCATTGAATTGTTCTAATGGCATACAGATATGTGATGGCAATTTTTAGTGCACAATGTTAATAGAAAAGTGCTCTAGGAATAGTTGTGTGAGTTAGGTGAAAGTGGTCCATAGGGATCCAAAATAACTCTACTTCATCAGAAATAGTCAACACAGAGAAGAAAAATAGAAAATGAAGGTTCTGTCTTTTAAGTAATAGGACTACCCACCCTGTGCAGGGGTGGCGGTTTACAGAACCACCGCCCAGTGTAGGGCGGCGGTCCTGGCCATTACGGACAAAAAACTAAATTTGAAATGAACAGCCTCTGAATTTGAAAGGGTGTTTGTTTCTCTTCTCCTTCATGACCTTTCCCATTCTCCACTGCACGGTGAGGACATGAGAAAGGCTATAAATACATGATTGTAGAAGTGTAGAGGATCATAGAAGCATGGGAGCAAGTGAGCAAGAAATCCTAGTACTAGAAATTGTATTTTTGTAGAAGAAAGGATTATTGAGACGGAACAAGCAAGTAACTGAAAGGAAGTGTTGAGATATTATCTACTTCTCTTTCTTACTTATTGTAAATTTTGTACCTATTGATTTAAATTGGCCAATAGAAGTGGGAAGAAAGAGAAATTTCCCTTCTTGATTGGTTGTTCCTCCATTGGAGGTTTTCCATGATAAAATTGTTGGTGTTATGAGATTATATTCTTTCCTTTACTACAATTGTTGATTCTAAGCACAATAGTAATTCATTCACTAGCTATCTTTGTTATTTTCTAATAGAAAGTAAACAACAATGATTAATTTGTGATTTGTGAATAATTCCAAAGTTTGAAGAGTTTACATATCATTTTGGTATCAAAGCTAACAAGTATCCAGGACTATGGTATTTCATTCTTGAATTTGTATGACAGTGACAAGATCTAGAGGTGAAAAAGCTATACCTTGCACTCTGGATATTTCTACAAAGAAGTGGAAACAGAGAATTTGGGGAGAAATGGAGGAAGAGAACTTGGTCCATAGAATTGAGATGTTGGAGATTTGTAGAAGACAGCGTCCGTCAAGCAAGACTCTATGGACTCGGTGGTTTGAGGATTAGCCGAAAAGTTTGGTATTAGGCAAGAGTCACCATGAGGAAGATTATGGGGAAGAGCATGAAGAAGAGACTCCTAACACAAGAGAAAAGATCAAATCTAAACATACTCCTTTTAAAGTTGAGACTAAAGTCGAAATCAAAAGCTTTGAAGGACAATTAGATACAGAGTTACTTGATAAATGGTTGAAATAGTTAGAAGTCTATTTCAGCGTCCATAATGTCATTGAGGCACAAAGGATCACCTTTGCACATCTAAAAATGGAGGGACATGCTCTAGTTTGGTGGGAAACTCATCTAACTACTTGTGAAAAGAAGAAATGTCCTATTGTGAAATCTTGGCAAGACTTTAAGGAATTACTTAGAGCTAACTTATATCCTATTGGCCATAAAACTAGCCAAATGATTAAATGGCAGTGTTTTAGACAAGGCAGTGGTCAAAGTGTGCGGGACTATACTACGGAGTTTCGAAGGCAAGCCATGTTGCTGAACATGGATTTGGAGGATGAGGATATTCTGACCAAATACTTGGGAGGACTTCACATTCACCTTCGAAGAAAAGTCATCTCCATAAAGCCCAAGGATCTCAATGAAGCATGTGTATAAGCATACTACATAGATGATGACAAAAAGCAAGGAGAAGTAGAGCCGAGGATAAAGCAATAAATAAATTAGCAGAAAAAGGATTATGGGCAAACAAGTAACAAGAGTAAGTGGAAAGGGAAAAGGTAAACAAGTTGCCACTACTTTAAATACTTATAAATATCATAAGAATTTTTGCAAGAATTGTGATATTAATGGTCATATTGACGCTACATTTTGGAAGTTGCATGCGGAGTTACATCCAAAGAACCGAACCAAGGACTCCAAGAAGTCCATGATAGTTGTAAAGATAGAAGGGGGGGGTGGAAATCAAAGATGACTCTGATGTAGATGAAAGGCTTGGATGCATGGCCACCAACATAGACAGCAAAGAGGAGATGAGTAGACTATTCCAGATTAAAATCCATATCAAGAGGACTAAGGTAAATGCTTTGGTTGATACTAGTTCTCAATCTAATTTGATTTCTGAGGTACTTGTAAAAAGCTTGGTCTTGAGACTTACGAGCTTCCACACCCTTATCCTTTGGGTTGGGTGAAAAAGGGTGTTGAAATTTAGGTAACAAGAAGACATAAGGTCAAGTTTGGGATAAATTCCCAATATATAGATGTTTTTGAAGCTAATGTTATTCCACTTGATGCTTTTGATGTTATATTCAGGAGACCTTACTTGTATGTTAGGTATGTTATCTTTATGAGAAGGGAAAACTAGTACGGATGGGTCAAGGATGGGATCAACTATAACATCCGGGCACACCAGCATAAGACATGGGTTACTATGGTAAGTGCTAACCAAGTAAAATGACTTATTCAGTCAAATCATAATCAAGTTTTGTTTGCTTTTATTAAAGGATAAACAAGATGGGGTAGAAGTTTCAGATATTTCTAACCAAGGAAAACAAGATTTGGATAGTATTATTTAGTATTTTTAGGAAGTATTTCAAGCTCCTAGTGGATTACCACCAAAACGGGAAGTAGAGCATGAGATTCAGCTATTTCCAGAGTCACCTCTACCGAACATCGGGTTGTGTAGGAAATCCTTGCTTGATAGTACTAAAGTAAAGAAACAACTCCAAGAACTAATAGACCAAGGGGTGATACGTCCAAGCACCTCACCATGTGGTTCACCTATTGTGATGGTGCCAAAGAAGGATGGTTCTTAGAGAATGTGTATTGACTACCGCACTTTGAACAAGATCACCATAAAGAACCAATATCCACTTCCTCATATAGATGATCTCTTGGACCAACTTCAGCATGCCAAATTTTTCACGAAGTTGGATCTCAAGTCTGGTTATCACCAAGTCATGATGAAGGAGGAGGATATATGGAAGACTGCCTTCAAAACAAAATAGGATTTGTATGAATGGTTAGTACTTCCTTTTGGATTATGCAATGCACCTGCTACATTTATGAGATTGATGAATGATGTATTGCGGGATTTCATAGATACATGTGTCATTGTATATCTAGATGTTATCTTGATTTTTAGTGCCACATGGGAAGAACATCTAACGCATTTGCAACAAGTCTTGCAAGTTCTCAGGGAGAAATAGCTACTTTGTAATATGAAGAAATGTGAATTTTCCAAACACTCACTTGTCTATCTTGGGCACGTGGTTGGAGGAGGAGAGCTAGGAGTGGATCCAAAGAAGGTGGAAGCCATCACAAATTGGCCAACACCAACAGGAGCCACAGAGACTAGAAGCTTTGTGGGAACAATACAATACATGTGGAAGTTCATTCTAGGTTTCTCGACAATTGCAACACCTCTACACATAGTGGCCGCAAAGAGTAAGGGATTTTAACTGGGGGTAAGGAACAAGAAAAATCCTTTGAGTAATTTAAAATACAAGATTAGTCATGCTCCAATACTTTCTCTTCCTAGTTTGCAGCAGCCTTTTGAAGTAGAGACAGATTCCAGTGATTATGTTATGGGTGCAGTGTTGGTTCAAGGAGTTAAACCCGTATGTTATCATTCTGAAACCTTCACTTCAGCAGTTATAGGATATTCAATATATGATAAAGAAATGTATGCACTAGTTCAAGTAATTAAAAACAGGAAACATTATTTGTTGGGTAAAGAAACTATTGTGCACACTGACCACAAACCTCTCCAGTATTTGCAAGCACAGACTAAATTGCAGCAGGCAAGGCACTACAAATGGATGGGGTTTCTTCAGTAGTTCCATCTAGTGATAAAATATAAGAAAGGTAGTACAAATTTGGTGGCAGACATGTTGTCTAGGCCACCCACACAGGAAAATTTCTCATGTTTGGCCACTATCTCTTAGATCGAGCCCTTCACGAAGGAAGCTTACGAAGAAGCATATACCTAAGACAAAGACTTTGGGGTAACATTTCAGAAGTTGCAGTCCCAAGTGGCTGAAAAGATGGGGATTAAAGACTGTTATCTCAAGAACGGGCTGCTCTACCGATGGGGGGAAAATTTGTGTGCCTAAAGAAGAAAGACTTCTATTGATGAGGGAAGCACATACCTAGAAAGCAGTGGGACATTTCGGTGTTGGTAAGACCCTAGCCCACTTGCAAAGGTATGTATATTGGCCCAACATGCAAGAAGAAGTATCAAAATTTATTTGTGGATGTAAACTTTGTTGTACTAGCAAGCCTAAAACTAGGAAGGAAGGTTTGTATATGCCTTTTACCAGTACCTACTCGTCCGAAGGAGGAAATTTCTATGGATTTTATAGCAGGATTACCTATGTCTAAACATGGCCATGACTATCTATATGTTGTTGTGGATAGATTCAATAAAATGTGTATTCTTATGGCATGTAAAAAGATAGTAAAAGCACATGAGGTAGTAGATCTTTTCTTTGCTAATGTATGGGTGCATTTTGGTTTGCCAAAGTCTATTGTCTCTGACAGGGATTACAGGTTCTTGGGGAAGTTTTGGACTACTTTATGGAACAAAATGGATACCAAGTTACAGAGGGGCACAACTTTCCATCCACAAACAGATGGACAAACAGAGGTGGTAAATAAGACTTTGGTACAGTTGATCAGAGGATATAACAGTAAGTACCCAAGGACTTGGGATGAGTCCTTAGCCTACATTCAACATTTCTATAACCAAGCAATACACACATCCACTATGAAGTCACCATTTAAATCATGATTGGGATATATATACCCACAAATCTATTGGACATAACAGCTGGACAGTAGGATGAGGAGGATGCACGAGACAAAGAGGTGACTAGAGACAACAAGTTCATTAAGAGGATCCAACAAATCCATCTCAAGGTCAAAGAACATCTAGAGAATTCTCAAGGCAAAGCTAGGCATGATCAGCATAGGAGGGAACACAAACTTCATGTTGGAGACAAAGTTTGGCTTTACTTGAGCAAGGAGAGACTACAAGGTCAAGCACGAAAGCTCAAGCCACTTACAATATGGACCCTTCACCATATTGGAGCAGGTTGGGGAAAATGCTTTTCAACTTGATTTGCCATCATTCATGAGGATGTACTTTGTAGTAAATTGTAAGAACTTGCACCTATATGAGACATCCATGTTGGATGAAGATGAAGAAATATAGTTGCTACCTTCCATTAAGGATTGTGTCTTGGATTCACGAGGTGAATTGGAGGAGGATGTAGTGCTACAGCAAAAAGTCAGAGAGACTAGAAGAGGTCCACAGGAGTCTTAGTAGATTGGACTGAAAGGAAAGACACCAAGGCAGGCCCAGTGGTACTTGAAGGAGCAAGCGAGGGAATTATTCCCTCATCTATTCCCCCACTAAGCTTTTGTGGGACCAAAAGCCTCCTAATAAGGGGAGGTGTGATCCATAGGGATCCGAAATAACTCTACTTCATCAGAAATAGTCAAGCATGGAGAAGAAAAACAGCAAACAGAGGTTCTATCTTTTAAGTAACATGACCACCGCCCTATGCAAGGCGGCGGTTACAGAACTGCCACCCAGCCAGGGCAGCGGTCCTAGGACCACCGGTCTGTGTGGGGCAGCGGGTCCTGGCCATTACGGACAAAAAACTAAATTTGAACGAAAAACCTCTGAATTTGAAAGGGTGTTCATTTCTCTTCTCCTTCATGACCTTTCCCATTCTCCAGTGCATGGGAGGACATGAGAAAGGCTATAAATACATTATTGTAGAAGTGTAGAGGATCATCGAAGCATGGGAGCAAGTGAGTAAGAAATCTTAGTACTAGAAATTGTATTTTTGTAGAAGAAAGGATTATTGAGACAGAACAAGCAAGTAACTGAAAGGAAGTGTTGAGATATTATCTACTTCTCTTTCTTACTTATTGTAAATTCTATACCTATTGATTTAAATTGGCCAATAGAAGTGGGAAGAAAGAGCAATTGCCCTTCCCGACTGGTTGTTCCTCCATTGGAGGTTTTCCAGGATAAAATTGTTGGTGTTATGAGCTTATATTCTTTCCTTTACTACAATTGTTGATTCTAAGCACAATAGTAATTTCATTCACTAGATATCTCTGTTATTTTATAATAGAAAGTAAACAACAGCAATTAATTTGTGATTTGTGAATAATTCCAAAGTTTGAAGAGTTTATAGATCAGAAAGATAATAGAGAATGTGGGGGAATTTCATTATACCAATCCAAAGTGGGGCCAACCAATGACATAGGGAATGAATGGAGCATAAGATCTAAGGTCGTGAGTTATAAGGTAACAGGCATGCCAAAAGGCATGAAGATGTTGTTGTTGTTCCTCCTTACTGTTAAACTTGGAGCATTTGGGAAGTTCCCAGTGTGGCAAATAGTGTTTCATGGGAACTAATGGATTGATTGGATTGTTATAAATTTTTTCATAAGAGAAAGTGGTTTAAGACCCTAACATAATGGCTTTGAGGGTTTCCATTTCTACTTATAAAAGCAATGAAGATGGTCAGTAGATGGTGAGGATTAAATCATAGAATAGATTGTGGGAATATAGAGGTCATGGGTACGTGTGATTGGTGGTATTTTGGATCTTGTTTCAACTCTTCGGTTTTGATGGGTTGTTGATAAAGTGGTAAGGATTTTTTGTAAGTGATTTTATGAGGTTTGGGCCGATATTATTTGTTGAGAGGTAGATTTCTTGAACAATATGTGCCAACTTTTTCCTTTTTGATTT